>OZ001672.1:6545768-7745768 GCA_963924145.1 Pyrausta purpuralis
TCAATCTTTGCATTACATATTGCTCGAATACATTGTTTTTGAGCTATTAATACTCTGTCTGTATGACATGAGTTGCCCTATAAAATAATCGTACACACCCATAAATGTTGGTGTTCGCTTTTCAAACAAAGGGAGGAAATAAAAGCTAATTTAACTTTAAATATTCCTCCCTTCCTGAACCAAGTGCGATATTTTATGTTTGGAGACGGCAGCAACTATTTAAAAGTTACAGAACTAAAAAATTGAAAATCTATAACTAAGACAATAGGCTCTTTGCAACAGACAAGAGGTCATCGACACCGATTTGAATTCAAATAAGTTCATGCGCCGTTAGT
This sequence comes from Pyrausta purpuralis, assembly GCA_963924145.1. NCBI lineage: Eukaryota > Metazoa > Arthropoda > Insecta > Lepidoptera > Crambidae > Pyrausta > Pyrausta purpuralis. Next base: position 6,546,104 of record OZ001672.1, read on the forward strand.
CATTTGTTTTCGGACCTTACTAATTTTAGCAGCCATGGCAGACTGTCATAACATCTTTTTTCAACACACTTGCTCAAAATGACGTTTTTATTCCACCGATTTTTGGCACATAATCATAGATATTAAACACGCGTGCTTTTTCTGTACATTATTGCACTAGTGCCTTTTGTTTATTAACCCAACCAATTACATTTGTACCCTAGTACCAGTAGTAAGTACGATGATGAAGCGATATAATTTAGTCGGGTTATAACCATAGAAAAAATGAATAAGGTTAGAATGGCCACGGTCAGTGCGGCAGCGTGCTAGCATTGTAGGCATATGCCTGCATTGAGCCGTAGCTACTTCAGTCGCGTGACAAGAGCGTGCATTATTTTTTGTCAAAAATGCCGTCTAGTGCTATAATAATTTGCAGAGCGTGAAGCCAGGTCATACAAAATGAGAGAGGAAGTGTATCTGTTCACCGGAGAGTAATAAAATGTAGTTATTACGACATTATTTGCAAAAAATCACTTTTTAATTATGATATTTCAAATGACAGCGGATTCGTTGCACCAAGTTTAAAAAAAATATTCATTGATGACAGTCCACGCATATTTCTAACAAATCTGCTATGTTAGTACGCAATGTATCGCGTTCAATTTGCTTGGTTCGCTTGCATACGCATCACTAGTGATGTAACTCACAGCACAGTAAAAATATCGATAAATGGTAATATCCCTACTGATGTATTTTAACAATAATTATTTGCAAAAATAAGTAATGTTTATTTTTTTAAATATAATAAATAAATAAATATAAAGCTGAAGAGTTTGTATGTTGGAAGGAGCTTATCTGAGGAACTACTGGAGCTATTTGAAAAAAATCTTTATTATATTCTTATTCATGCAACCAAAATAACGTTTTAAACACACGCTTAATTCACAACTTTTGTACTTCCGTAATTATTAATTTCAATTTTAATTATTCGGTTGATCAATTTATTTGTAAAATAGGGTACGACAATATAATAAACACACAGTTTAATAACAAATAAATAAAGTAAAATGTATTTATTTCGGGAACATGATCGTAAGTGTTAGTAACATTTCTCTTAAAAAATATGTCAGTAAAAAGTGATTATAATTGTTTTTGGTGTCTTTGGGGAGTTGAACCTGAATCCAGTGCGCATAATGACACTGGCCGTGTCCAACTTCGCCGCGGCCGCCCTCAGAAGGCTGTTGGAGCTGCCCCTATAATATCGAGTTTTCAATACTCTTTCACAAAATGAACATTGGTTTACTGTCAACAATGTACAGACAACAGCACGTCAAGGTAAACACTGCGGTATCTTATTCAGTTGTAATACGGGCTAGTTCGCAACAAAATTGGATAACCTGATGTGCTGGCCACTGTACTTTATCGGTAGTGATATCGAAGTTAAACAACGTACGGTGCGGTCGTGTTTTTAATGGCCATTCCGACCATATAAGTGCTCGTGGTTTCTCGTGGTTTCGAGCATCTCCGTGCTTCAAAAAGAACGTTAAGTTGGTTAGCTAGTATCGGTTGATATTTTCTATACCATCAAAAAGAAAATTACCTCAGAAATGGTCGAATTTTGATAGTATACTATGGTGTTAAAACTGATGAAATACTTCTGTAAATCCAGTTATTTGAAGTCAGTACTAAATATACACTTATTGTTAGTTCGCATATAATTCTGTAATTTCTACAACGCTCCTTTGGTGACGTGATTAAAACGCGAACAAAAACACTGCAAGGTTAACTGTTGTATCATGCAGTTGTACATTTTTTAAACTTAACCACCATAATAACTTGGGGCATATTTATCATACTTGGGCTACTGTTGCATAAACAAGACGTGTAGATGGCGCTAAACGACACGCGTAATGACGTATCCGTGAGAGACCACTAATTTCGCAAGGTCGGACAGACACCGTCAGTCAGTAGCTCAATTGGTAGAGCGTTTGGCTCGGTTAGCCAGAAAGTTGCTGGTTTGAGTCCCGCCCGTGCGCAAATTTTTGGTTTGATTGAGATTTTTGAGATGAAATATCATCTTTATGAATAAAAAATATGACACTGTGAGTGTTAAAGACATTCTAACCCATCATATTAACTTATATAAACTTTCATGCACGACACATAAAATTGTACATATGGCGGATTTAATGCCAAAAGCATTCTCTACCAGTCAACCATAGGTCTATAAGTATTTTGTTATTTTTTAATTGTAGTCTTAACTTTTTCCCAAAAAAAAAAAAATTAAAAAAGTTTGAGTAGTATTATTTTAAGTCTTTTTATGTTACTATAATATACATATTGTTTTAAGTTTGCTCTCTCCCCTCCCGTCCAAGCGTGAAGTTTTGGTCTTTCTCGATAAATGAGACATCCCACCCAAAAATATTTTTAAAATCTGTCCAGTAGTTCCTGAGATTAGCACGTTTAACATACAACAAATACATACAATACAATAATACAACAAACTCTTCAGCTTTATAGTATTAGATAAGAATATGAATGAATAAATAGCGTTGTCAGATATAATACCTGAATAATGTAGACCATGCAAATACATTTAAACACTTTTATTACCATTTCTTTACATTGGAATCTATATGTCTTATATAAGAGATATTACTTATATTTTGTACATAGAATGATTCAATTCTACTAATAAAATTATTTTTAGATACTACTCTTATGTTTATGGGTATGAGTTACTATATTTCAAGTAACGTTTAGCAACTAAATTTTTTCTTTTATTGCTTTTACTGAAAAGCAATAGTAAAACCCTTTGCTGCGATCCAATGAGCTGTGAAATTATCCAAATTAACTCAAACTTAAATCCTACATGTTGGTTCATATTGAGAAGCAACATTACACCGATAATTGAGTTTATCAACGAAAATAATCGACTTTTACCACATCACTAGTATTTTGACATAAAAGAACGAACGTATCTGAATGAGGATTGGTGGTTTCACCGCTAGCAGCTCTGTGATTGGTAGTTGGTTTCAAGTACTATTGACACCAATCACAGAGCGCCTAGCGGAAATTGTGATTGGTTTGTAATATGGATGCGTTGATTCTTTGATTGGTACTTGAAACACTGCAGCAACGGCGCGGTAACTCCCACCGGCGACAGAGGTTCCCATACAAACGATCGACTACACCCATTCTAACCTTATTCATTTTTTCTATGGTTATAACTTTTATTTTAGGAACAAAATGTACATATATTCGAAAAATTACAGTATGTATATATTTGTTTCAAGAAATGGTAAATACAGCTTTATTACTAAAAATAACTCAAATTCATTTAAAATTTTCTGTAATTTGTGTTTTAAACACGAATTGTTACATTTTTAGTCTTGGCTGTTGGCCGATCTAGTTCGCGCCTTAGCCTTGCGCGCGCATCTGTTTCGCGGCAAGAAAAAAAGCAACGCGCCATTTTTCCACAGATTAGTAAGTGCATTTTTCGTAAATAATTGTCAGCTGTGGTGTGATGAAGTTTTGATTAATGGCAAGTGTGTTGAAAAACGTCGTATGAACGTGTGCCGTGACCTATTATATACGCGGCTTCTTATGGCGCACTCGCTTTCGCTCGTGCGCACACAATATCGCCTTGTATATAATGGTCAACTTAGCACACTTGTATCATAATGTACTATTAAAACGACCCATCATCGAAATAATTTTTTTTCTTTCAACTTCACAAATATAAAAATAGATAGGCACGATTTTATGTAACTACATGTAGAGGTATATAGAGGTAGGTAATAGGTATATGTATTTCACGAAAAAATTATATTCCGTTTCTATTCCCTCGATATCTTTTTACCTCAATATACGAACTTAATTGTTATATACACGTATAATAAAGTGAAATTGGTTTATTTATTTACATAATTTCCTCACATTGACACAATTAAAAGTTCAATAGCATGGTAGCCATAGCAACCTAGTCTATGTAGAAACGTTAGAGACGTGACACACCTCCGCGACGAATCCTGGCTGTGGCACCGGCACGTGGGACGCCGGCAGGAGCTGGTCTAAATGACGAGTCCAGGTCAAACCGTCATCAGTGCGCACTGTGTAGTGTAGCTGACCCAAGCGTTGCGTCACTGTGCCAAATGTCCATCTTTGGGATGGGTCGCTGTAATTCCTAGCTTGCACTCTGTCGCCAATAGAGAAAGTTCTGACTCTTGTACTGTTGTTAGTCGATCTTGAAGCGTTGGCCAAAGGCTTCTTAAGCATACAGTGTAATTAAGTTCTCACATCTCTTCCAAACATTAAATAATAAGCAGACTGGCCATTGGATCTTGGTGTACGCCTTAGTGTACATTTAATTTGTTGTAATTTATCTATTAGATCACCTCTCTCCACCGCCATGGAGCGCAGTGATCTTTTTATAGTTTGAACATACCTTTCTGCTTGCCCGTTTGTAGCAGGGTGGTAAGGGGCGGTAGTTTTGTGGGTAATACTACATTCATGAAGAAAAGTTTTAAAATCGTGTGAAGTAAATTGACGGCCATTATCTGAAACTAAAGTGTAAGGCAACCCAAATGTGCAGAATATTTCTTTTAATTTTCGGATGCACCAGGAACTTGTTGTTGTTTTTGTAGGAATTATATCTACCCACTTAGAAAATGCGTCAACAATTATAAAAAGGTAGTGTCCCTGTATCGGTCCTGCAAAGTCTATATGGATTCTTTGCCAAGGGCCTGCCGGTTCCTCCCAGTGATGTAAAGGTGCTCGAGGAGGTTGATTTTGTTGTTGATGTCATTATCTATATGTTTCCAGTAAACAAAGCTACGCGCCAGTGATTTCATTTTCACAATACCGATATGACCTGTATGTAGCTCATCCAGAACTTGTTTGCGCAATTTTTCTGGTATCATGACTCTGCAACCTTTCAAAATGCACCCGTCTTGTAATGTAAGTTCATTATCATTATATCCTAAGGATTTCAACGAGTTCCCTAGTCTTAGCGCATGGAGAATTGGAATCAGCTCTGTATCTTTAGTAGTTTCTTCAGCGATTGACTGTGGGCTAACTTCTAACGTATTGATTTGTTTTATTTGGAATGCACAATGCTGATCTATTGATTCATTAGCCTTTTCTACAGGAAATCTGGAAAGGTAATCTGCGTTTGAATTTTTTACAGACGTTCTATACTCAATATTGTAATCGAAACCAGACAAGAAGTGGGCATAGTGAAACAACCTCATAGTGCTTAATTCGGGTAAGGTCTGATTAGGGTGAAATATCGATGTCAGAGGTTTATGGTCAGTAACAAGTGTAAACTTTCGGCCGTAACAGTAATGGAAGAATTTCTTAAGGCCCTAATATATAGCAGTCGCTTCCTTATCAATTTGACTGTACTTCTTTTCACTACTAGATAAAGATCGAGATGCAAATGCGATTGGTCGTTCTGAACCATCCAAGTATCGATGAGAAAGAACAGCACCCAAACCAAATGGTGATGCATCTGTCGCTAAAACAATGGGTTTGGAGGGATCAAAGTGTGTAAGCACTCTTCCACTCAAAATTTCTTTCTTAATTCTCTCAAAGCTGTACTGGCATTTTGAAGTCCAGTTGAATTCTGCTCTCTTTTGTAGTAATTCATTAAGGGGATTTGTAATTGATGCAAGATTCGGTATAAATTTATTATAGTAATTTGCCATGCCGAGAAATGTACGTAGCTCAGTAACGTTTTTGGGTGGTTCCGTGTTACAAATGGCTTTTACTTTATCCTTGTTTTTATGTAGGCCTGATTCGTCGATAGTGTGTCCAAGATAATTAATGCTGTGTTTGAAAAAGTGACATTTATCTTTATTTACTCTGAGATTACTATCTTTGAGTTTTTGAAGAACTGTTCTTAATCTGTTCAATAATTCAGATTCTGTAGATCCTTGAATAATAATATCATCAAAGAAACATTTCACGCCATCGAGCCCTTGTAGCAATTCGTCCATATATTTTTGCCAAAGGCTTGGGGCAACTTTTACTCCGAACATAAGTCTATTCACTTTGAATGTTCCTCTGTGTGTACTTAAAGTTTGAAGTAAAGAACTCTCTTCGTCCATTTCCATGTTCAGGTATGCTTGTGTGATATCCAAAGTACAGAAATATTTACCTCCATTCATTTCTGCGAAAATATCTTCAATTATAGGGATAGGATACTTTTCATCTTGAATTACTTTGTTTAATGTAATTTTGTAGTCAGCACAAAGTCGAATAGAGCCATTCGGTTTGACGATAGGCACTATCGGTGTTCCCCAATCCGAATGATCGACTTTTGTAATAACTCCTATGGAGCAAAGACGATCAATTTCTTCGTCGACCTTTGGTTTCAAAGCGTATGGAATTCTTCGAGGTTTAATGAAAATGGGTTGAGTATTTTCTCTTAACGTAAGATGTCCTTTGAAATCCGGTATTTTCCCAAGGTCTGTTCTAAAAACTGTTGTAGAAAATTCATCTAATAACTGATCTAATTTCGCATCTTGTTGTACCATTTCAACAAGTCGTATATCGGCTAATTTAACGTCTATCTCTTTCATCCAGCTTCTTCCAAAAATTGGATCTACGTTCTTGTCAATTATGTATAACTTGCCATAAAAAGTTTGGTTCTTATAAACTCCTTTAATGTATGCAACTCCAACGGGTTTGATAATTTCTCCCGTGTAAGTTCGAAGTTTCATTTCAGTTTTGAAAATCTTTTTATTAATTCCTAAACCCTTGTAATCCTTTAGAGAAATTGAAGATAAGGCGGCACCAGTGTCGAACTCCATACGTATTTTCTTATTTTCGACAACCACGGTAATCATATATCTTTCAGATATTTCGCTCTTGATAAGATTGATTTCTGCAATACTTTCATGACTAGTAGTACTAGTTAATTCGTCTAATTGATTTGTATTAGTTCTTTTGAGACAAACTCTGGCAAGGTGTCCTTCTTTTTGACATTTTCTGCAAATGGATTTTGAAGCTCCACATTCATTAGCGCGGTGGTCGCTCTTACCGCATCTGAAACATCTGCCTTGCAAATCTTTTATCGTCATCGGTGGTTTGTGAATTCCTGATGGCTGCCGAGTGGAAATTGTAAGGTTGGTTTTAATAATTTTGTGAATGGGTTCTGGTATTCGTTATAAATCAGTGTGTATATTCGAGTTCTCTATTTTTCCCATCTCAATAGCTTGAGCTAGTTGCACTAATTTTGTAAAAGATGGAGTTTCTCGTTCTTGTAATATTTTTGAAAGAGTCGATAGTAATATGTAAACTTTTGTTTTTACATCTGTAATTTTATTCAGCAGAAAATATACCTCTAATCTTTTGTTGAAATTGCGGAAAGATTCATTTTCATGTAATGGTTGTAAATTCAATTTCGGTAAATGATCTATTGTTGAACTTGTACTCGGAATTGTAGACGATGATCCGTACCTTTCGTCTTCACGCACTGGACTGTTTTTCTTTTTTAATGTCGTCAGCTTGGTTTTCAATGTCGTACACATTTCTTCAATTTCATACCTTTGCTCAATTTCATTTTCGAGAAGCTCGTCAGTTGTATGTAACTCAATTTCTTCTTGGATTTCTCTGAATTTTTGTGTTGTACTATCAAGGGATTGTAATCGGGATTCAATTTCTTCGGCACATAAAGTTTGGTGTAAGTTTAGATAATTTGCGGTTCGTGTCAAAATACCTCGTAATGCGGATCGCACTCTGTTGTAATTCTTCTCATTCGAAGACATCTCGTCGCCAAATTGTTATATACACGTATAATAAAGTGAAATTGGTTTATTTATTTACATAATTTCCTCACATTGACACAATTAAAAGTTCAATAGCATGGTAGCCATAGCAACCTAGTCTATGTAGAAACGTTAGAGACGTGACATTAATATTATAAATTGCACTTATAATTTAAAGCAATTAATATTATAAAACTGTACACACAACGAATAAAACTATGCGTATGCCTTTAACCGCTCGGCCAACCGAAACATTGGCAAGCATATTAAATAATGCAAGTGCTTTCTTTAGCGCGTAGCTGCGTCACATTATCAATGTTGCGAGATTACTCTCTCTTCTCATTTTTTACCTTTATTAATATGTATTAATTTTACTATATACATTTCTTGTACAAAGAGGTGCTCGTAGCGCAGTGATAGCATCGCTTTGGTAGTGATACCGAAGTTAAGTAACCTACGGCGCGGTCGTGTTTGGATGGGTGACCATTCCGACCTTATGAGTGACGTATATCACGAGCATTTTCGTGCTTCGGAAGGCACGTTAAGCCGTTGGTCCCGGCTAATACCGGTTGATATTAGTCGTTAAGCCTAGTCAGATGCCCTATGGGTGACTTCCTATCATTTGACCAAGGTTAGTCACTTGCCTTGCAATCACCCCTCCACCAACCCGCATTGAGCCCGCGTGGTGGAGTATGGCTCAACTACCTCATAGTTGAGGTAAGGCCTTTACTCAGCAGTGGGATGTAACAGGCTTTACATTTTTTACCGATTTTAAAAAAGGAGGTCATCCGTTCGACCTGTATGTTTGTATGTACGTTTGGCTGGACCGACTTTGATGCGGTTTTCTCTTAAGTATTTGTTACATCGAGGAGGTTTCCGTAACAATTTTCGTTCGATTGAACTAAACAATAACTAAAAACGACGAAAAACCAATTTTTTTTGAAGTCGGTGCATGATGTCAACCTTAACAGACAGCAGTCTTCGTACACACATCATGCACCGCCTTCAAATGAGTTTGTATCTCTTAGCGTTATTGCAGTCCTTTTAGTGGTTTTTAAGGCTAATTTTTAATGTCTTGTTCCAGCTCAACAGAAAATGATGAGAGCGAAGAAGAAACGAATGAAATAGCCGCAATCGAGGATAACGATTTAGAAACTCTTGAATCAGATGCAGCTTTCAATCTCTTGCACGATGTGGACGTCAACCAAAACGCTGAAAAAGAGATCTTGGACATCGAGCACCCAGAGCTTGCTAGAAGGAAACGTCAGGTGGAAAACGAGACAGCTACTACAGAAGCTAATGATACTGCCACGCAAGATGAGGGTAGCAAAGATGAAGTTGAAAAAAAAGTGAATGAAGTTACTGATACTAAGAAAGTAAATGTAGTAGCTGGCCCAGTAGGAACAGTGAGGCTAATGGGTTTAAGAGTAGATGAAGCAGATAAGGAACCGAAAGTCGTGGATGGGATGATACCCAGCGTGCTTAGGGAGACGAAGTTTATATTGAGATTGTTTGGCGAAGGATTTTCTAATGATACAGAGATCGCGTTTACGCATTACCCGGAGGCGTATGGGACTAAATGCCACTTTTTGCTGGCTGGGATTTATAAGGTAAATTAGATTTATCGATCACTTTATAGTCTTGTATATGCTTGCTATGCTTTCAGCAAGATAACAATGGTTCCAAAGTGAATGTTCAATTATTTTGAACTAATAACCTAAAATAAATATTCATTTTGTACAGAGGTTAATCTTAAAATTATTTAAGCAGTTAAATACTACTTTTATGCCTGTGTTTAAGCTTATTTAAAAAACCGGCCAAATGCGAGTCGGACTCGCGCACTGAGGGTTCCGTGCCAACTTAAACTGAATAAGGGAATCCACTTACTTCTACTTAGTAAAATACCACAATATTTTGTTGACTGCAAATATAACTTTGTGTTTCATAGTGTTTGTATGAAGTACAAAGTTATGTTTGCGGTTGTTGAAAATGTGCTATATCTCAAAAACTACTAGTTCGATCCCGTCTGAACCAATTTCCGTTGAAAGTATTTGTTAAGATCTACATTCCTCATTTTTTTCAAAATTTACACTTGCTTGGTTTAGAAGTTAGATGGGGGGGGGGGGACGCCCTTTTTACCACTTTGGAAGCGTCCAGCTATGAAACGTTAGACTTGTAAAGAAAATGGTTTAAGGAACCTCCATATCATTTTTAAAGATCTATCTATAGACACCCCACACGCATAGGTTTGACAAAAAAAAAATTTTTGGTTTTAGTTTCATGTATGGGAGCCCCCCCATACTGTCATTATTTTTTATTTTTTGTATAAGAATCGGTAAGCGGTTAACAGGATACATCTTCCTACCGAATTTCAACAGTGTAATGCTTATAGTTACAGAATAAAATGGCTGTGACATACGGACGGACAGACAGACAGACAGACAGACAGATAGACAGACAGACAGACAGACAGACTTGACGAAACTATAAGGGTTCCGTTTTTTGCCATTCGGCTACGGAACCCTCAAAATGGGTATAAAAGATCGAAATCGATCCACAACTAGATATTATAATTATTACAGTACTTTCATTCCATTCATTCACTCATTCGTTTAGCTCTTACAAATATCGATGATTCATTCCTTCGTCCTTACATTCAATGAACGAATCTTTCACCATTCACTCATTCTCCACAGATTCAAGTAGCTGACGTCGACTCAGCTATGCTCGAAATGCACGCCCCGCCCCCACTTGAAGACTACAAATTCTACATTTGTGCCAGGAATTCTCCCGACGAAGAATTCGTACACCAAGGCAATGAAGACTGGAAAATTTTGGCCACACACAATAAACTGCTTCCCCTCTGGGCTTCCTTAGTCCTAATCGTAATATTACTGATGCTGGCTTCTCTCTTCTCTGGTTTAAATCTTGGTCTGATGGCTCTAGACCGTACAGAGTTGAAGATCATTGCTAACACAGGCTCTGAGAAGGAGAGGAAATACGCCAGAGCGATCATGCCTGTGCGCGCGCACGGAAACTATTTGCTGTGTACGATTCTGTTGAGTAACGTAGCTGTGAACAGCACGTTTACTGTCATTTTGGACGACTTGACGTCTGGATTGGTGGCTGTCATCGGTTCTACGTTGGCTATCGTGTTTATTGCTGAGATCACGCCGCAGGCTATCTGCGCTAGGCATGGATTGTTTATCGGTGCAAAGAGTATTTGGATCATGAAGGTTAGTAAGAAAATATTTAGTTATGTGTATATGTAACTACCTTTAAGAGCCAAAATCACATGGACCTCACGTCGTCTATAGTTTAAAGTGACGCCGGTTTGTGGGATGTGTGTGCAAGCGATTTCCGTTAAAAGTGGTTAGGCAACAGATACCTTGACCGTACCTTTCAGGCTTCGGACATAATAAACATGAGAATCATATGCAAAGATTAACTACTATCTTATAATGTACAATTTTTTTCGGAAAATAATGATTAACATTTAGATTTGATTTAGTTCAATCTTTTTTAAAGCTAAGGAATTAGTTAGATTGATCTCCTAAAGATATTTTTTAGATAAGTCGAACTAGTGTCTAACATTTCTTTAAATCATATTTAGGATCCGAAAAATCACAAAAACTTACGCTATTCAGTGTTCCTTAGACCCTTCACCAATGCCTCGCGATGCAGCATCGATGCGGTCGCAAAATGTTTACACACTTATGCTACAATTAGCATCAATCTAGTGCGAAAAAAAAATGCTAAGTCAGTCTCTCATTTTGTATGACATCTGTTACAACCTGTTATTATTACAGATCGTGATGGGCATCTGCGCACCGCTTGCCTGGCCCACAAGCAAGCTCCTAGACTACTTTTTAGGCGAGGAGATAGGCACACACTACAACAGGGAGCGGCTAAAGGAGTTGGTCAAGGTATGACTCTTTCTCCGTTTCGGCAAAGTAGCAACAATTCATCTTAAAATTGGATGAGTCTTCACTTGTCTTTTTTCTGTCTTCTTCGTATTGAATGGGTTAAAGGTACTTAATAATATGTGGATAAAGTTGTTGGTTGAGCAATAATTTAAAGCACTAATTAGGATTACTGGTGAAGAGGATTGTAAATATGTTTTATGTCCTAAATAAAATAAAATATAGTATTCATTTTAGTGACAGACTCGATTAAGCCTTTCAAGTTGATAATGCGCTGGAATCTTGTCAAATTAATAACCTTAAAATCGACAATTTGCGGGGTTCATAACATGACACAAGACGTGATAACCAGTGTTTTAACGACGTAATTCGACCTGTATGTATGTGATATTGTCAGAATAGGATCAAACTTATTTTTGCGTATACATTTTTTTTAAAGTGTAGGTATGTTTGCGTATATTTTGTATAATTGTCTCAGGATTTCTCGAAAACTAGAAATCACAGCGAGATGATTCTTTTTGAGTTCAATTAGGTACAGTTCATTAAGATGAACTAAGGGATACACTGTAAGTAACAATAAAAACGGTCCAGTAGTTTTTGCGATATCTGTTATAATTAAAAATCTAGAAATATAGATTTGTTTACTAAATTCACCAGGGAATAAGTAAAACGACCTCCTTTATTTAAATTTGAAGTGTTGACATAAATGTGTCTTATAAAAAAAAACACATGTTATACCCATGCATGATTTTCTTAATACCATTCATTCATTAACTAAAAATGGCTTATATTAGGTTGTTATTGGGTTCGTCCTATTTATAATATATTAGTTAATCAGCTGTTGTAAACACGCCATCAATCAATTGTAGTTAGAGCATAAACGCCATCTTTCCTTTTCCGCATCAATTCTTAAATTAACAATGATTTATTTAAATTTTATCGAATGAAAACTAGACATACATTCGAATTGTGCTAATGTTTCACCATTGGCCTGTGTTTCTGAACTTCAAATCTCACTTAAACTCCCTTTTAATAAAATACCTAATAGTCTGAATAAAAAACATTAAAAATACTACATTTAAAAGCATGCAAAATGGATGTACTCAGTCCTTTAATTCAAGAGTTTCAGAATCACAGAGCGTTTTAAATGTCACTAACCAACTCGTTCATTCATTCAGTTTCAGGTAACCGCCAAAGCCGTCAAAATTCAAATAGACAAGTATGACTTCACTCATTCATTCCCAACTCAATTTGGTTACCTCACTCATTCATTTGTTCGTTCAACAGGTCACAAACCACGTGAACGATTTGGACAAGGAAGAGGTGAATATCATTTCGGGAGCGCTGGATCTTCGCAAGAAGACGGTGAGGGATGTCATGACGAAGTTGAAGGATTGTTTCATGCTGCCTATGAACAGTGTTCTTGACTTCGAGACAATGAGTGAAATCGTGAAATCTGGTAAGTCATTTATAATTAGGGCGCTTTCCCGTCATGTAGGACTCGGATATTTATTGTTGGAAGACTGTAGTCACTAGTCACCTCTACCTGTCGCCGGTATAATGTTTGTTTCTTCATATCTTCATATAAAGCATGGACCAGTGCTGAGTAGGATCATATCCCGTATCAGCACAAGCTGAGCCGTTCTCCATTTGCTGTCCTTTATGATTCTCAATTGTTCAGGTCTTTTCACCATCATTTTTTGTTAAGTGGCAATAAATATATATTTCTTTTATTTATTATATTTTTCATGTTGTTTTGATGTTTGTCTCATACCAAAACTTATTAGATTCTGTATAAGCCTATCTAAAGTGTTACTAGGGGCTGATTTCGCCAACGTCAGATAAGACTTGTCCGACTGAAGTATAAACCGATCGATTTTAAAATGATTGCTGACAAATAGGTGACGTTTTTAAATTGGGAGTATTGTATTTTATTAGACGAATATACCTTATCTGACGTTGGTAAAATCTGGCCTTAGTTGTATGATTTAAATAAATAAATAAAAATATTGGACATTAATTCCATATTTTTCTTATCCCAAAGTAACTAGCTAATGCACTTGTGTTATGGAAATCAGACACAAAGGTGGTACCACGACACCCAGACCCGAGATAATATATATTTCATTTCTATATTGACCCGGCCCGGGAATCGAACCCGGGACCTCGGAGCGGTGACGCCTTGATGAGATCTTTTCAAAAACTTTTAACAATCTTCCTCCAGGCTACTCCCGTATACCGGTGTACGACGGCTCTCGCGGCAACATCGTCACAGTGCTGTTCATCAAGGACCTGGCGTTCGTGGACCCGGACGACAACACGCCGCTGCGAACGCTCTGCCAGTACTACCAGAACCCGTGCAACTTTGTGTTCGAAGACGTCACGCTGGATGTCATGCTGAAGCAGTTTAAGGAAGGTAAGGGTCTTACTTGGACGGCAGTTTGTCAGACTCAAAAAGTCTTTTTGCTGACACCACAGATAATATAGACAAAAATTTTGCTAAGGAGGTCGTTTCGTAGACTCGAGACGTTAAGAGCCAAAATCGCTTGCTTGCACATAATGCGAAAATTGGTTTCACTTAAAACTAAAGATGACGCGAGGTGCAAGCGATTTTGGCTATTAAGGTGATTAGCATTGAATTCGATGGTACGGTACTCCCCGAAATGTGGCAGCGGCTGCAATTGACTCGATCTGTCACTGTCTACAGCTGCTTTTAAGTGTTACCAATAATAATAATAATTCTCCTATCGATATTCGGTAAAAGAGGTTCCTCTCAATAGAGATAGGCCAGGTTTACAGCAGATATTATAGTACCAAACTAGCCTTTATCACAACTGCATAAGATACCGCAGTGTTTACCTTGACGTGCTGTTGTCCGTACAATGGTTAATAGCAAGCATAATATTATGTGTAAAAAGATCTAGCCACAGGTTTATACGAGTCTCTCCCGTTACTTATTGAGTAAAATAATATCTTGATCGCACATAAATGCTAAAGAGTTAGAACTACATAAAACTAATTGCCCATTCCATTCAATTGGTGAATGCAAAATAAAGGGTGACAAACATCAACGCAATGAGTGAACGAATGACGAACGAGTGAATGTACGACGGTGAATGAAATCGTAAGAACAATCAGCGAGTGTAAGAATGGATGGAAAAGTTTCAAAAATTTCGTTAAAAGGTAAACAAAACAAAATTTATTAAACATCCTTCAAATTTTTCATACATCTAAAACACTTATTCACAGGAAACCGTCAAGGTCTACATCCGACCTTATTTCAGTTTCTATTTTTAATGAAAACATATTTTGCACATGCGCAAAGTAGGTCATCTTTATAAGTGTGAAAACATTCATTATAAATAACGCAGACGCAAATTCAGATTGCAAGATATTTTTCCAGCGGAGAAAATATTTGTTTGATATTGAACCTAAAGCACAGAATTTTGAATAACGATTTATCGAACTTTTGTGGGGATGATTCAGGTATGATAATATGAGTTATGCTTATTCTAAAAAAAAATATCTCTTTAAATTCTGAGCAATTTTTATACAAGAAAACCTCTTCACAACATTAAAAAAAAATACTAAACTAATGGGAAAACTCGCACCCTAGCGCGTAGCTAGCGTTTATCTACGAAAAACTACGCCGTAGCTAGTAAACTACGAAGAGGCTACCTGGTGTTGGTAGTTTTGACTCGATTGCTGTACCGCATAAAAAAGTAGATTTTGTGGGTTTTTCCATTAAAAATAATAATTTTTTTTTGGCATCAGTATCGTTTGTACAGCCACCCCCGAGTCGCTCGTCGCTGACCAAAACAACACCCTGTATAATATATGTTGACTTAATATATTAGTCAGGTTAGGAATATCTCAATGATTGACTTCAGCAGATTTTTCCAACGTCAAAAAAGACTTAATTGACTGAATAAGTATAAAATGGACGATTCTTAAACGACATTGTCATTACTGATTGCTGATAAATAGGTGACGTTTTAAAATTAGACGTATTGTATTTTATTCATAAAATTAAGGGTTAATAATTTATGATTTTATTCGACGAATATTCTTTTTCTTACGTTGAAAATCGGCCCTGAAAATATTATTTATTGCACAAGTAGGGACACAGATAACAAAACTATAATAAAAAATACAAACCACAAACAGTATTGGCGGTCTTATCACTGGAAGCGATCTCTTCCAGACAACCATTGGGTAGAGGAAACAACAGTTATTAAAGATAGAAAGCGGTGTGCCAAATGAAAAAAAAAATAGAAGTAAAATAAACATACACTCACTTCACCTAAGCTTCTCATTTCATTAGACATAACTATTGCTTTAACTGTATGCTAACAGCTAAATTGTATTTTATATAGTTGGCTTTTAAGAAAAATAAATGGTCCCAAAAGTACAAAAAGTTGTTGTATTTAAGTATCAGATTTAGTCCGAGAAAGAAATGCAGTTGATTTTGATAGACTCAATATATATGATGTTTGATTATAACCTTGGATGAATTAACCACTGGATATGAAACGCATTTCTGCGGGGCGGGTCTTGTCGTGTCAATTTTTGACATTTAGTGCATGAAAGTGTCGATATTTTTTTATCGATATGTACGAAACGAGTGAATGAACGAATCTTTTGTAAAAAGACATATAATTTATATCACTAAAATATTAAATTACATTATGGACATGTTTAATGCACAAACCATCGAATGAACAACTGAAACATAGAACGTTTATATGAACGGTCTGGCAAGTAACACTAACTAGAACTTCCTAAGACATTGTGAAACCGCCCATAAGTACATACAGCCCAGCACCATTTAAATCCTCCTATGGGATAATTAAGCAGTAGATTTTTGCGTTGGCATTAAATCACACTGGTGTTAAATGGATACCACATATTCGGTGATGTTTTTTGGGGATCCATTTTGTCTCCCTTCGACCCACTTTATATTACTTAATGGATCTACAAGAAATCTGAAATTATATTTTAGAGACGTATTGTCCTAAAATATGTGGTTTAAAATTTTAAAGCAAACTGTTGTATTTTTAAGATTACCTTAATCTATTCTCGAGTGAAACTTTTTACAGATTTATCATTTTATTTTAAAATAATTTATATTAATAATTTAATAAATGTTTATCGATACGATTTATCGACAATTGTCAAGCACAATTAAAATTAAACTGACAAAAGAACGAATGATAAACATACGACAATCCTACCATATAAAGTATACGTTATCTTGTTGGTTTTGTAGTAACTGACCACCACTTTTTTAAATGGCAATGTTTCTTTTCTCTTGGAAAACACATTTCACTATTTTCATGAAAAATATCAGCTTTTTTGGGATAAAACGTTACTTACGGATGAAAATGAATATATTTGTCTAGCCGCTATAATTTTTTTACAAAAATATGCCACATTTACCCATTTTTTCCGACAATGTTTCTCACTGAGCTCTATCAACGTGCTAACAAGACGTCACCTGTAAGTGAGGCCAAAAAGCCCGCTTCGTGGCTAAGGGGGCACAAGCGCGGGGGCGAAATTGCACGTCATTGCGCGTCCAGTGGTTTATTCGTTCAAGATTATAACTTATATTGAATGAGCAATCGTTGTGCTAAGTAGTGTTAACTCTGTTTGGGTGTCCACGGAAGACCAGCGTCGTGGCATTCCTGAGATGCTACGACACATGCTGAGTGGCACACCTTTTCAGTATCGTCTGTATGTGCATTTAAATATAGGTATTTGTCTATTTTGTAAATTATATGATACTGAATAAACATGTTTTCTTTCTTTCAAAATGGCAATAAAAATACCATTAGATAAAACTCACATATTTAGACATGTTTAATCGAAATCGATTCGGTTCCTCTTTGTAGAGGTGTCTTTCTGTTGTATGTTAATTAAAATCTCTACATGCTCATACGACTAAAATGCATCTCAATGAAAACTTAAATTCACACACACAAGGTTACTTTTGCTTTTCATGCATCCAAGTATATTTACATCTAATTCTAACAATGTTTTATGTATTTCAATAAATAGAAGGAATAATTTTAGCTTACTTTCACTCTTTGAGCGTTTGCCAAAATATCTTGACGTTATATTATATTCTGTTTGATGGTTGTAAGGTGATAACAATGTAGTGAGAAGATGCCAAAATTATTGAATTTGACACGATAAATAAAGTCGCCTATTACGAAACTGCAAGGGCAATAAGTTATATTTTCAAATTTATTTATTTATTAACAAACAAGAAAAAATTAAACTAAGACATGCAACATAAAAAAATAACTATCTACCTATTCAAAAACGAAACCATTTCCTTGCGGCAAGGAGGCTATGATGCTGGCTGCGTTGTCGCGTTGGATAGCTATGCTGATCCTTTGAGCTAGGAACCAGCCAGCTTTATTATTGGCTGTTAAAGAATTTAATTTTGGCGCAATTTTTCTAAACAGCAATTTAGCAGACGGTCCCCACGGTCCAAATGTTTCAAGTTATAGTTATATTAATTACAGTCATGAATATTTGATCATGTAAATCATCAAAAAATAAATTGATATACGACGTTGTTAAATGCGCAAAGCCTCAGACACCCTAAATGTTTTTTCATTAAAATGACCTAATTCTGAAAAAAAATGAAATAGTTTAAGGTTTTATGTGGTGTTTAAGTTTTACGGGCACTTCAGATCATTTCTTGCTCTGCGGACTACGCTCTGTCGAGAGAGGAGTCGGTAGTTATACTTACCAAAGGCCGCTGCGCCGCGTGACATTATTATTATTAGTATCTACCCATTTTAAGAACTAACCATTGCTTGTTTACGAATATTGACGGGTTTGATAATATCGGCATTGATATAGTTACCAATCCCAGAAACGTATTACTATAGAGTAGCTGCGAATTGGTTACTTTTTCGTATTTCCAATAAGAGCAAAATACCTACTTTCTATCCTGTATAATTTATAGCATCATCTAACCACAAATTCGGCAGTTTCTTTTTAATATTTGGCACGTGCATTTGATAATGACGATAAAAAGCCGGCCTCCGATATTTAAACTGATGCTTTACGTCATTTGAATCGGCGCCAAGTCTGCTAGACGATGCTATGTCTAATTTTTACATGATTCATGGACGGCGGGACTAAATTACGAGCTTTTGCACGTGCCTCGCACGTTTGAAGATTTTTTGGGATCCGTAAATGGGTAGGCTGGATTGGATAAGCGCCAAAATTGATGGCTAATTCGCTCTCGATATGAAATCAGTCAGGCAGCCTTCTATATAGTGCCACTCTTATCTGAAGATTAGCCAAAAATGAAACTGCTGTTGGCACTTTGAAAACGCCATTGTTGCCCGGTACAAGTCAGTGTGACCATTATTTATTTATTTAAAAACTTCATGCACAAAACATAAAATTGTACATACGGCGGCCTTAATGCCAAAATCATTCTCTACCAGTCAACCATAGATTAGAACAGAGAAAAATATACAGGCGGTTCAAATAAAGTTATAGAGGCAAGAAAAATTAAGAGAATAGCGATAAAGATAACTATAATACGATGATAAACATACATGCTGCCTATTACTTATACACGATTATATAAAAATAAATAAATAAGTATTTATTATACAAACATATACATCATTTAAATATACATATGGTACACATAGATAAATTAATGTCAATGAGACGGTTCAGTGCGTTCGTCTCTATAAAGTGTTCGCAATGCCCTCTTGAGGGTAAATTTCGAGGTAGATGTTTGGACACTTTTTGGAAGCCCATTCCAAAGTCGAATGGCTGTGAGAGTAAAGGAATTGGACATAAAGCCAGAAGTGTGACGGGGAGTGAACAACTAACAGTATAAACGGTAGATAATGCCATTCGGCGTTGATTGCCACCTTTGGCACCAATACACAATATTGACGTTGAAATAAATACTTATTTTTAATTTTTCGTCTTGTAGTACGGCAAGGCAAGTATTCAAAAGCCAGAATTGTAAAATGTACGGACATCAGCACGTCACGGTATCTTATTCAGTTGTAATAAGGGCTAGTTTGCAACAAAACGACTGTACAAAAGGGCAATCCTTTTCGATCGTGGCGCCAATCTGTCATTCTTCAGATAAGTTGGTAGAACTGTTGCAGCGTGTAGTCAGCTGAGTCCTGTACCGTTACCATGAGTTTGTGACGGGTTTACTCGCTAGCGATGACGTAAAAAAGTCTATGGAAAATTGTACAGCGCCTCTAGCGGTCACTGGCAGAACTAAAATTTTCCATACAAAAAGATACGTCGTCGCTAGCGAGAAAAAACCGCCATAAACTCGTGGTAACGGTACTGTCAGTGTCATGTTAACTTGCATGCACATTACCGATAAAGTGGCACGCTGCATTCCTGAGTATTGGGACAGTGAGAGACGACAGAGCGTAATAAACTATTGGCGGGCGTTAAAATGACAAATGGCTGGCTGTCATTACGAAAAGTAATTAAACCAATGTTATTTCAATGAAATAATGTTATTTTTCATTTAGTCTATGCAATTTAGGTTACGTATAGTATCGTTTTTTATTTTTTAATAAATATAATTCACGGAGACGGAGAAATGGTGACAGAAGTCCTCAAACGTTGTCTTTTATGGCCACTGCGAGCGCTGTCATCGATTTGGGTTACCCCACCACCTACTTCGCACACAGTGAACCTAGCTAGAATAATGTTTGATTTATTAAATCTTATATATAAAATTCTCGTGTCACAATGTTCGTTCCTGTACTCCTCCGAAACGGCTTTACCGATTCTTACCAAATTTTATATGCGTATTCAGTAGGTCTGAGAATCGGCTACTATCTATTTTTTATACCCCTAAGTGATAAGGGTTGTTCACCCTTAATTTTTTTAAAATTTTTGGACGATTTTTTTATAATTTGGCAATAAAAATACATACAACGCTATATTTTTACTTTTTTTAGCCATTTTAGTAATTTGATCATTTTTCATCCCGCTCGATAACTGATCAATTATAGTGTTTTTCTTAAGTTTTAAAATTACGAGGCTGGGCGAGACGGGGTCGGGGCGGGACGGTGCTAGGGGTGAAGCAAAGTTCGCTGGGTCCGCTAGTACTCTATAAAACTCCGTCTGACAATTCACTAGCTGAGTAAGAACAAACAGAAACGAATGTATTTTAAACTTTTGTTTTAATTTTTTAAATATATTTTTATAAAAAAAAAACATTTGTATATGAACATTAAACATTATTTTTGCCCTTGGTCCGCAGGTCACAAAGGTCACATGGCGTTCGTGCAACGCATCGAGGAGGGCGATGGCGACCCCGTCTACGAGACCGTGGGGTTAGTGACCCTGGAAGACGTCATCGAGGAGATGATACAGGCCGAGATCGTGGACGAGTCTGATGTCATCAGTAAGTCTCTTAATATACTATACATAGTACACACACACACACACACACACACACACACACACACACACACACACACACACACACACACACACACACACACACACACACACACACACACACACACACACACACACACACACACACAACGTGCTAGCAACACATGATAATTGTGTTTTTATATGTTATTTGTTTATAATATGTTGGCTGTATGTTTAGTATTAAGGGAACACGAAAAACTGTATTTTTGTGAGATGTGGATTGTGTTGTAATAATAACATCTTATCTTATTACCAAAACATGATATACCATAGTCTGATGATTACTATCAACTGCTTCTATCTGATCTGTACCGTTACCAACCATGAGTTTACTCGCTAGCGACGGCTGTTTTACTCGCTAGCGACGACGTAACTTTTTGTATGGAAAACTTTAGTTCTGTCAGCAACCGCTAGGGGCGCTGTGCAAAATTCCATAGACTTTTTACGTCGTCGCTATCGCATAAAACCGTTGTAAACTCATGTTAACGGTATAGGCTCTCGTTCGCCATTATCAGTAATAACAGCCACAATTGCTTAACTAGTCAGATGCTTGCTAGCGTTAGAGCCAAATAAATATGTAAATGATTGGATTTCAATAAGCTGTGTATATAACATAGAATAGTAAGAGTATGTCTTAATCAAAATATCTCACTGTGTTAACTTCAAATCAAATTTGTTCTGTAGCACAATCTAACAAAATCTAATGTCTTGTGGAGCGTGGTTACCATTTTGCTTGTAAGCGCTCACAATCACATTTCAGAAACTTTCTAATATTGTGTATATTTTTTAACTGACTTCAATAAAGGAGGTTCTCTGTTCGACCTGTATGTTTGTATGTATGTATGTATGTTTGTCCGCGAATATCTCGACCGATTTTGATGCAGTTTTCACTAAAGTATTTGTTACACTGAGAAGGTCTATGTAACTATTTTATTTCATATTTGGTTATTTCATTTCAATCAAGTACATTTAAATTGAAACAATAAGTGAAAACGAGCAAAAATTTTTTTTTTCATAACAATGGAACCGCCTTCAAAAACAAACACTAAAAAGACTAAAATAAAGCTTATAGGAGAAACGAACTCATTTGAAGTCGTTTGTTGTTTTTGAAGGCGGTTCTATTTTTTTTTTGTTTACCTTCGAGTACCTCTCACCAATATCATATCAGCTGATACGGAAAACTCATGCATATTTGCTACTAAACGGTCACCCATCCACCACATGACCGTACTCAACCATACATGGCCATTCGCAGGTGACAACAGAACGAAGAAGCGTCTGACCCGTCCTGCGAACAAGGTGCAAGACCTGGCCGCCTTCGCTGGCCACCACCACCACCAGCGAGTCCACGTCTCCCCGCAGCTGGTGCTGGCTACGTTCCAGTTCCTGAATACTAGTCAGCATTGTCTAGATCATAGGATTTAATTTAGATTTTATTAAGTAGGAATAGAAGTGGGCTCAGAATAGTGCTTTGTGACAGACTTTCCATGAACGACTCCACGTCTCCCCGCAGCTAGTTCTGTCCAGGCCACTTTCCAGTTCCTGAATACTAGTCGGTATAACTTAATTTGGTTTATTTAAATTCGGTAAACTGTATCTAAATTAAGTGGCAAAAAATAGGACTCAGAACTGTGCCTTGTGGGAGTCTTTCTATCAGCGCCTCCACGTCTCTCCGCAGCTGGTCCTGGCCGTTCCAGTTCCCTAATAAGCTATATAAGCTAGTAAGCCAGTATAAAAAGGTTTCATTTAGATTGTGTTATGTTTAAATAGGTATGGTCTAAGAATGGTGCTTTGTGGAAGATCTTCCACCTGGGAGATTTGTCTCTCCGCAGCTAGTCCAAACCACGTTCCAGTTACTATGTGTCGTTCCAGTTCAATGTCCAATTTAGTTTTAAGAATGTTTGGCGTTATATTGTTAAATTACCATACAAATCATTACTAATTATCCTCCCCCAGGCGTAGACCCATTCCGTCCGGAACTCATATCGGAGTCTGTGCTTCGTCGTCTGCTCAAGCAGGACGTGATCCAGCACATCAAGCTTCGTGGGGATGAGGGACGCGACGACCCCAAGAGATACGTCTTCCAGGAGGGCAAACCGGTAAGATTTAATAACCTCTAGCATAATGTTAGGAAATAATCAGTAAGCTCAAGTGGCTATGGGCAGGGCACATAGCGCGACGAACTGTTGGCCGTTGGGGCAAGAAAGGTCTAGATTGGAGACCCTTCGACCAAAGACGCAGCGTAGGACGTCCACCAACAAGATGGACAGACAACCTTAAAAAGATCGCAGGATCAAACTGGATGCATACCGCTAGTGATCGGTCGCTGTGGAAAGCCGTGGGGTAAGCCTATGTTCAGCAGTGGACGTCCTTTGGCTGATAATGATGATGATGATGATGATGATAATGTTAGGACGTAGGACATAAGACCTAATACTGACCCTTGAAGTGTTCCAGTGATAACAATTAGTTTAAAATACAGAACAAACTCGAGCGTAGCGTGAGCGTTTAATATCTGACTTGTTAGTACCATAACCATAGAAAATTCTGGCGTATATATAGTCTTAATAACTATAGAATATTGGAGAAAAAAAACGGCATCTTGAGAAGCCTTGTATAAATCCTTACTTTACATTCGAGTTATAAGTGACCCGTAATCAACGTTCCCTCTTTTTGAATTTCAGCATGGAAATATGAATCTAACTCTCTTATTTATAAGCCTTATTTTCGTTCGCAGGTGGACTACTTCGTCCTGATTCTTGAAGGGCGAGTGGAGGTGACGGTCGGCCGCGAGAACCTCGTGTTCGAGGCCGGCCCGTTCACCTACTTCGGCGTCCAGGCGCTCACACAGAACATTGGCGTTGGTGAGTTGATGATAAAAAATATAGGGTGACTCAATTCCGATTACCCTTCGGTGAGAGATGGAGATAGAGAGAGATATTTGTTATGGTGTGCCTTAAAACTTTTGTAAAACGAATCCATAGACAATTAAAAAGGAAGAAAGAAAAGTAATTTATTTGGTACACTACAAAAATACAGAAATAAACATAAAAAATAAAACTAGTAAGTAATAAAGTTATTATATGTAGTGAAACCAAATTGGTTTTCACTCAGTTTTTTTGCCATGGCAAGCCGATGGCAAAACGATGTCTAATTGAAGGCAATTCATTATTTTTTCTTAGCAACAGACAGCTGTTTAATCTGACATTTCTAATTAACTTAAATCTACCTATTTCATGAGTCTTTGTCTTGGTCAATATAAACTTAGAAGGTTATTGATTTTATTTAATAATGAGTGTCTGAACGAGTGTCTTACGGCCATTTCACAATGTTTAAATAAGTTATGATTAGCGTTATTTACGAGATATTTTATACAAAATGACGTGATATTTCAAATAGCTGTCCAGTTCTATTTGTCGATGGCGATTTTTTTTTCATTAATAGTAGAGAAAGAGAGATGAAAATTAACCTAGGAATCGACTCATTTATTTCAAAATGGCTGCCTAGAAAATTTAAAATACATTTGCTATAGGCCGCACACAATGTACATCTTCTTCTTCTGAGCCTTCTTTTACCATTCTCTTGGTGTAGGCCTCCTTTCTTTTATGCAAGTCTCTTCTATCCTGAGCTACCTGTATCCACATCGATCCGGCTTCTCTTGATCATTCTTGCTTCTCTCTATCGCACTTGGGTTCTTCCCACCGGGCGTTTCTTTCCCCATGGTCTTCACTCAACAATTTTATTCTTTCTTAACTCATTTTGTTTGACGACTTCCGTGGTGTAGTGGCTAAGTACGCTGGGTTTCCAGGCGTTGCCGCTCCGAGTTACCGGGTTCGATTCACGGTTGGGTCAATGTAGAAATCATAATTTTCTATATTGGGTGTTGTGGTACAACCGTTTTGTCTGATTTCCATAACACAAGTGCATTGGCTACTTAATTTCGGATCAGAGCAATGTATAAATAAAATAAATAAATAAATATCCTTTTGACATTCCCACACATCGCCATCTAGTCCCAAAGTAAGCTACTCAAAGCTTGTATTATGGGTGCCAGACAACGGATATAATACTTAACTACTTTTTGTTTGTAAAAACATACATGATATACATAGAAAACACCCAGACCAATACAAATAGACACGTTCATGCACACAAATGTTTGCACTGTGCGGGGATCGAACCCGCAACCCGCTGCGTAGTTGGCGATTTCTCGACCACTACACCAGACGGGTCGTCGTATGTGATTGGTGTCCAATATTTATAGTTATAATTTGCTCTCACCAGCGGAAGCGCCGGCCCCGTCCACGCTGGGCTCGCTGCAGAACCTGAACATGGACTCCATGCTGCGTCACACCTTCGTGCCCGACTACTCTGTGAAGGCTATCGCGGAGCTATACTATCTGACCATCAAGAGGTATGAAATAAATAAATACCATACCATTACAAAAAAATGGTTAGGTGCGAGGGTTTCGTGCCAACTTTTACTGAATTAGGGGTTCACTTACTTCCACCTAGCCAAAATACCACAATAATTTGTTGACAGCGAATATAACTTTGTTTTTTCATTGTGTTTGTATGAAGAACAAAGTTATTTTTGCGGTTTTTGAAAATGTGCTATATCTCAAAAACTATACTGGTTCATAAAGATGAAATCAGAAACCAAAAAGTGCTGTTTCGATCTCGTTTAAACCAATTTTCTTTGAAAGTATTTGTAAAGATCTACATCGTGTGTTTTTCAAAATGTACACTTGCTTAGTTTAAAAGTTGGGGCAGATAACCGCTTCGGTTACCCTGATTTAGAGATTTTTCTAACCAATTTTTATGGAGAAATTTTGTCTTACTTTGAGGTTTATTTATTTTATTGGTTTATTTAAGTATAAGATATTTGCTTAGGATAAGATATGTAGTCAAAAGCGCCTACAGAGCATTCTCGGTACCGCGGTCGCACTGCAGAGTCGCACAGAATGAAGAACTAGATTTTATTGATTTTTTAATCACACAATACGTGGATGAAGTAATTGATTATACATACATGATTTTTTTCATTAAGATTGCTACTTAAGAGGATTGTATAACGTTTTTGTCCTATATAGTTCTGTGACCGTTCATTATACTTATTTTAGATGTAAACGACATCACCCATTAAAAAATAACTTTAATGAGTTTAAATCGAACCCCAACCTATTTTATATACAAACCAACAAATAAATCACCAGCTAGTACACAAAACCTGATACACGAAATAACGTCACTAAAAATATTTATATTTCGTGTAACATGGACCATAATGTAAATAAAATTACTCTTCATAGACGGTAAGAATATAACATAAGTACAGCAGTGACACCCTGTTTATTTAATTCCCCGCAGATCCATGTACCTGGCCGCCAAACGTGCCACCCTGATGGAGAAGGGAGCTCTCAACAAAGGAGGCACCAACGAGCAGATAGAACCGGAAGTTGACAAGGTAACTGGATTTTTTGAACACACTTATGGAACATTGCCTAATTTTAAACACACCTTATTTTGAAACGGACGGTGAAAATAGGTCTTTTTATACTTTATCAGTCGGATAAAACATCTGACGTTTGTGAAATCGGCCATAAGTGTCATTTTGAAACGTTTACTTTACTGTCAAGGTTTGGCTGTATGGCTTTGTTCCGTTGTCTTTCCCCTGGTAGAAAAAAAATATATAACTAATTGTTAATCGTCAGGTTTTAGTAAATAAATGAATTAATTTATTTATTTACTTCGTCTGATCCCTCTCCCAAATGAACCAAATGTGTAAAGATACGGTATTATGAAAGATAATTTCAGTGAATCCTCTAAAAACATAGTTTGTGCGTTTCAGTAGGTACTTTCGAATAAAATTACATGAATTTTGTATTTTTTCAGCTTCTGAGTGAAGGAGAAAATCTTGGAGATAATATGATCGATCGCCCGTCTCAGGTATGCTCAATAATCATCATTGTAATAATTCTTTATCTGCCCAAAAAAAACACCGCAAACTGAAATACATATTCGACGAACTGTTTATTACCCGACCTATGTGATTTAGTGGCTAAGCAAGGCGCAGCCGCTCTGAGGTCCCGGGTTCGATTCCCGGTCGGGCCAATATAGAATAATAGTACATTATGATTCAAGTGTGCTAAGTTGACCATTATATACAAGGCGATATTGTGTGCCATAAGAAAGCCGCGTATATAATGGTCACAGGCACACGTGTATCATACGACGTTTTTCAACACACTTGCGAGGAAAAAACAAGACTCTTTATTTACTAAGTTTTTAATTAATAAAACATTTAGTAAAAATACATTTCACTCGACTTTGATGGCAAAAGTCTCGCACGCGTTTTTCGCCTCGTTACGTATGTCCGGCAGAGTTAATATGTAATAGGTTTTCTTCATTTTCTTTACTTGATGTAGACATTTCCGTCACAGCCACAGCCGACAATTACCTATTTACGAAAAATGGCGCATTGCTTTTTTTTCTTGCCGCGATACCGATGCGCGCGCAAGGCTAAGGGCGAACTAGATCGGCCAACAGCCAAGATTAAAAATGTAATAATTCGTGTTTAAAACATAAATTACAGAAAAATTAAATGAAAAATCTGGATTTGCCATTTATTGAAATAAATACCTGTGTAGAATACTGTTATTTTTGTCGTTAAAATGTTTGTTGCTAAAAAAAGTTATAACCCGACTAAATTACATCGCTTCTTCTTCTTACTTACGACTTGGTACTAGAGTACAAACCGGACCAAAAAAATTGGTCGGGTTAATAAACTAAAGGCACTAGTGCAATAATATACCGAAAAAGCACGCGTGTTTAATATCCAGGATTATGTGCCAAAAATCGGTAGAATAAAATCGTCGTTTTGAGCAAGTGTGTTGAAAATAAATATTATCTATGTTGTTTTGGATCTGGGTGTTGTGGTACCATTGCTGTGTCTGATTTTAATAACACTAGTACATTGGCTACTTACTTTGGGATCAGAGTAATTTATGTGATTGGTGTCCAATATTTATTATTTTATTTATTAACATAAATTAGTCAAACCGTCATTATGATTTCTTATAATTATTTTTTGCTTAAACATAACATTGTTACATTGCCTTAAAGTTAATTAGTTTTTTAAATGATGTATTTTGAATTACACGCTGCTAAAGAATACGGATGAACCAAAAACGAGATATTAACTGGTTTGTATCGTAGTTAGAACATAATTAAATAATAAACCGTCAAAACACTAAAATAAATTATTTTTTCAGTTTTCGCCGAAAATAAAAGAAGAACCTACCAATCCGGAAGAAGAAACACTACTAAAGAAGTAGAAAAACCAAACGTTGGCAACACTGACCTTTATGACAAAGTAGCATAGGTTTGCTCAGCATGAACACAACATAATCAACATATCATATTGCGTGACTATTATTGTATAATATTTACAGATCACAAATTGAATATAGTCTTCCAGAAATCAATATCTTGTTGTCATATTGTAATTAATTTAAAAATGGAAACCGTGTTCCAACTTTCTAATAAATAAATGCATGTTATTTTATATAGTTACTTAAGAATAGTATTTTAATAGTTTTTATAGTATTTAATAAAGCATTTGTTGCTATTTTTAACAATTAGATGTAACGTAGATGTTTTACGCATAAGTACTTATTTTCTTTTTGAATGTGGCAACATTTTGCGCGCCAAAGTGTGACGTTTGATTAGTGGTGGGCAATTGTGAAGGTTTGCACTAAATCGAATGTTTTTTACCGATTTAAATTACATTAATTTGCTTGATAAAATATTTTGCTGTTTGATTATTTAAGGCTAAATGAATTTTAAGTAACATGTTGCTATGTTTTAAAGTAGAAGCAAAAAACATGAATTGTGTTACATATAGAGGAAAATAGAGTTCATTCACCATTGACGTCACTTCTATCGATTGAAAACAGGTATCACGAAACTGCCACTAGATGGCGTTCATTAATACTGTACATATAGGTGCAACCATTTAGGAATACAAATTTAAATCAATGATTTTCCTCATTATTTTTATGATCATTCACTACTACGCTATGATGTATTAAAGAGAAAAAAATATATATTTCTAACTGCCCTCTTGTTATCTTTATCTTAAAGATATTTACTGTTGATTGTTTAATCAAACTTCAATGATATCTAGGTTTTATCATTTTGTACTTATTTTATTTAACTTTTCAATTATACGATTGAAAATATAGTGCTCTACTGATAGCCCCGTTTTTATTTTGTAAAAAATAGTTTAATTACATTTGTATCCGTGCTATTTGATTTCCTATTTTAATTTGAATTGTAATCGAATAATAAAAATCTAAATTTTTGCATTATTACAAGGTTTTTTTATTAATTTTATAAATGTCGTTCAGTGGCTAAGCACTCTGGGTTTCAAGGCGCCCCGCTCCGAGGCCCCGGGTTCGATACCCGGTCGGGCCAATATAGAAATAAAAATGTTCTACATATTGTTTCGGGTCTGAGTGTTGTGATACCACCGTTGTGTCTGATTGCCGTAACACAAGTGCTTTAGCTACTTACTTTGGGATTAGAGCAATGTATGTTATTGGTGTCCAATTTTTATATTTAATCAAATTGATTGCAGTTTTCGTATAAACGTACTTGCGGGGTGATAAACTCTTGGTACAGGGGCTTTATGGTCTTTGCCTACGAAACGGTAGCATACCATGACCGCGTTATGAATGTGTCCGGCAAAAAAATATTTCTTTGTATTGTGACCGCGTGTGGGGTGCTTGAATAATAAACACGTCGTATAAATCTCCAGGTTCTTCTCCAATAGTTTTATTCCAACAAAATATCACAAAGATAGGGCACAAAGTGAAAGTAAGTACAAACAGAGGCTATATTCCGGCATGCAGCTCGCTTTTATACAAATCAAAACCCTGAACCACGGTAGGAAAACAGTGGGCACGACATCCGTTTCCATATATGAACATTTACTATAATATTTATTTGTAGGGATAAACAATCTGCTAATTAAATATATAAATTCATTAATTATTTAGTTATTCATCGTAATGAATGTAGTAAGCCTTTTAGATTATTATTTTAATAGTTACAATATTTAAAATAAATCTAACCTCCACCAACCAATCAGAGTCAACTTCCTTTTGGCGGCAAAATGAACATTTGTTATTGGGCAAACATAAAAATCTAATAAGTGTCCCAATAATCTTTAAATAATCAATTAACAATTAATAAATTATTATTACAATAATAAGATAATCTAAAGATTAATCCAAAATATTCTTATATCATAGCCAAGTTACATTTAACATGGTGGACTCTTCCGGAATTTCCATATCAAACAATAAATAGGTTTGACACCTAGATAGGTGTATAAATTATGATGTATTGAACATAATATGAGGAAGAGAAAGTGTAATTAAGTGAATACTGTGTGGTTACATAAGTCACACACAGTGAGTATGTGGTCTAGTGCATAAGTTTACTATTACAAAACTAAGTACATATGTGGGGCAGACTAGGATCGGGAATCATTGTGTAACACTATTGAAAACTATAACACCTTTCTCACTAGAAAGAAAGAAAGAAAACTTTTTTATTTGGTACACAAAATACAAACATGATAGAAAAAATAAAACACCTGAGGAAGTAAGTAAAATACAAAATAAAATTATAATGTGTGACCAAATTGGTCTCCACTCAGCTCTTTGCCATGGCAAGCCATTGGCGCTGGTTTTCTGTGGAAACCACTATGACTGAGAAAGGGGTCACCACCGACCCGCGTTAAAGTAACAATTTCTGTATTATTAATATTAATATCTTAATTATAACTTATGTATTATCCTAATAAAATTTGGTTATCATAAAACTAAAAAAAAAAAAAAAAAAAAAATGAAAATAAAAGAAAATATATGTTTAGTGCATAGTGTAGTGTGTAGTGTGCGCGCGCAAATGTGTCCGCGTGTGCGTGCATGCGAATGTACAGCCGGCTGCTTATGTAGCTTTTTGGTTCTCGATAAGGAATATTCTGAGGCGGTATTTAAAAGAGGCAATAGATTTAGAGTTTCTTATCGGTGGCGGTAGATTGTTCCAACATTTCGTGGCAGCATAGCGGAAGCTACCACGAAAAGCAGCCGATCTGTACTGTGGACACATAAGGCGTGGTGCAATTCTTATTGAACGCAGAGAAAATAATAATTTGTGATACAGGTAAGGTGGCTGCTTATTTTTAATGATACCGAAAAGCAGTGACGCAAAATGCATGGTGTATCTGGAAGACATGTTCAGTAGATTGTTGCGGTTCAGAAACGGGGATATATGTGAGTGTCGAGGCACTGGAAAACAGTATCGAGCGCAAGCGTTTTGGATACGCTGGATGAGTTTTTTAGTACGTACCAATAAACAACCTCCGAAAACAGTATCGGCGTAATTAAGTTTTGATAGGATGAGCGATTCGCATAACTTAATTCGCATTTCCACTGTGATATAGTCACGAACACGATATAATACCTTAAGGCGGTAGAAGCAGTTACGCATTAATTCGAGCATATGCTCCTCAAAACGGAGCCTTCCATCCATGAGTAAACCTAAGTTACGAGCTTTTGGAACATTTTCTAGGCGATCACCCATAACAGAGACATTAGGGCATTGTGAAGTGATGCGGGCTATGCCTTCTTCTGTACCCAGAATCATATACTTAGACTTTGTGGGATTTAGTAACAGGTTGTGACGATGGCTCCATTGACCAATACGATCTAGATCCTTATTCAACTTATTTACTGCGGAGGAAGTTTCCTCGGGTTTGAAAGAAATGTAAATCTGGAGGTCATCTGCATATAAATGATATTTGCAATTCTCTATGTTTTGGATAATATCTGCGGTATACAATATAAAGAGAATAGGACCCAATATAGATCCCTGCGGTACCCCCCTTACTACTGGTGTGGTTTTGGAACTAGATGTGATGCCATTATCGTCGCTCATTACAACATATTGTGCTCGATCTGACAAATAACTAGCAAACCAACTTAGTGTCCTTGTATCAAAACCATAATAACGTAGCTTCGAAAGAAGGATCGTGGGGTTTATAGTGTCAAAGGCACGCGAATAATCTAGCAGAACTAGGATAGTACCTTCACCAATATCCTGCGCTGATAGTATATCATCCACAACATCCATGAGCGCGGTAGCAGTGCTACGTCCTTTTCTAAATCCGGACTGCTTTAAAGGTAAGATACTTTGCTTTTCTAAATATTCTGTTACCTGGGTACAAACGGCCCTCTCAACTATCTTAGAGAGAAACGGAAGGATACTGATGGGTCTTAGATCTTTGTATTCATTAGGGTGTTGCGTTTTTGGAACAGGTCTAACAATAGCGGTTTTCCATTGATGAGGGAAGACTCCAGACTCGATAGATTTGTTTACTATAGCGGTAATGATGCTTAATGTTCGTGGCAATGTAAGCAAAATCATATCTAGTGTGATTCCATCATCTCCTTCTGCATTAGTTTTAATATTTCTGATTATGTCACCTACATCGTCCTCTGTTACAGAATGGAGCGACAACACACAAGGTCCAAACAGACTAGAGTTAAGGTTATTGATCACAGTAGTATCTGTATCATTGCTTCCAGGAGCATTTAGAAAGTGGTCATTAATAGCATCTGGATTATTAATATGAGGTGGAAGTTCGTTTTTTTTCTTTTTAAAATTAACTATGTTACGTTTTATATGTTTCCACAACGCACGAGGATTTTTAGAATAATTATTAATATATTGACTGAAATAGGCAGACTTCTCACTTTGAATCGCAGAATTTACGATTGCTTTTAAATCTTTGTAGTATTTTTTATGTACTTCTAGTCTGGTAGATCTGAATCTTGCATGTGCTTTGTCTCGCAGCTTAATCATTTCTCTGATATTATAGGTTATCCATGGGTAAGAGTAAAATTTAATACGGACGCGCTTGAATGGAGCATGCGTATCAAACAACTTTAGTATATAAGTATTAAATTTTCTTAGCATAGTATCTACCTTACAATCATGACAGTCATTCCAAGGAATTAAATCTAAGTCCTGGTTGAATTTTTCCAAATCAATGTCCTTCAATGGTCTGTATATTATCCATTTGGGAGATGGTTTTTCTACTTTAATGTCAAGATTACAAGTAACAAAGGCATGATGACTAAGGTCAGGTATGTAGTCAACTACCAAGTTGGAAACACGTGAGTCAGAGCAAACTACGTCTATTAACGTCGCACTGTGATCAGTGAAGTGGGTCGGCTGATCTACATACTGTGTAAGATTTAAATATGTAAGGAAGTCCTTCAGTTTTTTGGTCTTGGCATCGTCAGGCTTCAATATATCTATATTGAAATCTCCCATAAGGAGTATTTTATCAAATTTACCAAGAGTAGATATGGATTCGCTAAGGGCTTCTATGAAAGTGTCTGCGTCAAACCACGGTGGTCGATATGCTGTACCTATGGCCAACTTGACGCCATTTAAGTTAAGGCTTAGCCACATCTGATCGATTGCTGTGGAGGGCACATTAATGAGCCGTGCATTGATGTTTTTTCTGATGTAAAACCCAACGCCACCACCCCGGGAACGAACAGTGAGTGGCCGCGGGATATAGCGCAAGCGGTAACCAGGATGAGTAGGTGCTCGCTCCTCCTCCCCCTTTTTTATCCAGGTCTCGTTGATGGCCATAATATCTACGTTGTGCCGGTTCATAGCAACGAGGAACTCATCATGCTTTGTGCCCAGTGATCCTGGGTTTAGCAAACCAACTGAAAGTTTTCTGAATTTAAAGAATTGAATTACAAACGCATAAGTTATTTGTGCATGCTTGCAGTGCTGTAAAAATTGCCTGAGCAGTGTTAAATGACGCTTATCTGATTTATTAAAATAATAATATATGTATACGAAAGGGACGGACAAAATTTTGAATTTAGAATTGTGTAGTTGTGTGTGTGGAGAGTGTGCGATAATATTGCATAATACAAAGTACTTTGCAGTAGGTAAACAATCAGAAATTATTTGCAATAAAAAAACAATCACTATATTTAAATAATTATCATAGACCCATATTATACACCAAACACGATTAAAAGACACGATTGAATTAGGTGAATGAGACCTTATTTTAAACAACAAAACATAAATTTTACAAAATATCGATATAAAATTATAACTTTTAAGTAACGACAATACGCGTTTTATACGCCAACCATAACTGAGACACACAATTGAAACAGGTGAATGAGACCACAAAACATGAACAAATCTATAAGTTAGCCAAATAGGGTTACAACTTTTATGTAAGAACAAAATACCTTTATAATACTTGTTATTAAAACTCACACAAAATACATTGTAATTCTTAATAGAGAGGCTGGAAAGGACACAAACAAGGTATCGCAGAACATAATAAATGTGAGCCAACAAAACACTAGCCAAAAACTCTAGCGATATCTAGGTCTGATCGGAGACGGTGTCGCGGTGCGCCGTGTTCTTTGCGGGCAAATATTTTTCCTTCACGCGTCCACACATATTTCCACTGTGCGCGAGAAGACTCACCACGAGCTTTGTAGAAGAGGTGCCGGTTAGTTGGAGTAAGACGCTCATTAACATAAAATCGCTGGGCAGGCGATCCAAGCCCTAAGCCCGCAGTGGTCGCGTCTCGCCTAACTCGCGCTGCTGCGAGAAGCTGATCTCGCTGCGCGCGGCGCGCCAGTCTGACGACCAGGGGGCGCGATCGCAGCACTGAAGCATCTTCTACCAGGGAACGTCGCACGGGGCCAGCACGCTCTGCACTAACTAGGTCACGTTCTTCTAAAGTAACGCCAAGCTTTTGTGCTAAAGTTAAAGCTATGTGACAACAACGTTCATTTTTTTCCTCTGGTATCCCTGCTATTTCTAAATCATTGCATAAGAGTTCTTGGTCGCGGTCGTTCATGTCAAGCTTGAGGTCCGCGATTTTCTGCTCTAAAGCGGAGGTGTCGACAGTTTCGCCACGGCGGTGTTCCACAGCCTCCACCCTTGCCGCAAGCTCGTCAATTCGTTGATTGCATACGTCTACCGCAGTTGTAAGGCTGTTTATGGTGCTACGAAACTCCTGCATTTCTGTGCGAGCCGCCCTCATTTCTTCACGTAGCAGTCTCAGTTCAACTATGAGTTCGTTAGATGCTGCTGCCCTATCAGCAGCACCACCGTCCAGGGGCGGTGGAGTCGCGCTGCGAGACAATGTAGACGATGAAGGTGGTGGTAACCCAACATTCACACGCTTTCGCGTGTTTATGTTAATGTCGTCTTGTTTAACGGGGGTATTCGTGTTACCAGTTTTAGGCATTTTATTCTTGCACTCCTGACAGTTCCAGTTACTCTTGTGCTCCGCAGTCATTGTATTATAAAAACGCTGTTCGCTCACATTAACACATATAATGTCATACTTTTTCGAGCATAAACAACACATTAAAAATCTCCGGGATGCAATAGTTTGTAGGCAAGCGGCGCAAGTGCCGTATGTTGCTGTTTTTGAAGGCATCATCATTATACTCGTATTACTCACAGCGTTCTCTGTTGATTATTCTAAGAAAGCGGAAGCGTCTACTCCCTGATAGATGGCGGTAGTAGTCGCAAATTATACCTGCGTGAATTCACGCACTCAGCACCCAATTGTTTCGCAACTGACCGAAAGATGGCGTGAGGCGTCAAGTGATCCAACCAAATAAACAATGTGGGTACAATCAAAACAACAGCCCTTCCTCACGATGATGTTCACAGAATCACAGATAAATGGGAATAAAACTGTTTCTCAAAATGTTGTCACACTGTCACGTTAGGCACATAATATTTTTACTGGTAAAGTTCACAAGATTATATCTTTTGGCGGCTAATAGTTATAACTGTCACACTTAACAATTTTACGACAACAAACGATGATAGTCACTTTTTCACGGCAGCAGAACTCACAATAACATTCGCACGCGCACTCCACACATAGACAATACAAACTATAGTTCATTTATCGAAAAACGTACATTAGTCTAATTTTAATGAATTAATTCAACGGAGCTAATGCTAGACCGTTCCGTCACCGACCAACACCGACGCGTGTCATGCACAGCGTGTCGACAACAGCAACATGCGTTCTCGCTCTCGCTCCATATAACGGTGAAAGAGAACGCTGTCTGTAGCGACACCTATGATCAACCGCTGTCACTACATATCCTCGCAACACGCTGATTCGGCTCGACGCGACTAGATGGCGCTATAGTCGAAGTATAGATACTGCACCGCGATATTAAAGATTTAGAGCGAACTAACTATATATCAATAAATCAAGACGATGACTATCAGATCTTGGTAACCGGCCACAACAACCGGTCGGTGTCTTTTTTCATTTGGATACTTTAACTTTTAGTCCGTGGCATGTCTGAAATCGATCCTAGTGAAGTGTGTCAATTATATAATGTGTATGTTACTTTAGCCGATACCTAGTATGTACGCTCCTTAATAAGTATGATTCGCTGACGCTAGTAAATTGGTGTAACTTAGGTATACGTGATTTTAATTAGACAATAAATTACAGTTTTACTGAATGGTTGTGCTCTTTTTATAATTACGAAACCCCAACATTTCATGGCGACCCTGCCAAAGGGCTCTGCCAAGGGGCTCTACCAGTAGATTTATTAACGTTCATCGGCTTTTAAAATCAAATCAATATGTGTAGATCAACTGTGGAAAAAGAGGAGGTTTTCTTGAACCAAAACGCAGCGGGTGGAAACAACGACGCCACAGTAAAAGGCATTGGAAGCAACGTGAACCAGCTCAGCATCGTGAGCTTCGTTTCACTGGCCATTCTCATGTTAGTCGCCGTCTTTTTTGCTGCGCGATTCTACAAAAAATGCCATCAGCAATGGATCCGCGAGGAAATGGGTCTCCAGACGGTTCGGCGCATCCGAGCGTCGATGAGAGGACGAGCCCAGGACGAGGAATCAACAGCCTAAGGAAGTGAGTGAATAAATTACGTACGTTCCAATGTTGACAGAGTGATTTTTTTTTTACATGTGTTTGTGCTAATTCGTTCGTGCAAGATTTAAAGACGCTTAAGTATGTTAGATTTATCGGAATATTTAAATATTAGTGGTATTTATTAATAATAAAACGTGGTTACGATAAAGTAGGTCAAAACATTTTATAACGCAATAAATTATAAGTAGCTGAAAGAGTGCGCAAATATGATATCCCGCGCGTAAATTGTTAACGTTGCACATTTTTGTTCGTGAACTTTGTCACTATGTTTCGTAGGAATCTATTTTTAGACTATAATTACGAAACCATAAATAAAATGTAAAGTTTAAAGATATGATTGAAAGTTTAATTTTATTGTATAATGAATTAGTAGATATACGAAAATACTTAATTAAGAAAGGTAAAAGCAGATATACATGTAATACGACTAAAAATAAGTTAGATGAAGCTAATTTGATTTACGACAAATGTGAAGAAATATTTTCTACTTTGGAGGAGAAAAAAGATGCTAAGGTTGTTTTATTAGCCACTAATTATTTTGAGCGAATAAGAAAGTTAAGTGAGGAAATAAATATTTTATGTATTTTTCCTGAAACGACAAGTGACAAAATGGAGTTTAGTCTAAAAGAGGCGTGTAGTTTGATTCCAGTAATGGACGGGTCGGAAGCGACGACAAAACGGTTAATCGATGCTGCCGAGATGTATGCAGATATGCTGGATGAGAAAGGTAAATTATTGCTTATTACTTTTGTCCTAAAGAGCAGACTTTCTGAAAATGCCAAATTACGTATGTCAAACACGTATACATCTGTACAAAATTTAATTTCAGATTTGAAAAAACATTGTCTTACCAAACAATCGTTTATGGCCTTACAGATGCAATTAACTAATATAAAGCAGGACTCAAAATCCATCGACGAGTATGGAACTGCCATAGAAAAATTATTTACACAGTTAACTATTTCACAGGCAAATGGAAATAACGAGGCATTTACTGTGTTAAAGCCAATCAATGAAAAATTTGCCATTAAACGGTTTTCAGACGGGCTGCGCAACTCGAGGCTGGCTACAATCATCGCCGCGCGTGACTACAGCAGCTTGAAGGACGCTATCCAAGCAGCAAAGGACGAAGAGATTACGTCCCAACCACAGGCAGGTAACATCATGCATGCATCTAAGCAAGGACGAGGTAATTTTAATAATGCGAGATATGCCCGTAGTAATCGTTACCACCGTGGTAACTTTAATAACTATTATGGTCAATATCTTAACAGTTATTCTAATGGCCAGACAGGACAAGGTTTTGCGTCTAAACGTGGAAATTTCGCTGATTTTAGAGGCAATTATAGACAGCCCGCGACTTACTCAAATAGAGGTCAGCGTGGTAGATTTTCAAGAGGCCCGAATTTAAATCGTGGAGGCACTCGAAACGTTTATACTGCGGAACAAAGCAGTGTTAACGAACAAGATAAAATTGATAATACGAGTTGTGGTTCTACAAATAATAATCAGTTTTTTCGATCTTAGCCATTTTGTGTTTTCAACAAATGGTAATGCTAAATATGTAACTTTTTTCATAAATAACATTAAATATTACTGGCTTATTGATACAGGCGCTACACTATCAATTGTGAAAAGTGCAGTGCTACCAAACAATGTTTTAGTTAATAAAGATAATACTTTAATAAATGGCATTGGAGGACAAACGCGTTCTCAAGGTTCAGTGAATATACCACTTAAAAATAATGATCATATAACATTTCAACATAATTTCTTAATTTTTGATACATTGCCTTTGAAAGCAGACGGAATTCTAGGTTTGGATTTTTTAGCTAAATATGACGCTAATATTGATCTGAATTCTAATATTTTAACGCTAATAAGCAATGGATATAATTATTTTTTCGATTTAGTCAGTGAAAATGATGGGATTAATGGAGTTTTAAGAATTCCGGCGCGATCAGAATCAATACATCATATTTTCTTGGATAATTGTATAAATGAAGATGTTGTGGTATGTGGAAGAGAGTTGGCGAAGGATGTGTTTCTAGCAAATGCGATAGTTATCGTTCATAATAATAGGGTTCCAGTTAAAATATTAAATGTTAGTGAAGAAGACATATTTTTACCAGTTTTCACGCCAGAATTAAAGTCATTAACAGAATACGACATTTGTGGGTTCAACGATTGCAATATCAATGCTCAACGAGTAAATCAAATTTTATCACAGTTAAATTTAAAGCATCTAAGTAAAGACGAACAACAGTCAATTGAAGCTATTTGCGCTAAATATGCGGATGTTTTTTATACGGCTGGTGACAAGCTGACAACAACTAATATTTACAATCAATCTATTACAGTTAAACTTAATTCTACTCCCATCTATGTTAAACCATACAGACTGCCACAAGCTTTAAAACCGGAAATAACTAAGCAGATTAATAACATGTTAGAAAATGACATCATAGAAGAATGCAATAGCGAATGGTCAAGTCCAATACTATTGGTGCCTAAGAAAAGTACAGATAAACAAGAAAAGAAATGGCGTTTAGTCATAGACTATAGAAAACTGAACGAAGTAATTTGCGATGATAAATTCCCATTACCAAATATTAATGAAATTTTAGACTCACTATCTGGCGCCGTATATTTCAGTCACCTTGACCTCCATCAAGGGTATTATCAAGTGGCCTTAGATTCAGACAGTCGTAAATTAACAGCTTTTACTACTAACACAGGACAGTACCAAATGAAGCGTCTTCCAATGGGACTGAAGATAAGTCCTAGTGCATTTAGCCGCATGATGTCAGTAGCAATGTCAGGCTTATCTTTTGAACAGTGTTTCGTTTATTTGGATGATTTAATCGTTTTTGGACGAAATTTGAGTAGTCATAACAAAAATCTAATTAGCGTAATGGAAAGACTCAGAAAAGTTAATTTGAAGTTGAACCCACAAAAGTGTGATTTCTTAAAAAGGGAAATACTTTATCTAGGTCACGTAGTTTCAGAAGTAGGAGTTTCACCTGATCCTGATAAAACTAAGGTATTAAAAGAATATCCTATTCCGTAAAATGCAATAGAAGTAAAGCGTTTCGTAGCGTTTTGCAACTATTACCGTAAATTTATAAAATCATTCGCAGACATAGCCGCACCATTAAATAAATTGAGTAGGAAAAATGAGCCATTCGTTTGGTCTGATGAATGTCAAAATAGTTTCACATATTTAAAAAATGCATTAATGTCATCACCCGTTTTGCAGTACCCAGATTTCGCAGAAGATAACGAATTTATAATTCAAACAGATGCTTCCGGAACCGCAATAGGCGCCGTGCTATGCAATAAAGATCTAAGACCAGTAGCATATGCGAGTAGGCCATTAAATAAAGCTGAGAAAAATTACCCAACAATACAAAAAGAATTACTAGCAATAGTTTGGTCAGTCAAATATTTTAGACCTTATGTTTTTGGTAGAAATTTTACAATTATGACAGATCATAAACCATTATTATATCTTTTTGGCATGAAAGATCCATCGAGTAGACTGCTTAAATTTAGATTGACATTAGAAGAATATAATTTTAAAATCGTTTATGTAAGAGGAAAAAATAATTCAGTTGCAGATGCTTTGTCTAGGATAATCATAACATCAGATGACTTAAAAAATATACATGAAAATTTTGTATGTGTGTTAACAAGAGCACAGAGAAGGAAAATTGACGAGAATGATAGAGTGAATAAATGTGATGATACGGAACTTAGTACGTCTACCGAGGACTGGCCTGATCAACCAAGAATTGTAGACATATTAAGAAAGCCGTATGATTCATATGAATTAGTTTTCATGGAAGAAGAGAAAGTAAATGAGATGAGAAAGAAGATACTAGTTACGGAAGAATTGGAATGTTTTGCGTTATTGTCTAGTAAAAAGTTGTTATGCATTAATCTTAATTTTAAGGCGCATTTCTCGCGAGCCGAATTTGTGCAAAAATTAAGATCGTTTTGTAATGATAACAGTATAAGTGAAGTTTGCATAATAAAAGATAAAGATAATATAGATTTTATTAAAAATGTTTGTGAAGAAATAAAGTCGTTAGAAGAATGGTCCGGACCACGAATTAATATTTTACGAGGAGTAAAGAGAATTGTAGACGATAACGAAAAAACTATAATTATGAATGATTTCCATCTATTGCCCTCCAGTGGTCATGCTGGAGTAAGGAGAATGATAAATACTATTAAAAGACGATACTATTGGCCAAATATGGAAAAAGACGTTCGCGAATTTGTAAAGAAATGTTCTAAATGTCAGAAGACAAAATATTTTAGATACATTAAAGAACCAATGGAGATAACTTCAACAGCTTCTTCGGCATTTGAAAAAGTTTTCTTAGATATAGTAGGACCATTAGATAGAGATGTAGATGATAATGTTTACATATTGACCATACAGTGCGAATTAACTAAATTTATTCAAGCTATTCCTTTAAAAAATAAAGAAACTGTGTCCGTTGCTGATGCATTTGTTCGACATTTTATTTTAAGATTTGGGGTTCCTGAGAGAATAGCCACTGATAGAGGGACGGAGTTCATTTCAACAGTCATGAGCCAGGTATGTAAAATTTTAAATATTAAAAAGTTGTCGTCCACGGCATATCATCACCAATCAATAGGTGCTCTAGAAAATGCACACAAGTCGTTGGGAATATTTTTGCGAATTCAATGTGAAAATTACCCTGATACTTGGAGCTATTGGTTACCGTTTTGGTGCTTTAGTTATAATAACACAGTCTATACAGAAACAAATTACACGCCATACGAATTAGTTTTCGGTAAACTATGTCACTTACCTTCAAACATTTATGACAAAGTAGAACCATTGTACAATATTGACGATTATCCTTTACAACTTAAATATAGATTACAATTAGCTCATGCTGATGCAAAGAAAAAATTACTATGTAATAAGCATAAAAGAAAAGAATGTTATGATAGCACTGTTAATTCTATTAAATATAATGTAAATGATTTGCTTCTTGTAAGAAATGAAGCCAATAAAAAACTAGATCCAATATATAAAGGTCCTTTTGTAGTTGTAGAAGACTTAGGATGTAATGTTAAAATATGTAATAGGAATAACGGTAAGATAGATTTAGTTCATAAAAATAGGACGCGCCCTTTTTATGAATAACTAATTGTGTTTGAGTTAATAAATACTAAAATAATAGAAAATATTGTAAGTTGTTAACAGACATTTGTTAGTAGGTAGTAAATAACAATAATATATGATTGTAAAAAAAAAACACTTACATGTTTTTTTTTTCATACACCCCCGGGAGGTGAAGTGTGTCAATTATATAATGTGTATGTTACTTTAGCCGATACCTAGTATGTACGCTCCTTAATAAGTATGATTCGCTGACGCTAGTAAATTGGTGTAACTTAGGTATACGTGATTTTAATTAGACAATAAATTACAGTTTTACTGAATGGTTGTGCTCTTTTTATAATTACGAAACCCCAACATTTCATAGTGAATATCCGCTGACATCCGCACAGACACTTACTTTCGTGCTAATAACCCGGTTCACTAAAGAAATGTCAAATAAAACCTTTTAGAAATGGCGAACTGCTTAGTAATAATAAAATTAGTACTGCTATAGTAATAGTCCCCCTAGCCTAGATTTTGATTACGATGGCCAGTAAAAAATAATAACTAACTGACTGCGCAGGACATATTACTTTGCACAAGTGTGTACGCAATCACAGGTGCACTCTCTATTCCTTCCACTCTCATAGCCCGTTGGGACAGCAATCTGACACGACCGGAGAGAGCTCAGGCGCAGAACCAGTGGCGCAACGTGCTTTCCGAGGCACGGAGGTGAAACACAAAAAAATATTTTTGGCCTGACCCGGGAATCGAACCCGCGACCTCTGGCGTACCTACTCTTTAGTAATAGAATGTGTACTTCAATGAACAAAAATAACTTCAGTGAGCTAAATCGACACTTTAAGGTCTTTTAAAAATAAGCCACCATTTTAGCCTTGTAGGTAATTGTAGAGTCTCTTAAGTCAAATGATCGACTTTTAAGCACTAACTTAAGGCGAAGTATAAGGAGAATTGACATCCCAAAAAATAGTTTGTGAGTAATCCAAGTTTGCATAAAACGTCACAAGAGAGAAACTAAGTTCTAAAGTCTATGTAGTGCACCGGGTATAGTTTTTCGATTGCCTTAAATGATATTTTATGTTAATACAATTATGTAATGCCCAAAGGTCTTACAATGCTCTGCGTGTTCAACTAAACGCATTCAGGGCGTTGTTACGGCGGCCGTGCTTTTGCAGTTCATCGTCCATGTTTGCCAAGGCTCACACTGATGGGTTTGACGCAAACTCAAAACGCATGGACGCAATCACAGGGGAGCGCTTGTCAACATACTCCAATATTGTCAATTTTCAACGGTATCCTGATTTGTTTGAAGTTTACGACGGTTTTACTCGCTAGCGAAGACGTGAAAGTCTATGGAAAATTGCACAGCGCCTCTAGCGGTCACTGACAGAACTAAAATTTTCTATACCAAAAATTACGTCG
The DNA here is from genome assembly GCA_963924145.1 of Pyrausta purpuralis. NCBI lineage: Eukaryota > Metazoa > Arthropoda > Insecta > Lepidoptera > Crambidae > Pyrausta > Pyrausta purpuralis. The sequence continues at coordinate 6,589,891 of OZ001672.1, forward strand.
TCGCTAGCGAGTAAAGCTGTCGTCGCTAGCGAGTGAACTCATGGTATCACACCAAACGCTTGCCCTTAACGTAACGAGTCGCGTGCGTGCCACGGTGGCGTGTCAACAAATCATAACTCCGCGATTGCCGAATGATGTCAAACTGGGGACGGGGCTATGCAAAACAAAAGCTTTGGTTTCGATTCGACAAAACATTGTTTATTAAAGAGTAGTTCTAATTGTTCTATTTATACTAAGTGACAAAACTTATTGCATATGCTATGTGAAAAAATAAATGTTTTAAAAGTTAACTTACAGTTTGAGCCGTCGCATGTCTTTCTTTTTCAAAAATCTACATTATTATTAATCTATCAGGAGCTAAGCAAACCCAGTATTGTACAATTGGACCTAAACTGAAACTCGTGTGGTTTAGACTAATAAAAATCTAGACACATTCGATTATGCGACACTACAATCATAAACTACTTCCATGCAATCGGAATTATTATCGGTTTAAGCCAGTAAGGTTAGCCTATAACGCCCCATTGTGCGGAAAAGGCTTTCCCTCAACTATGATGTAGTTTGAGCCATACTCCACCACGCGGGCTCTGTGCGGATTGACGGGGCGTTTACAAGGCAAGCATATCTTGCTTTCAGATGTTATCAAGCTCATAAGGCCCTATAACTAGGCTTAACTACTTATACTAAACGATATTAGCTGGAACCAACGGCTTCGTGCCTTCCGAAGCACGCAGATGCTCGTGAAAACGTCACTTATATGGTCAGAATGGTGCCACCACTGCGATCCGAGCACATCGTTGTTGCGTAAAAGCCATAATTATCAGGATTGTTATGATGATTAAGAAAATGTTATCTTCGAGCACACACACACTTGGTCGGGTCTAAACCACATGAATCCTCCAGACAAATCAGGCCACCCACTACATGATAAAAAGAAATCTGGATACTTAAAATTAAATATATCTCGCAGTGCATAAAGCCATCCAAAATGGCAGATCATTGGCAAAATGGTCGGCTATGATTTTATTTTTTACGATACACGCGCGCCCGTACCAAGTACGACTGGTTAGGATATTATATACAGGATGTTTTCATTTTGGAACAAAAGGCTTGTATCTGTTCAATTATTTTGCAAGTAAATTATGCAATTGACGAACTTTCATATCGTTTCGTTTCGAAGCGACATTACGTTTGTCTACAGCTGTGTTGCACACCGCCCTGGGGCCTGTGCCGGCGAACATGCCGCAAAAGCCGTAGCGGCATTTTCCATAGTATTTTTTATAGTGTCTGGCGTAGTGGTTTCTGCTGGGCTCAAGGAGCTAACGGTTTACTCCTTGATCGCAACTGTTGTTTGGTATAGGGAGTCTGATTAGTGTGTGGTTGATTATTTATTGAATTCTTTTAGACTATTGACTATGTTTTTTAACAGAGAATGAAAAGTATTTAAAGTAGTTTCTTTAGTTACAATTTCAGGGATACGGAATGGATTTAAATTAAGACATCGGGCAGCTATAATATGGTTCATGCGTTTGGATTAGTATTACACAGTTAATTGACAGTATGCCGCCGGCAAAGCCGCCGAGCGGTGTGGATACACCATGAGCTCTACTATGGAAGTTTTGACTTTTAAAGGGGTGAAGAAGACATAATTAACACACAAAAACAGACGAAGACAGACCATACATTAAAAATGTTGCTTAGTGTTCAGATCTCTTTTAGACAACTTACTTTGCAAGCTCAGTCGCAAAAGTGACTCATTCCTACTTACTTATTAAGATGGAAATAAAAAATGATGCAGTTTTCAACCCCCAACCACTTGACACCCTGTATAAGCCCTGGTTTTGTTTACTTCGTCCCGATGTCAGAGAAATAAACTGTGCAAAACTGGCGCAAAGCAAGCCAACTGTGCTGTGGGGTGGACGAAATTGGAGCAAACTTTTGGAGGATACGGTAAGATTTATTGTTAAACTAGCGGTCCCTCGCGATTGTGCCAAGCGTTTTGAGTTTGCTCCCTCCCCTCCCGTCGCAGCGTGATGTTTTATAGCCTAAAGCCTTCCTCGATAAATAAGCTATCCAACACAAAAAAAAATTAAAATCGGACCAACAGTTGCTGAGAGTTGCGCGTTCAAATAGATATCAAAGAATGTGCAAGACGAAAAAATGTTAAAAAGTGCCTAGCCTAACTTTAAATTTAATTGTGAAAAGAGGATTTAACTACAATGTGTACTACGTAACATAAGCGTAGTACATACTAATCTTCTGTGGTGTAAGTAGGTATGTTTATTAGTTTTACAAAGACTGCGAAAAGTCAACAATGCGACCTTTCTAATTGCTTTTCTGGAAACACATTCAGTGGATGTAACAATAGTTTTCGTTAGGTTTATCATAAAATATCAGTGCATTGTAAGTATTTAATACCTTATCAACACAGTTTACGAAATGTTTTGATTCCCAGTTCGATGATTAGTTAGAGGCAAAATATGGGATTTAGATAATATGATTATCAAAGATTGGCGCCCAACGTGGTGTTTGTCTCGTATTAAAAATAGTGTGAATAACAGCACTTGTGCAAAACACTACCTACTAGTTAACTTATGAATATGTCTTTTTACGCAAACTGCTATTTAATATATATATATATATATATATATATATAGACCTTTGGGCATTACATAATTGTATTAACATAAAATATATATATATATATATATATATATATATATATATATATATATATATATATATATATTTTGTTGCAGGCAACAAACGCCTATAGGTACATTAAATACCTTAAAAACAAACATACCTACATCATTATAATATTTAAATATCAAACCAGTTGAAACATTATTTTGCCGGCGTAGTGTTACGCATCTTGGAGTCCGGTAACCGTCCGCGAAACCGACGATACAAAACACATTTCGGCCAAAATTCTGCTTTCATGAAGGTCGAAAGGTGGGATCTCGTATCTCGTCACAATCGAATTGATATTCGTATTGTGACGAGATTCCAACGTACCCTCCTTGAGTATTTGGTCTTAATTTGGATGTGCAATCTCCTCGACCTTTGTAGAGTAATAAAGAACACATATAAACAGCGTCACTGGTACCGCAGGCCGCCGTAGATGGTCCGGTCCAATCGGTGCGGTGCCGCACCAATATTGATATCTGGATGTATTCTCAGATTACCTGACTGCGCTCAACCATGAAGGTGATGAATCCAGGGAAGCCTACAAGAAACTCGCATTGCGTCCGTTTCACAACGTCATCTGACGACATGACGAGATACAAATCGACTACGGTAAGTCAACTATTGTCCGAATGAGTAAAAATTTGTTACATCGTTACATTTGACGACCTCTATGGTGTAGTGGCTAAACACGCTGGTTTCAACACGAGGTCCCGGGTTCGAGTCCATGGTCGGGTCAATATATAAATCAATTTTCTATATTGTCTCGGGTCTGGGTGAGTGGTACCACCGTTGTGTCTGATTTCCAAGACACACGTGCATTAGCTCCTTACTTTGGGATCAGAGCAATGTATGTGATTGGTGTACAATATTTATATTTATCGTCCAAGAATACACGGGTGTAGTTATTTAACTTGAGCTCACTGATTTGTAGGGATATGTCCGTTACCTAAGTTCTTCTACGTATCTCCTCGTTTCTAATTCGATCTCGTAGAGAAACATCGAGCATAGCCCTCTCCATGGCTCGTTGTGTGATTTTGAACTTCTGAGGCCCATAGTTATTTATATAGCCAAATAAAAACTCTTGATTGACTCTCTCCTATGGAGCATGCTCACTAGTTTTAAATATCTAGTTTAGTTAGTTTTTCTTTCTGACAATAATGAATCAATTAGATATTTGGCTTTCTCTTTTTAGTAGTGAATAAAAATCGACGTTATTCATTTGACAGGATTCCAGTGCATTAGGAACTTAGATTAAAAGCATAATTCATTCATCATCATCATCACTATCAGCTTTAGGACGTCCACTGCTGAACACAGGCCTCCCCTACTGTTTCCCAGAGCGACCGGTTGTGAGTGGTCTGCATCCAGTGTGATCCTGCTATCTTTGGAAGGTCGTCTGTCCAGATTGTCGGTAGATGTCCTACGCTGTGCGAAGGACATCTTTGGTCGAAGGGTCTTTTCTGCCCCAACGGCCATCAGTTCTTCGCGCTATGTGCCCTGCCCATTGTCACTTGAGCTTTACATGGTTTTCTCTTAGAAACTTAATACCTTACATAAATAAGCAAGGTGGGTGTCATTCTTAACGTTCCTGCATAGTCATTATTTCTAATTTCAGGACACTCAGGACAACCTCCCAAACTACGTCTCCCAGTACCAGAGTCAGGACTCGGGAGCACCCAGCCCGGACTCTTGCACTTTTCAACCCGCAGCCCAGAGGTTCAGGTTGAATGAGCAAAGTTAGTACTTACCACGTTTCAGAAGTTGACATAACAATAGTAATATTAAACACTCACTTCATCTGCGGCAATAAAACTGCGGAAGCGCAAACATATCTCTTTTTCACACTCACGGGCCTAATGGGGAGGCATAGCGTTGCATTGCAAACTGCAAATTTATTTAAAAGCACGTGCGCGCTTGGCTCGCTCCGTAGCGCATAAATGATTTATGCCCGAAGAGGAAGCGAGTGGTAAATATTACTTTAACCAGTTCTTTTAATTTTATTTAAAAAAAAAAACAACAATCTCTTTTGCCGTATTTATAATCTCAACAGTGCGCAGGGGATATTTAGTGCACGGGTGTGTGCGTGAATACAAAAAAATATTTGTTCTTCCACCCCTATTAAAAAATATATTTTAAACTACATCAGATATTGGTACATTTCCGTAATATTAGATCATTTAATCCTGACACTGAGCTGCAACTGAGTAATTTTAAAATTTAAGATCATTTCTGTGTAAAGTCAGACAACTTTATAGTACTCGCAATAGGACACAACCAATCACATGGTCCAAACAGTATTATGACATTATTTGAAGTCTTTTCAGGATCACACTGTCCCTTATACAGATACATGAATTTGAATACGTGCGAAATCACCTAAGCCTCACATGATTCATTTTATATTGGCCAGGAATCAAACTCCTCACCTCAATAAACCAAGTGGTCCAGCAACGCGCTGAACTCGAGTCAAATCGCATCACTCTTTCCGGACTTCTAGACGAATTGAGAAAAAAGCTCAAGCGGAGAATAGAAGAATGCCACTTCGAGAAGAAAGACAAGATGAAGGTATACACTGACATTTCCAAAAGGTCTTATTATTACCATCTAATCTAACTAGTTATGTCAATTTTAGTAGATTATTTCACAAAATTATGTTTGGATTGCTAAAAGGACAATGTAACCTTTTTCTTTAACCCCGGACCAAAGTATTTGTAGCCTTGTAGCTATATTCTAACGCTACCTTTATAGGTTTATATTTGGTTGCAGGCTCTGCGGCAAGCGAACCAGCGACTCGAAAAGGAAAAGTTCACTCTCATGTCAGACATAGAGCACATGAAAAGACATCTGGAAAGGGAGGAGGCCCACCACGTTAAACATGTACGGACATGTGTCGCTCAGGTAAAAACTAAGGCCTATGTGACCAATCTTTGAATTGTGAGCTCTAAACTCATTGCAAGACTTGAGCAGAGCTTGGAAATGATTCTGCTGCCGAAAAACTCTGAACAATATAAGCAAAATCTTCTCTACAGTGATGTAGGTATAGTAGATTAATTTTAACACAACCGAAACATGGAAACACAATCACTGAGAAATATATTCTACACTCAAAAAAAATACATATTTGAAGATTGTTTTATATTGGCCTTAGATTCACCTTGTAAATATATACCAATAATATTTGGGAATACCCCGGATCAACACCAGCACTCTACTCTCCTGTTCTCACAGACCTTTCAGTAAGTAATCTTCTTCCAGGCCATCCAGGGGATTGTGAGGGATATCCCAACCAATCTGCTCTTCACCCCGTGTTCTTTGTCTGAGCTGCCAAACGCTGTCTGTCGGAGTGTCGCTAAGAATGCTCCGTCTAGAGTTGTGAGTAAAATAGCATGTCATTCATGCAATCAAAGATACATGAAACTGGTACAGTACAGAAAGTGGTGAGATTTTTAGCAGAAATATGCACCGGCACACTTATTTATCCAAAAGCTGTAAGTGAGTTAGTCAATTCAAGGTTTGACACTTCTTGCTGCAGAGATTTGTCACAATTTAGGAACATGTCCGAATATTGCAAAATGTGTTTATTGAATCCAAGTTAGGTTGGTTATGAGGACCTAAACGTGCTTGATTTTTGTAAATTTAAGGAAAAGTGTGAGTTTTTTAAGTAACTAAAATGGATTATCTGGAAAGTTATATTATTGAGGTTATCACATTCAAGGAAAAGATAGAAAAGACTTACAAAGCTTTTAAGAAAAGGGACTCTACCGTCGAATATAATTAACAAAAATATCTAAAAAAATATTTTTTTAAATGTTGTCCAGGCAGATAATAAGCTGGCTGCCGCGCGACTGATGCGCGACATCGCCGAGCTAAGGCAGCGGGTGGCCCAGGTGGAGGCACGGCTTGCTAACGAGCTGAAGGTAATAATAGTACTATATGTTCTTGTTTATATGTCTATATTCTCTTGTACACAAGAGTGTATTTACAATGCCGATTGCTAACTTGCTAGTCTTATATTATTTTAGCTTTCAAATTTATGGCCAAACAAACAGAGCTTGAAATTTGACATCAGGAATCGAATTTAAGTCACGAAAAGGATCTCGAAAAGATAACCTCATTTTTTCAAAAAAGCCATGCCGTGTGATGTGTACCAATACTCACTAAGCCATGCCTGTTGAATAGGAAAATCTGTAAAAGCTAATTATATGGGTACGATTCTCAGCTACAATAACAATTCGATTTGTGGCTCACTTGATAGGTTGAATTGCAGTAAAATAAATCACAGCACCCATATGATATTCACAATGTTCAAATATTACCTAGAGATATTATTATAATAGCAAAGCTATATGCTCCAACACATTTCAAAATCGACGATGCGTTGATAGTACGTCAATATTTACTCCACTGCGAGTCAACGGCGTCTTCGACAATCCTTTTAACTGCTGCCAATAATCCACCAGTGTATTTCCAGCGTAAGAGGCAGGCTGAGCTCGACATTGTGCGGCTAAGGAAGGAGTTATCCGCCACGAAGAGCTGCGTGGCGTCACTGCGTTTGCCCACGCGCACGCAGGGCAAGCACTGCTCCAAGTTCGCTTAGATTTGGACTCTTAGCCGTTAGATTAAGGTCGAAAATAACTAAAAATGTATGTTGTAACTTATTATGAGGCTAGATCGAACCATCTTACTATAATATAACCTCAAAGTGTTGTTCCGTATGGACTTTGACATATTAAAAACTAAAAAACTTTGGAAAGGTCCAGAAATTGTAAATCATGTGTCATTGAGAGTACCTGTGTATTTAATGAAGGAAATCCTATTATTGTTTAAATAATAAAAAGAAGGTAGACCGCACCCCTGTACCTGCAAGCAATCGTATTCATTTGACAGTTCAAAACGTACGGTATGATCTGTCAAACGGAATGAATACGATTGCTTTACACAATTCCACGTCTGGTTACCCACTTTTGTTGCAAACTTGCCCTTATTTCAACTGAATAAGAGACCGCAGTGTTTACCTTGACGTCCGGTTGTCTCGTATTGTCAATGGAAATCTCCTGCCATCATTTGCGTCAAATGTTCTAAGAGCGGTCATTCAAATTTTATTTGATTTATCCCACATCATAGCGCACTTAAAAATTATTATCCGTAATTATGGTGACAGGAGATTCAGCAACTACTTACCTACACTGTTTTAATGTATTTATAGTGAAGATAAAAAGAAAAAGTTTATTTTGATTAAAGATATAAATAAATGCGATTCAAGGTTGTTTTTCTCACCACAACTACTTCACCAAGATGCCATATTTCGTTTTGGCTACCTTTCATTTCTTACGGGCGTCTCGGTGAGGTACGGCTCTAAGTATCCATCTATACTTGACGACCTCCGTGGCTAAGTACGCTGGGTTTCCAGGCGTTGCCGCTCCGATGTCCCGGGTTCGATTCCCGGTCGGGTCAATGTAGAAAATAGAGTCTGGGTGTTGTGGTAGTGTACATCCGGCCGTCTGAGCCAAGCTTCTATAGAGATCTAGCATATCTAGGCTGATAACGAATCATTAGTGACGCTGATATATACAGGTTTCATCGTTTGTGACGCAATAGTTTTCTTGGTCACAAACGATAAAACCTTTCTTCCAGTCTTTACTTTCCAGATCTCAACTATCAGAGGATTTCAGGGCGCTGTTTCTTATAAAATGTGATGTGACGCATAAGTGACGGTCATCCGAAGTAGTTTCATCTATTTTGATCCAGTATTTTTTGAGAAATCGTGATAAACGTGTGGCTCTGACAGCCTGATATCCGGTCGTCTGAGCCAACTTGTTTTTCTTTATATTTCACGAAATGTTATGTTTCGAACAAATATTTTTAGGATTTACTAATGTGACGACGTTAGTGACAGCTCTCGACCAGATTTGAACCTTCGTGACGCACGCGTTTTGGAGAAATTGAGAAAAAGCTGCTGGCTCAGACAGCCGCTTTGCAGGATGCTGGCTGTCTGAGCCACCCAATTCTACCACTTCCATGTGTTGTACGAAGCTGAAAACTCATCTAATCTGATGTGACGCGGCCTCTAAGTACAAAAAATCGTAAGTGACGGCTCTATATGCCACCAATCAAAAGTTATAAGCATTTCAAATGTTTCCCATACATTGATGCATTTGGGTGGCCACACTTCGCACTCTTTATGGAAACGGAAAGACAATTTAGTAGAAAATGTAAGCTAAAGCCCCTCGTATCAAGGCGAATGCTTTCTCCTGAAGAGTGTATTTGTTTGTTTGAACGCGCTAATCTCAGGAACTACTGGGACCTATTTAAAAAAAAATGGTTTGGAGAGCTTATTTATCGAGGATGGCTTTAGGCTTTAAAACATCACGCTGCCACGGGAGGCGCAGACGCAGTAGCGGAGGACAGCTAGTTAGTTACGAATAAAACCACAGTATAAGTAACAAAAAGTATAATAAACAATAAATAAAAAAACAACCTCAAAAAATTCCCACCAAAAATCAGTGGTCATAAAAAAGAAAAAAAAAAGAAAATTACGTTTTCGATCGCTTCAGCTTATTCGATTTGATATTATTGAAATGTTTCAAATCTATATGCAATTGTATATGTTTGTCCAGCAATTCTTTTGTCCTGAAATTTTTTCCGCACAGTACGCATTCTGTTTTTCTCCGTTCTCCGTGAATGAGTTTCATGTGCTGTGCCAAATGTTCGGCGGTTGCATACTTTTTGGGACAACTAGAGCATTTGAATTTTGCTGGTTGGGCACGGGGGACGACTTCTTGCCGCTTCGTTTCAGAGGGCTTTTTTAATAAGGCAACCTGCCTGCAAGATAAATAAATATGAATAACACCTAACTTAACTGTAACCAATAATAGTTTATATGAAAGAAAGAAAGAAAATAAATTTATTTGACACAAATAATTACATCAACATCATAACAATAAATATCAATACATAAAAAGCAGGCTACTCGAGTCAAAAAGGCAGCGGGACGCATACCACGACGCTGATTTACAGCGAGTGCATTTGTGGGTAGAATATCTACTCGGCAATTAATTAGGTATAGACAAAAAAATTTAATCAAATAAAATAATAGTTGCTAAATTCGGATGTACATGTCTATGATGTATATTTTTTGTATCGGTTTTTGGCCTCTTACACATTGCAAATTTAAGCAACAAACGCGTTAGCATTGCGCCTGCATCGATGCTAAAATTTGTGTAGTGTGTAAAGGTTGACAGTTTGCGACTGCATCGAATAGTTTAAAGTTGCACTGTGTAAGGGGTCTTACGGCTTTGGACGTCGTCCATACAGACATCTAACAAGTAGATAGATGACGCGAGTCGCGTTTTTTATTAGATTTTTTCACAGTTGCGAGAACTATTTTAGCCAGATTAGCGATACCAAATGTAGTCAAACTACAGTACCGTTACCATGAGTCTACCACGGTTTTACTAGCTAGCGACGACGTAAAAGAAGTATATGGAAAATTGCACAGCGCCTCTAGCGGTAACTTGCAGAAATAAATTTTTCCATACAAAAAGTTACGTCGTCGATAGAGAATAAAACCATCGTCGCTATCGAGTAAACTCATAGTAACGGTACTGGTGCAAATAAAGTGTCCGTTAGAAAGTAACAAAGTACAGAAATAGGATAGAGTATATTGTAGCATAGAGAATACCTAATCCCTTAATGTGGCGCATAAGTCAAAATACATGCACCAAATAAGTTATTAGGTACCAACATAGTGTGTAAGATGCATTGTTTACTAACCCTATTTGGATCTGTCCTTTTCAATAAATAAATTATAATATTAATTAATAACCCAAATCGTTTGCACTTCGCACATAGGCTTCTGTTAGAAGTGACTAGGTGTTGAAAATGACTATAGTGACTAATTTGGACTGATGGTCATTTACGGTCATTACACTGTCACAAATGGTCATATTGATTTCAGTAATATTTTATTCATTAATCAGTTATCTTTTTCTGGTTGTGCGTAGGTACGCGATTGGTCGAATTCGGTTGGTCACGTGACTTTTACGCAGTTATGTGAAACCCTGTTCTTTAAATGTTATTTCAACCTTTTTAGGGTTCCGTAGCCGAATGTTAAAAAACGGAACCCTTACAGTTTCGTTAAGTCTGTCTGTCTGTTTTTATGTCTGCCTGTCTGTTTGTCTGTCTGTCCGTCCGTATGTCACAGCCACTTTATTTTGTAACTATAAGCATCATACTGTTAAAATTTGGTGGGAAGATGTATCCTGTTTACCGCTTTTGATAGATAGACGCTTCCACAGTAGTAAATCTAAACAAATTCTTTCAACGGAAATTAGTTGGGAGTGTTGGACGGGATCGAACAAGTAGTTTTTGAGATATAGCACATTTTCAACAACAGACATAACTTTGTTCTTCATACAAAAACTATGAAAAAAAAAAGTCATACTTATTTGCTGTCAACGAAATATTGTGGTATTTTAGCTAAGTGGAAGTAAGTGCGCGAGTCCGACTCGTACTTGGCCGAAATTTTTCACACTGTTAAAGTCAAGTTTAGTATTATACAAGTTCTTTGATATATTGTTGGCTGAATCTGGATATTTCTTATTTCGATGACAACGTTTGTAAGCAAATACAATAAAAAGTAATCACAACTCATACACACAACGACACAAAATATGATTCAATTTTCTAGGCGGAAACTGAGTCAGGTAATTTAGATTTACGATTTATCACATACGGTAAAATTTACTGAATTTGACAGTATTTTACCGTAATATATTTGCAAGTGGAAAAATGGCGATATCTTCGATAAATACATACATGATGCTATGAAGATCTCGAACGTAAATACCTTATTTTCCCCCTAGAATCGGTTTTCTTAAGCGTTCCCGTGTGCTGCTTCATGTTGCCACCTGGCGCCGTCTGGTAACATTTCTTACAATTATTATTATTCGATTCATTCTTCTTGCACCGCGAGCATACGAACTCCTTAGCATCGTTAAAGGTCATCATCATAATATAACTCTGCCCACAAACTTTGCATCTGACATTCGTTCTTTTAACTTGAGAAGGCTTCTCCGTACGCCGCCGTTGTAGTTTCTTCTTGTTCGTGTCAGTAATTTTCACTTTTAACAACTCTATAATTTCCTTGTTGTCTATAACTCCAACGTTATCATCGTTTATGAATGACTCGGCCACTTTTGTAGTTGAATGTATTGATGAACCTGTTAGGTAAAAAAAGGAGGTCGAATGAGGTCTCTGCTGCCTTGCCACTTTTAAATGAAAATCGCTTGCACACACAACATAGGCGTCAAACAAAAGACGACGCGATGTGCAAGCCATTTTGGCTCGTAAAGTGGTAAGGTGGCGGTAACCTAAAAATTCTGATGCTTCAAACAAATTAATCTGTGAGCGCTGAACACACACACATACACACAAACGTTTGTATTTTAAACCCTGAAAAACGTTTGTATTTTAAACCCCTAAAAAAATATTTTATTTAAATATTTTTTGTATGCTAAGGCACCTTTAAGTATTTGTAGCCTATTAATTAATATTATGTTTACTTGACGCCAATCCAGTTTTTACTAGGGATGAGGGCCTGCTGACTCGTAACACAGGTTTCGGGCATCAGCAATACACAGCACATCCATGATGTTGTTAACATTTACCCTTAATTAAGTTATGGCATTGTATTTTGGCCTAAGTTAGCCTGTAACGTCTTACTGCTGGGCAAAGGCCTTTCCTCAACTAGGTATGAGGTTGTTTGAGCCATACTTCACCTCGGCTCAGTGCGGGTTGGTGGAGGAGATTGTGTATTTTATGCCGTATTTTTTGGTTTGTGAAAAGAAATAAAAATATTTATTTATTTAGTTATGTCTCTATGTTTGTAACAACCGATTCTCTAGTAGTTTATTTTCGTTTTTGTTGGAGTCCTATACTCTAAGAGAGACACGAAGTGAGTGCAGTAGGAGGGAGTGGCACCTAAGTATTGCAAATATCATTTACATACTGGGTGGTTTGTCAAATGCAGCGTGGACGAGCGCCTTAAATCGCTCGGTGCTCCGAAGCTGGCGTACGCACCACTCGCAAATCAGGCAGTTTGTTGCGGACACCTGTAAATATGAGTAGCTGTGTACTGAAGCAGTACAATTAAAAAGGGCGCTCGATGTTAGTTCAGTTTTAATTGCTCAAATTGAAAAATAATTTATTCATTTTAGGACACAAAATGCCACTTATGAACGTCAATCATTAGTGTAATATCAATTTATTATGGCCCATATGGGGCTTAAACATGTCTCCCTATCTTTTGGCCCCTACAAGCGCTTCGAGACGAGGCACAGACAATTTGGCAAGTACTGAGAAGAAACGCCGGAACAAACCACTAGCTGCCACAAAAATGATACAAATCAAAATAAACAGGTAGGCACATCAGTTTCGTGCAGGCTGGACTGTCCATATATTCGCGTCATTAACGATAGTATTGAATTTTATAATACCCCTTCGACATTAGGGTAGTTTTGACATGTAACTTAAATTTATGAATAGGTATTTCGATAACATTATTAAGTAGATTATTGAAAAAATTGACACAATTTCCCAATGATGAATTCATTGTTTTGGCTATCGAGCACAGCGGCTCTAGTCTCAATAATATGAAAGCTTCGTATAAAAGAGTTCTGTTGCGTTCAATACGTATCTCACCACGACGCCATGGCACGGTAATGTTATCTACAGTATAGTAACTCGGCCGACTCTTTAAAATAAATACCTACAGCCGCGCGGTACCTAAACGTGCGATAGGGCTGCCTGCCCGCCTCCGGCATTTTACAATTGCCTACTTTAGTGTTTACATTTAGTTTTGTGATCGTAAATATACTTTTTTATATAAACAAATAATATATTTTGTGGATTAAATAGGAAGTATTCAATAAAAATGGGTGTTGTGTTTTGCTTGTTAGATTTAATTAAAATCATTTTTATGTTTAAATGACAAATCGATCTTATAAATTTGCTACCGAAAAATAATTGCGCAACGACTTAGACGTATGGAATGCTCAATTATTAAATTTTAAAGTAAAAAAAATCCGCATTCTCATATAAAGCTTTATTAAAAATCAAATCAGCACAATATATCCTATTCGTCTTAATAAAATGTACTTAAACTTATTTTTCGAGAAAGAAATCGCGCGACTATTGTTAAAAAAACAACGCACCGTCCGTTCGTCATTGTGGCACAGTCGCAACCACAGAACACAATGGTCGCGACTGTCTGCATGCCGAACGCATGCCGAAGTCGAGACGCGTAGGTATAGCTCGCGTTTCGTCCGTTTGTATGGAGTTGGAATACTGTTTAGATAACATTACCGTGGCCATAGGTGATTTACCATGTTCTGGCGTTGGACCGGTTCGGTTTAAAACATAAGCCGCAGTATTTATCAACTCTGCCCAAGTAGCGCGAGGTAATTCTTCATGAGCATACATCATTGTGCGAGCGGCTTCGACTAAGGTTCTATTTTCACGTTCACTAAGACCATTTTGTTGTGGCGTATACGGCATCGTCAGCCTTTGTCTTATACCTGCTTCTCGTAGAATGCACCTTACGTTCTCATTATCAAATTCGCCACCGTTGTCACTCAAGAATTCTTTGACAGAGTGACCAGCCACTTTACATTCTTGTAACATCTGTCGGAGCTTTAGGTGAACTTCCGATTTCTGTCACATGAAATAAACGTGACGGTATTTGCTGAAGTCATCTTTAAACAGAACAAAGTAGCGATATTTATTGAAGGAAGGAGGGAATGGGCCGCAAACATCAGCGTGTATGATTTCTGCAGCTTCCTTAGCTCGTTCTCTTGTTCCAAACGATCTCCGGTGAGATTTTCCGTAAATACAACCGGTACATAGTTCAGAATCTAGACGAACTTTGATTCCGAGTTCCCGATCAATAACTTCTTTGACATGCTTCTTATTTTGATGGGCTAATCGTTCGTGGTAAAGTTGTAGTAGATTATCTGCTGACAAGACGTTTAGATCAGGAGTTGTCATTGTAATAGTCTCTACATTGAGCTTGTACAAGCCTCCATTCTTGGCTCTTGTGCCAGTCAGTACCACGCGTCCATCAACTTTCAGCAAACAGTGTTCCCTTTCTGACATAAAAACACTATTGTTTAGTCTGTCTTGAGTAGCCAGTACAGAAAATAGGTTTCGCATAATACCAGGTACGTACCATACATCACAGAGTCTTAATCTGGATTCCTTGCCATTAATAGTAAAAGTCAAGTCAACAGTACCTTTGCCAACAGCTTTGACAGTAGCTCCATTTGCAGTTGTCACTGTACGGTTATCTTTAAAATCCTCGAAACTAGAGAAGAAATCTTTTCGACATGTGACATGGGTTGTTGCGCCATTATCTGCATACCACGACTCTGTATCATAGTTCGTGTGCATTGAGTATACATCCGTAGTGACTGGCAACAGCATAAGGTTCAAATTGCTTGATCTCTCATTATCTTTTGGCTTGGCTGGTTTCCCATCAGCTTTCCATTTATGACATTGTCTGACTTTATGACCGACTTTTCCACAGTATCCACATTTCTTCTTTGCTTTATTACTATTCTGCAACGCTAGAGCTTCGGCAGGACCTTCATTCGTCGATGAGACTGAACGCTCGTAGGCACAAAGTTGCGTAGTCAGATTGTCTATAGTTTTGTCTGTCTTCGACATCAACATCCAGCTCGATTTGAAAGAAAAATAGACTTCAGGTAATGTATCGAGAATTTTGCAAATTAACAAGATATCTGGTAATTCCGATTTGTTACTGTCTATTTTCATCAGTTCGGTGTTTAAATCTGACCAAATGGTTTTGATTTTAGAGATGTGAGTCGTGATGTCATGTGACGGATCTTTACAATAGCCGAAAAACTCCATACAAAGTGCGTAACTCTTATCTTCAGACTTGCCATCAAATAAACGATGTAATTCGTCCCAAACTTCTTTAGATGAGTTAAAGCGCATGATCTTTTGAAGGGTTTCGTCTGACATATTTGCAGTAAGCAACAGTAATGCGGAACTATCAGTTTTGTTGTAATAATCGAGAGCTTTATTATATACAGAAATTTCTTCGGCATTGCTAGTATCAGGTTTCACGGGTTTTTGGAGAGTACCGTTTACCGCATCCAATCCACCGGACATACCTCGTAACAGTAATGTAGCCTTGAACTTCCACGTAGACCAGTTCTTTGCACCTTCCAGGTGACCGATGTCAACTTTACAACTTGGTGATTGCATATTGAATCTTTGTCTTCCCGGATTGTTTCGAAAACTTGGTTTATTTGCAATTACTCGATTTATTTAAGCTATCACTCGATTCCTCACGCTTCTGCTACCATGATAAAACAAATATTTTATCTAAGAATAAAGAGACACGTAGAGTGGTGACAGCATAACAAAACATAATTTATTAATCAACAAAAACGTTGCTATGGATACAGAAACATGTGTCAAAAGGTTATCAAAACAATCAGAGGTTTATATCAAAAAATAGTCTTCAACAGATCGAACCCGCAACCCGCTGCGTAGTAGGCGATTTCTCGACCACTACACCAGACGGGTCGTCAAACAACCATACATTTCAATATTATCTGCTTGGAGACGTAGCCAACTTTGCTATGGCGTCTTAATGACTTACGTATGACCCTTATCAAAGATCGTTTGTGAGTCTCTCAATTACTTACTTAGACGGTGAATTGCGTTTTGCCTAGATCAGTTATTAAAAGAGAGTGGGAATGTGAAGGTGTCGTTGTCGTTAGTTTTTTATTTGAGGTTTCGGTCCTCTTTTACATTAAATCAACACACAAAGAGTAGGAATCATACCCTGACTCCAAAGCAGTCGTACAGCAGCTGATCATATCTCTCCTCGACGCCCTCCCACACGTACGTGTCAGCGAGCGGTCTGAGCCCGGACTCTCCGCCGCACAGCCGACAACAGCGGCCGGACGCCGCACCATCGCCCGACGCGTGGAGGTTCAAGTTCTCCTATAGAAAACGAAGATGTATTTAAAACAACATAAAAAAGCGGTAAACTGGTAAAGAATTTCCTGCATTAGGTCAATAACAATCAATCAATCTCAAACCACCAACTGTAGATGTCACAGTGCAAAATTCAAATAAGTTTTCGAACCCCCTTGATATTCATCATCATCAGCTAACTTCCTTATCAGCCAACGGACGTCCAATGCTAAAAATAAGCCTCCCCCACGGCTTTCCATAGCGACCGATAACAAGCGGTCTGCATCCAGTTTAATCCTGCGATCTTTACAAGGTAGTCTGTTCATCTTGTTAATGGACGTCTTACGCTGTGCCTTTGGTCAAAGGTCTCCTAAAAATCTAGAACTTTTCTGCCCCAACGACCATCAGTTCTTCGCGCTATGAGCCCTGCCCATTGCCTACAAGTGGCACAACTACTAAACTTGTAAAGAAATACCTAATATAGCCCTCTCTGGTACTCATCATGAGATTTTGAGCTACTTTATAAGGCCCATTATCTAAAATTATATTAATCTCCTGTCGGCGAAACAATATCACGCATCATCTGAATGAATACATGTCTGGGTCGATTTCTTTTGCACGCTAAAACGAACGTGAATGTGGCGACCTTTGGCGCCGTATCTGCAACACTTAAGAGCTCTAGGAATATAACTTACAGTGCTAAATATTTTATGAAACTTCCCCTTAGTCCACAGCACGTTCATGGTTAAAATAGGAAATTAAATTCATATAAATTAAATTAAATCTACGGATAAAATGAAAATATTGGATAAAATGAAATTTTGAAAAAAAAACTGACAGTTACGTACATATTTTTTCTGTTGATATGGACTTCACGGTTTGTGCATCAGCCGTCAGCCACGGTCATGAATCAAAAGGTAAAGGAAGGAATCGTATGGGAATAAAAAGGAATGAGTATACCGGAACGATCCTACGTGCAGTTTGTACTGGTTTCTACACCTCAATGTACAAAGTAAAAAAGTGAGAAAGAAAATGAATTTATTCGACCAAAATTGAATTACATTAAAAATAAATACATACGAGTTTATTATATTGAGCTCTCAGGCCGATTAAGGCACCCGCTCAGCATTGTTCGTGGTCGTGGTAGCAGCAGAACGCATACCACGACGCTGATTTTCAGCGAGTGCCTTAGTTAGTGGGTACAAACTAAATTGACATAAAATGACACACAAAAAAAAAACACAGGGAGTACATTGAGGATTTTAAGAGTTTGTACGACAACGCTCGTTTTTTTTTGTATACGAGTAATAGACAGTGAGCAAGTGACTCTTTTGACACATGCACAGGGCGTGATAGCCAAAAACAAAAATGAATAGGGAGGTGAAGGTACTATTTAACCTCAGTGTTCAACCAATTTTATTTTCTAAAGTCATCCAGAAATCGCTCGTGTAAGCAACAATGAACCATATTAAACGAAAACGGTAGATTGCATTATGTACTTAAAAAAAACAACTGTCAGTGTCAAAACCATGGCATTTTTTGAGTTTTGCGCCGGAAACGAAAAGGGAAATACGGACCATATTTCTTTGTTTTAGTAAAAAAAAAACGGGTCATTTATTGTGATTGTGTGGTGGAATTGTTATGATAATTTGTGCTTGTGAAGAAAACAATGGAATTAAAGTGGAGTATTAGGTGAAGCGATCTTATCGCACCGTCTTACCCGGATCGCTGTTCCTGCGCTAAGCTTCCTTGTTAAGCATTGAAATGCGAACCACCTCGCATTTCAATGAGTTAGGTTAAGATAGGCTAGTTTAGTGTTAGTTTTAGTTAATAAGTGTTAAAAATCGAACAATCACTAAAGAATAGTCTGTATGGCATTGAGCCGAAGTCGTAAGACTTGTATGAAAAAAAAAACATTTTTTTTTAAGTAATCTGAAATGGGAAAACCCTTGTTTTCTCTTTATTTTGTTGAAATATTCATCAGTAGCAAGCAACCTTAACGTGTCAATCCGCTTCAAAAACGCGCCTGCGCGTGCGCGCATGTGACAAATGAACCCTATATGGGGAGAGTAAGGTCTATCGGTTACAAAAACGATAGATTAGGTACATGGACTTAAAAAAATCAACTGTCAGTGTCAACTGTCAAAACATGGCGTTTTTTTGACGTAATCTGAAATGGCAAAACCTCCACTTGTTTTCTCTTTATTTTGTTGAAAGAAATAAGTGTCCTAACTATTTTCGTGTTTAGTGCAATTGAACAAGCACACTATTACTTAACGCAACTACAAACCAAACAAATATCACTTCACTTCAGTATCAGTAATACATTGAAACTGTTGACGACATCTCCCACAAGACTATTTCTTGAAAATCCACCAAAAAATGGGTGGAAAAGCAGAAAAAGGTACTCCTAAGTACATAGCGAACAAGATAAAAGCTAAAGGGTTGCAAAAATTGCGATGGTACTGCCAGATGTGTCAGAAACAGTGTCGGGATGAGAATGGTTTCAAATGCCATACCATGTCTGAATCTCATCAGCGACAGCTCTTGCTGTTCGCTGATAACGCTTCTAAATACATAGATGATTTCTCCAAGGAGTTTGCTGATGGTTACGTCGAGCTACTCAAGCGTCAGTTCGGAACGAAACGTGTAAACGCAAACAAAGTCTATCAGGAGTACATCTCTCACAGGTAATGTGTTTCCTTATTGTCGTAACGTGTATTCAACTTGTTTTCAAGTGTTATAGCTTTGTAATAGTGTAGTGTATTTGTTTGGTATCTTTGGTTCTGTCTTTAACGCTGTGCATGTAATATTTTGTATGTTGTTGTGTTTGGATGGGTGACCAATCTGACCAGGTTTCGAAATTATCAAGATAATTATCACCAGTATAAGAAATATATTTGACATATTGTTTTTGGTGCTTATTGTTGTCAAGTTTTTCATTTGTAATTGCATAAAACATTGTAGAAAAAATGAAGTTATTTTGGCACAATAATTAGTGATTTTTGTCAAGCTAAACAGTCAGTTTTATAACTATCTATGCTGAATAACATCCACCACTGGATGTGTGTGGTAATACATATTCAAATACTTTGAATACAGTTAATTTTCTCCAGTGCATTTTTTGTTATTATCAATTGATATTATCCATATGTTTTATTATCACTATAACCGCTTGAACGGCCATGGGTACTAGTAGTACCCAAAACAAAAATTGTAGTTGAGCGGCCTTGGGTACTAGTAGTACCCAAACGAAGTGTTTGAATATAAAGCCTTATTGCTTTCAAAATAAAAACAATTTCGCCTGGCCAAAAATATGTGACGTTCCTTAAGAATCACCGGTTATTTCAAAGTATGACAATATAAAGAAAAATCATTCAATCAACTTAAAAAAATAAAAATAAAATGACATTGAATTGTTTGTGAGCACGTTCAAGCTAACCAACAATTTTTATGAAGTTTTGGGACGGTTTTAAGTAAAAAATATTGTACAATACGAAGTATTACGAAGCGGTTATATTTATTTTTTACATTAAGCATGTACAAAACATGCATTTTAAACCTTAATAGTAACGTATCATTTATTTGAGAAACAAGCTAAAAATTATCGATGTTCATATTTGCAACCTATTTTATAAATGAAACAAATAATAAACTCTAATGTAATATACACAGTTCAAAAGGTCTGTTCATCAGCATTATGAAAAACTTCAAATGTTAGCTAACTTCTTAAACCGACAGTCATAAATCGTCATTGTTTACGACATGTGCGGCACGCCCGGCGTTATCGGCGATGGCGAAAGCGCTCTGGTCACTTGACTATAATTTGAGACGCGCGGCTGGCCGTTCAAGCGGATAATTAATCAATAAATAATCAATATCATTGATAATTATCCTTTTCAACCATGAATCTGACCAAATAAGTGTCATATAATACAAGTATCTTAGTGCTTCGGAAGACACATTAATATATTAGTGGACAGTCCAGACAGAATAAAAATATATTATTATTACACCTATTTCACTCTTCTTACTACTTCATTCACTCTTCACTTTAGAGTTAAGCTGTTGGTTCCAGCAAATATTAGTAGTTAAGTCTAGTCAAAGGACTTATGGGCAACTTGATAACATCTGACAGCAAGTTGTTGCTTTCCTTGCAAACACCCCTCTGCCGCACTGAGCCCGTGTGGTTGTGGGCTCTTGAATTCGATCGATGTGATAATTTATTATTGTTTAAGAAAATTGAAAATGCATTGATTTCTTGACAGATATAGTTTTATATGACTTCAAAATTATGACAATCAATCAAAATTAAAAATAAAAGGTAACTTCTTTGTCAATGTTGTAAGGAGTTCAAACATGCCGGCCCCCTTGAAAGGCTTGCCTTTCAAACTTCAGGAAGAGGGCAAAGCCTTGAAGCTCCTCTCTGAACGACTCCACGTTCGGTCTTGACAGTGAAAACCCGGGTGAATCCATCACGGCCTGGGTGTTGGTCTATGACACGTCCTAGTCTCCACTTTAAAGGTGTAGTGGAATCTTCTTTAAGAAGAACCAGTCTTCCGATATAGTTTTCTGCATTTGAAGGTTTCTGCCATTTGGTACGCTGCTGGAGTCCATGGACATATTCTTTCTGCCAACGTGTCCAAAAGGCTTGTCTTATCTGCTCGACACGCTTATATCGAGGCAATCGATGTATAGGAACATCAAGGACGTCAGCTTCCGGTAAAGCGTTGAGCGGACGACCAATAGTGAAATGACCAGGAGTAAGAGGGAGAAGATCGTTTGGAGATGATGATAAAGATGAGAGGGGACGAGAATTTAATATTGCTTCTATTTGAGACAGAGTTGTATAAAGTTCTTCGTATGTGAGATGGGTTAAACCTATGGCTCTTTTAAGGTGGTGCTTGACGGATTTCACTCCTGCCTCCCAGAGCCCTCCAAAGTGAGGTGATTGAGCTGGGATAAATTTAAAGGTAATACCTTCTTCGGACATTTTACCTGGAATCGATTTTCGCAACTCATTCCAAGCCCCAACGAAATTAGAACCATTATCACTGTAAATATGTGTAGGCTTACCACGACGCGATATAAAACGTTTCAGAGCCAGCATATAAGATTCAGTGGTTAAATCAGAACATAGTTCAATGTGCAAAGCTTTTGTTACAAAACAGACAAACAAGCAAATGTAACTCTTAATCAGCTTTGATCCACGTCCTGGTTTATTCACTATATAAACAGGCCCAGCATAATCCACCCCCACAACGGTAAAAGGTAATTCTGG
Organism: Pyrausta purpuralis; assembly: GCA_963924145.1. Lineage (NCBI taxonomy): Eukaryota > Metazoa > Arthropoda > Insecta > Lepidoptera > Crambidae > Pyrausta > Pyrausta purpuralis. The sequence continues at coordinate 6,611,870 of OZ001672.1, forward strand.
TTGAACCCGGTTGTTTGGTAAATCAGCCATAATAGGGTTTTTAATAACTCTAGCAGCTAAACGAACACATATAACACAGTTGCGCACAATAACTTTAGCCATGTTTCTTCCATTAATGGGCCAAAATTTCTGTCTTATAGTGTTGAGCAGAAGTTGAGGACCTGCATGTAAAGTTTTGAGATGGTAATGTTCAAATATTAGTTTTGTTACATAATGATCTTTCGGCAATAATATGGGATGTTTTTGGTTATAATCAAACATTGAGTATGACAGCCTCCCGCCTACTCTAATTATTCCTTGTGAATCAAGAAATGGGGCTAGAGATAGTATATGACTGTTTTTGGAAATGTGTTGACCTATTAAGAGCTTGGAAAGTTCTGCGCTGAAAAACAGTCCTTGAATCGACTTGATAATATAATTAGTAGACCTATCCAACTCTTTTACAGTAAAAGATTCAGTTTTTATGGGCAGGCTTTTTACTTTATTTTTACAATTATCAATAAATCTGAAGACATACGCACAAATTCTCCTTAACTGTGGCCAAGTAGAGTATTTTTGTACGTCGATTATAGGCTCTACAGGTTGTTCTATAACGGGCATGCTGGTAGCGTCATACATTTGTCCAGGTATTTCAGATGCAGTGACGGCGACTGACGGCTGAACAGGCCAGTCGTCTTGCCCTAACCTTAAATATGTTGGACCGTGCCACCACAACAAAGACTCACCAAGAGCTTGTGGTAATAACCCTCTTGATAGGATATCTGCTGGATTTTGAATACTAGGCACATACCGCCATTCGTTTGAAGCAGTAGCCTCCTGGATTTCACCAACACGGTTTCGTATAAACGTTTGCAGCTTATTTGGTTGAGTTTTTAACCAGTTCAAAACTATAGTAGAATCTGACCAAAAAACGCGTTTGTCAGGTTGTTTTCTAAGTGCATCCTTAACTTTAGAATTCAACCTGGACGCTACCAGTGCAGCGCATAACTCTAACCGAGGCATCGTTTGTGGTTTTAATGGAGATACGCGAGTTTTAGCACATAGCAAATTAATTGTTATTTGTCCATCACTATTCGTTGTTTTGACATAAATGCATGCTCCATAGGCTTCTTCTGAAGCATCACAAAATATGTGATGTTCAGTCAAAACAGGATTATCCAAAAGAATGTATCTTGGAATCTTAATGTTATTTAATGCTGGCAAGGTCTGTATGTATTGTAACCAGTTCGATATAATTTCCTCAGGAAGCGGATCATCCCAATCTATCTTTTGTAGCCATAGTTGCTGCAAAAAAATCTTCCCAGTAATAACACAAGGACTTACGAGACCCAGAGGATCATAAATCTGAGATATTTTTGAGAGTATTGTGCGTTTATCAATCACAGTTGAGTTTTCGTCAAATTGTTTACATTTGATAGTGAAAACATCATCTGAACTGTCCCATGATACGCCCAGTGTTTTTTCTTCGCCAAGGACAACATTATTTTCGATTGTTTTATTTTCTAGGCTTTCCAAAACCTGAGTTGAGTTAGACCGCCATTTGCGCAAGGGAAACCCAGCTTTTATCAATTCATCATGAAGAGATTTGCATAAAATAGTTGCCTCTGTTTCTGAGTCGGCTCCTGTCAATAAATCATCTACGTAAAAGTCATGTATTATAATCTCAGCTATATTGCTGTCTTTACACTCCAATCCGACTTGCTTTAAACATCTCACAGCAATGAAAGGAGCTGAAGCAGTTCCATATGTTACTGTGTTCAGATCATAAATAGAGGGGCTTTCATCAGGTTTCAGCCTCCAAACGACACGTTGAAGTGATCTTTGGTCAGGATGGATTAATACTTGACGGTACATCTTTTCAATATCACTTGAGATAGCTATTTTGTAATTTCTAAATCTCAATAGAATATCCAATAGATCATCCTGTACTTTTGGTCCTACCATTTGAAGGTTATTAAAAGACAGCCCTGAGGTTGTTGCTTGAGACGCATTGAAGACAACGCGTAGCTTGGTTGTAGTCCTATCCTCCCGTAGTACACCATGATGAGGCAAATAATATGAAAACTCAGCGTTGTTTCCTTCTGTCTTGGTCATGTGGTTGAGATCTTCATATTCAGTCATAAAAGAAAGGTAGAGTTCCTTAAGCCTTGCATTAATCTCAAATCTCCGTTCCATCGATTGAAGGCGTTTTACTGCTGTATTGTATGAGTCACCTAAAACGCGAGGGCTTTCTTTTAATGGTATACATGCAACAAATCTTCCGTCTTCCTGACGTGTTATTGTCTTAATAAAATGTTCTTCACACTGCTTTTCTTCAGCGGACCATGCTTTGATATCAGAAATGCTATCTAGTTCCCAAAAACGTGACAGATCCTTTTGGAGTTCCATTACGAAATTGCATTGTACATTGCGTCGCGTTGCCTGTAGTTTGCCTACAAAGCCAGCAATGACCCAACCTAATTTAGTGTTTTGTAAAGTTGGTTGTCTTGATCCGAGCTTTATTTGACCTGATTCCAACAAGTCCCAAAATAGTTCTGCGCCAATTAATATATCGATTTGGCTTGACTTGTAAAATTCAGGATCCGCTAAAAACAAATTATTTGGAATATTCATATTTGTTATTTGAATTGATTGAGTTGGCAAAACTTGAGTTATTGCTGGCAAAATATAACAGGACAGACTTGATTGAAAATTTGCATTACGAGATTCAAAATTTATGTCACATTGTTTAGTTAAAGTGGATACTGAATTATTTATGCCAGTAACGGAACTGGTAGTAGTTACAACCGGTAACTTTAATTTCTTGGAAAAGGATTCAGTCATGAAACTCGAGGTGCTACCACTGTCCAGCAAAGCTCTAGCTTCATGTTTTTTATTGTATTTATCCTTTACCTGAATAATAGCTGTAGATAACAGAACCTGCCCGGCACAAGCTAACATGCTTGTATTATTGACAACAATTTCACGTTCCACACTAGTAGATTCCTGATTATCTGAAGAGTTTGTTGGATCTTGTTCTTGTATAATTACTGCATTGGAAGCATGGTTTTCATTAATATGAAGCAATGTGTTATGGCGTCTGTTACACTCCTTACAGTTACCGGAATAGCATCTATCAGTAGAATGACCAAGTTTCAAACAGTTGAAACAAACATTCAACTTTTGCGCCTTGATTCTGCGTTCTTCAATTGTCAACTTCATGAAATCCTCACAGTTGTAAAGAAAATGATTCATTTTACACATAGGGCATTGAAATCTACTTGGTACATTATTCGCGTTACTTAAATGACATAAGTCATTGTCTGCACAAAAACATGACCTCATTTTGTTATTTGATGGTGCAATAGCATTTGTAGGAAATTTGGTCATAAAAGAATTTTGTACAGTTTCTAAAAGATCAGCGCGAATTTTAATAAATTGTATTATGTCATCATAACGAACCTTAACTTTTATTGTACTTTTGAACTGTTGCCATTCCGTTAGTGTGTTTTTGTCAAATTTTGTTGTAATTAGGTGAACAAGTAATGTGTCCCAACCGTTTGTGCACTCCCCTAATGAGCGCAGAGCAAATAGATTCTTTGTAAAGGTATCAGATAAATGACGTAATCTATCATGAGATTCTCGAATAATAGGATCGACATTAAATATTGCTTTGACATGGTTGGCTACTAATAAACTAGAATTATTAAATCTGTTTAATAATAATTGCCATGCGACATCGTAGTTAGTTGACGTAAGTTCTAAAGTTTTTATAATTGATGCTGCATCGCCCTTGATAACAGATCTCAAATAGTGAAACTTACTGATGTTATCTAAACTGGTATTATCATGCACAAGCGAAATATAAGTATCGCGAAATTCCAACCAGTCACTAAAATTGCCACTGAAACATGGTAAAGATATTATGGGTAACTTAATTGGACAGTTTGGTTTATGTTTCGAATCTCGCGGTATAGCTGTGTTGTTTTCTGAACCAAAATTCCCTGACGTTGCGGGTAAATATTGATGAGCCGTTGAGGTCAGAGAGTAGTACTGGTCCTCAAATGCATCTCTATAAGCTAACTCTGATTCGGGTTCCTCTGACAACATCTCAATGGTACCTTGTAGGTCTTCAAACTGAGACATGAGGTTCTCTATAGCAGTTAGTCGGGATTCTAATTCCGTAGTCTGGACATTGGTCAAAGTCTTAGGTAACTGAGAAAGGTATGTGCCAAAACGTGTTATGCGATATTTGACGTGACCACGTTTTTTCTTTAGTTCTGCTAAATTTTGTATGGATGGTGGAGTATCATTATTTTCATCAGTCATGATGGTTAACTAAAATATGAAACATTTAGGGCAATGGTTATTGAAAGATGAAAAATATTGGAACGGACTAACAGTCGTCGCTCGTGCCTTGACCTTCAGCGTCTGTGAATGATGCGCCGGCAGTAGATATCTTCCGCTGGTACTGATCCGGGTCGTTGCGACCAAAATGTGGGCTCTTGAATTCGATCGATGTGATAATTTATTATTGTTTAAGAAAATTGAAAATGCATTGATTTCTTGACAGATATAGTTTTATATGACTTCAAAATTATGACAATCAATCAAAATTAAAAATAAAAGGTAACTTCTTTGTCAATGTTGTAAGGAGTTCAAACAGTGGTGGAGTATGGCTCGAACTACCTCATAGTTGAGGTAAGGCCCTTGCCCAGCAGTGGTTCAGTACAGGCTATACTTTTATGTTACTTTAAAGCTAGCTTCTAATTTAAAAATTTTTCAAGCTCTAGTATTTTAGTAATTTTCTATCAGTCAACTGCAAAACGTGAGACAATTCTGATGTCACTTCAGTCGACTTAATTCGCATTTTGCTCCCATTTAATGTACTCTGTATCATCCTTATGTATTAAACAATCTTTCTTTCACCTAAAAAGAGAACATTTAATTTGCCTGTTAACTCGAATGTTTGCAGAACATTGTGTTGATGACTGTAATAGGGTCTTAAAGCGACTGAGATTATTGTTTCATAAAAGGTTGCAGCTTTGTAAAATCCTGTAATACAGGTGGGCTGTATTTCAAATAGTTTATATGTTTGACAAATTATTCATAATAATATGAAATATGTTTGACATTGTAACCTATTTTATTTTGACATTACCAAAATGTAGTTATGTTATATACTTATATTTCATTATTGATTAAATATAACTGTTTAATATGTTATTATTTTTAATTTCAATGTAATATGAAAATTGTTTCAGTATTTTGAAAGTTTAAATTTATAATTTATTAAATGTATTCAATATGGGGCACTGAGTACCTGAAATGAAATCCTTTATTTTTTTTAATTCATAATACCAATACAAAGTACATAAATGAAAAGGAGTTGATGACAAAAAATTATGTCAGGAACATCTGTTTCGTAGTTTACCTATAACTCCATTTGAACTATTCCTTACAGAGACCATCTCCACATGAACGCTACACAGTGGGAGACGCTCACAGAGTTCGTAAAATGGCTGGGACGGGAGGGCAAGTGTGTTGTAGATGAAACGGAGAAAGGCTGGTTTGTTGCGTACATAGATAGGGACCCGGCAGCAGTGGCCGCTTTGGAGGCTAAAGCTAAGAAGGAAAAGATGGACAAGGATGATCAGGTCAGTGATTTTAAGGATTTAGCACACTTGTTCGGTCTGTGGCCTGGTCCATACAAAATTGCCCCGCAGTCTGATTATACAGACTGGACCTCAGACAGCAAGCAGTGTGCCAAATGTTTTTATAGCTGTATATGTCACTGTCATGGATTGACAGAATAATAAGAAAGGCTGGTAAAGATGGTATGAAAAAAGCCAAAGACAGGAAAGCAGGGAGTGAGATAGAGGAGGCCTTCACCCGCTAAGGGATCCATAATGCCAATAATGCTAATAAAAAATCATCAAGTTAATTAATCTTTATTATAAGGCTTAAATTATCAATAATAATAGGTCACTGTCATATTGTAAAAACTGTAAGATTATAGTCTAACACGTTAAATTGTAATATGACAATGTATTGTAAAAAATCTCGAAAAGGTTTAGCATTTCTGCTTTTTCTGTACTTACATGTCAACATTACTTCACCTACAGTGACCCACCACTGATTCTTGCCCAGTGATTCTTCATTTCAGTTCACGTTATAATAATGTATAAAGTTCGGTACAGTTATAAAAAAAATGACAGAATATAATCTAACGGAATTCATCATCATCAGCCAAAGGACGTCCACTGCTGAACATAGGCCTCCCCCACGGCTTCCCACAGCGACCGATCACTAGCGGTCATCTTTACAAGGTCGTCTGTCCATCTTGTCGGTGGACGTCCTACGCTGCGTCTTTGGTCAAAGGGTCTCCAATCTAGAACTTTACTGCCCCAACGGCTATCAGTTCTTCGCGCTATGTGCCCTGCCTATTGCCACTTGAGCGTACTGATTCTCAAGGCTATGTCCGCTACCTTAGTTCTTCTACGTATCTCCTCATTTCTGATTCGATCCCGTAGAGGAACACCGAGCATAGCGCTCTCCATCGCTCGTTGTGTGATTTTGAGCTTCTTTATTAGGAATCTAACAGACTTAAAACCGTTAAATTGAAATCACGCGATTTTTACTATGTACAGTGACTTAAACAACGCGTAACATTAATTGCGCGAAACCTGAAAATAGTTTGATTGGAATAACGATGAGAATAAATTGAAATACTTTTTAAATATACGTCACATTTTCAAAAAATCTTCATAAAAATTTTGCCCTGTCTATATATTAATAACACAATCCATCGAGTGCGTAAACCCCTGGGTTAGTTCTTGATGAGTGTAGATGGTAATAATAATACTGTCAGCGCGGCGCAGCGGCCCTAAGATATAACTACCAACTTCTTCTATTTGTTACTCCTTCACCCAAAAACTACTAGAAAGATTTTTTTTTAAGAATCGTCGTTTACAAGTGTGAAGCCGCAAGGAACTGCTAGCTTATAGTCGTAGTAGCAGTCTTTAATGGTATCTAGAGCATTCTCTACCAGTCTTAAATAAATAATCTACTTCTCTCTTACAGGAGAGGATGCTAGAATTCATTCAGAAGCAAGTGGAGAGGGGGAAGAAAGAGGGCTCCACGTCCGACCAGCCCACGTACTCGGAGTTCAAGAGAGAGAGCAGTCAGGAGAGGGTCACGCTGAGCCTCAATTTGAAGAGAAAGACAGAAGGTATGAAATGAAAATTGTAAGCGTCTTTCTCTCAAACGTTAAACTATTAGAGAAAATGGTTTCAAAAACGTCAATGTCATTTATAAAGACCTATCCTTAGACAGCCTACACGTATGTTTAAAAAAAAAATGGGTTTTCGATTCATGTATCCCCCCCTTAAATACCATTTATTTTTTGTATGAGAATCGTAAAGCGGTGAACTGGATATAGGATATAGGTATCCTGTTCACCGTTTTACGACCTACTAAGTTTCAACTGTGTAATACTAATAGTTTCAGAATAAAGTGGCTGTGACATACGGTTGGACAGGCAGACAGACTTGATGAAACTATAAGGGTTCCTTTTTTGCCACTTGGGTACGGAACCCTTAAAACAAAAAATATAAAAAATCATAAAGATGAAATAAGAAACCAAAAATTTGCGCACGGGCGGGACTTGAACCAGCAACCTTTAGGCAAACCGGGCCAAACGCTCTTACCAATTGAGCTACCGTGCTGTTAGTCCGACCCTGCGAAATTTGTGGTTTCTTATGAAAACGTCAATTGCGTGACGCTTATCGCCATCTAGCCGTCTGTTTATGAAACAGATGGCCCAAGCAGTTATTCTTTACAGAATAAATTCAACTTGGAAATTGATGTCGCTTCGCTATCTAATGCTTTAGAATGTTTTTTTAACACTCACAGTGTCATATTTTATATTCATAAAGATGAAATAAGAAACCAAAAATTTGCGAAATTTATTAATTATTGCTTAATCTATTTACCAATTCTTGTTTGCAGACAAAAAGCCAGAAATAATGCAGACAGTATCCCTCAAATTGAAGAGCAAAGATGAAATGTCAAAGAGTAGAGAAGAAAAAGAATCTTCTAGCAAGAAACAGAAGACTGAAGACGGAAAGAGCAGGTCGGCATTGGACGAGCTTATGGAAATGGAGGAGCGTGCGAAAGAGAAAGCAAATAGGTATGTTTGTTTTACAGGGTATTTAAGAAAAAAATACAGTAGAACATTAGTGAGGTCACGCATCCTACGCGTTAAAGAAAGCACTTGCGAATTTCAATAGACTTGCCAATGTGTCAGTGGCCGAGTGGCATAGGCATACGCCCAGATAGCGTAAAACACAGGGTTCGATTCCTCGTCTGGCACATTTGCTTTTTTTAAGTGCATTTTATATTATTAAATTCGTATAGTGACAAAACGCTATAAAAACAAAAAATATGTACAGTATATTTTCTAAGTCGGTTACAAATGGAAGTCTTCTCAAACAAAAGTCGGCTCAACCTGCGAGCGATTTTGACTCCTAACTGATAATGCGTTGGGGTCACTGTCGCCTAATCATCTTAATTCGCTGGCAACTCATAAAATTATGATTATTACTCGCGTCGTCTTGTGTTTAAATGAGATGACCCCCGTTCTAGGATATGCTCATATAATTATACCTTAAGCTAAGAACAATAAATGATTGATTGATTGCTGGTATACAGGGTGTTGTTTTGGTCAGCGACGAGCGACTTAGGGGTGGTTGTGTAAGCGATACTGATGCCAAAAAGAAAGTTGTTTTTCAAGGAAAAGAAACACAAAATCAATTTATTATTACGATAGTAGCAAGCGAGTCAAAACTACAAACACCAGGTTGCCTCTTCGTAGCTTACTAGCTACGGCGTAGTATTACGTAGATACGCGAGTTTCCCCATTCGTTTTTTTTTTAAATATTGTGAAGAGGTATTCTTTTAGAAAACTTGCATATAATTTAAAGTTTTTTTATCATTAAAAATAAGCATATTAATATCAGGATATCACTGACCAAAACAACACTGTATTCAATTAAGATTTCCTTTTTTAACAGGAAAGATTACTGGCTAACCGAAGGCATTGTAGTAAAAATTGTGACCAAATCGCTCGGAGACAAATTCTATAAGAAGAAAGGCGTCATCGAGAAGGTGGTGGACAGGTATGGGGCTGAAGTCAAACTGGTGGATGAGAAAATCAAACTGAAGCTCGATCAGGTAAGAACTTTGTCACTTTATCTCTTTGTAAGGGTTAAATTTAAATTTTAATTTATATTGTTTTATTTAATAGTAATGTGTCTTTCTTTTCGTTTTATTCTGATTTTTTTTTTTAAAGTCAAGGTTTTGTGTGGTGTTTTAGTTTGACTGGCACTTCTGGTCATTTCTTGCTCTGCGGACGACGCTCTGTCGAGAGAGGAGTCGGTAGTTATATCACTAGGCCGCTGCGCCGCTCTGATATTTTATTATTACTATCTACGCTCCAAAAGAACTAGCTATTGCTTAACGTATTTTGAAGCAACCATGGCTTGTCTTATTAATAAATAGACAGGGCAACATTCTTGTTTTTTTTAGTGTGACCCATATTAAAACCGCCTAAGTGCGAGTCGGATTCGCCCAATGAGAGCTCCGTGCCAACTTTAACTGAATTAGGGATCCACTTACTTCCACTAAGCTAAAATACCACAATATTTTGTTGACAGCAGATAAAATATAGTGCTATATCTTAAAAATTAGTAGTTAGATCCCGTCCAAACCAATTTTCGTTGAAAGTATTTGGTAACATTATATATTTTTTAGTTTAAAAGTTACAGGGGGGTGGGGGGGGGGGATTTTACCACTTTGGCAGCGCATATCTCATTTCGTGATACTTTTACAGAAAATGGTTTTAGAAACCTCTACTTCATTTTAAAAGACCTATCCATAGACACCCATAGGTTTGACAAAATTTTTTTTGGGAATGTTGATTCTCCTCGTTATTCCAATCAAACTATTTCAGGTTTTTCGCTTTTAACGTGACACGTCGTATACGACAAACATATGCTGCCACGGACTTTATTGTAGAACTTTTAAAGCTGAACAATCCCGTTATACACGATTTTTGTGTATCTTAATCATAATACGAGTAGTAATAGTAATAGTCCCCCTAGCCGATTTCGACTACGGTGGCCAGTCACAACGACTAACCGACTGCGCGGGCCATATTATAGTGCACAAGTGTGTGCGCAAACACAAGTGCACTCTCTATTCCTCTCACTCTCATAGCCCGATGGGACAGCAATCTGACACTAGATACCTGAGAGAGATCAGCGCGGTCAGCCAATAGGTTGCTGGTTCAAGTCCAGCCCGTGCGCAAATTTTTGGTTTCTTATTTCATCTTTATGAATAAAAAATATGACACTGCGTGTGTGTTAAAAACATTCTAAACCATTAGATAGCGAAGCGTCATCAATTTCCAAGTTGAATTTATTCTGTAACGAATAACTGCTTGGGGCCACTGTTTCATAAACAGACGGCTAGATGGCGCTAAGCGTCACGCAATGACGTACTCATAAGGAGACCACAAAATTTCGCAAGGTCGGACTGACAGCACCTTAGCTCAATTGGTAAGAGCGTCAGCCAAAAGGTTGCTGGTATAAGTCCCGCCCGTGCGCAAATTTTTGGTTATTTATTTCATCTTATGAATATAATTTGTAGTTTCTTTTTTGAATAGGTAATCATAACTTATATTATCATCCCTGAGTTGGATGTCACTGACCAAAACGACATCCTGTATGTAATAATTAATTGATTATTTTACCCTAAAAGCCCTACGAAATATGTAAATGTTGTTTCAGAATCATTTAGAAACTGTGATCCCCTCGCCCGGGCGGTCTGTGCGCTTTGTGAACGGCGCGTACCGCGGCCACACCGGCCTTTTGAAGGACATTGACACCGACAATTTTTGCTGTAAAGTTGAGGTATGAAGTCTTGAATAATACGTTTCTTGTGTATCTTTTATAAAAATTCATCGCCATGCATCGCTATTTCCCTAAGAGTAGGGGCTGTCAATTAATTACGTGAGGCTCGAAAAGGGGAGGGGGGGGAGGGTCTATAACGTACGTCGTCACGAAATATCACAAGGGGAGAATCGGTGGAACATACGTGATATTATAGTGTACGACGACCTCCGTGGTGCAGTGGATAAGCACGCTGGTTTCAAGGCGTTGCCGCTCCTAGGTCTCGGGTTCGATTCCCGGTCGGGTCAATATAGAAATAAAATTTACAGTATTGTCTCGGGTCTGGGTGTTGTGGTACCAACGTTGTGTCTGATTTCCATAACACAAGTGAATTAGCTACTTACTTTCGGATCAGATCAATGTATGATTATTATTATTGTTACCATCATGCATTTTACTGGTTTAAATTAGTACCCCATTTTACTGCGGTTGGGTTAAAAATATTTATTTTATCTTTTTGAACTCCCCGAATTCAGGGAGATTTTTTGCATCGGCTACCTCGATTGAATGAACGCCTCCTTCATAAAAAAAAACCTAGCACTTCCCTGTCAATGTCATTTATCGGTCAGGAAGATCCTTGTGGAACAGTCATCGTCAAATATATTTATTTATTGTAAAAACATCAAATTTCATGATTGTTTCAGATCTCCGAAGGGCCTTTGACCGGGCGGGTCGTGAAAGGCGTTCAGTACGAAGACATAAGCAAACTCGCCAGCTAACATTGACTTAAAATTTAAACTTATTTTATACCTAGAATAAATGTACATTTTATGCATAAGGAGTTTTTGTTTTATTTGACTTATTTCCTCGGAGGTTGACGGCTGAAAATCTGTCTTATTACTTTCGAAAGAAATCCCGTGCACAACGACACCGAATTCACCGAACAAGAATGAGTCGATAGTCTCTGTCACCTTACCACTTTGGATCCAAAATCGCGTGCACACCACAAGACGAGTCGCACGTCAGTCGCATTACCACTTTCGAACCAACATGACGTGCACACACCACAAGAATGAGTCGCCATTCCCTGTCGACTTACCACTCTCGAACTAAAGACGCGTGCACACACGAAAACACAAGAACGTGACGCAAGTCACAGACACAACAAATACGATCGTCACTTCAAACAAGACGACGAGAGGTGCAATCGATTTTGGCTCTTAAGGTGGTTAGGCGGTGAAGGCTTTTATCGAAATACCAATTAATCAATGTCACTGATGTTCATTCGGTGTTTAAGGTATGTTCTTTTTACACCAAGTCTTCTTTTTCTTTTGTGGCGACGAACATAAGTTTACCAGCTGCCTGGTGTACCGTTCCGCCAAAGACACGCTGTGGCCGACAGTACAGATTTCGACAGCTCCTATTCCTACTTTTGATACGTTATCTATGGTCCTATAGCAAATTAATGCGCCAGACAACACGCCGAAGTCGTGGTTTCGAAGAAAGGTTTTTTTTCTTTCTTATTTTACGAATACCAGACGTAGGCTATGATGATGTGGGCATCTCTTTTATGTGGGTATATAAAAACATGACTTAGGTACAAATGTTCGTGCTAATCACAAACATGTCTCTTGCGGGGTTCGAACCCGCGACGGCCGGCATAAAAGTCTTTGCCATCAAAATCGAGTGAAATGTATTTTTACTAACTGTTTTAATAATTAAAAACTTACTAAATGAAGAGTTGTTTTTTACTCGCAAGTGTGTTGAAAAACGTCGTATGAAACACGTGTGCCTGTGACCAATATATACGCGGCTTTCTTAAGGCGCACTCGCTTTCGCTCATGCGCACACAATATCGCCTTGTATATAATGGTCAACTTAGCACACTTGTATCTTAATGTACTATTGTTTTTGACCTGTCATGTTTATTACCACAGGTTGTAGCGTTTATCTTCTTTTAAAGTTTATGTTCTTATGAGAAGTAACAATTATTTTGTTTTAATAAAGCAATGATATAAGTTTTGTGCTCGTGGATTTTTACTTAGTTCGTAGACTTTATTGATTTTATGACGAGTATAGTATACCTCTTTACGAGTAGTATTATTCACATTTGACCAAAATTGTTTTATCAGATGTATATTATATTTTACTTTGTAATCATTAAAAGGGTTTCCTTTCATACAACAACAACTTTTTGATTACATTAAATGGCGTTAAAAATCATTTGATTAAATTATCTGCATCTCTCGTCCAAAAAATAAGCTGTAGACATGTATGGGATGAATTGATTAACTACTATTTGTATAAATGCTACCCCAGAAACAATTCGTAAAATATTTTTTTTTATTAAAATATCAATAACAGGAGACTTCCACATGGTAATTCTTAGACGTTGGGTGATATCAGAATTATCAGTAAACAGCTATCTAAACGCCGAGTAAAAAAGTAAGTGCAAAGTTCAAACCACTACTCTCTCAAGGATAGGGAATTAAGGAAAGCCCAAGGTTACCTTCATACTTCAAGATATTTTTAAACATTGCCAAGTAGCGCAATGTCTTAAATGCATATACCAAATCTTTGCACAATAAGTTTGTGGTGTTTTGCTGTGTCAGCAAATTTGTGTTTGGTGTGTAGCTTTTTTCACTCTTATAATAAAAATGAAAGAACAACATTTTTGTAACTTTTATATTAAAATTAAGTTTATTCATTCTCCTGGCTACGGAGGCGAGCAGCAGCATTGGTAACCCTGATACTGAGTTGCTGGGCACGCTCAACGATCACCTTCCGTTTCTTAGATGACACTCCGTGAGCAATCTCAGCGCAGTACTTCCTGTTCTGCATCATCAGGATTTCCAATTCACGGACATTGTGTACTAAGACCTGTAATTAATAAATAATGGTCCATTCAGATAAAAATATTAAAAACATTTTTGTGTGTGTAGAAAGAAATCCACAAAGTGAATCAGCATTTAACTGTGCTTTTAGATTAAAGCGACAGCAGCGGATGCACATTCATACAAAACAGTGGGGCTGCTAACTGCTAACTTATTTTTTATACTTCAGCTACCTGTCAGCCATATCTGGTCATTTAAAAAATTGGCTGGTCATGAGGGTTAAATATGGGTTTTTAAGTAGGTTGAACAGCGGTTTGTGTCAGTAATTGTAAATAATTAATTTGTTAGGTTACCCATATCAAAATATTTACCTTACGGAAACCATTGGGAAGCATGTGACGGGTCTTCTTGTTGGATCCGTAACCAATGTTTGGCATCAAGTACTGTCCCTTGAAACGCCTGCGCACCCTGTTGTCAATACCTGAAAAAATAATGTTGATAATTAGAATGTAGGAAAAAACCAGGATTGTGTATGGTTTTGTCACATGGTGCCTACTTACATTGTGAAGCAGCCTATTAAGAGACTATTTATAGAGTTTGGTAATCACTATTAACTAAATAATTAGATAGAAGGTAGATCTATGTATAAATGTTTCAACTGATATGATCCTACTAGCGAGTCCAAGCTGTAGGGAATAGGGTTCAGTTGAATTAATTTAGCAAGGTAACAAATTGTAATTATCATATTGAAAATGAATAACACAGAGTGCCCTTGCATATTCCAACGATATGCATGATTATCCGAACTTCCGAAGACCATACTATGAACATAACCTCTTCAGGAGAGGTTAAGTTTTTTCGTAAATAAAACACATCAGTCTATACTTTTGTTACATTATGAAGAATTAGATGAGAAATAGATGGATTTCAGCAATGAATTATTGGCAAAACTCACATTTATGGGTGAAAATGTGAAAAAAGACTGAAGTCAAGAAATAAGACTAAAATCATACCTCTGGGTTTACGCCAGTTGCGCTTGAGTTTGTCATACCGATCCGATTGATGGCGGATAAACCTTTTCGTCCTCTTTTTGACGATTGTCGGTCTGTAAACTGGTCTGATAGCCATTTTGATTGTTTCTTTGAGAAACGCGGCGGTGAACCACGCGGTGACACGGCCGCACGAAAAGGAAAAGGAATAGACAATTTGACGCCATTGCTAGAGCTGAAGTGTGTTTTCATTGATCACTGTTTCTTTGCCTAAAAATGACAGCAGATGTTACGTCAACGTAACTTTGCTGTTTTTCTTGAAATAAGCTTAAACCACCAATATTTGACCTCCTTTTAATGATTTTCTTGACGGAAATGGTAGGCTCCTGATATCAAGGAGTTGTAATAAACAAAATAATAGAAGAAGTGTGTTAGGGAGCCTTATATCTGTCTTTGGTAACCAAAGAGTAATATTTATGACAGATATATGTTTATGAGAACAAACCAACTTCTCTATGCCACAGACGCCAAATGTCGCCATCGATCAATGACATTTTGTGAAGTTGAATTTATTGATATAAAGCGTTAATGTAAATAATAAACAATTTCATCATAAAAGTCGGCTTCCAGTCGATATGTATGCCAAGGGCAAAGGCTCTACGGTGCCTTCGGACGCTCAGGCTCGTGAAAAGTTGGCGTTGTATGTGTACGAGTACCTACTTCATGTCGGCGCCACCAAAGCCGCTCAGACGTTCCTCTCAGAAATCCGATGGGAGAAGAATATAACGCTAGGGGAGCCGCCTGGGTTCCTACATTCGTGGTGGTGTGTATTCTGGGACCTGTATTGCGCGGCTCCCGAACGCCGAGACACATGCGAGCACTCCTCTGAAGCGAAAGCATTTCACGACTACGGATTTGTCAATTCTGGCTATGGAGTCAATGGAATCGGTCACAACGCTGGCCCAGCGCCGCCAAACGACGGTACGTACCATTTAACCCATATACAAAATGTTATTTGCGTATTTATGACTCTGTGTTACGAGGCCATGCCTATACGTATCTTGGTATGTAAATAAAATTGTGAGATTTGGCCTAAAATTTAACGTAAACATACAACCTTGCTGAGAAATCAACAATAGAACCACATTATTCAGTTGGAATTTTTGTTGTTACCACAATCTGCAAAAAAAATGTTCAATTCATAGGTACCAGACGTTCTTATCTCTTAAAACATTGAAATTCAACAACTAGGTCAGCAGGCTAGCTGTAAATAAATGTTATTTGTCCTAACAGAACTAGGTACTTGGTTGTTTTAGAAGTTGTACTCTGGAGATTAAATTTCAAAATGAAAGTGTGTTTTCTATGACCAACAAATGACTTCTTGTAAGTACCAAATTTATAGTTTTTAGTAAAAACCTCACTACACATGGACAGAGTATGTTTTTTTTCTATGGAAATGGCTCACATTTCCATTGTGTGTCCAGGATTATTGATGCACAGCTATTATCATTAAAAAGGCAGGTCTTTCTTACACTTAATCACAATGTTTCAACTCTCGGTTCGGCCTAGTTTTTTCAGAATTAATTACTGAAAATCATTAAAATCCTAATACAACTTTGTTGTTTTTGTTTTTTTTTTACGTTTCGTCGTGTCGTTGCGTTTCGTTATTCTTATGTACGTGTTTGGTTGAGTTATAGTTTTGCTTTCAAAAGCACTATTGACGTATTTTTAAGCGTGTTTGTATTGCAATTATACATTGCGCCAATGAATTCCTCAAACTAAGTTAAAATTATTATTAAAAATAATTAAAATTCCAATTTTTACAAAGACAAATATCACGCTTGTTAACAAAACGCTATCTTGTCAGCCATTTTCGTGATTTCGAATGACGAATGACGAATGAGTGGTTGAAATGAATGAATCTTTTGTCAACCCCGACCTGCCGTGGTCCTTTGGCCGTGGTACTTGTCTGCCCGACACTAGAGTGTAATTCCAAAGCCGGAGGCGCGGAGGGAGAGCAGCCTCCGCCCACCGTAACAAAGCGCAGGCACCCGTGCGAGCCGGAGCGGCTGAGGCTGGTCGCCGGAGGCGACCAGCAAGCCGAAGCTGCGGAGGCGAGCATGGTTGACTGTGATTTGTTACGTAAGGGCGAAGAGGCTGCACTTCCCGCAGCGCCGGAGACGAGGAAATCTAAATTAGTTGAATTCCCCCTTAATGAAAAAAAAAAGGTTAGGTTAGGTTAGAACTGCGACCACACAGCGCGCGATGGCGAGCGAGCGTAGCGAGCGTGCCGCGGCAGCGGCCGCCGAGCGCCTTTTTCTAGTGTTTTTTTAGTAGCTTGTTTGGGGAGGAGGGGGGCACACCCCTCCTCCTCCCCTACCTCCCCCCAGTGGGATATTTGTGTGAATTTATGGCATTTATAGGTTATTTTTTGATATTTTTCAAAAATTCATATCTTCTAAACTAGGCATAATCGAGGGGGGGGAGTGGTGCAGGGGGGTAGTCCCCCCTCCCCCCTTCCCCCCTCCCCCCCTCACCACTTAATTCGTGGACACACAATGGAAATTCCTTCCATGGAAATAATGTCTAATAATAAATCAATATAAGACAAAATTATGCTTCTCTAACTGCACTTTGCTTGTTAGTACAACATATTTTGGTTTTCAAATAAATAGCTAACTATACAATATTGAAAACGGGCACATCAGAATTATCACTTTTTCAGCACAGAGTTACAGTTAGTGTAAAAAAGTAAAATATTAGCAATCATTACATTTTAATTGTGTTTGGTATGAAAAGAAAATTAGTGTGGTAGCCTTAAACTAAATTCAATTCAATTGTAATTCAATTATTTCAGGTAATCAGTATCCATAATTTACATAAACATCAATAATTAAGTAAATACGAATTAATAAGTTAATAAATTAAGAAAAAAAATTACAATTGAATAATGATCAAAACTAAAATTAAAAATGTCACATTCTTACTTAATAAATGACTATGTCTTTATTGAGTTGTTCTCTTGTTCATATTAGTCAAAAGGTGATGTATGTAGAAAAAGGAATAAAATGAGCAAATAACACTTCCAATATTTATTTTCTTTTAGTTTTGTACAAAACAGTCATTACATAGAAATACTTAATCTTTAAAAAAAATTGTTTAACAGACAATGAGTACCCAAAATTACTTTTTATTGAATTAGTGATATAAAGTATTAAACAGATCTAAAACAAAAAAAAACAATTATTGAAGCGCGGTAAAGACTAAATTAATTGCATGCATATTATATTAGAACCATGTTAAATGGTAAGTGGGTGAGAACATCTACTTGGTTACAAAACGAAAAGCTTTT
Source organism: Pyrausta purpuralis (assembly GCA_963924145.1). Taxonomy (NCBI): domain Eukaryota; kingdom Metazoa; phylum Arthropoda; class Insecta; order Lepidoptera; family Crambidae; genus Pyrausta; species Pyrausta purpuralis. The sequence continues at coordinate 6,629,976 of OZ001672.1, forward strand.
TAAATAATTGATGTTTGAAGTGACTAAGAGTCTGGTTAAATATGTCAAAACAGAAAAATTCTGAATTATACAAAGTTAGGGAGCGGGTAAGATAGTTATCCTTAGTATATTTTCTATGTGTTGGGGGTGGCACAAACATATTTATTGAACGCGAGGAGCGTATAGGTAGACAAGCTTTGGCAATAAAATTAATTTTTGATAAGAGATCTGCAGTCTCATTGTGAATTCAATAACTTGAAGAGAAAGATTAAATCAAATTGATTAAATTAAATCAGATTAAAGCAAAAATGTGAACCATGTAGGAAAATTTACTACTGGGTTCTCTCAATTGTCATGACTGCTTGCCTGATAATAATATTATCTTATTTTTTGACTAAAATACCCAGTACTATTGTCATTTTAGGTGTTGGATACAAATATATGATTCTTGTACAGCAGGGATGCACAGACTTATTAAGACTAGGGGCCACTCGGGCAAATTATGAACTGATGGCGGGCCGCCAGAAGTATAGGTAATTAAAGACAATAAAGAATTGATAATTATGTATTAAAATTGAAAAAGAATTTATTAATTTGAAGCGTGGCACTGCATAGTGCTTACAATCTTTTTTATATTTGGCTCAAATTTACTTGTAGCAACACGTAAAACTGCTTCCAAACTTTCATTTGCAAGGCGGTTTCGATTTTTTGTTTTATTATTATTTAGTATTGAAAAGGTTTGTTCACATATATAGGTAGAACCAAATAAGCTGGCACATTTCAGAGCGTTTATGCGCAACTCTTTGTACGTATTTTTATCAATGCAGCGGTAAAAGTTCAGCAAGTCTCCTTCGTTGAATTTGTTGCGTAAATCTTGGTCGTTTTGAATGTCGATAATTTCTAACTGCATTGACTCTGGCGCATTTTCAACTGAAATCGTGAAAGGATTGCTGAATATGTCCAACAGAGGTTTCACTTTTTTAAACTCCGAAAATCTTTCTTGAAAAGATTGAATCAAAATATCTAGCTTTTCTACATAACTGAAATTAATCGCAGTTTTGTTGAATTTTTCAGCCATTTTCTTATAATTCGGAAAATGATTGTAATTTCCAGAATTCAATTGCGATCTGAAAAGTGTCAGCTTGCATTGAAAGGATGATACGTGAGCGTAGAGCTGGGATATCAGTTGATTTTTGCCTTGAAGCCGTGTGTTCAAGACATTCAAATGATTTGTAATGTCAACTAAAAAAGCCAAATCACACAACCAATCAGGATTTTTAAGTTCCGGGACATCCTTTTGCTTTTCCACCAGAAATATTCCAATTTCTTCTATTAAATTTAGAAATCGTTCCAGGGTCAATCCACGACTTAGCCACCTTACTTCTGTATAATACAGTAAATCTCCATATTCGCTTTCGATGTCATCAAGGAATTGTTTGAATTGCCTGTGATTGAGTCCTCGTGATTTTATGAAATTTACAGTCGAAACTACCACTTTCATGACATTTTGAAATTCAATTTTTTTAGAACAGAGGGCTTCTTGGTGTATAATGCAGTGAAACTGCATGAGATCTTCAGCGTTTATGTTTTTTTCTTGCAGATGCTTTTTCAGCAAAGTAACTAGCCCAGAATTGACACCAATCATCGAAGGAGCACCGTCAGTGGCAACTCCCGATAATTTTGATAAGTCCAAATCAGTTTTTGAACCCTCATCCAAAAGTACATTGAGTATATCAACTCCTCTGGTTTGACCTTTCAATGAACACATTCCTAACAACTCTTCTAAGACTTCAAAATCTTGAGTAACACCTCGTATGAATATGAGAAGTTGAGCTGTGGAAGTAATATCAGTGGATTCGTCGAGTGCTAATGAAAAAAATTCAATGATCTTAGTTTTTTCATTTAATTGTTCCGCAATATTACCTGACAAAGACATAATACGTCTTTGGATAGTCATACGATTCAGTTGAATTTTCTCAAACTTTTTTGCTGCTTCTGGACACATTTTCTTAGCGGCAATTTCTATGCATTCTTTTACAAAATCCCCATCATTGAAGGGGCGACTGCGCTTTGCTATCATTCGAGAAATTTCATAACTAACTTCTGTAGCTGTTTCTGAATCTTGGATGGGTTTTGTAAACATAGCTTGCTGACCAATAAGCTCCCGTTTTAAAGACAACATTTTTTGTTTTCTTAATTCGCCTGTAAACTTGGTAAAAGTAGGATGCTGCGTTTCATAGTGCCTTTTTACATTATATTCCTTTGCAATCGCAACAGAATTCTTGCAAATTAAACAAACGACTTTATTATGCGACCATACAAAAAAGTATTTCTCAGTCCAAATTTCTTGAAACTGCCGATTTTCATCTTTAACCTTACGTTTTTTACTAGGTCCTGGCTTGTCCATGTTGCGTTCTAATCCTGGCTAGGATTAACACAGCACCTAAAAACAATTACAGTACCTACTTAAATTACCCATCCTTTTTTAAATTAGCAAAAATAATTGATTTAAATAGGTAGGGAAACACTTATTAATAACAGAGTTTTACTTACGATTTCACAACACAATTATACACGGCACTTGACGGGAAATCTACGTTGAATGTGGATCAAAATATATGACACCGGCTAGTCGAGTTAAAATCTACACTAGAACTATTGACACTTCACTCAAATTAAAACCGAACTATGGGTCGCTGCGGTTAGCGTGGCTTTTATACCGCGCGTATAGAGTCGAAAACTGTCTGGAGAAATCTCGAAACCGACTCTGGAAGCTTCGTGTATCTACCTACGCGAGCAATCGGGAATTCGTGCACTTAAGAGCGCGCGCGCGAGATTCAAATTACTTTTCGAACATATTTTTTTTGGTTTTATTCTGGAATAGAATTCAATATTTTTCGAATGTACGAGAGTATTATTTTTGCTGTCGGCGGGCCACCAGTATTCGACCGGCGGGCCGCAAGCGGCCCGCGGGCCGCGGTCTGTGCATCCCTGTTGTACAGGATTGATTTTTAATGTTTGAGATCAATTAACTAGCTGGTCTTAGGTCTACATGCGATTATAAAATTGGCACTTTTTAAAGAAATTTATTATTGAGACTAACGGAGTAGAGTACACTTGTGAAAGGCATCCTAACGTTCAATACACTGCGCGCTACGCCACCGAGGGATTTGTGAAAGGCATACACATCTGGTTACTATATCTCCTGCACACTTAGTCCTCCTGTCTACAGCTCATTTCTTAACCATTTGACTAACAGACTGTTTGCTGCAGCCATTTATGTCAACAAGCTTCTACAGTGATCCATACAACACTGGTAAATGTGCATATACAGAAGGCCTTAGCCTATCTTTTAAGTAAATAAAAAAAATTGAACACCAATCACATACTACATACATTGCTTGGATTCCAAAGTGGCTGTGGCACTTCTGTTATGGAAATCAGTAACAATGGCGGTACAACAACAACCCTACCCGAGACAATATAGAAAGTTATGATTTCCATATTGACCTGCCGGGGAATCGAACCCGAAACCTCGCAGCGGGAACGCTTTGCAACCCAGCTTGTTAAGCCACTGCCCCACAGAGACTGTCAAAGTTAAAGGAAGTATTGCGAGAGCAATGTTAATAATGAGGTTACACAGCCTATGCGTTAAAAAAAAACACTTGCAAAATTTAACAGGCTAGCCAATGTGTCTGTTGTCGAGCGGCATAGGCCTACGGCCGAATAGCATAAAGGTATGATTCCGAACTCGGCAACAAGCGGCACTGCTGTCGCTGCAGTGCTGCCGCGACACTACTGGTCCCCATACAATTTCTATAAGCTCATATGAGATCACATTTCGAGCTAGGCAGCAATGTAGCGGCAGCACTGCTGCGCAACAGTGTCGCCCTGCCGCCGCGACAGACCTGTGTATGGGGACTAGTAGTGTCGCGGCAGCACTGCAGCGACAGCAGTGCCGCTTGTTGCCGAGTTCGGAATCATACCTTTATGCTATTCGGCCGTAGGCCTATGCCGCTCGACAACAGACACATTGGCTAGCCTGTTAAATTTTGCAAGTGTTTTTTTTTAACGCATAGGCTGTGTAACCTCATTATTAACATTGCTCTCGCAATACTTCCTTTAACTTTGACAGTCTCTGTGGGGCAGTGGCTTAACAAGCTGGGTTGCAAAGCGTTCCCGCTGCGAGGTTTCGGGTTCGATTCCCCGGCAGGTCAATATGGAAATCATAACTTTCTATATTGTCTCGGGTAGGGTTGTTGTTGTACCGCCATTGTTACTGATTTCCATAACAGAAGTGCCACAGCCACTTTGGAATCCAAGCAATGTATGTAGTATGTGATTGGTGTTCAATTTTTTTTATTTACTTAAAAGATAGGCTAAGGCCTTCTGTATATGCACATTTACCAGTGTTGTATGGATCACTGTAGAAGCTTGTTGACATAAATGGCTGCAGCAAACAGTCTGTTAGTCAAATGGTTAAGAAATGAGCTGTAGACAGGAGGACTAAGTGTGCAGGAGATATAGTAACCAGATGTGTATGCCTTTCACAAATCCCTCGGTGGCGTAGCGCGCAGTGTATTGAACGTTAGGATGCCTTTCACAAGTGTACTCTACTCCGTTAGTCTCAATAATAAATTTCTTTAAAAAGTGCCAATTTTATAATCGCATGTAGACCTAAGACCAGCTAGTTAATTGATCTCAAACATTAAAAATCAATCCTGTACAACAGGGATGCACAGACCGCGGCCCGCGGGCCGCTTGCGGCCCGCCGGTCGAATACTGGTGGCCCGCCGACAGCAAAAATAATACTCTCGTACATTCGAAAAATATTGAATTCTATTCCAGAATAAAACCAAAAAAAATATGTTCGAAAAGTAATTTGAATCTCGCGCGCGCGCTCTTAAGTGCACGAATTCCCGATTGCTCGCGTAGGTAGATACACGAAGCTTCCAGAGTCGGTTTCGAGATTTCTCCAGACAGTTTTCGACTCTATACGCGCGGTATAAAAGCCACGCTAACCGCAGCGACCCATAGTTCGGTTTTAATTTGAGTGAAGTGTCAATAGTTCTAGTGTAGATTTTAACTCGACTAGCCGGTGTCATATATTTTGATCCACATTCAACGTAGATTTCCCGTCAAGTGCCGTGTATAATTGTGTTGTGAAATCGTAAGTAAAACTCTGTTATTAATAAGTGTTTCCCTACCTATTTAAATCAATTATTTTTGCTAATTTAAAAAAGGATGGGTAATTTAAGTAGGTACTGTAATTGTTTTTAGGTGCTGTGTTAATCCTAGCCAGGATTAGAACGCAACATGGACAAGCCAGGACCTAGTAAAAAACGTAAGGTTAAAGATGAAAATCGGCAGTTTCAAGAAATTTGGACTGAGAAATACTTTTTTGTATGGTCGCATAATAAAGTCGTTTGTTTAATTTGCAAGAATTCTGTTGCGATTGCAAAGGAATATAATGTAAAAAGGCACTATGAAACGCAGCATCCTACTTTTACCAAGTTTACAGGCGAATTAAGAAAACAAAAAATGTTGTCTTTAAAACGGGAGCTTATTGGTCAGCAAGCTATGTTTACAAAACCCATCCAAGATTCAGAAACAGCTACAGAAGTTAGTTATGAAATTTCTCGAATGATAGCAAAGCGCAGTCGCCCCTTCAATGATGGGGATTTTGTAAAAGAATGCATAGAAATTGCCGCTAAGAAAATGTGTCCAGAAGCAGCAAAAAAGTTTGAGAAAATTCAACTGAATCGTATGACTATCCAAAGACGTATTATGTCTTTGTCAGGTAATATTGCGGAACAATTAAATGAAAAAACTAAGATCATTGAATTTTTTTCATTAGCACTCGACGAATCCACTGATATTACTTCCACAGCTCAACTTCTCATATTCATACGAGGTGTTACTCAAGATTTTGAAGTCTTAGAAGAGTTGTTAGGAATGTGTTCATTGAAAGGTCAAACCAGAGGAGTTGATATACTCAATGTACTTTTGGATGAGGGTTCAAAAACTGATTTGGACTTATCAAAATTATCGGGAGTTGCCACTGACGGTGCTCCTTCGATGATTGGTGTCAATTCTGGGCTAGTTACTTTGCTGAAAAAGCATCTGCAAGAAAAAAACATAAACGCTGAAGATCTCATGCAGTTTCACTGCATTATACACCAAGAAGCCCTCTGTTCTAAAAAAATTGAATTTCAAAATGTCATGAAAGTGGTAGTTTCGACTGTAAATTTCATAAAATCACGAGGACTCAATCACAGGCAATTCAAACAATTCCTTGATGACATCGAAAGCGAATATGGAGATTTACTGTATTATACAGAAGTAAGGTGGCTAAGTCGTGGATTGACCCTGGAACGATTTCTAAATTTAATAGAAGAAATTGGAATATTTCTGGTGGAAAAGCAAAAGGATGTCCCGGAACTTAAAAATCCTGATTGGTTGTGTGATTTGGCTTTTTTAGTTGACATTACAAATCATTTGAATGTCTTGAACACACGGCTTCAAGGCAAAAATCAACTGATATCCCAGCTCTACGCTCACGTATCATCCTTTCAATGCAAGCTGACACTTTTCAGATCGCAATTGAATTCTGGAAATTACAATCATTTTCCGAATTATAAGAAAATGGCTGAAAAATTCAACAAAACTGCGATTAATTTCAGTTATGTAGAAAAGCTAGATATTTTGATTCAATCTTTTCAAGAAAGATTTTCGGAGTTTAAAAAAGTGAAACCTCTGTTGGACATATTCAGCAATCCTTTCACGATTTCAGTTGAAAATGCGCCAGAGTCAATGCAGTTAGAAATTATCGACATTCAAAACGACCAAGATTTACGCAACAAATTCAACGAAGGAGACTTGCTGAACTTTTACCGCTGCATTGATAAAAATACGTACAAAGAGTTGCGCATAAACGCTCTGAAATGTGCCAGCTTATTTGGTTCTACCTATATATGTGAACAAACCTTTTCAATACTAAATAATAATAAAACAAAAAATCGAAACCGCCTTGCAAATGAAAGTTTGGAAGCAGTTTTACGTGTTGCTACAAGTAAATTTGAGCCAAATATAAAAAAGATTGTAAGCACTATGCAGTGCCACGCTTCAAATTAATAAATTCTTTTTCAATTTTAATACATAATTATCAATTCTTTATTGTCTTTAATTACCTATACTTCTGGCGGCCCGCCATCAGTTCATAATTTGCCCGAGTGGCCCCTAGTCTTAATAAGTCTGTGCATCCCTGCTGTACAAGAATCATATATTTGTATCCAACACCTAAAATGACAATAGTACTGGGTATTTTAGTCAAAAAATAAGATAATATTATTATCAGGCAAGCAGTCATGACAATTGAGAGAACCCAGTAGTAAATTTTCCTACATGGTTCACATTTTTGCTTTAATCTGATTTAATTTAATCAATTTGATTTAATCTTTCTCTTCAAGTTATTGAATTCACAATGAGACTGCAGATCTCTTATCAAAAATTAATTTTATTGCCAAAGCTTGTCTACCTATACGCTCCTCGCGTTCAATAAATATGTTTGTGCCACCCCCAACACATAGAAAATATACTAAGGATAACTATCTTACCCGCTCCCTAACTTTGTATAATTCAGAATTTTTCTGTTTTGACATATTTAACCAGACTCTTAGTCACTTCAAACATCAATTATTTAAAAAGCTTTTCGTTTTGTAACCAAGTAGATGTTCTCACCCACTTACCATTTAACATGGTTCTAATATAATATGCATGCAATTAATTTAGTCTTTACCGCGCTTCAATAATTGTTTTTTTTTGTTTTAGATCTGTTTAATACTTTATATCACTAATTCAATAAAAAGTAATTTTGGGTACTCATTGTCTGTTAAACAATTTTTTTTAAAGATTAAGTATTTCTATGTAATGACTGTTTTGTACAAAACTAAAAGAAAATAAATATTGGAAGTGTTATTTGCTCATTTTATTCCTTTTTCTACATACATCACCTTTTGACTAATATGAACAAGAGAACAACTCAATAAAGACATAGTCATTTATTAAGTAAGAATGTGACATTTTTAATTTTAGTTTTGATCATTATTCAATTGTAATTTTTTTTCTTAATTTATTAACTTATTAATTCGTATTTACTTAATTATTGATGTTTATGTAAATTATGGATACTGATTACCTGAAATAATTGAATTACAATTGAATTGAATTTAGTTTAAGGCTACCACACTAATTTTCTTTTCATACCAAACACAATTAAAATGTAATGATTGCTAATATTTTACTTTTTTACACTAACTGTAACTCTGTGCTGAAAAAGTGATAATTCTGATGTGCCCGTTTTCAATATTGTATAGTTAGCTATTTATTTGAAAACCAAAATATGTTGTACTAACAAGCAAAGTGCAGTTAGAGAAGCATAATTTTGTCTTATATTGATTTATTATTAGACATTATTTCCATGGAAGGAATTTCCATTGTGTGTCCACGAATTAAGTGGTGAGGGGGGGAGGGGGGAAGGGGGGAGGGGGGACTACCCCCCTGCACCACTCCCCCCCCTCGATTATGCCTAGTTTAGAAGATATGAATTTTTGAAAAATATCAAAAAATAACCTATAAATGCCATAAATTCACACAAATATCCCACTGGGGGGAGGTAGGGGAGGAGGAGGGGTGTGCCCCCCTCCTCCCCAAACAAGCTACTAAAAAAACACTAGAAAAAGGGAAAACACTGGGCAGCACCTTAGTGGCAGCACTGCAGCAACAGCACTGCTGCTTGTTGCCGGGTTCGGAATCATACCTTAAGACATGGGGTTCAATTTCTGACACAGTTGCTTTTTCAAGTGCATTTTATAATTATTGAGTTTGTATAGTGACAAAACATAACAACACCAGCAACTTCGGTTAGCCAAGAAGCTGGTGGTTCAAGTCCTGTCCGTGTGCAAATTTTTGGTTTCTTATTTCATCTTTATGAATATAATTATAAATTTAAAGAACGTTATAAGTTACCGAACCAATATCAGCCCATTATTAAACACACTTTCTCCGTAACTTCCAGGGATGGGTGGAGGCGGTATGCCACCAGGCTTCTTCCCGAACTCGCCTCTCCGGCCTTCGCCCCCCGCACCGCACCCCGGGCCCCAGCCGTCGCCTCACGGACCCGCTCCACAGCTGATGGGCGCTGGGCAGCCGTTCATAGGGCCGTGGTACTCTGGCGGTGGGCCCAGGGGCGCTGTGAGGATGGGCATGGGCAACGACTTCAATGGACCGCCCGGTGAGTAAGATTGCTTTATAAGCACACTATAGTGCAGCGTTTCCCAGCTAAGGAAATCAAGCACAGTTTTCATAGACCCCGTTTATAAAATAAACAGCAAAACAAACGCAATTAATGTATTTTTTCTTTTTTATAGATTAATAAGTGTTATTCATCATTGGATGCATCTTTTTAGGATTCCGTAACCGAATGGCAAAAAGCGCAACCCTTATAGTTTCGTCAAGTCTGTCTGTCTGTCCGTCCATATGTCACAGCCATTTTTCTGTAACTATAAGCATCACACTGTTGAAATTTGGTAGGAAGATGTATCCTAACCGCTTTACGATTCTCATATAAAAATAATGACATATATATGGGGGGCTCTCATACATGAAACTAAAACCAAAAAATTTTTTTTAGTCAAACCTGTGCGTGTGGGTGGGGTGTCTATGAATAGGTCTTTTAAAATGACATGTTTCATAGCTAGACGCATTCAAAGTGGTAAAATTGGCGTCCCCCCCATCTAACTTTTAAACAAAGCAAGTGTAAATTTTTGAAAAAAAAATATAATGTAGATCTTAACAAATACTTTCAACGAAAATTGACTTATCGACTGCACGGGCCATATTGTAGTGCACAAGTGTGTGCGCTAACACTGGTGCACTGTTTATTCGTTTCACTCTCATAAATAAATAAATAAATAAATAAATATCCTTTGGACATTCCCACACATCGCCATCTAGCCCCAAAGTAAGCTACTCAAAGCTTGTGTTATTGGTGCCAGACAACGGATATAATACTTAAATACTTTTTTGTTTGTAAATACATACATGATATACATAGAAAACACCCAGACCAATACAAACAGACATGTTCATGCACACAAATGTTTGTATTGTGCGGGGATCGAACCCGCACCCGCTGCGTAGTAGGCGGTTTCTCGACCACTACACCAGACGGGTCGTATATACGACCGACTCTCATAGCCCGATGGGACAGCAATCTGACACGACTGGAGAGAGATCAGGCGCAGGACTAACGGCTTTACGTGCGCACCGAGGCACAAGGGTGAAACGTCGCCAACGTCCCAACTCGAGGGCAACCCTGAGGTTTTCTAGATAGACCCCAGGTACATATTTTTGGCCCGACCCGGGACTCGAATCCTGGACCTCTGGCGCAGCTGTCGCTTTAAAGTGTGATTCTCTACCTGCCGCGCCACTGAGGCAGATAAAAACTATACTAAATAAACTAAAGTGAATAGTGTATATGTTACAGTCAAAACCCTTAACTAGTCCATAAGCTTATTGACCAGTAAAATTAGTCAATAACATTATTGACTAAGGTTGTCGGTTAAAACACTTAATGACTGATTTTATCTGACAAAATCAGTCTATTAGAATAGTGACCAACACTCTCAGTCAATATTGTGACTGACTGATTTCAAGACCAGACAGTTAGTCAATATAGGATTAGACCAATGTGCCTAGTCGAAAGTGATATGGACTGATTAGAAATTCAATTGTTTAGCTAAAATTGATTGTGACTGTATTTTAAGGAGTTTATAATGCGATTATAGAGGAGTCAAAAAAGGAAAAGAAAATAGTTGTATCTTTTTTTTTAAATCTTTTTTATCACAAATTTGCAAAAAAAATGGTGTTCATAGCCTGATAGGTACCAAAATCTGACCCCCTTGTTTTTTTTTTTTTAAATCTAGTATCACAAAAAAAGCTATTCACTCAAGTCTGATAGGTACCACAACCTGAGCCCCTTGCTCTTTTTTTTAAAAAAAACATTTTTTTTCACAAATTTGAAAAATCGGACTGCTTTAAAAAATTACATTTAAAAAAAAATCGCTGTTCATCCTCGTCTGATAGGCACCAAACTTAATCCCTCGCTTGTTGTGTTTTTTAAAATATATTTTTATCACATTTCGTACACCCTAGTCCGATAATTGCCCAAACTTGACGGCCCCGTTTACCTCCAGGGCAAGGCATGATGGGCAACTCGATGGAGCGCGGCGGGGGCGCGGCGCCGGCGGGGCTGCTGGGCGGGCCGCGCATGACGCCGCCGCGGCCCGGCATCGGGCCCATGAGCCCCGGCGCCTACGCGGCCGGCATGCGCGGCCCTCCGCCGCAGGGACCAGGTGAGGGAGAGAAAACCCTTTTTTTTTAGGTCAACCCGTGACCAGAAACGCTGTAGTCTTCGAGACGTCGGGATGAATGGAATTTGACCAAAATTCGATAGGAACTCGGCCCACTTTGCGTTTGCATGCGTCTTTACAAAATGTTTAATTTACCCGTGACCACAAACGGTGTAAAGTGTTCGAGACGTCGGGATGAAAGGATCTTGACCAAAATTCGATAGAAACTCGGCGCACTTTGCGTTTGCATGCGTCTTTACAAAATGTTTAGTTTGCCCGTGACACAAACGGTGTAAAGTGTTCGAAACGTCGGGATGAAAGGATCATGACCAAAACTCAATAGAAACTCGAGCCACTTTGCGTTTGTATACGTCTTACAAAATTTTCGGTTAAAATATATAAATATTTAAAAGAATACAGACAAAAAATATTTTTGAAAATGCTTTTCCTTACCTGAAGGTTGTCTGGAAGAAATTGCTACAAGCAATAAGACCGCCTAAATTGTACTTATAGCGAATATCAAAGATACTATCCTGTGTAATTATGTTTATGGTGTGCAATAAAGTATTTTTATTATTATTATTTAGGGGCATGCGAGGATTAGACATTTTGAGGTTATGTTTTGTGATTGCAGAGTTATTGCACCTCACCTACATTCATTTTGATACATTCAGAAGGTTATTGTTATATTTTACTAAAGTAATTCAATACTTACTTACTTAGCTACCCTTAAAATACCAGTGCAATTATAATTCAAACAAGGTTTTTGAAATTTATACTACAAAGACGCAATCTGGACCCGGCTTTGGTCAATATCCTTTAATACATTCGCGAAAAGTAAATCCGTATAATAGTTTTATTTCGACGAGACAAAAATACAAAAACATAAGAAAAAAAATGCTCAAGAGAATGACGGAAGAGCGTAAAGAATGGAAAAAAAACTCCACCGATAAAAGCTAAGCTCATAAATTAGATGATGGTGATGGTTAGGTAGGTATAATTTCAGTATTTTGGTTCCAATGAGCCTTAAGCTGGAGACATTTGTCTGACGTGTCGTGCCGTGACTCATCAGAACGGAAACGGTGTCATACATTTAGTATGGTAACGTTTATATTAGTGTGATGTGACGTGTCGTGATGGGGTCTGAACGTTTCCATACTGAATGTATGAAACCGATTGCGTTCTGATGCGTCGCGACAGAACACGTCAGACGAATATAAATACACCTTTACACTCGAGCCCGAGTCGCAAAAACTACTACAGTGACGCTGATAGCATCGATTCTGGCCTGCCATTAAAGTTCATCGATTATCCCGTAGAGTGATTTGACGTTTACAGTGTTGCCACTTTTTGACGTAAAATAAATAGTGATGGGACTTAAAGCATGAATTTCAAATCATTAATTCATAAGAATTCCTACATCTGTACAAACTTGAAAAGTTGTGTACCTCGTTTTTGATAGAAGCAACATTCAACTTTTGCTTTATTTTATGTATATAGCTTATTGTTGGTCTTCCTTTCTTCTATTCTTCCCTCTATAATCGTTCTGATGAAACCTCCCTAACCATACCTAATTAAAAACCAAAAAAACAACCTTTAAAAATCTATATTTTATGTACCTTATTTATGCAGAATTCTTTAAGTAATTTTGCTATCAGCACTGTCACCTATTTTTTTTACGTTTAGATGCAGTGTTGCACGCATGCACGCTGTTTGCAGTACACCTTGTAAAGCGTACAAATTGAGATTAGAGTTTAATCAACGTAATGCTTGTGATAGTTAACAGACTACAGCGCCATCTCTGGTATAAACAGAGTCTTCCAAGTAAATTTTATCAGCAATCTCCACAGAATCATTATCTAAGGAAGTTTTTGTAATAGGTTACTTCACGTATCTATTGTCGATTTTGATGTCATGTCATGGTGTTCTTTTACAGCTGTTTCTGATTCATAGGTGCTGAAGAAGATTGATTGTCGTCTTGTTTTTTATATCTTCTAGGTTTTTGTCCCACTTCAGATTTTTAAAGCTCTACAATAATGAGTTTATTTTCGTTTTGAAAAGAGTTGCTCGATGTGTTAAATAACTGTTAAAGTAATCCGAATTCGTTGTACTTAATCCCTTTTATCTGTTTCATCACCGACAAGTAAGCTTTAATTAAAGAATATTTCAAGTATAGAAAAAAATTGTTTGTAGGATAATTAGAGCTTATAAGTGCATTATAAAACTGGCCATTAATGTAGCAAAAAAGTGAAAAAAGATTCCCAAAATTTTATGTAAAAATAATTATAGTACCGCGCGCTAAACAAACAAAAAACAAACAACAGGTATGCCACCGATGGGAATGGGGCCCCGCGGCGCTTGGGCCGGCGGGGGCGCGGGCGGGGGCGGGGGCTCCGCGCCGCTCAACTACAGCGGGGGCTCGCCGGGGGCCTACGGCGCCCCGCCGGGCAGCAACGGGCCCCCCGGACCCCCCACGCCGATCATGCCGAGCCCGCAGGACTCGTCCAACTCCGGTGAGTGTAGATTGTAACTCGGGTGGCGGTGTGGCGATGGGTTACGTTTGGATACCGAATTTTGATACCATTTTTTTGAGGTTTTTTTAATGTTTTTTTAAATTTTTAAATTTATTGTTACATTGACTTGTAGGACGAAATTGTGACTATCAAAAAATCGGTATCCGAGCGCGCTTTCAAAGTTAACTTTCTAAGCGGAAATTGGTCGTAATATTTGTTTTCATGTACCCCTAATAATATATTCCGTACAGTTTTCGCTCTCCGTCGCTATAAGTCCCGTTAATAACACTTTGAACTAAACCCAGCACACCTTGAACGAGTGTTTAACCTTTACATTCAGAAGTTTACAGGTTCTCTTATATCTTTACATCACTAAAAACCAGGTATTTGACTGTGGCACTTCCTTTGGCGTCGTTTTGTATTTTTTTACGCACATCTTTATGTAGTAAAAATTTAGTATCAATGATACCCGTTATTTAATTGGTATTATTGATGTTTTCCAACTACTTTCATAAAGTGTGTCTCATTGTTTTTATTTAAAAACCTTTCAAGTGATAATTTCTTACTTATAGTTTCGCTTGCTTCATTCTCGCTTAACCTTGGTTCGTCCGCTTTGGGTCACTTCTGTATACGCTTTTTATGTTTCTTTTATGTTGTATAAAAACTTATTCTCGTCCTATTATGTTTATATTCATTCTATGTTAGATTTTAAGTATCACTTCATATGTTAGCACAGGTGATATTTTTTTACATTTGAATGAAATTAACGTATTTTCATTGATAATTTTAAAAGATGTAAATCACCTGTTCTATCAAATAGCGATATTTTAGTTTTCTAACCATTATTTTTTACCATGCTATGAATAAAATGATGTTCATTCGCGTAAGTTTAAAATTTTTCAACCAAATTTCGTTAGAAAGCTAGAATATATATTAGTAAATAAAGTCAAGTGTGCTGATTCTAGAAGTTGTTTTTTAGGTAACTAGTGGAATGTATGTAGAACCAACTTGCAAGATTGAATATAGCAAAATCCAGCAACCAATTAATTTCCCTTCAATTGATTGATTGCGTAGTAAAACTATTAAAAGTAGGATCCTGATAAGCAAAAAAAAACAAAAAAAATGTGACTAGCAAAAACGGCATAGGCTATTAAAATACCAGTTTCAAAAACTCGGTACCACTCCGCGGCAGGCGGCGACAACATGTACACGCTGATGAAGCCGGTTGGAGCGGGCGCGCTCGGCGCCGAGTTCCCGCTCGCGGGCGAGCACGGGCCCCAGCCGCCGCACCTGCCGCAGCCGCCCGCCAGTGAAGGTGCTCGCCAGCCCCGGTCCGAGTCTCGGACATTTTTTTTTGCGCAAAAAAAATTCGGTATCGATACCGATTTTTTTTGGTACCAATTTTTTTTTTACAATTGTTGAGAGTTTAAAATGTGAAGATCTATGTTAAAGTTATAAATGGCCGAGATTCTGAATACATATTTAGAATTAGTAACTAGATATACAAAAAAAAACAGAAAACATTTAACACGGATTCATAATCAATTTTTTTTTTTTTTGCTAAAGTTGAGCATTTGTGAACACGTGCATTGTTTTCTGTATTCAAATAGCTTATGACCACACTGCCACCACAAAATTTTGATATATTTATGTATTATTATTACTAAACGTAACATTTTATAACATAAGAAAATTATCATACTGTTTTAAATAGGTTTCGTGTTTGTTATGTTTAGTAATATTCCTATACAACATAGTATATTCTTTGAGTAGGAAAATTATTGAACATTGGTGTCTGTCAAAAACCATTTTTTTAAAAGACAACTTTAGTACAAGTAGTAATATTTTTTTACACAAATCGGTTTTGATGATATCAATGTAAATAAACACAAAAATAAAGTAAGGGACATTTTCTAAACCAGACTTGACTTTTAATTAGTATAATTATTAATTATGGTAGTGTTAAAAAAATGTGTTTTGACCAAATTATTGGAGAATGAAGCGAAACGAACTATTTATTAACCACATGTCAAATATTACAGTAAACCAATTGCTTACTAATTTTAATTAAAAAACGGTGAGGAAACCATTTATTTCATGCGTTTTAAAATGATATTTTTTTAACTCGAGTTGAGAAAACCATGAAATAGTGTAAAAAGAAATAGAAAAAATCTTTTTGAGATTTTCATGATTTTTTAAACGTCGTCTAAAGAGTTAACATCATTTCTTTAAATACACGAATAGATGATGTAAATGCTCTCCTTACCTCGTTATATTACTAACATTGTACAGTACTTTAAAAAGCGCCTTAGCATTTTTTTTTTATTACTCACGCACGAAGTAATTACAAAAAATACTTAACTTTGTATGAATTATCACATCGGAAGTTATTTTGACAACTCCTAGCAGTTTTGACGTTACATATTCAATTTTGGTGTATTTTTCTGGTGAATTATGTCCAATTTCGAATAATGTCCAATAGTCCAATTTTTAATTGGTTCAGTTTGCAATTTGGGGTCGGTCCATATTCTAAGGGCTGTTTTGATGACACCCTATTATTAACTTGAGAATGAAAAACAAATATCTGTAAAAACAATTTAAGCTAGTTCTCGTTTATCATAATACCAAATACTGATTGTATTAAAATGTTATAATGCATAGAAATATAACATTATACAGGCTAATACAAAGGATACTGCAAAAAATATATATTAAAAAATAAATTTATAAAAGGAAATAATCCACAAAATCAATTTATTTATTATTGCGATAGAGCAAGAGAGACAAAACAACCAATACCAGGTCGCCTCTTCGTAGCTTACTAGCTACGCGAGTAGATAGGGTGTGAGTTTCTCCATTCGTATTTTTTTTGAATGATGTGAAGAGGTTCAGATTTTTTTTTAATTAAAAAAAAACTATAAGTAAAAGTCATATTATTACCCCTGAGTTGTATGTCATTGACCAAAATGATACTCAGTTTAGTAATGTATAGTCGTTTTTTATTCCACTGCAGAGGACTGATATTTTGAATTGGACAATGTGCGAACTAGATCATTTGCTTATTGGAATGGTCCAATCTTAAGTCTTTTTAGACATGTTGAGCGCACTGGACATTCTGCGAATTGGACATAATGCGATCAACAGCTTTTTTCATTCATGGTATGTTAACAAGACTCAAGTCATTAATAGAATTTACTAAACGATTTTCAGTTGATACCAGTAAAAAAATACAAAAAACAGTATGTTGCTTCAAAAATACCTATAAAACGACAGCCAGCTACAAAATTTGGAAAATCCCCTAATTATGAGAAATCAGAAAAAGAAACTGCAAAGGCGCTCCCATGACTAATACCTTCACCAATTCGCTTATACTAATTCAGAAACTTGAACAGCTCTGAACATTCCTTCAGGACTAGGAGGCGTGGATGGGATGAAGTCGTCGCCAGGAGGTGTGGGAGGGGGAGGGCCAGGCACTCCGAGAGAAGACTCCGGATCAGGCATGGGTGACTACAACAGTTTAAGTGAGTACTCAACATCCAGATCCTATATGTAGACGACATGTTTACAACGGGCAGATAAAAATTTCTAATGTTCT
Organism: Pyrausta purpuralis; assembly: GCA_963924145.1. Lineage (NCBI taxonomy): Eukaryota > Metazoa > Arthropoda > Insecta > Lepidoptera > Crambidae > Pyrausta > Pyrausta purpuralis. The sequence goes on from OZ001672.1 coordinate 6,647,474, forward strand.
GTTATTGTTTGATAAATCGCTCAAGTTATACTAATGACGGACGGATCGGTCTAAATAAAGGATAGTATACAGTAAATAGATTTTTGTTCTTTATTTTTCATCGGCAAATCCTATAGGAACACACCATGAAATTCATTCGCAACATCCATACAAATGCTAAATAAGTTTTTCAGTTAAAATATAATATTTGAATCGGTTTATTTTTCGAAATAGAAGTCAGAGTATTTTTATTACATTTCATAATAAATAATACATAATTGTTAGTTTAGAATAAATTGTCATGTCTTGCCATTTGTATTTTTACTCAAGTTGTATAAAATATAACTTAAACTCCCTGTGTAGATTAGTAGGTTTTGGAAAGTAATGAACAAAATAAGTTATTTAATTAATTCCTTTACTTATCTTTTATTTGATAATTCGTGTAGGTTCGATTCCTACGGCTCAAATTTCAATGAAACAAGTTAGTGATATTCTCTTTTGTGGTTCTTGTACAATCGGTGCGAAATTACTAATAATATCAATATGGTTCGGCCCTCGGATTTCCATTTTTTTTAATTAGTATTTTTAACTAACTTAATAACTAAACTTGGCTCACTGTCGCAAAAACAGACGGGTAGATGGCGCTGACCTTGCGACCCGAATGCATAAAAAACCAGAAATTGTGAGCAGTCGGACAGCACGGTAGATCAATTGTAAAGAGCGTTGGCCCATGCGCAATTTTTGTTTCTTATTTCTATTTTAAGTATACAAATATGACACTGTGAGTGGTAAATCTAACCATTTAACTAAGTTTTTATTAGTGCAGTCAGTCTATAATAGATACTCGGTTTCCGAGGGGCGGGTTGTATTAGAAAGAAAGAAATAAATAAAAAAATACTTCACCACCGAACTGGCCACGACCCGACGATTTTCATTTAAGTTTTAGTTTAAATGCGCTTGAAAACGCTGTCCGAAAGGTTTCGGCGGCCCGGGTGGAGATCAGAACGACCAGACCGAATCGGCGGCCATCTTGAAAATCAAAGAGAGCATGCAAGAGGAGGCGAAACGATTCGAGAAAGACCCAGATCATCCGGACTACTTCATGCAGTGAATCGCGCGATGGTCGGCCGCCAACTCGCCAACGAAATGATACCAATTTTTTCCGGTATCATTATTTGTTGCCGGAAAATTTGGTAACAATTTTTTCGGTATCGAAAATCGTATAGCTAGCAAAAGTATTTTGGTGATCTCAAAATTTGTTTTTGGCCGGTTGGCGCCGCCTCGCGTTTTGTTTTCCAACGATCTGAAGAGGATATTTAACTTTTTTTTTGTAATAGAAATTCTTTGACTTTTTTCTCACGTTATTTATTGTTTAGAGACACTTATAGTTTTCGCGCATTCTTCCTTGGTGTGTTTGAGACTCTTTGGACAGCTTTAGGAAAATCTACTTATGTTCCAAAATTATGTGCCAATAAAACTGATGTTCCTTTAATATAATTTATTCGTATAAATTAACGGATCCAAGCCAGATTAGTAATATAAGTCTGATTCTATGATGTCACAGTTTACCCACGGATGTCTACCTACGGGACTCATGACATTTGACAGTCAAGTCTCTATTTGCTCTTTAATCGTCCGTTCAACACAGTCGAAACATTATTCTGTCTCTGTCAAACTCATACAACCTGACAGAGATAGAAAAGTAATTTGGATATGTTAATAACTGATTGTTTCAAAGTATTTAAAGTAATGGGCTGAAAATGCATTATAGAATCGGTAGAATTTCTACTTAATTTGTTTTCAATTTATGAATTTTTATTTACACATTTCTTCTGTCTAAAGAGTCGAAACAAGGCCTCAGCACATAGTAGCGACTTGAAATAGAAAAAAAAACTTAATTAGTGATATTTTATGTATTATCTATGATATTTTAGTTTTTTAGATTTTTTTAAATCGAATACAAATATGTATGTATTGACGTTACATAAGTACTTTATTTTAAAGTTGACGTCTTTAATTTCAAAGCTAGAACATAACCGATTATTTGAACTATAGCATTGCATCATTATTTCATATTCACTTAGCATTCATAGTTTTTTTTTATCAATCAATGATATTGTAATATTTTCTCGGTATTTTCCCATCACTCAAGGCAAATCACAAATTATCAAGTTCTGTTTAGATTAAGTGCTTTTTTCAATGACTCATACGCAAAAATGTAAGGATTTTATATTTTCATAGAAAATATTATTATTTCATCACTTGTATAATATATTTATTAAATTTTAAAATCCTTAGGTTTTTGCTCACGTTTTGTCATGAATCAATTTGATTTGATTGATGCAATGCTATTTTTTATGCAATTAACTTAGTAAAAATATAAATGGTCTATGCTATAGTTCAAATGAATTTAATTTAAGAATACGCACCGGATCTTTGTGCGTTAACTTAGTAATAAATACATCAACAAATAAAATATCTTCCTCGTAATTTTTCGTTAAATAAATTATTTAGCGTTAGCGTTTCGTTTTAAGCTCTAATGTTCCTAGATTATGTATTTTTTTGTTATTCTTAAGATTGATTTGCAAGATTTCGGTGCGTCTGTGTTGAATTGAGCGGCAAAATTGTTTGAATCCATTAAAAATACATGGTCTTTCTGAACTACTCGTTAGGAATGAAGGGGATTACCCGGAATCAGTTTCTATTCAATTATCTCCTGGAAACCGGTAGAAAATCGAAAAAAAATATATTTCATACTCAATCGGTAAAGTGGCCCAAATTTGGAAACATGTTTTTAGATATAAGTTGTTAAGTTACCGATTTTGAGTAGCACCCTTAATTTCTAACGGGTAGATTTGAAACACTTTGTATATCTAATAAAATAATTTCAATTTTATAAGACTTGCTGTTTAGTACTCTCGAGTATTCAGTTTTCATAACCACTCTGGTTTTGTATTTACGTGAACATCACAATATATTTAACTCCACTGCTAAACACATCATATTAATATCAAACTGTAGACTGCGTAGCTCTGAGACCATATTTAAAGCTCAGAACCAAACCCCCCTTCAGCCGAAAAAGGTACTCTAAAGTCTTTTCGTCTTTGCAAGATAAATTTTGTAAACAATCTTTACATTCTTTTTTAACGATATGAGTCATTTTAAAATAAGATAAACACAAAACTCTCAACTTACATAGGTAATTCATCGTTGAAAAGTAAGATCTTTTTAAATCAAATAGTCGATTAATTTTATTCACTGATATATAATTTTGAAAGTTATGAAAAGATTGTTTACATTATAATACTAGGAAAAAAAAACGGACTTTAAATCAATTTTTCTATATCACGATTTATGCACTTAAATCCTAACTTACACGATTTAAGACTGTTTGGTTGATTTTATCACAAAATGTTGTGTATAGACGACAAAGGGAAGTGGTTCTAACAATTTTTCCCGCTCTTTATCAAGTCTCTGATTTTATGTTTTGATGCGCGACGTAATTTTATATTTTAACAAAAAAATGGTATCAATTAAAATTTCTCCCGCATCAGAACACGCATTTATTCATGTTATAATAAATTATGGATTTTACGATATTTCTCACGCGATAACAGCATTATATAGATTTTAGATGTATTAAAACGCTTAGGCAATCAGCTCAAAAGTGTATTCATAGTCGATACCAGAAATTGTACAATTTTTTGTTCTTATTTGAATACATTTTTGAGCACTAAGCTTCACGATTTTGGGTGAAAATTTTTATGGAAATTTTATACCATGAGATAGTGATGTGTTGTAATAGTTTTTTTTTTCACTCCGGTATCTTCATTGATGTAGTATAGGATTATATTTTTCTCGGGGTGTATGGAAATCTGTATAAATTAGAATATTTCATAGAGAGATTTGGAGAGGTAGATTTTAAGTTTTGGGGCGTCTGCTCTGTCCATAGTTCTGCGCAAGTTTGGGTTCTTTTAGTGATACCAAAAAAATGATGCCTCAAAAATTCGGTACCGATTACAAATATGGACTGAAAGTTCGGACACGGCCATTTCACTGAAAAGTAACGTAATTGAAAATACAAATTGTAAATAAAATCAATTTGGATGTGTAATTGTGGTGTATTTAATTTTTTGATAGAAATTTTTGTGTCAAAAATGAATAAAAAATAATATATCAATTTTTAGCGAAATTTACACTAAACGGACCCAAAAATTGTAAATTTGAATGCAGCGTTGAATAAAAGATTAGTTTTTAGGTGACTTAGTGTAAACAGAATAAAAAAAAAATAGAATTTCGACAAAATGCCGGTTAATAATCTGCATCTTTTTTAAAAGAATATAATAATTTAAAATTGGTTTTTAATTTAATCATTAAATTAAAAATACGTGTAGCGTGAGGTTGTATGTTGTTTTTAAGGTATATTATTATTATTAATTATTTTCCTTCATTTTGTGAGTTAGGTAAATGAATTATTTTTTTCTTATCGATGTAATGTTTATATACTTACATAAATAGTTATTATATATTAAATATTGCTCGTTTTATTTTAGTTGTAACACCCTTTATAGTCGAATAAGGCCCTGTTGCACCATCGACAAATAAATCTCTAACCAACGAGTAATTCGAATATGGAACGTCATTTCTCATGAAGTAGTGGATGGAATTAAGGATGATTACTCTACAACGTGCCGGAGCCGGACCGTGCCTCCGGGAAAAAATCACATAGACATTCCAATGGACGGGGCACGTTTAGGCATGAATCACTTTATACAAAATGTATAAAATAATGTTTGACAGCGCCCCGGCCGGCGCCCGGTCGGAGCCCGGCCCGGCGCCGGCACGGTGTAGCGTGAATCAGCCTTAACGCTATTGAGACATAGGCTCGATTTTACCAACTTCAGATAAGGAATATTCGTCGATTATAATACAAAACGCATAATTTGGAAACGTCACCTATTTGTCAGGAATCATTTATGTGCATGTAATTTAAAAATTGGTTGCTCTTTACACTTATTCAGTCTCGTCTGAAATTGGTAAAGTCGGCACTTACTTGGCTGTAAGTCTCCAAAATGATCCGCATAGTTTTCAATACAAAGAATATGTTTGACTGGACACGTTCCTAGCACGGTAATAAAGACGGTGAAATTTTAATCAATGACCATATTTTGTGTGAAGACTCCACTGATGAATATGACCAACTTTTACTAAGTACGGAAGCAATAGAGAAATCGAGGAAAAAAAATTGCTGTTCCATACATTTTGACCGCGCGCCAATTAAGATTTTGTATGGAACAGCTGATTTTTTTTCTCGATTTCACTATTGCTCTCTTAGTAAAAGTTGTTCATATTCATCAGTGGAGTCTTCACACAAAATTTGGTCACTGATTAAAATTTCACCCTGTATAAATAAACATTGGAAACAAATAATAATATACGTTGCTCTGATCCCAAAGTAAGTAGATAATGGACTTGTATTAAGGAAATCAAAAACAAAAGGCTAATTTTAACGGTTAGTTATGGAAAAAGACAAAACTGTCCTAAACTCATGGTAAAGATACAGGATTTATTTCGATAATCGGTTCTCGTGTTTAAAGAAAGTAAGTATGCCTGAAAATATGTATTTCGTGGTCACACTGATAACATTGCATGTCTAGAGACCCCATGTGCGAGGGTTCCCACACTCACTGAAGATGGAAAGACGGTTACATAAAGGATCGTCTGAAATATTCAGGTGAAGTACAGTCGTGAACAAATGCCTAAATTTTCTACATCTTCAACTAAGATGTTTTTAAATTGTATAGATACGTCCTATGCGCTCGAAAATGGCAACACGAAAAGCAGGTAATTGCCCGGAGTGCATTCAGTTGGGCACGCTTTCTCTTTATGGCTATACGTCCCGACAACGACTTAAATTATTTCTCGTTTGCTGGTAAAAATGCCTTCCCGTGTGTTTAGGAGTAGTACCAATTACACTGCAACTGTTAGAGACAAGAAAAACGTGTCATTACATTCATTAGTATAGTTTTTTCATTTTAAAGTATTAAAACTTAAAACACTTATTTGTGCTTTACCATAATTTAGCAATGGCTCACATTAGGCTAAAGAGCGAGATGTCACGCGCTCGCGCCAATGAGCGCTCAGTAGCAATCAACACGTAACGGATGTTATATATTTATCTCTTTCTATCAACAGGCGTGCCCCATCTGTTGTCTTTATTAGCGCTTAGTGTAGTAATACACAACTATACGTTTGTATGTAGAGTAATCCTTGCGCCACTTTATAATGTGTTCATGTTGGTGTAGAACGTGTCTATACTTTTACGTTATTGATCTTCAAAAGTTAGGTATAGCTATTATATTTTCTGTGGGTATAGTCCGTTTTTCTTTGCTAGTCGAATATTGTAACCAATCTTTTTGTGACTTCAAATAATGTCAGTTACTAAAATGAACTATTTGATTAATAATAACTATTAAATTGAAGTGTTTTACGACGAATTAACCTACATGGGTACATGTAGGTTGCGAATTTCGTGTATCTCTTATTTTATAATAAATTATTTCGTAAAAAAGGAATTAGTTACAATATTCGACTAGCAAAGAAAAACGAACTTTAGTTTCAATGTTGTAGAAAAGGTTTTAATGTGTAGACACAGGCGTGTCTGTTTTTTTTTATATACTATTTATCTTTTTATTGCATAACTCAAATTAATCAAAGTTTGTAAGCTTAAAGTTAATGTACAACTAAGGTGGCCTTATCACTAAACGCGATCTCTTCCAAACAACCTTTGGGTAAATGAATAGAATTTTCATTGGAAAGGGGAGTTTCGAGCAAGGAAAAAAATTTGTTATCTGTACTAATATTATAAAGCTGAAGAGTTTGTTTGTTTGAACGCTCTAATCTCAGGAGCTACTGGACCGATTTGCAAACATATTTTTGTGTTGGATAAGCTCAAAGCTAAGGCTTTAGGCTATAAAACATCACGCTACGACGGGAGGGAAGGGAGCTAACTCACAACGCGCGGATGAGATCAAAATTCAAAATTAATAAATTAGTACAACCCAGTTCTTAAAATCAAGAGTGGGGATGTTTCTGGGTGAACTTACTTAATCCATAAATTGTCTTTGCCACGCGTCGCTGATCTAAAGCGAAACGAGTTTCAATAGAAAAAAAATGATATAAGAAATTACTTGCTTACAGACAAAAACGTCTCCAATTGCTACAAATTAAATGTAAATAATAAAAATGCGCCAAAAAATGATCAAGTGTGGAAATAAAGAAACGAACAGGTATACTCAGATGTTAGATGTTTCCAAGCCGCCCATAAGGCCTCTGATAAGGCTTAACGATTAATATCAATCGAAATTAGTCGGGACCAACGGCTTAACGTTCCTTCTGAAGCACGGAGATGCTCGTGATATACGTTATATGATCGGAATGGCACCCATCCAAACACGACCGCGCCGTAGGTTGCTTAACTTCAGTATCACTACCAAAGCGCTGCTTCCACTGCGCTACGAGCACCATCTGACAGCAGGGTTAGTCGCTTGCCGTGCCAACACTCCTCTATCAATCCGCACTGAGCCCGCGTGGTGGAATATGGCTCGAACTATCTCATAGTTGAGGTAAGGCCTTTTTCCCAGCTGTGGGACGTTACAGGCTAACTTTACTTACTTTTATGTTATAATTCGCAATGACACTAGATGACAGTAGATACCTTCTCTTCTCTTGTTGTGATTCCATATTTTCATGCACGAGAAATCCTAATATAGGAATGACAGCTACAGGCCTATTGTATTTGCGTATTGTGTTAAAAACCTAATTTGATTTTTTGGTTGTTCTTATTAAAACAATGTATGTGAGTTCTGGTAACTAAGAAAATTGTTTACCTACAGATTAACTATACTAGCAAAAATATGAAATCAGCCTTTTTTACTTTATCTACTGTTTTTTTACGAGTTGTTGTTTTTTAGTTTTTTGGGGTCGGCAACACTGGCTGCAACAATCATCTACAACAGATGCTACGCGGTTAATTATGCTAACTACCTTACTATCCATTTAATAAAACCATGGCTAAATGGGCCGATCATCAAATTAATTGTCAATCAGCTCTTCAGGTTAAAAGCAAATAAAAATGATTTTATTCTTTTCTAATCCATTTTAAAATTTCTTTGCGACTGTACTAAGCATATAAAATCAAAGCTAACAATATCAGCCCCGCCTTTGTTTAAGCATTATTTGTCCGCACTCACTCAATTATTCAACGTAGAAAACCATCCTAGTCATTTTCCAAGACAAGAAAATTATTGCGTCTTTGAACATTGGCGGCCATATTGTCTTGAACTTTCAGAAATTTCGCGCGCTTTTAAAAAAAAAAATAGATTTGCCTCTTGATAAAAATGATAGGCGTTTAAAAATAATTCCTTATGTTAGAAAAGTTGAGGATTTTATTTTGTTTTCTTGACGCTGTTTATACCTTATGTTCTTCAGGAATATATTTCAGCGATTTTGATTAATAAAGTAAGGAGTTGTAACTGCAAGTATTGCAATCATTAAAAATGGACGTCCCTTTGCTGTTTTTGTTAATATTTCTCGTGAACCTATGCTGTGTGGTCTCGGAGCTGTCTTTACGTTTTGGTAAGTAATAATCAAGATATAATTATGTAGTTAGTTTACTAAGTAATTACTATGATACATGTATTCCTTTAAGCTCCAATTCCAGAAGTTTCTGTGGTTCAATTGTTGACTGGTGAAAATGCTTCAAAGCATTGAGTCCTCATTTGTATAGATGTTTGTTCTTACTTCTACACTCAAAAAATCTAGAAGTACTTACCTAAGCACTGATTAGGTATAGAGTATATCTTATGGATTGTAATTTAGCACATATGCTATAATTTACAGCAATATTTTGTGACATGTGTACGATATTTACGCGGGTGAAGCCGCAGGGAATAGCTAGTATTTAGCATTAACAGCATAACGTACTCAGCACTCAGATTAATACACAGTTTAGTTCTAGTACTTTACACTAATTGTATACAATTGTGTATAGACATACACAGCATTAGCCATAACATACTTAGAACTTATATTTTACAATCTGCAAATAACCCTAATGAAACTTCTCCACTGTCACCGATAGATGGCGTTAAGTTATAGATATCTTACACGTCTAGCTAGCTTGCAAAGCTAATAAGTTTCTAGGTTTCCCCTTTTATGTTAGAAAGTTTATTTATGCAAGGTCCTTTTCATTAACTTTTTTTTTAACTTCACTTCATGTGCTGAGAGCCGAGATTCGTTTTAGCCCTACCGACTGTATTTTACTAAAATACAAGTTGTAAGGTTTATTTTATTTTATTTAATTATAATTTGTTGCTCAAACATTTTTTTAACAAAAGGTGGACTTAACGCTATATGGCATTCTCTACCAGTCATGGCTTTGGGCCGAGCAGAAATGATTGTAGGCGGTGGGAAAAAGAAATAAGATTAATTATTTAAAAAGAAAACCGGCCAAGTGCGAGTCGGACTCGCGCACTGAGGCTTCCGTGCCAACTTTAACTGAATTTGGGAATCCACTTACTTCCACTTAGTAAAATCCACAATATTTTGTTGACAGCAAATATAACTTTGTTTTTCATAGTGTTTGTGTGAAGTACAAAGTTATGTTTGCAGTTGTTGAAAATGTGCTATGTCTCGAAAATTTCTCGTTCGATTCCATCCGAACCAATTTTCGTTGAAAGTATTGGTTAAGATCTACATTATATATTTTTTTCAAAATTTACACTCGCTTAGTTTAGAAGTTAGATGGGGGGGGGGGGGGGGGGGACACGCCCATGTTACCACTTTGTAAGCGTCTAGCTATGAAATGTTAGACTTTAAAGAAAATGGTTTTAGGAACCTTGGTGTCATTTTACAAGACCTATCCATAGACACCCCACACGTATAGGTTTGACTAAAAATATATTTTTTTGGTTTTAGTTTAATGTATGGGAGCCCCCCCTTAAATGTCATATTTTTTATTTTTTGTATAAGAATCGTAAAGCGGTTAACAGGATACATACCTACTCCTTCCAAATTTCAACAGTGTGATGCTTATAGTTACAGAATAAAATGGCTGTGACATACGTACGGACAGACAGACAGGCAGACTTGACGAAAGTATAAGGGTTCCGTTTTTTGCCATTCGGCTACGGAACCCTAAAAAAGGAAATTGTCTACATACACAATCTATACATAGATTTTAAACAATAAAATAAAGACCAAGTAAAAACGGAACCGTTATAAATTCGACAAGTCTGTCTGTCTGTCTGTCCGTCCGTATGTCACAGCCACTTTATTCTTGATGTCTATGGATAGGTCTTCTAAAATGACATCAAGGTTCCTAAAACCATTTTCTCTTAAAGTCTAACGTTTAAGAGATAGACGCTTCCAAAGGGGTAAAATGAGCGTACCCCCATCTAACTTTTAAATTAAGCGAATATAAATTTTGACAAAAAAAATACACGATGTTGCTTTTACAAAGAGAGAAAATTGGTTTGAACGAGATCGAACAAGTAGTTTTTGCAATAGAGCTAATTTTCAGTAACCGCAAACATTCCTTTCTTATTTTATACAAATACAATAAAAAACAAAGTAAAATTTGCTGTCAAAAAAATATTGTGATATTTTGGCTATGTTGGAAGCAAGTGGATCTCTAATTCAGTTAAAGTTGGCACGGAACCCTCAGTGCGCGAGTCCGACTCGCACTTGCCGGTTTTTTTTACTTCAAACTCGACTCCGACCTTCTTCCAGTATTCATCATAGAAGTCCATGACTCCGACCTGCCGCGCCAGATCGGTAGGGCGCTGAAAACAGCCGAGGAGCAGCGAGCTGACGTAACTATAACCGATGCTGTGGTGCACCTGGACAGGGAGCTCGAAGACGAGAGTTATCGACGACGTAAGTTTTTTTTAGGCAAGGTGGACAGACTTGTACAGATCGCAAGATAACACGCGTGCCAGTCACGGTAGAAAACCGGGAAGGCTTTTGCTCAGCATTGGATGTCCTTTGGCTGATAATGATTAATTGATACTCGTATATGAACGATAACAATGTATGGTCTAGCTTGTAAGAACATTTAAATTGTAAAATTTATAAAAGAGACATTTACAATAGTGACTGAGTTTGTTTGTTGCGCAGCTTCTTTTCAGCACTAGCCTACAATTGTCCCGAATCTGTGGTAGTAGGGCCAATGTTGGGACGTATATGTGCTAACAATATCCTATGTACAAAATAAATTTATTTCGAATTTTGATGAAGTGTATTAATAATAATATATTAAGGCTTGTAGATAAGGCTTAAAGTCCGTAGCTTAGGATACTTTAGGCAGGTAAGCGGTAGAGATCACATCTTTAAGCTAGGTACAATCGAAGTCAACGCACCTTCTGGGATGTCCATAAATCACGTGAGGCTCGAAAGCCCCTCCCCTCCCCCTTTCGAAAATAAAAAAAAAGATTTATAAAAAAAATACGAAATATCACGTGTAGTACACGAGGGAGTTATATAACACGTGTATTTATTTTTTCTCTGTGTTTTATTATTTTTGTGTCAGTCAAATAAAAACTTACACACTTTCAGTCTTCACCTTTAGAGCGTTATTATTGTAGTGGTTAAGAATGTTCCTAACACTCACAGTGTCATATTTTATATTCATAAAGACGAAATAAGAATCCAAAATTTGCGCACGGGCGGGACATGAACCAGCAACTTCTTGGCTAACCGGGCCAAACGCCAAAGTGACTTAACGTAATGACGTATCCCTAAGAGACCACAAACTTCGCAAGGTCGGACTGACATCACGGTAGTTCAAACTGGTATAACGTTTGGCCCCGTTAGCCAAGAAGTTGCCGGTTCAAGTACCGCCTGTGCGCAAATTTTTGGTTTCTTATTTCATCTTTATGGTTATTATTGTAGTTTTTAATTTTCTTTATTAATTTTCGGGTTAAACAAATCAAAATTAATTTATTTTGTACATAGGCTATTGCTACCACTTCTACACGTCCCAACATTGGCCCTACCACAGCTTCGGGACAATTGAGGGCTAGTGCTGAGAAGAAGCCGCGCAACAAACTCAGTTACTATTGTCAATGCCTCTTTTAAAAATATTCCAATTTAAATTTTCTTACAAGCTAGAGCATACATTGTTATCGTTCATATAATCATTTATTCCATAATATCCTTTAGTCATTAAACGTTGTTTAAAAATTGATTTGAATTTATATAAAGGTGATTCAATTATATTTTGAGGCAATTTATTAAAGAAAGTAATACATCTTCAAATAAATGAGTGATTATCCTTCTGAATTCTGAAGTTTGAAGTTTGAAAGTCGGATTGGTAGTCTTTAAACCTCACCCGGTACCATCAAGGCGAAGGTGGGGGTTGAAAAATACCAAAAAATACATCAAGTGATTATTGGACAGTCCACCACCACCTTGAATGAAAATAGTTTTTATGGCGCCTGTTAGTCTTGTGTGCAATCGATTGTAGTTTGAAAGTGGTATGGTGGCACGAGATTCAGGTGATTTTAACTTTCAAGTAAGGCTGCTGTTACCTCGATAGTACTTAGCTAGAAAAGCCGAATCGAATCAGCCGAACGCACTTTTTATTTTGTTCGCAACAGATGGTCGAATAGATGTGCTGTACCACTTACGTATGACGCCCGAGGTCTTTCGCGCCTTTCCACTTCTCAACGATAATTGCTTGCACACCCCACCCAAAACGGGTACATCGTAATAAATGACTACATCGTAATAATGACTTAACTGTTCATAGAATTCTCAAGACAATAGAAAATAGGTGTATAGGCCCAGAAAGAGGAAGGTAAGTAAATAGGTAAAAAATTCAGTAGGCCTGAAAATAAGTTGGCAGTCAAGTGCTATGGGCATGCGCTCGGATACCGCAAGACGCGGGGTTCGATTCCTCGCCTGATAGAGTAACTTTTTGCAAGTGAAAACTGTGTATCTTCTATACATATAAAAATGGATTGCTGTTCGTTAGTCTCACTAAAACTCGAGAACGGCTGAACGGATTTATCTTATCGTAGTCTTGAAATATTCGTGGACGTTACGGGAAGGTTTAAAAGGCGAGAATGAATCGAAAAACGCGCGGACGAAGTCGCGGGGGACCACTAGTAAACAAATAAAAGCAGTTTAGCGTAGGCCGTTGAATTAATTTTTTTACCGATTTTTTTAGATTATCTAAAAGTATAACCTGTCTATAAATTGCAATAACTCAATACACTTAAAAAAATGGAGTTAATCGACCTATATGATATGATATCGTCAGAAAAGGATAAATTTTAGTATGTTGATAAAAATAATAATAAAAATACTTTATTACACATCATAAATATAACAATTGCACAGGATAGTATCTTATATATTCGCTATAAGTACAATTAAGGCGGTCTTATTGCTTGTAGTATTTTTTTCCAGACAACCTTCAGGTAAGGAAAAGCATGAAGTATGAAAGAAGAGGCATGGCGATAAAATTGTTGATCAGTTAAGGCTTCCAAACTCGTGTTCAAAATTTGTTTGTGTTTTTGTATGTTTGTCTCAGGATTTCTCGAAAACGTGAAGGCATAGATCATTATTTTTACCGGATTACGGCGAAGCAAAAAGGAGGGTTATGATTTTGACCTGCATGTATGTATGTATGTGGGTATGGATGTTCATCTGTTCCCTCATAACTACAAAATATTTATCATAATTGGACAAATGAGGTTCAGTAGTTTTTGAGCTTTGAGAAATAACAAAAAATCATGATAAAAAAAAAATTAAATAAGTTTAAATCCCTTCAAAATACTGTCAAAAAGCTTGGCTGACCGGGAATGATAAGTAGCCTTAATGAGAAGTAGCCCTAATGAGAAGTAGCCCAAGTGAGAAGTAGCCCTAATCAGAAGTAGCCCTAAGCAGAAGTAGCCAAAATGAGAAGTAGCCATAATGAGAACTAGTCCATTAGCGAGTCGGTTGCCAAAATGAGAATTAGCCCTAATGCGCCTAAACCTGCCAAACGCTCTTACCAATTGAGCTACCGTGCTGTCATAAACCGACGGCTAGATGGCGCTAAGCGTCACGCAACGACGTATTCATAAGAGACCACAAATTTCGCAGGGTCGGAAGACAGCACGGTAGCTCAATTGGTAAGAGCGTTTGGCCCGGTCAGCCAAAAGGTTTCTGGTTCAAGTCCCGCCCGTGCGCAAATTTTTGGTTTCTTATTTCCTCTTTATGAATATAAAATATGACACTGTGAGTGTTAAAAACATTCTAAACCATTAGAAATGCGATATTTTAATTATTTTTTTGAAGTCGATTAATTTCACTTAGTGGCAATAATCACATTTGACTTTGACTCTGATCCTCTTGCAGTATGCTCAGCGCTCTCCAAACCCACATCCCTCTTAATTGACCTGTCCTGGTCGCCCTGGGATCTCGCCGACCAACTATGCGCAGACGCAGGCCTGCCTGTACTGCGCACGGCGCTCGACTCGCAGCAACTGTTGGCTGCATTGGACCAGTATTTGGAGAGCCGGAACGCAACGGACGCTGCTATATTGTTGGACAGTGAGAGCGGTGAGTAAGAACTTGAAACTATAAAACGTGTGAGGTTAAATGCGCAAAACCTGAACATAGGTTGATTGATAATGATGAAATAAGAAACCAAATTGTTTTTGCGCACGGGCGGGACATGAACCAGTAACTTTGTGGCTAATCGGGCTAAACGCTCTACCAATTGAGCTACCGTGCTGTCTGACCGACTTTTGCGAAATTTGTGGTCTCTTACGGATACGCCATTATGCTTGACGTTTAGCACCATCTGCACAAAAAAATTGGTTTCTTATTTCATCTTTATGAATATAAAATATGACACTGTGAGTGTTAAAAAACATTCTAAAAACCATAGGTTGATTGGAATAACCAGCAGAATCAATTGAACCACTTTTTAATATGAGTAATATTTTTCAAAAACTCTTCATTACTTGCCCTGTCTATATATTAATAAGACAAGCCATCACAAGCGCAAACCCGCCAAAATACGCAATCAAGCAATGGTTACTTCACTAGGTATAGTAATAATAAATGTCATAGTAATTATAAATAAATAAATATTGGACACAAATCACATACATTGCTCTGATTCTAAACTAAATAGCTTATGCACTTGTGTTATGGAAATCAGACACAACGGTGGTACCACCCTACCCAGACCCGAGAAAAAATAGAAAATAGTTGATTTCTATATTTACCTGACCGGGAATCGAACCCGGGATCACGGAGCGGCAACGACTTAAAACCAGGCCCGGTGAATACTTACCGAATCCTCTCTCGACAGAGCGCCGTTCGCAGAGCAAGAAATGATCAGAAGTGCCAGTAAAACTAAAGCATCACAATAAAACCTCATTTTTAGGGTTCCGTAGCCGAATGGCAAAAAACGGACCCCTTATAGTTTCGTCAAGTCTGTCTGTCTGTCTGTCTGTCCGTCCGTATGTCACAGCCACTTTATTCTGTAACTATAAGCATCACACTGCTGAGATTTGGTAGGAAGATGTATCCTGTTAACCGCTTTACAATTCTTATACAAAATATAAAAAATAATGATATTTAAGGGCTCTCATACATGAAACTAAAACCAAAAAAAAAATTTTTAGGCAAACCTATGCGTGTGAGATGTCTATGGATAGGTCTTTTAAAATGACATAGAGGTTTCTAAAACCATTTTCTTTTAAAGTCTAACGCTTCACAGCTAGACGTTTCCAAAGTGGTAAAATGGGCGTCCCCCCCATCCAATTTCTAAACTAAGCGAGAGTTTTGAAAAATATATATATAATT
Organism: Pyrausta purpuralis; assembly: GCA_963924145.1. Classification (NCBI taxonomy): domain Eukaryota; kingdom Metazoa; phylum Arthropoda; class Insecta; order Lepidoptera; family Crambidae; genus Pyrausta; species Pyrausta purpuralis. The sequence continues at coordinate 6,663,320 of OZ001672.1, forward strand.
TAAATCTTGATGATGAGATCGAACAAGAAGTTTTTTAGATATAGCACATTTTCAACAACCGCAAACATAACTTTGTTTTTCATACAAACACTATGAAAAACAAAGTTATATTTGCTGTCAACAAAATATTGTGTTAATTTAGCTTAGTGGAAATAAGTGGATCCCTAATTCAGTTAAAGTTGGCACGGATCCCTCAGTGGGCGAGTCCGACTCGCACGTAGCTGGTTTTTATTTTATTTTAATATAGTTTTTCTTTCAGAATTAGGTCAATTGAATTCAAAATCATTTGAAGTGACTGAGGTTTTGCGCATTAAACATTACATGATGTATAATGTATATGTCGTGGCCAAATCGCTGAATTGATCATTTCATGAAATGGTTGACAATTTCGTGAAGTGTTCACGTTTCATGAAGTGGCCAACTAATGGTAACCAAATTGTTAAAAGATAAACGTTTAGCGATTTGGTCACCCACGTTTGACCATATCATGAAAGTAGGGTAAACATAAAATATTTAATGAAAACTCAGAACAATTTTGTTACGTTCTTGTTTATTTTTAGTTGTTTAAATTTACTATGGAATATTAAAATAAATTTAAAATAATTATAACAAACTTACTTCATCTTGAAAGGCACATGGACGAACGCGCTCACACGCACTGAACCACACGTGACATCTTAGGCGCGCACTAGAGTTTTATAGGTATCTCAAGTTTTTGGTAGGAATGTTTCTTTACCTGAGTCTTAATCACATACTTACGAATTAGGTAACACTTATATTATTTACTAAGCGGTCCCCTGCGACTTCGTCCGCGCGTTTTGAGTTTGCTCCCTCCCCTCCCGTCGCAGCGTGATGTTTTATATCCTAAAGCCTTTCTCAATAAATAAGCTATCTAACACAGAAATATTTTTTCAAATCGGTTCAGCAGTTCCTGAGATAAGCGCGTTCAAACCAACAAACTCTTCAGCTTTATAATATAAACTAGCGGTCCCCCGCGACTTCGTCCGCGCGTTTTGAGTTTGCCCCCTCCCCTCCCGTCGTAGCGTGATGTTTTATACGCTATCCAAAACAGAAATATTTTTTCAAATCGGTCTAGCAGTTCCTGAGAGAAGCGCGTTTAAACAAACAGACTCTTCAGCTTTATAATATTACTAGCGGTCCCCCGCGACTTCGTCCGCGCGTTTTGAGTTTGCTCCCTCCCCTCTCGTCGCAGCGTCATGTTTTACATCCTAAAGCCTTTCTCGATAAATAAGCTATCCAACACAGAAATATTTTTTCAAATCGGTCCAGCAGTTCCTGAGATAAGCGCGTTCAAACAAACAAACTCTTCAGATTTATAATATATTAGCGCAAGCGCACGTTGTACTTAAGCTGCGATCATTATTTTGGTGCGGAGTTATGTTAAAACTGTGATAGCTCCTAAGATATTTATTGAAATCAAATGATATACAGAGCAACTTGGTTCTAAATGAAATGCTCGTGATGATGAATGTATTTATTTTGATGAGAATAAATACCTGTGTGTATAATACACCTCTAAAAATAATGCATTATTTTTTTACAAATTTATTAACATAAAAAAGGTTGTAGTAAGTCAACCATAAAAGATAGACATATGCTGTCGCGGACTTTATTATAGAACTCTTAATGTTGAACAATCCTGTCATACATGATTTTTGTGTAACTTAAGCGGTTTCCGCAGCGTATGCAGCGGAAGCTCTCAAAAGGAATATCTTTCTCCCGTTTTCGCAACATTTTTCATTTCTGCTGTGATCTTATGAGTCGTATCTTAATGTTATATAGCCTAAAGCCTTCCTCGATAAATGGACTATCCAACGTAAAAAAAATTTTTCAAATTGGACCAGTAGTTTTTGAGATTAGCGCGTTCAAACAAACAAACAAACAAACAAACAAACTCTTCAGCTTTATAATATTAGTATAGATTAGCGCAAGCGCACGTCGTACTTTAGCTGCGAACATTATTTTGGTGCGGAGTTATGTTAAAACTGTGATAGCTCCTAAGATATTTATTGGAATCAAATGATATAAAGGGCAACTTTGTTCTAAATGAAATGCTCGTGATGATAAACGTATGAATGTATTTATTTTGATAAGAATAAATACCTGTGTGTACAATACACCTCTAAAAATGATGCATTATTTTTTTACAAATTTATTACCATAAAAAAGGTCCTAGTAAGTCAACCATAAAAGATAGACTTGTGCTGTCGCGGACTTTATTATAGAACTCTTAATGCTGAACAATCTTGTCATACATGATTTTTGTGTAACTTTAGCGGTTTCCGCAGCGTACGCAGCGGAAGCTCTCAAAAGGAATATCTTTCTCCCGTTTTCGCAACATATTTCATTGCTGCTGTGGTCTTGTGAGTCGTATCTTTATGTTATATAGCTTAAAGCCTTCCTCGATAAATGGACTATCCAACATAAAAATATTTTTTCAAATCGGGCCAGTAGTTTCTGAGATTAGCGCGTTCAAACAAACAAACAAACTCTTCAGCTTTATAATATTAGTATAGATCAAAAATATACGTAACATAACATTAACTAACGTTGAACAAAAAGGTAGGTACCTAAGTAAGTTTAATAACGAATTATTCTCGTTTTTGCTGTGAGAAAATACGTCTTCGCTTACAAGGGCCGCCATCTCGACACATACAAAGCGCTTAGGCGCATTCAGCGCCTCTACCGGTAGTCAATGAAACAATTTCACGATATGATCGATTAGGATTGATTTTTTCATGAAATAGCAGTGTGTCCAGCTGGCCCTATCGTCAAACAATTTCTTATCATTGATCTGGCCTGGGCACATTATGATATGGCCAATGGACAGTGAAATATTTAATGAAATGCAACAATTTCATTAAATGGCCGATCATTTCATGAAATGGGCAATTCTACGATGCGGCTACGACATATACGTTTTTATACTAATACAGGGAGATATATGAATACTTGTTACTAATCATTTATTTATAGACGTTATTAATAAGGCAGGAGTTGCTTGTAGCGCAGTGGTGGCAGCGCTTTGGTAGTGATACTGAAGTAAAGCAACCAACGGCGTGGTCATGTATGGATGGGTGACCATTAGGACCATTTTAGTGACGTATATCACGAGAATCTCTGTGCTTTGGAAGGCACTTTAATTTGTTGGTTCCGGTTAATATCGGTTGATAATCTTGATGATACCTTATTATTATTATTATTTACCACTCGGCCACTCGTTAAAAAAAAATCCTTCTGATGTTGAGAGAGCAATCTCGCAACATTTCTGACTTCACGCAGCCTACGCGTTTCAGACAGCACTAGCCAAATTCAATAGGCTTGCCAATGTGTGGGTGTCCGAGTGGTATAGGCATGCGCCCGGCATGCGTAAGACACAGGGTTCGATTACTTGTCTGACACAGTTGCTTTTTATAAGTGCAATTTATGTTAAGTTGGTATAGTGACAAACCACTTTAAAAACAAAAAAATATACAGGATGGCCCAAACAGTGACGTCCAAAAATTTTTTTTGGAAGTCTTACATCCAGGGCTATTCCAATATACCCTATGTATGTAAGCCAAATTTTTGTAGTTTTCGAGGCCTTATTTTTTTCAAACAAATAATTCCTCCACTTTTTATGGTTCTATGTCGGTTTTAGTAGTGTCGGTGTAGACCTATCTATAGACACCCCACACGTATAGGTTCGACAAAGAAAATTTTTTTCGGTTTTAGTTTCATGTATGGGAGCCCCCCTTAAATGTCATTATTTTTTATTTTTTGTATGAGGATCGTAAATTCCTACCAAATTTTAACAGTGTGATGCATATAGTTACAGAATAAAATGGCTGTGACATACGGACAGACAGACTTGACGAAACTATAAGGGTTCCGTTTTTTGCCATCCGCCTACGGAACCCTAAAAAGCCTCGAAAACTACAAAAATTTGGCTATTGTATATTTAGACAGCCCTGGATGTAAAGCAACAAATATATTTTTTTGGTGTCATCCTGTACATTTTTAGGTTATTTTTTCATATTATTTCTATCTCAGAGGTGGACCGAGCTCTATACGAGATGCTAGGCCGATCGAGCGTCCGTCTGTGGGTCCACGCTGGCTTGACCAGAGATTCCGCCAAGGCCTTGAAAGGCATGAGACCAGAGCCAAGTTTCTACGTCATCGTTGGAGAGAGCGGATTCGTCATGGACACTTATAGACGGGTGAGGATTATAAATAAATAAATATAAATATTTGACAACGCCTCATACATTGCTCCGATCCCAAGCTGAGTAGCTAAAGCACTTGTGTTATGGAAATCGGATACAACGCTGGTACCACAACAACCAGACTCGAAGACAATATAGAAAAGATTAAGTCGACTTTTATTCGTTTAGGTAGTCACTGCGTAAATAAGTGGCTTGTTGCAAGCTGATGTAGAGCTAAAATAGAACATTTTTTATACCGAAATACAGTCTTTTTTAGGGTTCCGTAGCCGAATGGCAAAAAACTGAACCCTTATAGATTCGTCAAGTCTGTCTGTCTGTCTGTCCGTCCGTATGTCACAGCCATTTTATTCTGTAACTATAAGTATCACACTGTTAAAATTTGGAAGGAATGTGTATCCTGTTAACCGCTTTACGATCCTTATTAAAAAAATAAAAAATAAAAACATTTAAGGGGGGTCCCATACATGAAACTAAAACCAAAAAATTTTTTTTAGTTAAATGGATACCCAACTAGCACATTAGTGGAAATAGCAGCCTATTTTGCAACTCGCAGCTGTACAGTAGCGCTTTAGGGGTTAAGAAAGTGGTTTTAAGTTCTACTATTGCTTCCGTTATTGCCCATAGCTGTAAATATCACTAGGGGTAGCAGAATCTGAACCAAATGCCACTCTAGGCTTTACAAGAGTTCATTTTACAACCCATTTACTGCTCTAGCTTTAAAAGAGAGTTCAAATATGTATGTTACAGCTCAAAGCTGCTAAAAATCTTCTAGTGCCGATGTTGTACGCTTCATCTATACTAATCTATACTAATATTATAAAGCTGAAGAGTTTGTTTGTTTGTTTGTTTGTTTGAACGCGCTAATCTCAAAAACTACTGGCCCGATTTGAAAAATTATTTTTACGTTGGATAGTACATTTATCGAGAAAGGCTTTAGGCTAATATATAACATAAAGATACGACTCATAAGACCACAGCAGCAATGAAAAATGTTGCGAAAACGGGAGAAAGATATTCGTTTTGAGAGCTTTCGCTGCGTACGCTGCGGAAACCGCTTAAGTTACAGAAAAATCATGTATGACAGGATTGTTCAGCATCAAGAGTTCTATAATAAAATCTGCGACAGCATATGTCTATCTTTTATGGTTGACTTACTACAACCTTTTTTATGTTAATAAATTTGTAAAAAAATAATGCATTATTTTTAGAGGTGTATTATACACACAGGTATTTATTCTTATCAAAATAAATAGATTCATCATCACGAGCATTTCATTTAAAACAATGTTGCCCTTTATATCATTTGATTTCAATAAATATCTTAGGAGCTATCACAGTTTTAACATAACTCCGCACCAAAATAATGTTGGCTGCTTAAGTACAACGTGCGCTTGCGCTAATTGCTATGTTGCTGGCTTCGTAATTACAATAAAACTGATGCATATGTTTTGCGTTAAAATATTGTACTATTTTTATTCGAACATTAATTTTGAAGGTGTTATACACACGGGTATTGATTCTTATTAAAATAAATACATTCATCATCACGAGCATTTTATTTTGAACAAAGTTCACATCATTTGATTTCAATAAATATCTTAGAAGCTATCACAGTTTTGAAATAACTCCACATCAAAATAATACCCGCAGCTTAAGTACTTACAACGGGAGCTTGCGCTAAGTATGGTTGGTGGTGAATGGACGTGTGAATAGTCTACTCAAACGGTAGCGGGGTTCCTAGCCCGATGGTTATGACTCCGCAAGATAATATGGAAAAGCCACTTACCTCGTAGAGCAGGACCTCCAGGCACCTCAGAAACACAGAGTTGCGGAGCGTAATTAACAATATTCTTGCACAATATATAGTTATAATCAAATTGATGCGGAATAATTATTTTTATATGCGGTGACGTAGGCGGTGACAATTATATATGGATGGAAAAAGAAAGTATGACATAAGTCAGAAAAAAAGGAAAAAGTGGCAATTTGACTTTAAAATTTAGGGAGTTTTCACTCAGCGCTAAAGCGGTCGCATGCCTTCAGCACCCAGAACCTGAACCACTCAGTTCGTGGCAAATCCATTTACTCGCTAAGGCAGTAACCATCGAACCCAGTTCCCCCTCCGCATGAGGAGTCAAATAACAAGTCCAACCAGGTGGCTTCTCACTTACATTAAAATATGTGTTTTGCGTTGAAATATTTTCCTTATACATACCTATTAGATTATATTTATTTAATTTAGTCAGCTCCCTACGGAACGGTTGTCCCGCGCAACTGCTTTTTTTTGCGATACTTCAAGTGATTTCAGCGCGTAATACATAGTTTTCCTTTCGTTACTGAGTAGTAAAGGACTTGAGCTCATTATTTTGATTGCAGATATTTTCTATTAGGTAGATTCAGTAATACTTTTGTTTAAAATCTTTCTTCAGATTTATGCAGTTTAAAGTTTTCTTTTCGCCATTGAGTAGGTTTTAATTTTGAATGCATCTATTAATTATTAAGTTTAATAGATTCAGTAGGTATTTACTTTTATTATTCTTTCTTCTGATTTATGCAGGAATAAGTAACTGCGATAGCTCATCTCAGCATGTAATAAAAGTTTTTCTTGACTTAGTAATAAGTACCATTTAAAGTAGGTAGGAGGTAGGTATTAAATCTAAATGTGCATTTATAATTTGATTTTGTAGTAGATTATTTGATTTGATATTGTTCTTCTTATTCTCTGTTAAGTGATTGATTACATTAGGTTAGTGCTTAATTAATGGGTTGGTTGACTTAATTTATATTTACCAATCTTAATGCAAAATTTGATTTCATTGTAATTGGGTATTGTTTTGTTGTATCTCTACAAAGCTTTGACGTTTGGACATTTTTATGACAAAATTGTTAAGTTTTGTTTATTTTCTCACCATTTTTAAATTACCTACCAAATTATATTTTTTCATAAAAAAGTACCTACTGAATTAATTAGTAGAAGGCCTAGAAAAAGGACTCCGCTTTCTCGGCAGTCTGCCACGTCTACAACGTCCATCCGTCTCAAACTGAATGCTATTATTTGAGAATATTGCTGCAACATATTCGCGGTATATCTTATTTGTAAAATAATTAGCCTAAATAATTAAAAAATCTACCCAAAGTCTCTATTCCACGCGGACGAAGTCGCGGGTATGGATATTCGATATATATCGATGTATTGAAAACATCGATGTTTACAATGCGATACATCGAATAGATTCGATGTTTTGAAAATCTATTGATATACTCGATGTATCGATGTTTTTAAGTTTTTAGTGTTAAAACATCGAATCAACCAATTAAAACTTCATAAAACTCAAGTCTGACCACTAAAATTTTACTCTTACCGACAGCCCCACTTTTATTTTAAAAATGTTGGCAGCACTGCGTACGAGTGCAGTGAGTGGCAGTGAGTAGTGTCTTCCTTTTGGTATTATTCTATGGTAGTGTCTCTAGTGACAATAAAAAAAAACTGTTTCATATGTCAATGTCGGTTGCGTCACGTAATGTCGGTCGGCGCTTTTGTATAGGTTTAAAAATATTGCAATAAAGAATATTGAATGGTGATTAATTGCATTACATATTACATTTGCTGTTGTGGATTGAAGAAATTGAAGTGGATTTTTATAAATAGGTATACCGTTATTGATCACTGATAAAAAATTTCATCTCATATTTATGTTTACTTCACATATTCGATTGGTAAGTAAAGTTTTCAACAATGTTAGAGTTATTTGCATGTCAACAAATAATAAAATTAGAAATTTACTGTATGACACATTAAATAGTAATTATTAGATTAGTAAATTATATTACCTGTAATACGAACATTAATTATTAAATAACCTACATCTTAAGTTACAGTTTACTAATCAAACTTATTCTCGAAATTGTATTCACGCATATATTCATTTATAAGACAAGAGGTATATTATTTGATGAAATCAATAAATGTATTCATCATCTTATTAATCTGAATTTTGTACTTTTAATAATATCTGTTTTTTTTAATAATACAATGCTTAAATTAGTGGATTATAAAAAAATCTTTAAAAGTACTCGATTTATACAAAACATCGATGTTTTCTTCCAATACATCGAAAGTAATCGATGTACAGTTTCGATATATCGAATCGAAAAAAACATCGATGTTTTTTCAAAGTGGACACGCCTAGTCGCGGGCACAGCTAGTAACTACATAAAGACTGTAATTGCAGACTTTTTGACGGAACTGTAAAGAAGGCTTTACAATAGAAGCAGACGAAGCGTGGACAATGCATATACTCATTCTGAAAACATGGTAAGACATAGTTAAACAATTCAAAGGGCGAAAACTATAGAAGCAGCTGCAAACGATCGTCGTATTTTAGGGTTTGCAACGAGTTTAACGGATCTCTTATCAAGTAATCATTAATGAAGCTCCATAGCTGCAGTAAGTATGGAATAAAAGTTATTGTAAAGGCTTGAACTGCATTAGTGGTCCAGTTTTTTTTTCTATTTTTTCTCTTCGCAGGGCTTGTGACTTGGCTCTATATGCCCCGTAGGCTGAACGCACATGTATATTTAAGGGTTACCATTTAAAGGCCGATGTTGTTGGACTATTATTTATTGTTACTGATTTTTAATTTATTGTTATAAACCTATTTCTTTCTCCTTTTTTCTCAATTTAATCCCTCAAGCATATGTAAACGAGACACAATGGATATTCTATTGTTATGCGGTCGCATGCGACCGCTTCGGTGTTTATGCGTTAATTCATTTTAATTATAATGTAATTGTAATAATTTATAAAATAAATATATTTTTAATAATAATATAATATTATTCTAAATTATAATTATTTTATTCAAATTGTTTTTATTTTATATTTTTTTTGTTGTAATATTTGTGTCAGCATTTGTCCTGTCTTTATTATGCTTGTTTGTGAAATGGTTAATGTTATTATTATTATTTTTTGCATTCGTTCGAATTGTATTTTATTATTTTAATAATTATTTCGACATTAAAATCTACCCACAAAGGCAACCGCTGAAAATCAGCGTCGTGGTATGCGTTCCGCTGCCACGACTTATGCTGAGCGGGTGCCTTTTCGACTCGAATAGTCCTGTTTTTTTTTTGGGCATGTTTCATTCTTTCTTTCTTTCTTATTACTTGGACCTGTACCATACCCTTAGCTGGATTGGTATTAAGTATGCAGAAAGATAAATTAAAAGATCAATATTAAGTAAAGTTACAAAATTTATTTACTATGGAAAGCCAAGAGGAGCAAGTCGCGGGTTCTGTCTTTCGCAAGCAAGAGTTACAGGCCGTTAATACAAACCGCACTATCCTTTTGCACCGGCATAACAAGATCCAGCAACGGCAGCAGCAGCCAGATGCAGTGGTTGTAGAGGGCGAAGACTTGCACACGGAGACCGGGTAAGTAGGTTGCCCAGGTAGCCCCTTCAGGTAGTGCCCAGAGGTATGATCCCTGTAATCCAGGTTTTATATACTTTACTAGATGTCGGATTTTTCATTGTGACTGCGACATCATCTTGCAAACAAAGCGGATAGTGAAGATGGAGCAAGAAATAGTGATTAACGATGAGGCAGTCACAATAATCATCATTTATGGGGACAATACGCATGAATAAGCAAAATATGAGAATGACGTTTCAAAAGGGCAAGTGCAATATTCATTGTAGAAGAGAGTCTCATCAACAAGCTGTGCAAAAGTTGAACATCCTTAATTATAGCAACTAAGATTAAAATAGAAAGGGCTTAAAAACTAAATGGATACTACGTCGTAGACTAGACGTGTAACCGTTGGTGTCATACAAAGGTCATGTCCGTACGCCATCTTGAGATGCGCATCACGAAATTATAAATGATAATCAATGACCAGGTTGAAAGCATATCTGTTTTAAATCCCAAAATGTAGTACTTACGCATGCATTAAACTTTAATTAAGTAGGCACTATAAAACACAAAAACCTAAAACCAACCATGTTCACAACACTCACCCGATATCGGGGTAACACCACAAGACGAGTACTTTAATTTTCAAATGTAGGAAACAATAAGATATGGTTTTTATAATATCGAATCACGACACGTAGGCGTCCGTGACCTACTTTTCTGTGACGGTGCGATACGTCCTTGCGCTGAGGTAGCTTCGCTCGGACTGCCGGCTGGATATGAGAGACGTAATGTTATAGGTAGCAGCTGCCTGCGCGCATCGTAACGGTTCCTTCGTTCAATTTTAACGGTCATTGTTTATGCGCGTAGTACTTTAAACTATGGTTTTCTTTATTTTTAAAATAATATTATTAGTAGACTGTAATTATTTCTTATTATAGGTTAAGGTTTTTTTTAAATATAAAACAATTATAATTAATACAAGTTATAAGTAGATATAGGAAGTCGTAACGTTCCGTTACAGACCTTCAGAAAAGTGAAACTTAACGCTTTGACGCGCAGAGAGGAAGTATTGAGGTTGAAGTTGCAACTCAAAGCTGCTTCTCATAAACGCCATGTTTACAGGACAATATTTATATCAGTATTTGAGAATTTTATAGGTTTTTATCGCAAAGTGTAGTAAAATATCACTAAATATAGAACCAGAAACTTACAAAATACAAATGTAGTCAAGTATGTAATTTTTATATTATGTAGGTATGTGACATGATATTATTTGTATAATGAAATTTCACATATTTTAGGATATTATGATATAATTATTGAGGCGCGTAAAAAATACTCTAACAATATCAACTATTTGCACGATATGCGTTTTTAGCCACTAGCAAATAATACGAAATATAGCTCAAAAATACTTAGTTCACTTTACTTAATTATTTATTTACATTCTGTAATGTCTGACAAATAACAGCTGTAAGATTTAATAAATGAGAGACAAGGTGAATGATCAGTGATCTAATCCGTTCACACAAACCTGTTATTCATTCAATAAGCTCCACAAGAGCTTGAGTGTGGTAATAATTATTCGTTGTAGCTCCTGCAGCGCTTTTATGCCACTAGCTTGAAGTTCTAATGGAACTGCTGGTTGTAAAAACTTGTGCCTTTTTGGCTACATTAGGTCTGCAGTGCACGCTTTGGCGCTAAAGCTTGGCCTTTGGTAATAATCGGATTGGCTCCAAAGCTCTTAAGCAACGGTTTTGTGCTAGTTGGGTAGGTCTTTTAAAATGACATAGAGGTTTCTAAAACCATTTTCTTTTAAAGTCTAACGTTTCATAGCTAGACGCTTCCAAAGTGGTAAAAAGGGGGGCCCCCCCATCTAACATCTAAACTAAGCGAGTGTAAATTTTGAAAAATCATATTATAATGTAGATCTTAACAAATACTTTCAACGAAAATTGGTTCGGACGAAATCGAACGAGAAGTTTTTGAGACATAGCACATTTTCAACAACCGCAAACATAACTTTGTACTTCATACAAACACTATGAAAATAGTACATTATGATACAAGTGTGCTAAGTTGACCATTATATACAAGGCGATATTGTGTGTGTGCGCACGAGCGAAAGCGAGTGCGCCATAAGAAAGCCGCGTATATAATGGTCACAGGCACACGCGTATCATACGACGTTTTTCAACACACTTGCTTTAGTTTTTAATTATTAAAACATTTAGTAAAAATACATTTCACTCGATTTTGATGGCAAAGACTTCCGCACGCGTTTTTTGGCTCGTTACGTATGTCCGGCGGAGTAAATAATAGGTTTTCTTCAATTTCTTCACTTGAAGTAGGCATTTTCATTAATATTAAACTTCTTAAATAATGTAAACTTCGTCACAGCCTACAATTATTATTTACGAAAAATGGCGCATTGTTTTTTTTTCTTGCCGCGATACCGATGCGCGCGCAAGGCTGAGGCGCGAACTAGATCGGCCAAAAGCAAAGATTAAAAATGTAATAATTCGTGTTTAAAACACAAATCACAGAAAATTTTAAATGAGTTTGAGCTATTTTTTAGTAATAAATCTGGATTTACCATTTATTGAAATAAATATGTAGATACTGTTATTTTTCGCATAAATACTGTTTGTTGCTAAAATAAAAGTATTGTATAACCCGACTAAATTATATCGCTTCTTCTTCTTACTTACGACTTGGTACTAAGGTACAAACCTAAATTGGTCGGGTTAATAAACAAAAGGCACTAGTGCAATAATATAATGAAAAAGCACGCGTGTTTAATATCTATGATTATGATCCAAAAATCGGTGGAATAAAGACGTCGTTATGAGCAAGTGTGTTGAAAACAAAGTTATATTTGCTGTCACAAAATATTGTGGTATTTTACTAAGTAGAAGTAAAAGGATTCCCTAATTCAGGAAAAGTTGGCACGGAACCCTCAGTGCGCGAGTCCGACTCGCACTTGGCCGGTTTTTATATTTATTTGAGATGAAAAACAGTTTAGCAATGTATCTAGTTACTTATAATAATATAATAGTTACTTATAATAATATAATGTAAGTTAGTTTGCTGCGCAGCTTCTTCTTAGCACTAGCCCACAATTGTCCCGAAGCTGTGGTAGGGCGAATGTTGGGACGTGTATAAGTGCTAGCAATAGCCTACGTACCTACAAAATAAGTTTATTACGAATGTTTTTTTTGAGTTACTGTATAATATAATATCAAGAAATATAATGTTTATTGTATTTAGAACGTTTGAATGGTATCGAAATAGTTTATCTTATATTGGTTCTGTGTTTGTGTGTGTGTGTGTGTGCGCGTGAAGCACTGGAAGGGTTCACATATCGCACTAATAATACAATAGTGTATCAACTCAAAATACGTCGAACTTAACATAATACTATAAACACACGTAAAATTTTATTCCTTACACGTCATTAAAACCGTCGTTCAAATAGTGCAAAAATCAGATAAGAGATGGCGCTATAAGTCACTACTTACGACATTTAGGTTGCCTACTCCCCTCCCGCAACATCGCGTCATCTTTAGTTGAGACTATCAGTGATCGAGAGAGCACGTGCCGCTTGGCGTAATATTTTGAGTTGCAACAGTATTACAGAATCAGGTATGTATAATTTATATTTATATTTTAAATTAATACAGTATTGTTGATTTCACCTAAACACGCGCTTGGTGCTATTTCGAGTTATTACACTATTACTGATTTACAAAAGCAATAATTAAAGTATTATTTGTACTTATGGCACTATAAATGATTAGGTTAGTAGTTTTTGATATGATACACTTTTGTTGAGACATAACATTAAGTTGATTTTTGTATGGTTTATAAATTTATTATTCATAATATCTATTTGTCAATTGCAGTAATATTTATAACTCATTCGAATGTGTACAAGTATTATGAGAAAATGCTTACTTAGAATAATTATTTTAGTAATTAAGAGTTGATACACTATTTGTGACAGGCATGCATCAATTATTTATTTGACTAAAATTTTATTTATTTATAGGTTCAGTATGCATCTTGACCGTGTACTTGTTGATATGACGAGAAGTATTACGATGTAGTATACCTACGGAAGTGTAAATAGGTCATGTCGCAATCGAACAGACACGCGCGTCAATAAACTAGAAATTAGCAAGTAAGCAATATTGAAAGTAACTAATTATTTTACTTAAAATGTATTTTATTTGATTCATTCAATAAATGGACATCAACGAGTTATCATGTTTTAATCATCATCGCCCTTCAAGAACTAACTTATCACATGGCGATCCTGCCATTGGAGCCAAGAAAGAAGACTAAATTAATATCAGGAAAATTAACAAGATAGAAGACAAATTAAGAAGATTCAAGACAATTATCAAGATATTTTTTTTGAAGAAAGAAAAACTACATTTCTCATGGGGAAGTCACAGTCAAAGGAAGAAGTCGTAATAGCCCAGAATGCCAACGGGGAAGCTTCAGCTACAACAGCGCAACAGCAGCATGAGAAATTAGCCATCGTCGAAACCTTAATTGTTGTCGTCGTCGTCATATTGGCAGCAGCTACAATATACTTCTTCATGAGGAAGTGCAGAAAACAATTCGTTCGCACTGTACAACGAGAACTTAACAGAAACAACATTGCCACAATTTCTCGCGCTGATCTCATCACTACGTCTGTCTAAGAAGGATAATCAAGAGGAGTCCAGGGTATAGCCCGGCCCAGGTGTCCAGGGTAATCCCGGCCCATCACCGTACTCAAGCAGCCCCAACATCGTGTATCACCGTGCGCAGCAGCCAGTGTAGCAGCCCAGGCCAGCCCAGTCTTCGTCTCCTCAACGAGCCTTCGAAGCATTCCAATCTTCGGGTAGTGTTACGTCGAAAAGTATGTAATATGTTTTTATTTTAATGTGCTAAGGATGCAGTTTATTTCTTTTTATTAGTTAGATTATGTCAGGTGTAATATTTGAGTTACATGAATTGCATAAGGCATTATTTTATATAAAAGATTATTTAGTTAAATTAGGACCTGTAAGAAGGCAACAGGATTTAGGAATTAGAAAAGTAAACGAAGCGAAAACTTTGTACTCGAAATTGGATAGTATTTTGTCTGTGTTGCACATTCAAATTGAATCTGAACAAATAAGTACAACTGATATTACGTTAGTTCATAAAATAATTAGTGATATACACCAAATATTTGGAAAGATAACAAAGCTATCATCTGAATCTGAGCCACTTAATACTGAATTAACAAAAATGGCTACTAAAAGTGAGTTTGACATTAAAACTGCCATCGCTCTATTACCAGTGATGACAGGTCAAGAATCTGTCACTAATTCCCTCATTAACAGCATAGAATTGTACAGTAAAATGATTTCTGATACTTCTCAGTCACAATTAATTGAGTTTGTGCTTAAAACACGCTTATCTTCGAATGCGCAGTTACGTTTAAAGTCGCAGTATAGTAAAGTAGACGAGCTCTTAACTGATATGCGCACACATCTGATCCAAAAGAAATCAGAAGTCGCTTTGCAGTCTAAATTACATCAGTCTAGACAAGGTAATCGATCCATCGAATCATTTGGTTCTGAATTAGAAGAATTGTTTGTTAACTTAACAATCGCCCAATCAAATGGAGATTCTAATGCATTTCAATATTTAAAGCCGATTAATGAAAAAAATGCTATAAAGCGTTTTGCCGATGGTTTATCAGATCGCAGGTTAAGTACTATTATAGCCGCAAGACAATTCGATTCCTTGCCGAAAGCCATCAGAACTGCCATGGACGAGCAGTCTATGTCCTCTTCATTCGAGGTTATGCATGTTAGGCGTCAAAATAAATTCGTTAGAGGCCGCCACTATAGAAACAATACATTCCGCGGCAATAACAGTTTTAGAGTATCAGAGAATAATGTTATCGCCGAAATACAACTTTTACTCCAAATAGTTCCCGTGGTCAATATAGTTCATCACGCGGCGGTGGAAACTATAACCGAGGCCGTGGCCGTGGATTTTACAGTTCAAGGTCACGTAGGCCAGCAGCACCAGTGCGTCACACTATTCAGGAGGCAGCACCCGAAAATAGCGAGTTGCACTCCACTGGCAACAATAATGGCCAGAACACAAATAATGACGCAAATAATGATTTTTTTCGTTAATTCGGATAATTTTATTTGCAATTTCAATAACAGTAGTACTGTGTCATTTTCTGTAAATAATATAGTAATTAATCTTTTAGTTGATAGTGGAGCAAGTCTATGTGTTTTGAAATATGAATGGCTTAGTAAATATCCGCAATTGTTACAGACTTTATGCTATGATAAGATAACTATAAAAGGAGTTAGTGGTAGGTTAGAGTCAGAAGGATACATTTTTTTAGATTTAAATTACAATGACATTATATTTAGAGAAAAGTTTTACGTTTTTAGAAATATGTCGTGTACAGCAAGTGGTATTTTAGGAGATAATTTTTTGAAACGATACCAAGCTATAATTAACTACAAAGATAGTTTATTACACTTAACTATAAACAATATAGACGTTTCTATTGAAATAGCGTATAACGCTAGGTATAGACATACGATACCGCCTCGGTGCGAAGTTATAAGGTTTATACCAACAACGTCAATTAGTGATTGTGTAGTTTTATCAAACGAGATACAACAAGGAATTTTTATAGCAGGGTTAATCGCGAAACCAAATAATGGTCGCATCCCCTTAAGAATATTAAACACTACGGACAATGAAGTAGAATACGATTTTCAAAACGTACCTATTCATGACATAAATAACTTTGAAGTATGTTGTCTTACTGAGGAACAGAATAGTGTAAGTAGAGTAAATACTTTATTCGGATTATTAAACTTATCTGATATGAACCATGAGGAGCGACGTAGTATTGAACATATTTGTGCAACGTATGCTGATGTTTTTCATCTCCCAGGTGATAAACTATCGACAACTAATATTATGACACACTCAATATCCTTAAAGGATAATGTTTCACCTTGTTATACAAAACCGTATAGAATCCCTCATTCCTTAAAGCAAGAAGTTCAGAAACAAATTAATGACATGCTAGCTAACGATATTATTGAAGAAACCATCTCAGAATGGTCCAGCCCAGTTTTATTAGTTCCCAAAAAGGCAGACAGGTCAAATGAAAAGAAATGGCGTTTGGTTATTGATTATAGACAACTTAATAACAGGATAAAAGACGATAAGTTTCCATTGCCAAATATTACAGATATATTGGATTCTCTATCCGGTAGCATTTATTTTTCGAAATTAGATCTTTCACAAAGCTATTACCAATTATCATTAGACGAAAATTCACGAAAATATACAGCATTTAGTGTAGATAAAATGTACCAACTCGAGTTAGACCCAGAATCACGAAAATACACTGCCTTCACAACTGATAAAATGTATTAGATGAAACGTTCTCCTATGGGACTTAAAACGTCTCCTAGTGTTTTTTCAAGGTTAATGACGATAGCCATGTCAGGTATTAATTATAAACAAGCATTTATTTATTTAGATGACTGTGTCGTAATAGGAAAATCTATGGAAAATCATAATAAAAATCTAGTTACAGTTTTAGAACGTTTACGAAAAGTTCATTTAAAACTAAATCCAATAAAATGTGAATTTTTACGCACCGAAATAGTCTATCTAGGTCACAAAAAAACATCGCAAGGCATTCTTCCTGCCGATAGCAAAATCGAGTCATTGCGCAAGTATCCGGTTCCATCGAACGCGGACGATGTCAAGCGCTACCTAGCCTTTGCTAATTATTATAGAAGGTTCATACCTAACTTTTCTAACATAGCTTATCCATTACATAAATTATGTAAAAAGAATTCACAATTTGAATGGACATCTGAATGCGAACAATCTTTTCAGCAATTAAAATCTGCTTTAATGTCCCCGCCCATTTTACAGTATCCAGATTTCTCAGAAAACAATATTTTTGAATTACGAACAGATGCATGTAAAACAGGTTTAGGAGCAGTTTTATCGAATGCAAATGGTCAAGTAGTCGCATATGCAAGTCGCAATTTGTCACCCGCGGAAAGTAGATATCCTATAATAGATTTAGAACTACTTGCTATAGTTTGGGCCGTAAGACATTTCCGACCTTATTTGTATGGCAGAAAATTTAAAATTTTCACGGATCATAAACCACTTGTGTATTTATTCAGTTTGAAAGATCCGTCAAGTAGACTAACAAAGTTTAGACTTTACTTAGAGGAGTATGATTTCGAAATCATATACATTCCGGGTCGAACTAATGTAGCTGCAGACGCATTAAGTCGACTTCCAGAATCGATAAAGTGTGAAGATCTAAAGACACTCGGAGAGCAAGTTGTATCAGTTTTAACTCGAGCACAAACTAAAAAGCTAGAGTCTGAAACTTCGGATTTGACTACAGAGTCTTCTATATGTAGCAGGCCTGATCAACCTGAGACTGTAGAGATTCTGAAGAAACCTAAGGATGTGATAGAATTAATTTTCACTAGTGAAATGAAAGTAAATAACTTATATTGTTTTTACTCTGAAAGGAAACATTGTGTATATGTACCCTCGCGTTGTGCTATTTACCTAAATACTCGATCGTTATCTACCCCACAGGAGTTAGCGAGAGATTTAGGGTCATTGTGTGAAAAAGAAAATATAATTGAAATATTAGTTATTAAAAATAAAGAAAATGCAACAAATATTAAAATACTTGCAAGTCATATGAAAAAGTTGCATCTACGGGTACCTAAAATATTGATAACGAGAGATGTTATACGAATTAATAATCGTGAAGATAAGAAAATAATATTAAATGATTTTCATCTGTTACCCACAAGCGGACACGCAGGGGTGAGCAGGATGTTAAGTAATTTAAAACAGTATTATTATTGGCCAGGAATGACTAATGACGTCATCGATTACGTCAGAAAATGTAGTCAATGTCAATTTAATAAATTTTCGAATCATAATACGAAGGAACCAATGGTTATTACAAATACTGCAAGTTCTGCATTTGAAAGGATATCTTTGGACATCATGGGTCCGTTACCAGTTGATAGAAATAGTAATAAATACGTTTTAACCTTGCAATGCGATTTATCTAAATTTGTTGAAGCGTATCCTTTACAAAGTAAAGACGCTGAATCAGTAGCACGAGTGTTAGTATCAAATTTTATTTTAAGATATGGAATTCCAAAGGAAATTATTACAGATAGAGGAACTGAGTTTATGTCAAACATTATGATAGAAATTTGCAAAATATTACACATAGAACGGTTAAATTCCACAGCTTATCATCATGAAACAATAGGTTCTTTAGAAAATAGTCATAGGTCATTAGGAGCATATCTTAGAATACAGTGTGATAGAAATTTCATTGATTGGAGCGATTGGTTACCTTTTTGGTCATTTTCATATAACACAACAGTGCACACACAAACCAAATACACCCCATTCGAATTAGTGTTCGGAAAACTATGTAAATTGCCTTCAGACTTAGGTATTTCTGTAGAACCTTGGTATAATTACGATGATTATCCTAAAGAAATGAAATATCGCTTACAAAAAGCGCAGTTTGATGCAAAAAAAAAAATTATTGAGTTGTAAAATGAAACGTAAAGTAGTGTATGATCAAAATTTGCATCCCGTAATGTACAAGAAAGGAGACCTTATTTTAATTAAAAATCAAACTGGAGATAAACTTCAAAACATTTATAACGGTCCCTTTAAAGTTATTGAGGAAGTAACACCTAATGTTAAGATTTTAAAAGATAATAAGGAATATCTTATTCATAAAAACAATACAAAAATGTATAACACATAATTTAAGTAATTATCTTTAGTTTAATGTTTAATTTAGTTTCACAGATTGTAATGCAATATGACCTAATTACTTAATGACTTTAAATATATTATTTCTTTCTTTTTCCCATTAAAAGGGGAGGGAGAACAGGACTTTTTCCGGGGAGTTGTAGTATACCTACGGAAGTGTAAATAGGTCATGATGTCGCAATCGAACAGACACGCGCGTCAATAAACTAGAAATTAGCAAGTAAGCAATATTGAAAGTAACTAATTATTTTACTTAAAATGTATTTTATTTGATTCATTCAATAAATGGACATCAACGAGTTATCATGTTTTAATCATCATCGCCCTTCAAGAACTAACTTATCACAACGAGCTGCCACCACGATAAGGAAAATGAAGAACTTTTCAGAAATTCGTCACCGTCATTATTGTCATCAGTGGGTACAAATACACAGAGAAAAGACAGCGATGTTACGATTGAACAGTTGACACTTTCTATACCATCGGCATCAACAATTCATCCTGTACTTCAAGAAATTCTCCAAATATCGTGATTTTCAGACTGATTTGAATTAAATTGAAATAACTATTAAGTACCTATATTTCTTTTTAATATGAATAGTACTATGCAAATACTTTGTATTCTTTTTTTAAAATATTTGTGTATTCTTGTTTTTAAAGGTTTAATTTAACAAATGGTTAAGAATAAACTTAACTTTTAAAGTTATTAGTATTAGTAACGACTGTTTATGTTTTAGAAGACTTGTTATTTTTGTTTTAGAAGATTGTTTATCTATCTTTTTTTACGAAATGATTGTTTGTCAATTTGTTTAAATAGTTGTTATTATCTTAATGTCTATTTCATGTGTAATACTCAAGTAAATGAATGACTAAGTATAATAATTTACTTTACATTATAATCTTTAATAAAAATTAGCTGGTTTTATTTATTATTATCCAAAACAAAATAATAAACAGTTCATATGAAACAAATTATCTTATTTAAATGTATAAAATATAATATTAACTATAATATTCTACCACATTCAGACAATACCATCTAGTGTCAACCTAAGCAGAGTTTGTTCTATGGATATTAAAAAATAGACAATCATACATTGTAAAGACATACACCAGAAATCGGTACTCATCTTTGTTGTATGTACAAAAACTAAGTAAAAACTGTAGGAAAAAATGATTATTCAGACTGTTACAACACAAAATATTTCACCAATAATGATTTAACTAAAAATAAAGTTTCATTTTGAAAAAAGTTTATGGACAAAGACTGTCTCAACTCAAAATTTCTTAATAATTTAACTATCAGTATTCTTTTTTATTTTTAGTAAACATATTATATATTTTAATTCAGTTTAAAAACTCATATGATAGTCATTCAATTTGCAACTATTAGAGGAAGTGAGTAATAAGTTTTTCGTTGATTCTGAAAAATGATCAATTTTGAGTTGATACACTATTGTATTATTAGTGCGATATATTGAGGTAGATTTCGCTAGCAGCAAATGTCTAAGATGACACTTTGGGAATCAATTAAGGAAGCCAATTATCACAACTTGCTATGATGATGAGACTCCTAACACCATCTTTTCTGTGTGGTTGTAGTACCTCTACATACAGAAGTATATGTTCTTTTTTCATGTTTACCTTGTAATAAGTATGATAAAGACGATGAAATGATATAGACGACCTCCGTGGTGTACAAAAAAATGTGTTAGATCCATCTGTGGGGTGGGGCAGTTACAATCGTGTAGACCTCTTTTTAAACAACTTAATGTACTTGCATTACCATCCCTATATATTTTTGAAATTTTATTATTTGTTAAAAAGAATATGAACATTTTTACAAATAGGCACGAACCGAGAAATGTCAAAAAAGATATCCATATGAGTTAAATGTACCACCATCAACTACAGCCTGTTTTAGAAAGAACAGCTATATCATGTGCGTTAGATTGTTTAATTTACTTCCGAACTGGATCCAATGTCTTCCTTTCACTGCTTTCAAGAAAATAATATTTAAAATTCTTATTGACAGCTGTTTTTATGACATAAATGAATTTACAACTTTTTGCCGGGATGGACAAATGAAAAGATTAACAAATTGTTTAAATTTATAACCATTGTACATATTTTTGACACTGTACTTTAAGGATTGACTAGCACTGCCTAATTTATTTGTAGATTCTTGACATTTTATTTTTAAATACTGACATTCTTTTTTATTAATTTTATTGTAATTTATATGTATTCAATTGATTTAATTATATAATTTGTTTGCATGACGATGTCAAAAGATTTGCTTATCGATATATCGATTAAACATGAATGCCCTTTTATAAATGTAAGAACTTAATCTGTATTACCATGTTTAATGCAAATAATGATTTATCTTATCTTATCTTATCTGTAGTGGCTAAGCACGCTAGTTTCAACGCGTCGCCGCTCCGAGGTCCCGGGTTCGATTCCCGGTTGGGTCAATATAGAAATCGAAATTTTCTACATTGTCTCGGGTCTGGGTGTTGCGGTACCACCGTTGTGTCTGATTTTCATAACACAAGTGCATTAGCTACTTACTTTGGGATCAGAGCAATGGATGTGATTGGTGTTCAATATTTATTTAGTTACCTATTATTATGAAATTTATTTGCCTAAAATATTTACTCTTTAACCTAAGGCAGTGAAAGAAAAGCTGGTCCGCCGCGACTACCGCTGGAACCTGGTCCTCACGGACTATTCAGGAGACTCTGTTGACGCGAGCCAGCTCGTCCTGCCCACTGTGATGTTGCACGTCAACCAGCTTGAATGCTGCAAGCTGTTGAGACTTGGGGAGGAGTGCAGCTGCCCCTCGGACTTCAGGGTATGCACACACATACGGACCCAGTCACACACGCAACACGCACACGCGCGCACACACACACAGCCACACACACACACACACACACACACACACACACACACGCACACACACATACAGGGTGTTGTTTTGGTCAGTGACGTCTAACTCAGGGATGATAATATGAGTTACGCTTATCCTAAAAAAAATTTTTTCTTGAAATTCTGAGTAAGTTACAAGTAAACCTCGTATACAAGAAAAACCTCTTCACAACATTCAAAAAAATTACAAAACTAATGGGAAAACTCGTACCCTAGCGCATAGCTAGCGCTTATCTATGAAATACTGCGCCGTAGCTAGTAAGCTACGAAGGGGCTACCTGGTGTTGGTAGTTTTAACTCGATTGCTGTACCGCATATTTTTTTTTGTGGGTTTTTTTTCCATTTAAAAAAAAAAAAATAAAAAAAAAAATTTTGGCATCAGTATCGTTTGTAGAGCCACCCCTGAGTCGCTCGTCGCTGACCAAAACAAAACCCTGTATACAAAGAGATAGGGTTTGGATGCGACCATTCCTATCGCAACTTATGTTTTTTTTATATATTTAGTACTAGTGGTCGCCCGCGACTGCATCCGCGCGTGTTAAGTTTACTCCCTCCTCTTCCAACGCAGCGTGATGTGTAGCTATCCAAGACAAAAATAACTTCTTAAATCGATCCAGTAGTTCCTGAGATTAGCGATCAAAAAAAAACTCTTTAGCTTATTAATATTAGTATAGATTTATTTTAGGAGGTACACAAACAGTATAAAAATCACTGCATAATTCAATCAATATGATATTATAACAATTACTGTAACCTTTAATAAATAGTATGAAGTTGACTGTTATTTGACATCAAAACCATCATCTTCACAGCGAAAGCAAGCAATCCTTAACGCCCTGCTCATCTACGTATCGGAGACGTACTCCAAGCTTGAGAAGGAACTGCCCATCATCAGCACCAAGGTGGATTGCGACAGCATTCAGGGTTCAGAGATGAATGTCACCAGGGATAGGTTACTGCGGCAGTTCAGTGAAGATTCTGAGACTAGTAATGATACGATATTCTATTGGGATGATGAAAGGTGAGTGAAGTAAATTAATTATTTCAAACGAGATTGACTGCTGGGTAAAAAGTAAGTATTCTATTGAATTATTGTCATTTTCCAACTAGTTCTTGGGTCACAAAATGATAGTTAGCTCCTGGACTATTTAAAGGTTATTCACCAATACCAACGTAAATGAAAAATCAAAAGAAAACTTCATATGTTCCTTTACATGAAGCCTGTAGACTAAAATTTTTGAACGTCATTGGTAATATTAAACACTCGCTTTCTCTGCGGCCGTAAATCTTTCATGCGCATGCGCATAAAAATAACTGTGTAGTGTGCAGTGTAACACTATACCCCCCCTTATAAGCTTGTGAGTATGAAAGAGAGATAATTTTGCACTGTTGCGATGTTCGAGGATCTTAAAGAATGTTGAAGTGTAAGAGCTAATGGCCGACCCCAATATAACTGGAGAGACAAATGCGCATAGGCTCCGATGACTCGGCCATGTCGAGAGGATGGCTTCATAGCTGATCGCAGCGCCAAGATGACGTATCTCCGTCGCCCCACGGGTCGGCCACGAGTGGGAAGATGCAGTGGACGCGGATCTTCACGAGCTTGAAGCCGGCGACTGTCGTGGAACTGCACATGACCGGGAAAAATGGTGACGTCTCACATCAGAGGCCAAGACTCGCCATGGGTCGCTGAGCCATCGGAGTAAGAAAGTAGCAGTCCAAATTTTTCTTGCCGCAGAGGAAGCGAGTTATTAATGAGTATTACTATAGTATGCATAAAAGCTGAATCTCAATCTGATCCTTGGCTATTCAGGTCCGGACTTTATCTCCGATCTACCTTCACCCTCTCGAAGTACAAGCCTGACATAGGCCAGGAGACGGTAGCCACATGGTTAGCCAATGAGGAGTACAAACTATTGCCCGGAGTCACACTGGATCCTTTGAGGCTTTTCTTCAGGATTGGGACGTCTTCGGTAAGTATTATGTGTTACTTAACTCCGTATTTATGTACTTAGTACCAGACTAAGCGCGGTATTAAACTATTAATCGACCAAATTGAAATTAATGTCATATTAACGGCATTCAATAATGAAGGCATACTTTTCTTATTGGTCGGGTGATTCTATTTTACTTTTTGTGGTGCTTATGTTTTACAGAAGACGATCAAAAGTTATTTAACTATTTAGTATATTTCACGTTTATCTACTATTGATGCTGATTTAAAAAACAAATAATGTTGTTACCAAGTAGGGGGTGGAGAAAGTTACTTTTAAACAATTTAAAAATACGACTATAAAAGAAAAGTGAATGCATTATAGCTGTCCTTATTGTATTGCGTATTGAGAACGTGCGTGACGACAACACTCACCAACTGTTGGCAAACGTAACGAACGAATGGATGGATGACTGATATAACGAAAAAAATAAACCAAAGTAATATTCAAAGAAGTAATGTATATACATTTATTCTATTCAATAACGTTAATCTATAGTGTCGATTTTTACTATATTGCATTGCTACGTAATTTTTGTTCTAAAATTGCTAGATGTGACAGACGTCCCCCAACGTTGTTTTTTTTGGTCACTGCGAGCGCTGGCATCGATTCGGGTTTCCCCATCACCTGTTTTGCAGACAACGTATACCTTGATGACGGTCTATTGTATACAGTTAGCACAGAATACTAACTGAATTCAAAAGACCGTTCAAAATCATCTCTAACAAATAAATTGCTTAAGAAAGGTCTCCGAAAGAGATATTTTCGACGACCTCCGTGGTGTAGTGGCTTAGTACGCTGGGTTTCAAGGTTCCGCTCCGATGTCACGGGTTCGATTCCCGGTCCGGTCAATGTAGAAATCAAAAAAATTCTACACTGTCTCGGGTCTGGGTGTTGTGGTGCCACCGTTGTGTCTGATTCCCATAACACAAGTGCATTAGCTACTTTGGGATCAGAGCAATGTATGTGATTGGTGTCCAATACTCCAATATTTATTTATATTTATAATGTTAAACCACCTGTTTTTTACTATTTATTAGGCAGTCCCATGGACTCTGCCGAAGCTAAACCTGGAGACTGGTGAACCAGAAGTGAACGAGGACGGCCAGCCGGTCTACGGGGGGTACTGCATCGATTTGATAGCCAAACTTGCTGAGGTAAGATAAGACAAAGTCACATTTTCATAAACTAGCTCATTTGACAGATAAGTAGTTTAATGCCTTGGACAACTCGGTGGCGCAGCAGTGAGAGGGTCGCACTTTAAAGCGACGGCTGTGCCAGAGGTTCCGGGTTCGATCCCCGGGTCGAGTCAAAAATATGTACCTGTAGTTACTGGTCAAAAATTCTCAGGGCAACCCGGAGTTTGGAAGTTGGCGGTGTTTCACCCCCGTGCCTCGGTTCACCATTGGTCCAGCGCCTGATCGGTCACTGGTCGTGTCAGGTTGCAGTCCCATCGGGCTAGTGAAAGGAATGGAGATGTTTGCGCTCACACTTGTCTACAATACGTTCCGCGCAGTCGGCTAGTCGTTGAGACTGTCCACCGTAGTCGAAATCGGCTGGGGACACTATTACAATTATTATAATGCCGTGCTTCATGATTGGTGCCGTGCCGTGGTTGGGATTCTTAAGGCTGAGAATCCTGGCTACACGAGTGTTCAGTGGTGAGAAAGTTAAAGAAAAAATATCTTGATGTCAACATCAACATTATCAGTCAAAGGACGTCCACTGCTGAACATAGGCCTCCCCCACGGCTTTCCGCAGCGGTCTGCATCTAGTTTTATCCTGCCATCTTGTCAGTGGACTTCCTACGCTGCGTCTTTGGTCGAAGGGTCTCCAATCTAGAACTTTCCTGCCCCAACGGCCATCAGTTCTTTGCGTTATGTGCCTTGCCCATTGCCACTTGAATTCGAATCATGGATCCGAAACGTGGTCTCTAACAACATATGGGCCTTATAACGGTTTTACGGTTTTAGATATTTATTTCTCTAAAAGAATAAAATTCACTTACAAGAGAAATACAAAAGAAAGCTTAAGATTAAATTGATAACAAGTGTACGAAAGAATAAATTATCACTTACTTAATAGTACGTATTTTGCAGGTACACTTAAAAAACATTTTATTGCGATCACTTCACAATCACACACTGCGTATCGCTATGTTAATATTACATAATACTAAGTAATTTACAATTTACAAACATGTTTGCTTTTGTTATTAAGTAAGTTCTAGCCTCTCAAAATATGTATGTATTTAAAAATTTCGAAACACCCTCATCACTGTAACAGGTTCAATTACGAACCGCTTTTTGGCTGCTATCGAATCACATCAGTTCCTATCTGTTTTTTTTTATGACCAGTTATTTATTTAAACTCTGAGAATTGGCTTTGAATATGACGTTTAAGTTTGTTTTTGAAGGAAACAAATGATTTAGTGTTCTTAATGTCATTAGGCAATCTGTTAAATAGCTGAGCGCCTTCATACATTATGGTTTTTTTTGCCATATTGTGTTCTGGGTGATATAAGCTGAA
The DNA here is from genome assembly GCA_963924145.1 of Pyrausta purpuralis. Taxonomy (NCBI): domain Eukaryota; kingdom Metazoa; phylum Arthropoda; class Insecta; order Lepidoptera; family Crambidae; genus Pyrausta; species Pyrausta purpuralis. The sequence continues at coordinate 6,690,300 of OZ001672.1, forward strand.
TATCGCTGGATCTTCGCAAGGATCGTTTCTGATCTTGAGATTTTGTGATAAAAGATATTTGCGTTAGAATACTTTGGTTTTGATTTTACGTATAAGTAAACATGTATTATATTTATATATCTGAGATAATGTCATTAAGCCGGTATTGTTGTAAACTTCAGATGTTGGAGTCAGGTAGTCAAAGTGGAACAAAAGCTTTATGATTTTATTTTGCGCTGCTTGCAGTTTTTTCAGGTTTGTTTTTGCTGCGCTACCATACAACTCAATTAGGTAATCTAGATTAGGTTTCACTAAGGCATTTTATATTGTATAGCGAACTGATTTTGGAAAACAGCGTACGGTACCACGAAGAACATACATCAGGCTTACCAGTTTTGCACGAACTTTTTCGATATGAGGTTTCCAAGATAGACGGCTGTCAAGTATGAGACCGAGATATTTTTCGGACGTTACTTGGGTCAAGATTTCATTATTTATAGCGAGTGGCTCAAAATCAGAAATTCATTTGTTTTTAGCACTGAAAATAATGTAATTAGTCTTGGCTATGTTTAAAGTTAGCAGATTAGACTGAAACCATGTGTATAATGTATTCAGATCCTCTTGAGCCTCTTTGTTTATGGTTATTATGTTAGTTCCAAAGTAAAATAAGCATGTGTCTTTAGCATACAAAGAGACATCCCCTTTCAAACCCAACTCATCGATGTTATTTATATAGATTAAAAACAATAGCGGGCCAAGGATAGATCCCTGTGGGACTCCATATGTAATTTTTTCTGCATCGCTGCTAGTGTCATTAATTTTTAAAATTTGATGTCTGTTTGTAAGATATGACTGAATCATCCTGAGCACAGTGTCTCTGATACCGATGGAGTGCAATTTTTGTATTAGCAATTTGTGGCTTATTGTATCGAATGCCTTCTTTAAATCGACAAAAACTCCAAGGACTATTTGATTTTCATCAATTTTCAGCTTAATATTTGTGATAAGGTCTACACACGCGGACAAAGTATTAGATTTGGGTCGGAAACCATATTGCTTGCTAGAAAGAAAATTTATGGAATTGAGGTACTGTTCCAACTGGTTGTGAATTACTCTTTCGTAAATTTTAGAAATGATTGGTAGAACAGATATAGGTCTGTAGTTGCTTACATCAGTTCGGCAACCTGACTTAAAAATTGGACTGACTTTCGCCACTTTAAGTGAGTTAGGAAAGCTGCCACTTTCCAAAGACTTGTTGATGCAATTAGTAAGTTCTTCTAGGATAAGAGTTTTGACAATTTTTATAGTTTTAGGACTGACACCATCCAGACCACAACTTGTGTTAGAATTTAGTTTATTAATGATTTTGTTTATTTTGCTAGTAGTAGCTGGAACTAAGTTAGAGAAAACATTTTCAGATTTATTTGATTGATCAATTTGAGTATTTGATATTGAATAACTAGCGCGAGGAATTTTATTGGCCAACTCGGAACCAATGCTTGCAAAAAAAGGATTGAAACATTTGCAAATCTCATTAAGATTGGTGGTTTTACCGGCATTTGTTACAATTTTGGTAGGAGCTACGTTATCTTTTACCTTATTATTATTGAGATTGTTTATAAGTTTCCACATTTTAAGAGGCTTGTTTACATTATCTTTAAATAGTTTTAGGTAATAGTTTGACTTTGTTGTTTGTATATAATTTTGAACTTTTTTTCTTTCCTTTAAGTAATGTTCTTTAGCTTCATCGTCATCAGGGTTTCTAATAGATTTATATCCCAGTTCGTTTCTTGTATTTATTGCTTTGATTATGTCGCTATTTATCCAGTCTTTGTTCAGTGGGTTTGTCATCTTAGTCTTTTTTTTTCTTAATAACTTCTAGTAGGGTTTCTTCTAATTTATCGTATTCACCATCACATTCACTAATTTTCGTGAGCTTTAAATCTTGAATCAATTTGTTATAATCAATAGTTTTATATTCGATTCTTTTGTTATCTTCTGGTTTAAGTCTGTTGATTTCAAGAGTAATCAGTTTGTGATCAGACAATACAGATTCGATAATGCCAAAGTGGTATGTGTGATTTTTTATATTTGTACAGACATGGTCTACAATAGTTTTGGTAGTGGATGTCTCTCGCGTGCAATACGTATGGTCAATTTTATTGAGTATGGTAAATCCATTTTCCTTCAATGTTTGTTTATAGGCTGTGATTGACTGCTCTCTATTAAGTAGATTATAATTAACGTCACCAAAAACAATTGCTCTATTTCTATTGCAAAGTTGCAAAGAATAGGTCTCGAGAAAGTTAGGGCTACTGGTCCTACCTGGTTTATAGATAGCACATACGTCCAGAGAGAATTTGTCTAGGTGGACACATAAAAAGTGGTTGTCATATTCATAAAGTTCACCGATGTAATTGTGCTTCAGACTGTTGTGTACAAATACCGAAACACCACCTCCCTTCATGTCACTGCGGAAATTATAGTAATGGGTATAGCTCGACAGTTGCAGATTTTGGGCTTCCAATTCAGATTTGATCCAGGTTTCCGAAAGCACTACGACGTGTATTTGATGCGTTGTAGATTTAATTATGCACTTAAGTTCATCTAGTTTTCCTGATTTCATAATGCTTTGCATGTTTCCATAAAAGAATTTCAGTGATTTACGATTGTGATCCAGGTCTGAGTAGTTAGTTACTATTTGATAAGTTATAATATCTTGCGGTCGAGTCTTAGATGACTGTGTTAGTTTTTTGGAGAATTTTTAATTATTTTTGGGATTCCTTTGATAAATTTTATAACAAGATCTTTTTCACCCGCATCCGTTATTTCCTTTAATTCATATCTTAAGCTTCCATCATTTTCCTCTGACATGGACTCTCATCAGAAAATATTTTAAGCTTATTTGAGTTAGTATGAATTCTTTTTTTGTTTCGTAGAATCAGTTTCGGCGTTTCTGATGTATCAAAACAAGCTTTGATTGGTCGAGATTTTTTACAATCATACTTGCCAATTCTTATCACTTTAGTCGGTTCTGCATAGTCGACGGATATCGATTTAATAAGGCTATTAACTTGGGTCATAACATGGTTGCGTCTTTCTTCTGGGTTTTTAGAAGTTATTTCGGCTATTCCAAGTATTAAGAGGTTTTTTTCCCTCTGTAGGCGTTCGTGGATCTCGGAGATCACATTCTCACAAGTAGTTGGCATGTTCTGGTTGACACTACCGGTCTTCAATGTATTAAGTTGGCTTTCTATTGTTTGGATTCTTTTATTAGCGTCTATATTAAAATCTGAGACGGTAATGAGCTGCTGTTTAAATCGGCACTGCTCTTCTGCTAGGCGATCTGTTGTTAGTTTCATTTCCTTAACTTGGTCTTTTATTAATGAATATCCTGCGATATAGTATTCAATTTTTCGCTTTGGAATTTAGACATACTAGTAAGTAATGCCATTATTCTAGCTTCGAAGGCATCGAATTTGGCATGCAGATTTTCTTCTGAATGTTTTCTTTTGTGCCAGAAAGCCACTTGCTTAAAATCTGAGTCCGTGTCGTAAGATACAACTTGTCTTAAATCTGGCTGCGACCCGCTGTTATTAGCAATATGCGGCCGGCCCGCTATCAGGCGGTCGCTATTGCCACTCATAATTGGTACCTTTGGCGGCGAGTGACGTACGTTCATTCTTGATCGGAGTATGTTCCACGATTGAGTGAGACGAATTATCGCAGCCCGTCTTGTTTACCCAAGGGGGTGAAGAGCAAGTCCCACACAGTAAGGCGATCCAGTAACAGCTTATAACACTTTTTGTTTTCTGTCGATAATGGACTTTAACTAGTGCACCGTTATGTTATCTTCACTTTGAAGAAAAGTTTATTATTTCTGTAAATTTTGCGCACACGTCCGCTCCGTACACTTGCTTAAGTAACCTTATAAAGAAGCTCAATATCACACAACGAGCGATGGAGAGAGCTATGCTGGGTGTTTCTCTACGGGATCAAATCAGAAATGAGGAGATACGTAGAAGAACTAAGGTTACGGACATAGCCTTGAGAATCAGTAAGCTCAGTCTTGATGTATAATGTACCTATTTATTCACAGACAATGGAATTCGACTACGAGATAATAACTCCAAAATCGGGGACTTTTGGCAAAAAACTGCCAAATGGAACTTGGGACGGAGTCGTTGGAGATTTGATGAGAGGGGTAAGTATTCAAAATATAACCTGAGTACTACACAAGAGAATTTTAGTTCACATCATGTAATGTACGCTCGAGGTCTCTGGCACCACTTTCAAACGAAAATCGCTTGCACACACGACCTAAGGGCGTTACATCAATCAAACAAAAGACGATGATAAGGTACAACTGATTATGGTTCTTAAGGTGGTCATGCTGGGTGACCTCGATATTACCTACCTGTGTAATAGAAAACCCGGTGTCCCTTTCTTTCTAAGAGTTCGATAACAAAAAATGTTATATCTTCTTACTGAACTACTATTACTTTTAGAAATTCATATTTGAAGGAATACGCCACAATCTTGTTGCCGTATTTGCGACACATTTTTTGCTTCTCATATCTTCCCTACCCCTATTTTTTGCTTCTAATATTTTCCCTAGTAGTAGTAACAACTCATTATCCTGCGTAGGAAACCGACTTGGCGGTGGCAGCCTTGACAATGACAGCTGAGAGAGAAGAAGTGATAGATTTCGTTGCTCCTTACTTTGAGCAGACTGGCATACTTATCGGTAAGTTTTTGTTAACACTAATAAGTCTTGGTACATGATTAAGAATCTTTTCTTGACACTTCCAGTGTTAATAAAGATTAAATAAGAAATCAAAAATTGCGCACAGGCAGGAACAAAGCAGCAACTTCTTAACCGGGCTAAACGCTCTACCAACTTAGCTACCGTGCTGTCGGTCCGACCGTGCCAAATTTCTGGTCTCTTCTGGGCACGTCATTACGTGTGACGTAGGCGCCATCTACCGGTCTGTTTATGCAACGGTGGGCCAAGTAGTTATTCATTACAGAATAAGAAGTTTACAGGTTCGAATCCCGCCCATGCAGGTCTTGGTACAGTTAGATTCATGGGCTGAGCTGTAATTATTATATCTGTGGTAGTTCTTTTTTTATAAAAATAAAAATAACACCTTGTTCTTCGTGCCCCACGTTGGGCGCCATATTTACTAATCAACGCCATTATTGTATTTTCTTTTCTTCTCATGATTCACCATTATAAAAACATGCATTTATCTGAGTAAAATTGGTACAGGCAAAATATTTCTTGGAAAATAAAAACTACACCTTGTTATTTGTGCACCACGTTGGGCGCCAAGTTATTTTTAACGGAATATTTGTTCAATCTTGACTTCTCATGAACCACTTGAGTATTCTTTATCCGAGAGTTGGTAAACGCGCATGCTTCTTATTCATAAAATCGCGGAGAGGATCGTGGTTTTCAATAACATTTCGTAACGAAAACAACAAAATGCATTGGTGATTCATCTCGAATAGTTGAGATAAGAAGCTCTTTTGTTAAGGTCACATGTATTACCATGTGGTTTCGTGGCCATCATCAGAAAAAAACAAGCATCTCTGATGTTAAGGGTGCGTGACAGCTCCAACAGTATAGTGAAAGTCATTGCTGGGCGACAACATGTCAGTCCCTTAATGTGGCATATAAGTCAAAACATGCTCCAAATTAGTTATTAGGTACTAACATAGTGTGTAAGATGCGTTGTTTACTAACCCTACTTGGATCTTTTGTTGTCTCATTCAATAAATAAATAATAATAATAATTACATACTATATAATTCATACTTATCGATAACAATGATATCCGAATAGATGATGGGCCCATGGATGGGATGGATTTTCCTGCAACCATTACTGTCTTTCTGCATGACCTAAATGCATGACTGGGAGAGAATGCTTTAAGCATTAAGTTTACCTTTTGTACACTATCATTTTGTGCAGGAAAGTTTTTAAATAAAATTTTAAAAAATGGGCCTAATGCGTCACTTGATGGATACCATCGGCAAAAACCTAAAAAGAGGTGGTGTGACGACTTGATCAGCTTTACGAACGATTAGGAGTCATTGGCTGCTGACAGCGACTTATGGAAGTTGTTTGGGGAGACTTTTGCCCAGCAGTGGGATGATATAGGTTAATATAGGCACATCAGCGCTTCAACTATCTGGCTTCCACCACTTCATGCAACCTTCGCTCTTCCCATAATCTCACTCTTCACACACCTCTTTTCAAGACCGGCTATATGTCAGACTCTTTCACCATCTCTGCGATTGGACTTTGGAATTGTCTCCCCAATGAAATCAGAATGTCCCCCAACAAATTCACCTTTAAAAAAGTCTCTCTGCACCCACTATCTTAACCTTGGCTCTCTTCAGAATTAAAAACCATTTTCTTTTATTTGTGTTTTGTTGGATATCATCAATATCATCACTTTTATCATTCATATTTTTGTATTTATTAAGTATATGTATTCTATGAATGTTTATTAGTCTTTTTCTTATGTATCCTATTATGCATATATTTGTGTAATATTAGTATGTATGTTTATGTTAGAGCATTTTACTTCTTTTTTTGTACCACTCCTCTCACTTATTATTAATATTCCGCCACTGATTAAACTCATTACCAGGTGGTTGACTGGTAGAGAATGCCATTAGGCATTAAATCCGCCAATTGTACATTTTACAGTGCAATAAAGTTTAAATAAATAAAAAAAACACAAATCTCTTCCCAGCAATCCGCAAGCCCATCCGCAAGACGTCCCTCTTCAAGTTCATGACTGTTCTCCGCACGGAGGTGTGGCTCAGCATCGTAGCTGCGTTGGTACTGACTGGATTCATGATCTGGCTCCTGGATAAGTACTCGCCGTATTCTGCTCGGAACAATCCGCAGGCGTATCCGTATCCTTGCCGGTAAGTAAAAGATGCTAACGTTAACACCAGCTTTGCTTGGAGGTGCAATGAAGTTAACAATACTTGTTTGAATTTTTCATCATGTACTTAAGTGAGAATTTAAAAGCCAGAAGTGTTTATGTATGTAAAAACCGACTTAGTACGAGTCGGACTCGCGCACTGAGGGTTCCGTGCCAACTGCAACTTAATTGGGGACTTAGCTAAAATAATACTTTATTGACAACAAATATAACTTTTGAAAATGTACTATATCTCGAACACTACTAATTCGATCCCGTCCAAACCAATTCTCGTTTTATGTTTTGTTAATATCTACATATACACTTTTTTCAAAATTTACACCCGCTTAGTTAAGAAGTTAGATGGGGGGGGGGGGAGAAAATGGTTTCAAAGAAAGTGGTTTTAGGAACCCCTATGTCATTTTAAAAGACCTATCTATAGACGCAACGACACACATAGGTTTGACAAAATATTTTGTTTGCCGTCTCACCGAATAATCTATACTAATATTATAAAACTGAAGAGTTTGTTTGTTTGAACGCGCTTATCTCACAAACTACTGGTCCGATTTGAAAAAATATTTTTACGTTGGATAGTCCATTTATCGAGGAAGGCTTTCGGCTATATACATAAAGATACGACTCATAAGACCACAGCAGCAATGAAAAATGTTGCGAAAACGGGAGAAAGATCATCATTTTTAGAGGTGTATTATGTACACAGGTATTTATTCTTATCAAAATAAATACATTCATCATCACGAGCATTTCATTTAGAACAAAGTTGGCATTTATATAATTTAAATTCAATAAATATCTTAGGAGCTATCACAGTTTTAACATAACTCCGCACCAAAATAATGTTCGCAGCTTAAGTACGACGTGCGTTTGCGTTAATAATATTATAAAGCTGAAGAGTTTGTTTGTTTGAACGCGCTTATCTCAGGAACTGCTGGACCGATTTAAAAATATTTCTGTTTTGGATAGCTTATTTATCGAGAAAGGCTTTAGGGTATAAAACATCACGCTGCGACGGGAGGGGAGGGAGCAAACTCAAAACGCGCGGACGAAGTCGCGGGGACCGCTAGTCTAATATAAATTGAGATTCACCGCTGTTGACGAAAACGATCAGGAGAACGTTAGTTATTTATTCCTATTTACTGTTTTCAGAGAATTCACCCTCAAAGAGAGTTTCTGGTTCGCGCTCACCTCGTTCACGCCCCAAGGGGGAGGAGAAGCACCTAAGGCTTTGTCAGGAAGGACCCTAGTGGCTGCCTACTGGTTGTTCGTGGTGCTCATGCTGGCTACGTTCACCGCTAACTTGGCTGCGTTCCTGACTGTTGAGAGGATGCAGGTATGTAGTCAAGACTTAAGCTTTAAGAGTGTGTAGTACGAGGGAGTACAGAATTATTAAAAGAGAGAGCGAAAGCACGGTAATATTATGTCTATCAGTATTGTAACTGGCCCGTGTCCTTGAAATAAGTACCTACACAGCACAGTACGTTAGCATGCGATAGGGCTGTCGCCCACCTACAGCGTTTTATTTTTTGCATCTGCCTACTTTGAGTTTCTATCTAGTTTTGAGATTGTAAATTTATTTCTTTTTATTTATAATCTATTAGTACAGATACTAATCGATAAATAAATAAAAACAATATGAAATATTAATATGATAACATGATGAATTAATATGAGAAAATAAGAAATAGATATAAGCGTTTATGTGTTTTCGGCTTTCTGGTTTTCGAGAAATACGACATAATATAAAATTATTTAAATGATCATAGCACAAAAACTACTAAATTGATTTTGATGAAACTTACATACACTTTTTTCTAAGTTCGACGATGCACAAGTAGACAAAAAAGAATTATCGCAATCAACCTTCTAGTTTTCGAGACACTCGTGGACAAACATACATATATACCTTCATACATACAAACATGAATAATATTTGGCACACGTGTTCAGAAGGTAGTATAGATTAACATTCGCAAATATGGTACAATTCCAACAATATTACATACATACATACATTGAATTTATAACGACCTTTCGGAGTATCCAGGTAATCGAAAAAAAGTTATCTCTGGGTGCGTTATTGAAGAATTCATGCAACCAAAAACAGCACAATATATTCTACTTGCCATATTAAATAGCTACTTGTACTTATTTTCACTTATTTCTAGTAAAACTTCGCGCGGTTACTGATTAAAAACCAACACACCGTCCGGTCGTCACTGCGGCACGTCCGCGACTGCAGCATGCCGAGCGCATGCCGTCATCCGAGCGAGTAGGTATAGCTCGCGCGTCGTCCGTTTGTATGAAGTTACAATACTGTAGACATAATATTACCGTGGCGAAAGAAATAAAGAAGAAAAATGCATAATTTCCCTTTTTTTTAAAAAAAAATGAAAGAAATTTTCAGCGAGCCTTCACGGGCTTCCAAACTGACTGAAAGCCGCCAAAAACGTTTCTGCTACATCGCATCTCGCATCTTTTTTTATCACACAGTTTGCTGCTACTTGCTAGTGACATCTCGCTCTTATCGTTATATTCCAAAGGGATACCAATTTTACGATTCTTATGCTTATAGGGTAGATTACCTACCTACATATTTCTTAAATACATTTCAGACACCAGTATCATCTCTGGAGCAGCTGGCCAGGCAGTCCAGGATCAATTATACCGTGGTAGAAGGATCTACTATTCACCAATACTTCATTAACATGAAGTTTGCTGAAGATACTTTGTACAGGTAAAATATGGGGTGACACTTTTTAAGGATTCCGTAGCCGAATGGCAAAAAACGGAATCATTATATTTTCGTCAAGTCTGTCTATCTGTCTGTTCGTCCGTATGTCACAGCCACTTTATTCTGTAACTATTAGCATTACAAAGTTGAAACTTGGTAGGCAAGTGTATTCTATTAACTGCTCAACGGTTCCCAAACAAAAACGAAAAAAGAATATTTGAGAGGGAACCTATTCGTGTCTTGTGGAGTGTCTATACAGGGTTAATTTAAATTAACTGATCACCTCTTGCAGGTAGCCTCTCAACATCAATTCCAACAAAATTTGTTCTACGACTTTTTACAAATCTTGATAAATAACACAAAAAAAGAAAAAGAAAAATAATTTTGTTTCCTCTGTTATTCACAACTCTGTATGATGTACGCCGAGGCGCCCCTACCTCGCCCCGCCTGTATTCATTCAACGTTTCGGTACTAACTACCTACTATTTCCCGCGCTTTTTTCTAAGCCGGTTAATTTACTACGTTTGTACCTAAGTTATTCGGACTATCTGGGGGCTTACATTTTCACGTTGAATTTACGTATTCAGCTTCTTTAAAGAAGTAAGTTTGTTAAAACCCAAGCATGTCGCGATACCTACCGTTCAGACTCGCTGCAGGCTTCGCGAACATTGTCACCACACCTAGGCAGCACTCGTACCATCTCAGTGTACTCAACATTTGTGTAACGGTACGGCATCGCAGTAGGTACTGTTTTCCGTAGGCACTCACTAATTAATTGAACTTCGGTTACGCGGCAAGTGAGGAGACGCGCGCAGCGGCGGCGCACGCGTTTGATATCGACCGTGACGTACGACTGAGGCACAGATTAGTAAGTGGACTGAGGTCAAGTTCAAATGGGCATCGCCGCCGCTGCGTTACCCCGCCCGCCACCCCGCGCCCCGCTGCACGTGGTGATTATTTTGTCTACGCAAGGTGCGTAAATAGAGTAACGCAAGTTTAGAGTCAACAAATAAATTTTGTATGGGAAAACGTAAATTTTAATAACTATTAATTTTGAAAAGTCGTAGAACAAATGTTGTTGGGATTGTTGTGGAGAAGCTGCCTGCAAGAGGTGATCAGTTAATTTAAATTAACCCTGTAGATAGATCTATTAAAATGATATTGAGGTTTCTAAAACTTTTTTTCTACAAATCTAACATTTCGGAGATAGACGCTTTTAAAATGGTAAAATGGGCGTCTTCCCACTCTAACTTTTCACCTAACCAAATGAAAATTAAAAAAAAAATGGTGATCATAACAAATACATTCAACGAAAATTGGTAGAACAAGATCGATCTGGATTTTTTTGCGATAATACACATGAATAACAATGTTATTTTTGCTGTCAACAAAATATTGTGGTGTCTTGTTTTTGGTAGTGGAAGTAAGTACAAAAAACCCCTGATTCAGTAAAAGTTGGCATGGAACCCTAATGCGTGGGTCCATCTCGCACTATGCCGGTTTTGTCAACTAACTTAGTCCATGAATACTTGGGGCTAATTCCTAGATGGACACCTAAAGCTGAAAATATCAGTACGCCGAAATGAAAGGCAATTTCGTGAAATTTTGGTCAGTACAATCAGACGAAATGATTCTTCAGAGTTCTCCAGTTCTGAGGTGGGGCAATATTATATAATATGTTAAAAAAAAAACATATCCGACCCCTTAACGGGTTATCTATACTAATATTATAAAGCTGAAGAGTTTGTTTGTTTGTTTGTTTGTTTGTTTGAACGCGCTAATCTCAAAAACTACTAGCCCGATTTGAAAAATTATTTTTATGTTGGATAGTCCATTTATCGAGGAAGGCTTTAGGCTACATAACATAAAGATACGACTCATAAGACCACAGCAGAAATGAAAAATGTTGCGAAAACGGGAGTAAGATATTCTTTTTGAGAGCTTCCGCTGCATACGCTGCGGAAACCGCTTAAGTTACACAAAAATAATGTATGACAGGATTGTTCAGCATTAAGAGTTCTATAATAAAGTCCGCGACAGCATATGTCTATCTTTTATGGTTGACTTACTACAACCTTTTTTATGTTAATAAATTTGTAAAAAAATAATGCATTATTTTTAGAGGTGTATTATACACACAGGTATATTTTCTTATCAAAATTAATACATTCATCATCACGAGCATTTCATTTAGAACCAAGTAGCCCTTTATATCATTTGATTTCAATAAATATCTTTGGAGCTATCACAGTTTTAACATAACTCCGCACCAAAATAATGTTCGCAGCTTAAGTACAACGTGCGCTTGCGCTTATCTATACTAATATTATAAAGCTGAAGAGTTTGTTTGTTTGTTTGTTTGAACGCGCTAATCTCAGAATCTACTGGCCCGATTTGAAAAATTATTTTTATGTTGGATCGTCCATTTATCGAGGAAGGCTTTAAGCTATATAACATAAAGATACGACTCACAAGACCACAGCAGCAATGAAAAATGTTGCGAAAACGGGAGAAAGATATTCCTTTTGAGAGCTTCCGCTGCGTACGCTGCGGAAACCGCTAAAGTTACACAAAAATTATGTATGACAGGATTGTTCAGCATTAAGAGTTCTATAATAAAGTCTGCCACAGCATAAGTCTATCTTTTATGGTTGACTTACTACAACCTTTTTTATGTTAATAAATTTGTAAAAAAAATAATGCATCATTTTTAGAGGTGTATTTTACACACAGGTATTTATTCTTATCAAAATAAATTTATCATCACGAGCATTTCATTTAGAACAAAGTTGCCCTTTATATCATTTGATTCCAATAAATATCTTAGGAGCTATCACAGTTTTAACATAACTCCGCATCAAAATAATGTTCGCAGCTTAAGTACAACGTGCGCTTGCGCTAATTATATTATAAAGCTGAAGAGTTTGTTGGTTTGAACGCGCTTATCTCAGGAACTGCTGAACCGATTTGAAAAATATTTCTGTGTTAGATAGCTTATTTATTGAGAAAGGCTTTAGGATATAAAACATCACGCTGCGACGGGAGGGGAGGGAGCAAACTCAAAACGCGCGGACGAAGTCGCGGGGGATCGCTAGTTAGGTATATTTCTGTAATAATTGTCATTAAATATTAGAAAAAAAAACCTATGAATAACAATAACAAAGTTCCGCGCGCGCGGAAGACGCATAGTTTCCCCCGCCCCCGTCACTCGCCGCGGTAGCGCGATGGGAATATTAACGCATCTTGAAAATTTCCTCATTTTAGGGTAAAGGTAAGTAGGTAAGGTGTTAAAGTTGTTGACTTTAAAAATTGATAAAAAAACGTTTTCAGGAACTTCGTAATTTGATACTTGTTTTGGTTACGTTATTGAAGCAACTTTATGACCCATTCGGGTCGGACAGGGATTTTTTACACATTGTATTGTTTCACAACAAATTCTGTCTGTTTTCAGAGTATGGAAAGAAATAACCCTAAATGCTACGTCAGACCAAGCGCAGTACCGAGTATGGGACTATCCAATCAGAGAGCAGTATGGACACATACTCCTAGCCATCAATGCTTCAGGTAATAACCATCGAATAACACAGTCACATACATTGCTCTGATCTCGAAGTAAGAAGCTAATAATAGTGCCCCTAGCCGATTTGATTTCGAAGCGCAGTGGTAGCAGCGCTTTGGTAGTGATACCGAAGTTAAGCAACCTATGGCGCGGACTTGGTGGATGGGTGGCCTATCCGACCACATAAGTGACGTATAACACGATCATCTCCGTGCTTCGGAGGGTTGATATTAGTCGTTAAGCCTAGTCAGAGGCCTTAAGGGCAGCTTGATAACATTTGACAGCAAGGTTAGCTCCCCTTGCGAACACCCCTCCACCAATCGGCGATGAGCCCGCGTGGTGGAGTATGGGTCGAACTACCTCATAGTTGAGATAAGTCCTTTGCCCAGCAGTTGGACGTGCAGGCTAACTTTACTAGCCGACTACAGTGGCCAGTCAAAAAAGTGTAGCCAATACACTTGAATCAAGGAAATCAGACACAACGGTGGTACCACAACACCCAGACCCGAGACAATATAGAAAATTTTGATTTCTATATTGACCCGACCGGGAATCGAACCCGGGACCTCGGAACGGCGACGCCTTGAAACCAGCGTGCTTAGCCACTACACCACGGAGGCAGTCATGATATCATGACCGTGCTAGGCAAAAAAAAGCCTTGAAAACTATGACACTTTTCCACTAGACATCCCATCACAGACCAACAACACCGACGCGCGCCGCACGGAGCGAGACGGCACCAGAATCATGCGTTCTCTCTCGCTCCATACAACGGTGAGACAGAACGCTGTCAATCCGTTCAGTGGGCAAGGCAGAGCGTATCGTGTTGCTTTTCGTACCTGATACGTTCCTAGCACGGTCATGGTATGTTACGCTGCAGTTGCTAAATACCTTAAGTATTTGATTAAAGAGGGTGTAATGATTTTTTTCTGTTGTAGGTCCAGTGCCAGACGCGAATACTGGTTTTGAGCAAGTCAACGAGCATACGGACGCTGATTTCGCATTTATTCATGATTCAGCTGAGATAAAGTAAGTGAGATTATTATACAGGGTTCTTATCTTCTGGCTAACCGGGTCAACGCTTTTCCTAATTGAGCTACCGTGCTGTCGAGCCGACCATGCGAAATTTCTGGTTTCTTATGAATCCGTTATTGCGCGTGACGTCAGCGCCATCTACCCGTCTGTTCTGCAAGACAGGAAGAAAGAGCGTTGGCCCGGTTAGCCAGAAGATGCAGGTTCGAGTCCCACCCGTGCGCAATTGTTAGTTTCTTTTTTGATCTTCTAAGAATACAGAAATGACACTGCCAGTGTAAAAACATTATAAACCATTATACAGTGTTAAAAAACCGGCCAAGTGCGAGTCGGACTCGCGCACTGAGGGTTCCGTGCCAACTTTAACTGAATTAGGGAATCCACTTACTTCTACTTAGTAAAATACCACAATATTTTGTTGACTGCAAGTATAACTTTGTTTTTTATGGTGTTTGTATGAAGTACAAAGTTATGTTTGCGGTTGTTGAAAATGTGATATATCTCAAAAACTACTAGTTCGATCTCGTCCGAACCAATTTTCGTTGAAAGTATTTGTTAAGATCTACATTATATATTTTTTTCAAAATTTACACTTGCTTGGTTTAGAAGTTAGATGGGGGCGGACGCCCATTTTACCACTTTGGCAGCGTCTAGCTATGAAACGTTAGACTTTAAAAGAAAATGGTTTTTGAAACCTCTATGTCATTTTAGAAGACCTATCCTTTTTTTTGGTTTTAGTTTCATGTGAGCCCCCCCTTAACTGTCATTATTTTTTATTTTTTGTATGAGAATCGGTAAGGGGTTAACAAGATACATCTTCCTACCAAATTTCAATTGTGTAATGCTTATAGTTAGAGAATAAAATGGCTTTGACATACGGACGGACAGACAGACAGACAGACTTGACGAAACTATAAGGGTTCCGTTTTATTGCCATTCGGCTACGGAACCCTAAAAAGTACGAGTCATATGAGTTCCACCAATACAGGGTGTTAAAAATAAATCATTAGATTAGGACTGAATGCATAGCACAAAAACGACAAAAATAAATTTATTTCCCATACAAAATCGGTCATGCGAATCGTATGGAGTGCTTTTTTATTATTTTGACTTATGCTTTTAAGTATTGTCCTAGAAGCACAGGCAACTTATTAGTATTAAAGTTATTGTTTTTTTTTTTTACTTATGTATTTATTTATTAGGTGTACAAATAAGAGTTACAACAGTTGCTTGACAAGTAAAAATGAATTAAAGTAAGACACAGTGGTATACTGCGACTCCACTATCATGTACACACAGCATGATAAGCTTAACATCGATCTATGTATTAGATAAATTAAATAGTGGTAAAATTACAATAAATTAATTAAATATACAAGTAATAAGAATGAAATTGAATAAAATAAACAAATTCCACAGTATTGCTTCTTGATAAATTTATAAAGACCAGTTTTCCATTTTGTGATAGAAGAGTTGTGGATGTCAGGCACTTCGACGCGTTTGTGTAAGAGTGTGTTGTACTGTTGACACATTCTATAGACCGGGCTATGTGCCGATTGTTCTAAGTCATCATCATTATCAGCTAAATGACGTCCACTGCTGAACGGCCTATGTTCAGCAGTGGATTCATTTAGCTGATAATCCCCCACGGTTTCCCACTGCGATCGGTTGTAAGCGGTCTGCATCCAGTGTGATCCTGGGATCTTTACAAGGTCGTCTGTCCATCTTGCCGGTGGATCTCCTACGCTGCACTTTTGGTCGAAGGGTCTCCAATCTAGAACTCTTCTTCCCCAACGGTCATCAGTCATCATCGCCCTATGTGCCCTGCCCACTGCCACTTGAGCTTACTGATTCATAAGGATATTATGTCTGTTACCTTAGTTTTTCTACGTATCTCCTGATTTGATATCGCAGAGAAACTTCTTCTAGCTCCCTTCATTCCTAACAGGTAGTTCTAAAACAGCTTAAAGCAAGCTAAGTATAGTAAACATTAACTATTTAACAAGTAGAGTTGGGTAGTTCCTTAATAATTGTTTCAATTAAAATACTTCAGCAATTCAGTTCATTTATATCTCTCGTTCACAATAGTCCAAAACGCTCAGTAGTTCAGTCTCTTAGGAGCTCTGTGAAGAGTAAAGCGTACAGATATAGTGGTTAGTTACTGCAAGAGCGAGACAATTGACGGCTCGGCTCACGTCACGCTCCTGGGGGTTTTTGATAGCGCGAGCAGAAATATTCTTTATGATCTTTACAATTATGCTTAATATTGAGTATTATCTGATTGATTGATTTCTGAGGTAATTTTCAGACTAGCGTTTGTTTTTTTGTTGTTGGATATTATTACTACTAATAGCTGTTAATAGTCGTAATTCCAGACTGATGAAATCTTAAATATAAGCCTCACGCAATGACGTATCCATAAGAGACCACAAATTTCGCAGGGTCGGACTGACAGCACGGTAGCTTAATTGGTAAGAGCGTTTGGCCCGGTCAGCCAAGAGGTTGCTGGTTCAAGTCCCGCCCGTGCGCAAGTTTTTAGTTTGTTATTTCATCTTTATGAATTTTAAATATCTTTATTTTTGGCATAAGAAAAATCCGTACACCTGTTCTCGATACATTAACAATTGAGTTGAATGAGTTTGAAGAAATGACTGAGATTGTTTTAATAGAACTACTGAGCTAAATGTACTAGATGAGTGATACATATCTTTGCCTTCCACTGAACTATATCACTCATTTCACTTCAGTGAAGAATTTGTGCATGTTTGTTTATTTCTTGGTTCTCAGATACGAAGTAACCCGTAACTGCAACCTGACAGAAGTAGGAGAAGTCTTCGCTGAGCAGCCCTACGCCATAGCTGTGCAGCAGGGTTCGAGACTTCAGGAACATTTGTCCAGAGCTCTGCTGGATTTGCAGAAAGAGCGGTTTTTGGAGCAGCTGGCTTCCAAGTAAGAATGATGCTTCCTGTTTTAAAAAGATGCCCATACGCGCGGCTTCTACATACACAGCACTCAATATTAATATTGAAAACTATGAAATGCATGTACCTATGTTCGAAAGTTTGGTAATTCTTTCATAGGGAAATGTATAAAATTTTTCAATAAACTACCAGAACACATAGTAAACTTACCGGTCAATAAATTTAAAACTGTCATTAAAGAAAGCCTAATAACGAAAGGATATTATAAAGTAGATGATTATTTAAAAGATAATAATGTATGGACTTGCATGATCACTACAAACATTGTAAACCTTTTGAAAAGAGGCATTGACAATAGTGACTGAGTTTGTTGCGCAGCTTCTTCTCAGCACTAGCCCACAATTGTCCCGAAGCTGTGGTAGGGTTTATATTGGGACGTGTAAAAGTGTCCTCAATGGGCCTATTTACGTAAATAATATACTATTTTTTTTAAATAAATAAATAAATATTTGACAACATCACATACATTGCTCCGATCCCAAGTTAAGTATCTAAAGCACTTGTGTTATGGAAAATCGGAAACAACGGTGGTATTGCAACACCTAGACCCGGGACAATATAGAAGAGATCGTTTTCTACATTGACCCGACCGGGAATCGAACCCTCACGAGATAGCGACTCTTGGAACCAGCGTGCTAGCCACTCGACCACGGAGGTCGTCGTAAATGAATGAATTTTATGACACCTTGCCCACTAGATCGTTCCATCACCGACTTTCACCACGGACCGTATTTATTCCGGTGCTGACACGCTACGTTGATAGACCGGTAAGCGTACGTGTTGAAACCGCGAATGGTGACCGTTATAAAGGCGTCGCCGTAACATAGTCTGTGGATTGATAGCTCTGTCGGAACAAACTGTCGGACTGATCACGACACTTCGGGGTCAGAGCCTTAGCTAGACATTGCCAACAAAATAAAGGGTAACTTTGGAAACATTGGCAATATTTTAAACTTAGAACCTACCTACTCATGATTCTGAGTCCCTTCAATATATTAAAATGAAAATCAATTGTTATAAAATAGCACTTGGTGAAACCGAGATAGAGTATATTAAATACTTAAGAATTGATCATTGAATCAAATTAAACCAATAAATTACAGTCTAAGATTTTTATAAGTTGAGAAATAATATTAAAGTATCAAAAATTACTGCGTCTAAACAGATTTCGGAAATCGGAGTAATACTTTATGATTTCTCTCGGTTGCATCAAATCAATTTATTTCCATATTAATATGTAGAAATGTTTAGCATTCGTTAGTTTTATGATTTGCTCATAGATGGCGTTAGGTGTGGTTTAAACCGCGATAGGACTGCGATTTTTTTGTTAATGACTTTCAAGTGCATTAGGTCCACATCCAACTGCTACCAGAGTATACTGGATTTCAATTCGTACACCCTTGTATTGGTTTAATTAAACAGTCCCCCTGTATAAAACATGTCGCGTTTCGCTGACTACCACAAACAACATATTACACACATACCGGTAGTATCGGGTTCTGAGGGCAAGGTGTTACTTTTTGTGCAAAGTTACTAGCACGGTCGTGGTATGATCCAGTACAGTAGGAAAATACCTTAAATTAAAAAGTTTGTTTTATTTTACTGTCGTTTCTATATTTTTTCAGGTATTGGAATGAATCAGCACGCCAATCGTGCCCTGACGCTGATGAGTCAGAAGGCATCACACTGGAAAGTTTGGGTACGATTGATCAAATGATTTTGAACTTACGTAATATGCGAATTATGCACAAAATGTATTTAACACTTAATATTATACGTATGATGGAGGGTTTCGTCGCCTCACAAGTTTGAGACAAATTTGCACTACCGTCGCGTCGTCTTTTGTTTTTAGTGAGTATTTGTTTTGGGTTTGTAAGAGATTTTTGTTTGTAACTGGTACCTAAGGAAAGTAGTTACTACGAATTTTACGCCATAACATTTCTTATGTTGGTAAAGGTAGCCGTAGTGAAGTTACTTAAAGAATCTCAATACCCACATCTAAATCGTTCACCATTGATTTAATAGTAAAATAAAATAAGAATGTTTCTGTCTGTAGTTTCTGGCGAAAAATTAAGTATTTTCTATCTTTCAGGCGGAGTCTTCATAGCGACCCTCTTCGGCTTAGGCCTTGCAATGATAACACTGGCCTGGGAAGTCTTCTACTACAAACGCAAAGAGAAAAACAAAGTCCAAGGCTTCGACGCCAAAATGGAGAAAGCTGCTTTTGCAGATACCAAGAAAACTAAAGAAAAACTCGGCGCTAGACTTCGGAAGAAGAGTAAATCGGGAAAGATTGGTAAAGTTGAGGTTGTAAAAGGCAGAGGGGTGACGATTGGGGATAGTTTTAAGCCGGCTGCGGAGAAGACTGGAGTTTCTTTTATTAGTGTGTACCCTAAAGTCGATTATAGGCCGTAGAAATTGTTATTAAGAGCACAATTTGACCACGATTTTCTAGAATTCTACATATAGATGTGTGTTCTACATTTCTAGAACTCTACATAAAGATATAGAGTATAAACTCTGATTTTTAATTAGATAGACCAGAATGACAATTCTAATCGTACTTTTTATTTTTTAATGTTGCAACAAGTGTTTTTTTTCATACAAATTTTACGTCTTCGGCTCTATGCCATACAGACTATTCTTCAGTAAATAATGTTCATTTTTTACACTTACTGACTAAAACTAACACTAAACTAGCCTATCTTAACCTAACTCATTGAAATGCGAGGTGGTTCGCATTTCAATGCTCAACAAGGAAGCTTAGCGCAGGAACAGCGATCCGGGTAAGACGGCGCGATCAGATCGCTTCACTTAATTCCCCACTTTAATTGCATTGTTTTCTTCAAAAGCAAAAATTATCATGATAATTCCACCACACAATCACAATATTTATATTGACCCGAAAAAACCAACTACTAAAACAAAGAAATAAGGTCCGTCATTCCCTTTTCGTTTCCCGCGCAAAACTCCTGCAACAAGTGTAATTCAATAGTGCTGTAAATCATTCAAGTGTGCGCGATTAATTCAATTTGTGATAAAAAAAAAATGATATTACTTATTTGGATGAATATTAATTTAAACCGGTGCATAGAGCCATAAACGGACTGCTTTAAACCGTTTTTCTAATGAGTAAAAGAAATGTCCTATAATAGCAGTAACAATATTCTTCTATAAATTTTACCTATTTTGACTTTTTACTACTTTTTATGAATGAATTATTAGAATCACAATAATTAATCAATGTTTTATTCATGCCAATATACTTCTACACAACACAAAATCAAATTGCACTTTAAAAATGATACTTTAATAAAATTAAATAATCGATTGAAAAACAAAATTCGATCATTTAGTAACAAAACTATTTTTGAATTACAAAAAATGGCATTCCGCCAAATGTCATTTTGGTCTATGTAATTAAAAATCAGAGCATAGATAAAACCAAAGATTAAGGTTTAGCTTCACCACTTACTACACATATGCATTTTAAAGAACACTACCGGCCTGTTTCACCAT
Source organism: Pyrausta purpuralis (assembly GCA_963924145.1). Lineage (NCBI taxonomy): Eukaryota > Metazoa > Arthropoda > Insecta > Lepidoptera > Crambidae > Pyrausta > Pyrausta purpuralis. Next base: position 6,711,069 of record OZ001672.1, read on the forward strand.
CGAGAAAAAGCACAAACCAACGAATGATTAAAATACGTCATTTCGTAAGACGTTACTGGTTACTTATTGTGATGCATTTTAGCTAGTAAATAGATATTCTCACCATCGTCAAACTGTACAGTAACTTAATTACTTAATAAATAAAATAAAACAACGTATTAACAATAACTAATCAATGTTTTATTTACAAAATATACCTAGTGACAATAAACAATCATTCAGATATATGAACTCAGCAAATATAAATCCCGTTTTATTCGAAATTCAACCAAACTCAAGTGTTGAAATCTATCGCTTCACTGTGAAAGCCATCAGTACTGTTACCATGAGTTTACACATCGGTTTTAATCGCCAGCAACGACGTAAAAGTCTATGGAAAATTGCACAGCGCCTCTAGCGGTCACTGACAGAACTAAAGTTTTCCATACAAAAAGTCACGTCGTCGCTAGCGAGTGAAACTGTCGTCGCTAGCGAATAAACTCATGGTAACGGTACAAGTGTTTTTCGCTAGGACATGCCATTGCAGAACCAATAATAAGGCCGAAATTGACATAGCCAATGATCATTCCATATCTGATTTTACAGGTCGACAATGAGAACCAGAGACAATATCTGATTTTACAAAGCGACAAGGATCTTTTGTCCGACGGCAAATATGTGAACTAACGCTGTCATCATCAAAAAATGCGATTGCCAGATCTAGTGCTGCCAAATCTTCCCAATCTTACAGGAAATTTCCCGATTTTCCCTAATGTTTTATTTTCGTACATGTTCTGTGAGAACTTTTTTCAAAATATTGTCAAGGTAAACTCCTTAAAAAAGTTATTATTATTAATGGTTTTTATTGTTTACACATTTGATTTTTATTTAAAATTGCTAAACATTAAATACACAAACATAAATGCATAGAGTACTTTAAATAAGTAGCCTTATCAGTCTTTGCCACGGTCGGGTAAAAAAATATTAGTTAAACAGCTTTCTAAACTAAATCAATCAAGGGAGTTTTTTTAGCATTGGCTACCCTGATGGAATTCTAGCGCCCTTCGTCAATGTCATTTACGATCAGAAAATCCTTGTCGCAATGTATAAAGATCAAATTAAAAAGTCTTCCGTTTTCTGGTGTGTTGCAAGGCGGCAAAGTTAAAAAAAAAATTAGCTGACAAGTGTCTAGGTGCTGTGTAAAATCTACCAAAACGTCCTAGCCGTAGGTTTCTCCAAGAAATCAGAGCTGTTATCCAAAAACTTCTTTCCGAAAGACACTCTAAAATGATCCAAATTGAGATACTCTCCATCGTCTATCTCCTTGATGAGTCTCTTCACTTTTTCCTTGGCATTTTCAACGAAACATGCAGCCATTTTCATCTCCAGTTCGGCGTTGCGGAGGCCTATACAGTACGATCTGTGGGGAGAAAAATATAAGTGAATAAATATTGGACACCAATCACATACACTGTTCTGATCATAAGTGACTAATTCATTTTTAAAATTTTTTTGGAAACCACAACACATTACATCGAGACTTAATTATGACATTCATGATTATAAAAGAGTTCCAGCTAGAAAATAATCTTAAAACGTGTTTTTACGGTATAGTATGGTTGGTGTCAAGAGACAGAGATGGCTATACACGTGATATGAGTTATTTATCACAAGTCTAATTGATGAAGTACCTAACATAATGTAACACAATATAATTCAATTCAATTCAATTCATTTTATTTATATCAGGCAAAGCCCATATAATGTTAGTATACAATAAATTGACCTTATAACTATGGTTAGTAAACAAGGAAATAACATGAATAAAAAATAAAATAAAAAGAGAGATGAAATTAAAAATTGGTATGAGAGACCACCCATTTTAATCTTAATATAACATAATAATAATAATAAATACGAAAATATACTAATTAGGGTCAAGGAAGACTAGTGAGGATATTTCTTCAGACTGCTTTATGTGTTATGGGAATCAGAATCAACGGTGGTACTCAGACACCCAGACTGCAGTTAAAATAAAAAATAAAAATTCGTGAAAAAAAGTCACATTTATGGTGGATTTCAGGGTCAGTTAAGTTCTTCTTTTTCGAACTATAAATACATAGCATGCAAATAATTAGGTAGGTTACAAAAAATACACAATCCGATGCATAATACATAGAAGCAAAATAATATTTTTTGTAAGAATAGTGAAGGTTCATCAATTCAATAATTTAACATGTCCAGTATTATTGTTATATTGTAGTTGGGTGGTTCCTGAATGAATGCTTCAATTGAATTACTTCAGCAATCTAGTTCCTTCACTCACTCGTTCACTATCGTCCAATACGGCTCAGTAGTCCAGTCCTTCAGTAGTTCAGTGATAGAGAGTAAAGCGTACGGATATATTGGTTAGTTACTTCAGAACGAGACAAGTTGCAAGGCTCGGCTCGCGTGAGTTTCACGCCAAATTAACGTTTTATATAGGACAAGCAAAAATGTTCTTTAACGTCTTTGAAATAAGACTTAGAATTTATTATTGTTTATTTTATTGCTGTTTGGGGTAAATTTAACAGTAATGTTTGTTTATATTTATTGTAGTAATTACAGACAGCTGTTTTATAATCGTAATCCTAGACTACCAAAATGTTAATAATGATTTTATTTTAGTCAAAAGAATACATCCGTACACGATACATTAACAATTGAACTGAATGAATGTGAAGTAGTGAGTGATATTGTGATAGAAAATCTACGGAACTAAATGAACTAGATGAGTGATACATATCTTTGGCTTCCACTGAATTATATCACTCATTTCACTTTAACCCAGACCCGATACAATATAGAAAATTATGATTTCTTTATTGACCCAACCAGGGATAGAGACCGGGACCTCGGAAATAACTATGCCTTAATATACAGCGTGATTAGCATACATATAGGGATTGGTTATAAAATCTAGTCGTAAATAATTCAATATTGAAACGAATACAAAATTTGCGGTAAATATAGAAGATAGAGAAAGATTTACCTCGACGCTCTCGCTAAAACTGCTGTCATGGCTAGTATTTCTGTGCCTGCCTCTGCTAATCTGTTAAGTTCTCTGTAAAAAAAGTTTTATAAAATAAGCGACAGGTAATAATACAGCAGCAACGATACCCATTATTGGTAAGCAACAAACAATAGATATTCTTCCGTTATGAGTCCTATATTACTGACGTGCGTCACATATGAATCATAAATATTTACAACGCCGTGACGGTCGAAAGAGCGGCGACTGTATCAACCAGCAGGAGCAGTCACCATTAACAGGCTTTTTTTTTGTTATAAGTTACATATGAATAACGTACGACTCAAAATTCACATAGGTATAGCTTAGTACTCCTAATTCTCTTGCTAGCGTGAAGATCGATTATGTTTGCGGCTGGAGTGAGAGCAGTTGTAGCCATAACCAACGTTTGATTTTTAGTTGTAGATAACACACGTATTTCATTTTATTTTATTTTATCTTTATTGGAAAACACAACAGATTACATCGAGACTTAAACTTATGACATTCATAATTATAATAGAGTTATAGCTAGAAAATATTCCTAAAACTTGTTTTCACGGCAGGGACCGGAAAACCCCTTTTTTTGATTAAGTCAATTGTTAGGGAAAGCCTATTTAAAAGGTTACACAAAGATAGGGTTACCCTATTGATATGCTTACCACATTAAATAAGGTTTCAGTAACTTTAATATTTAAGCACTTACCAACGAATAGGGTTACCATATTTCTATCTTTTTGCCACGCATTTTATTTCTTTCTTTAAAATGACGTGTCCAGATATTTAATTTTGGACTTGCGGAGATTCGCGGCTGGTGTTTGCTTGTTCCCGTCACTAATTATTTTCAGCTGCTTTTTCTTTTAACATGGAACCTAACAAAATTAAACATGATTCTGATAAAGAATTAAAAAAGTGCATTAAGCGAACTTTGAAATCTAATTAATAATTATATTAGTATCAACTTAGACATATATTATTATTAATTATTAATATATTCATTAATTATTATTATTATTATATTTAAACGATAAGTTTTTGAGATTAAGTTTTTCATGAGAGGTAAAAGAACTGATACTCACGGGCCTTAGCCAACAGTCGAATGTAGTAAGCGTGATTCCTTGATCGATTTTTAAACCCTATTCATAGGGTAAGCCTTATTGATAGTGTTTTTGGATTTGGTAAGCGATTACCCGAATTAATTGTATTAATTTGGTAAGCCTTTCGTTAGGGTAAGTTGACGATTAGGTTACCGAATTGATAAGGGTTCTTGGAAATAACTTTAAAAAATACCCTATCAAAAACCCCTTTAAGGGTAAGCGGTTCCGGTCCCTGTTTCACGGCATGCTAGGATTGGTGTTAAGAGACAGAGATGTCTATTCACGTGATACAAATTAATTATTGCAACATAATATATTTAACTATAATATCTACGGAAATATTCTAATTAGGGTCTAGGAAGACTCTTGAGGATATTCCTTAAGACTACTTTAAAATGAGTTATATTGGCGTTGAAGATGTCAAGGTCGCTGAAGTGAAGACTGTATGCCTCGTATAGTTTACATATTCGGGCCAGCGGTTGATTCTGTGAGATTTCATTCACGCGTATCACACACATATGACTCATAAGACACATGACTAATCGATCTATACTACGGGAAAGAGAGCAGGGAAGGTATCTAACAGCAGCAGCCACCGGCAACGTGTAAATATTCGTCATGAGTCACATATGACTCACGTGCATCACATATGACTCATAAGCATAATTCTTCAATACTCACGTAAAAGCTGTCCCCACTTCGACGCCATGTCGGCTCATGAGCGTTTCACAAGCGTATCTCATTCTTAACACGCAATACTCGAGGCTTTCTGCCGGCTGTTTGAGACTAGGATGGAGGTATTCGATCAGGTATAAGTTCAGATTTGGGTCGTCCTTCTCCTGCAAGGAATAGGCAAGTTTTGGTGAACCAAAAGTATACAGGGTATTGTTTTGGTCAGTGACATCTAACTCAGGGATGATAATATGAGTTATTCTAAAAAAAATGTTTTCTTTAAATTCTGAGCAATTTTATACAAGAAAACCTTTCCACAAAACTAAAAAAAAGGGAATACTCGCACCCTAGCACGTAGCTAGCGCTTATCTACGAAATACTACGCCGTAGCTAGTAAGCTACGAAGACGCTACCTGGTGTTGGTAGTTTTAAATGTTTTTTTTTTCTATTTAAAAAAAAATATATTTTTTTGGCATCAGTATCGTTTGTACAGCCACCCCTGAGTCGCTCGTCGCTGACCAAAACAACACCCTGTATGTAATAAGATGAGGTCACCTCTGCAATTTTTTTGCAGCGTATTTTTTTGATTATATTTTGATTTTTCCTAAAAAAGCATAAAATATTTTGTATGCAGCAGCAGCGATATCCATGATTCAGATGAGACAGTGATAACTATAATATATAGATTTTGTTCATCCTGAAATAGAACGATTCATAGGCTCTAGACTAGAGTAAAAAAATTGAAGTAAAGATATATAGACAGTACCTGTTTTCTGTTGGCAAGTATTTTCTTGATAATAAATGTTGGGTGAAACAAGGGATTTCTGATTTGTTTGATTTCTTCAGCCATATTTTTTCCTGCGTGGTGTATTCCGTTTAGTGCTAAAACAAACAATTATTACAATAATTTAAAAGGATAATTTTACGTTTGTATGGGGAAAATGCCAACAGCTTGTACATGACACAAAAAAAACCGACTGAAATCTCAAAATAACGCATTTGAAGTCTATCTAAGAAAAACAAATTCTTTAGGATTATTTGGAGGTTTTTTGAAGTCCGTTTAATTTTTTACGAGTAAATATTTTTTTCATATCACGATTTTTAGTTACTACACATCATATCTCTCATTGAATACTGAACAAATTTTAATTTAACTTACACCAAATCCTAAGTTGGAGTATACCTGATTAAACATAAAAACCGACGACACGTCTGGTGTAGTGGTCGAGAAATCGCCTACTACGCAGCGGGTTGCGGGTTCGATCCCCGCACAATACAAACATTTGTGTGCATGAACATGTCTGTTTGTATTGGTCTGGGTGTTTTCTTTGTATTTATTTACAAACAAAAAGTATTTAAGTATTATATCCGTTGTCTGGCACCCATAACACAAGCTTTGAGTAGATTACATTGGGGCTAGATGGCAATGTGTAAAAAAAAAGAATCATCCGTTGACATCTCGTTTTCGAGAAATCCGTTGACCATACATACATACACAAAATAACGAAATTTAGCAAACGTGTTCGAAGCCTTACTAGATCAATATATTCAAATATTATCAAATTTTGACTATATGACATACATACACATAGAATTGATTACCTCCTTTTTCATTCTGAAATAAATGAACAGTAGGTAAATAAGTTTAAGCAACTCTGCTTTAAGCTTACCAATAAACATATTAATGCCGTCCAAGCTATCCCCTCTTGCCGCCAAGCCGCGTATATCGTCCAGAATCTGTTTGCATTCCAATTCTTTCTCCAACTCCGGTATGGCTAGCAGACGGAGCGTTGACGATAGCCCGTGGTTCGCCATGAAGTTTCTGCGATTTTTTATAGTAATCTGTATATACAGGGTGTTGTTTTATTCAGCGACGAGCGACTTAAGGGTGCTTGTACAAACGATACTGATGCCAAAAAAAAAAAATTTTTTTTGAAATGGAAAAAACCCACAAAATCATTTTTTTTTATCCGGTACAGCGATCGAGTCACAATCACCAACTTTGTAGTTTTTTGAATGTTGTGAAGAGGTTTTCTTGTATAAAACTTGCTCAGAATAAAAAAAAAAAATTTTTTTTAGAATAAGCATAACTCATATTATCATCCCCGAGTTGGATCTCACTGACCAAAACAACACCCTGTATAAAAGAAAGTCGTGTTAGTTACACTATCTATAATTCAAAAACGGCTAAATCGATTTGCCTGAAAATTGGTGGGGAGGTAGCTTAGAACAAGGAGAAGGACATAGTATACTTTTAGGGTTCCGTAGCCGTCATGTCACAGTCATTTTATTCTGTAACTATAAGCATCACATTGAAATTTATTGGTAGGAAGATGTATACTGTTAACCGTTTTACGATTCTCATAAAAAATAATGACATCTAGGGGAGGGGGGGGGGGGGCTCCCATACATGAAACTAAAACAGAAAAAAAATTTTTTAGTCAAACCTTTACGTGTGGGGTGTCTAAAGATAGGTCTTTTAAAATGACATAGAGGTTTCTAAAATAATTTTCTTTTAAAGTCTAACGTCTCATAGCTAGACGCTTTCAAAGTGGAAAAATGGGCGTCCTCCCATTTAACTTCTAAACTAAGCGAGAGTAAATTAAAAAAAAAAAGTATAATGTACACCTTCACAAATACTTTCAACGAAAATTGGTTCGGACGGGATCGAACAAGAAGTTTTTGAGATATAGCACATTTTCAACAACCGCAAACATAACTTTGTACATCATACAAACACTATGAAAAATAAAGTTATATTTGCTGTCAATGAGATTTTACTATGTGTTTTCACTAATTCAGTTACAGTTGGCACGGAACCCTCAGTGCGCGAGTCCGACTCGCACTTGGCCGGTTTTTTATCACGTTACACAGGGCCGGAGCTGGGGCGAGATGGGGCCGTGGTGAAACAGTAGGAAGCTAGGTTAGAACCAGGACAAGGACATTGGGTACTACTAATCCCGTTTGACGGGGCCGGGGCGAAGCAATGTTCACTGGAACTGCTTAAATTTTAAAATTACGCGTCTGGGCGGGACTGGGCCGAGGCGGGACGGGGCTCGAGGCAAAACAAAGTTCGCTGGGTCCGCTAGTTAATAAATATATACGATAAGCATGCACAAAATCGTTCACTTAAGTGAAATGAGTGATATAGTTCTGTGCGAGCCAAAGATGTTATGTATCACTCACTCATCTAGTTCATTTAGTTCATTTGGATTAGTAGTTCTACTATCGCAATCCCACTCATAACTTCATATTCATTCAGCTCAATTGTTAATGTATCGTGTACGGATCTATTTTTATGACTAAAAATATAAATTTTTAAAGATTTCGGAATTCCAGAATTGTTATTATAAAACTAAAACTGGCCGATATATATCAACAATAATAAACAAAAATTACACAGAAAATCAATTATCAAACATTACTATGTCCTATTGCAAATATCTTAAAGAGCATGTCTTCTTGCAGTAAAATATTTATTCGGCGCGAAACTATCACCCCGAGATCACGCAAGCCGACCCGTACAACTGTCTCGCTCTTGCAGTACTAAGTAATATATCCGTACGCTTTACTCTATATCACGGAGCTACTGAAGGACTGAACTACTGAGCCGTATTGGAAGATAGCGAAAGAGTGATATGAATGAAGTGTATTACAAAAATTATACGTTGTATTCTCATTTCTACATTTGAAAATTTTGCGAAAAATATGTGATTCATAACATCCGAATGTACCCTTTTTCATGAGCAAATAAATCCTTTCTTTCTTAACAATTTTCATAGCGAGTTAGCGAGCTGAAAATTGACAATCTGTCACGTAGGAACGCGCAAATCCCGCGCGCAAAATGTTGTGTTGCTCTGCTTTCAGTAATAATAATTTATATTCATGGCAAAGTGTGTTGTAGTAGCCACAGCATGACCTTTTGTTTAACCGCTAAATGATCTTCAAATGACCTCTTACCTGCACATAGCCATCTCCAGCTCGGCGTCAGGCTCTTCATACCCGTCCATGAGCCCAGCAGTAAAGTATTCGCTGCTCTCACTAGCGTATAAGTCGAGGAGTGCGTCACCAATGATAGCTCTGATTGTTGACAACTCCGAGAGGGGTTTGCCTGTAATCACAGACAGATAAGATCCAACTGTCTAGGAAAAATAATTTAAAAAATCAGCAAACTCAACAGGATAATTGAATAAATAGAAAATTATTATACATTTTTTTAATCGTTAACTAGCTAGCATCGTATTTTTTACAAAATAGTTATAGCAAAAGTAATTTATACAATATGTAAAAAATACCCTGTCCGACCCGAAAAGGTCGTAAACTTGCGTTAGCAATATAATCAAAACAAGTATTAAAATTACGTAATTCATTAAAACCTTTTTTTAAACGATTTTCAAAGTCAACAAGTTAAGCACCTATTTACCCTAAAACGAGGGAATTTTCAAATTGCGTTATCACTCCCGTCGTACCTGCGAGTTGCCATGTATGCTTTTTTTAATGTAGTGAATTTAGTATTTTCTTTTTCTTGGGTATTTTTTTTAAATATTTTATGAAAATTATTACACAAATATAACCTAGTCTAGGCACAACCTGTATAGGCACTTTTACACGTCCAATTAAAAACCCTACCACGGCTTCGGGACAATAGGCTATTCCACATTTTTGGCAAAGATTTTTTTAAAATGTTCGTATTGATTCAATAGTTAACAGTTATTTTTATTTCTTAGAAAAAATACCTTTTTATGCACTAAAATATTTTTTCAAATTCAAACGATAAATCTTTGCGCCAAAACGACAGCCTCCATTTTTGTGACGCCATAAGAACAGCAAGTAAACATCAAATATACTTAGGTAATTCCTTAACTTTAAAGTTCGATAAAAATCCGAATATGAGCTTATATAGTCCGTATCATTGGTGTATAGTGCCAAATTGTAACAACACAACATTAAAGACTCCAGAAAAGTTATTTATCAGAGACCTGAAAGGAAAGACAAAAAGTTTTTACATATTTTATTTACACATAACCTTGTAAAACTTTTCAGGAACACCAAAATCAAATGATTACGAATTTTAAATGTGATAATGTAGTTTTGAAAAATTAACAGAATATACTTACATGGCTGTTTTAACATTTTTGCTATCATAAGCGAGTCAATTTTAGCCAGATTTGTACTGTCTGCTTTTACGAATCCTTCCTCCATTATAAAACGATGTTTTAAATGTGCAAAAAACTGAAACAAGCTACAAATTCGCAGTCAAGAGATTTTATAATTCCTTCTAAGAAATCTACATTGATTCTGTTCTTATGACGTCACTCTCGAATACGAGTAGAACATGGCGGCTGCCGTTTTCGGTCACGTGATATACAGATAATAAAAATTCAACTTTATTTTTGAAATTATAAATGGACCGATTAATTATTAAACAAAACAGTGCTGTATACGTCTTTCCTATGATGAATACCATATAAATTACACACTTTTGTAATTTAAATTTGATAGATGAAACTACCCTATTGTGGGCTAGAGAAGAAGACGCGCAACAAACTCAGTTTCTATTGTCAATGCCTCTTTTCATAAGTTTTACAATCTTTGTGGTAATCATGCAAGACCATACATTATTATCTTTATATAATCATCTACTTTATAATACCTTTTCGTCAATAGGGTATCTTTAAAGACAGTCAAAAGTGCCAGTAAAATTTAAACACTACAACAACCTTTAATTACTTAAATAACTTTTTTTCTTTCAGAAATAGGTCAGTGAAATAAAAATTATTTGGGGTGTCTCATGTTTTGCGCATTCAACATTACACTTTGTATACTATTAATAAATAAATAATAAATATCCTTTGGAAATTCCCACACATCGCCATCTAGTCCCAAAGTAAGCTACTCAAAGCTTGTGATGGGTGCCAGACAACGGATATAATACTTAAATACTTTTTGTTTGTAAATACATCCATGATATACATAGAAAACACCCAGACCAATACAAAAATATATATATGTTCATGCACACAAATGTTTCTATTGTGCGGGGATCGAACCCACAACCCGCTGCGTAGTAGGCGATTTCTCGACCACTACATCATACGGGTTGTCTCGTATTAAAATGCCATTTTTTATGACTAACCTGCAAACACCCTCGGCCTTACATACTCCACGCACGCTTGCACGGCCCTCTTAAGTGCGGTTCGGCAAAGCGTAGACGCGTACAGGCGGGACGCGCTGAGCGTTTGCGCGAGCGCGTCCTCTGATATTACGCTTAGCGGTGTTGCTAGGGGAAAATATTAGTGTAGTTTTAAATAATTATAATAGTCCCCCTAGCCAATTTCGACTACGGTGGCCAGTCACAACGACTAACCGACTGCGCGGGACATATTATAGTGCACAAGTGTGTGCGCAAACACAGGTGCACTCTCTATTCCTTTCATAGCCCGATGGGACAGCAATCTGACACGACCTGAGAGAGTTCAGGCGCAGGACCAACGGTTTTACGTGCTTTTCCGAGGCACAGGGGTGAAACACCGCCAACTTTCAAACTCCGGGCTACCCTAAGAATTTCTGAACAGAAAAACTCAGGTATATATTTTTGACCTTGACCCGGGGATCGAACCCGGGATCTCTGGCGCAGCCGTCGCTTTAAAGTGCGACCCTTCTACCGCTGTGCCACAAAGGCAATTAAATTTAATTATTTACAGACACTGTAGTGGAAGGTAAACGCAAAAAAATAATCTTTAAAAACAAATTTGAAAAATCATGACCAGTGATCGGATAATCGAATGCATATAACAGAAGTTCATTTTGGGCTAAGATATTATGGAGGCGGCTTCTTTTTTTTTTTTAAATATAAGCCCCGGGATTCCACAAAATTCGGAAATGCAAGACTAGTCTGTAACATGGTGAGGAAACGACGTCTTTAGAATGTGGTATTTATTTTATATAACAGCACATCATCAAATTGGACAAAGTAAGCGCAGAATTCCCAATAGAACGAGGAATCCGACAGGGAGACCCGATTTCGCCTACACTGTTCTTAGCGGTGCTGGAAATGGTGTTTCGCAACCTAAACTGGGAGGAGTATGGCCTAAATATAAATGGGGCAAACCTCAATCACCTCCGTTTCGCAGACGACCTTGTCCTGTTCTCTGAAAGTCCGAAAAGTCTAGAGGCAATGCTACAGCAATTAGCAAAAGAAAGCTTAAAAGTTCCCTAAAAATAAAGAAATAAAATAAACTTAAAAAAAAAGTAAAAACCGACTTCAAAACCAAAATGCACTAAAAAGTCTTAAATAAACTCTTCACCATTGAAAGGAAAGGAATCCGTTTTAGGCAAAGAATTTAAAATAACAACACAACACCTTAAAATAAGCAAATATACCTACACCCAATTAGATTCTACAGTAAAAAAAAAACTAAACTTGTCAATCCCGCAATCCTGGGATTTTTTCGATTAAAAGTGCATTCCTTAATAGCTAACACCACAACTTTAGGTTAATATGCATCCGATTCTCCGATACCTACTCATGACTCTATCAAAGAAAGAACTCCATTTTAGGCTAACAATTTACTTTTGGAGTCGGTGCCTGGATTAATGATGCTTAAGATGGCTAAAGCGATGGCACCAACTCAAAAGAAACATGTTTAAAATTAAAATCTTTCTTTTAAAGTCCATGAGTTTATTTTACACTTTTTATAGTATCATGTTTCTTTAAGTCAATTTTTATCGTGTTCTGTAAGTTTAACAAGAACACTTCACGCCCATATAAGATTTAAGTCAGTCCACAAATGACAGAGATGTGAGGTACCGTACACACAAAAAAAAAATTATGGTCAAATTGATAACCGGCTATTTTTTGAAGTCGGTTACTAATAAAAACACAGTGAAGCATACCAGGTGTCCGTACAAAGCTGACGAAGTTTCCGCTCTGCCTTACACCCTCTACTCTGGGGTGCACCAGGAAAGCCTGAAGTCTGCCGGCTTCTAACGAACAGAGGACCAGCAGGTAGCCATCTGATTTCTGACAGACTTTCTCACCGGTGATACGCCATACACCTGTAATATTAAAAAAAGATATATGGCATACACTTTCAATAGTTTTGATAACCCATGGTGTTATTTTAAAAAAACTAAAGATTAAAGCATGGACAGGATTCGATCCTGCAACTTCTGACAACACTTCTACTAATTGGACTCTAGCTCTGTCATTTTCCTTATGAGAATATGCATGTCCGTGTCTGTGTTGAAAAAAAACCATATTCTGAATAATCTTTCTCTAATATGGGTTAATCCCTCACAGTGTTGACTACTACTACTAACAATCAATTGTAATCACAGTCAGTTTAAAAATAGTGGGGAGGTAGCATAGAACCATGAGAACATACAATATTTTTTATCTGGATTGACAGTACCGGGGCGGGAGAGGGTTTGAGCTAAACAATGGTCAATAGGACCGCTTAACTTTTAAAATTACGCCGCTGGGCGGGACAGGGCTGGGGCGGGACGGGGCTGGCACAGGTTGGGACTGGGTGCGAAACAATGTTCTTGGGTTTGCTAGTAATATACTAAAAACACAAAATAACCTTGAGAATCCAACTCAGCAGTGGTTCTGAAGTCAGCCTGTGTGATCCTTTCTGCTACTCGTTCTTTTATACACAGCGTTATAGATCTTTCCCCTGTTATCAAGTCATCAACAATTTGCTGATACTGATCAGCTTCTAAGCCCCTTCTTAATGCTTCTAAGGCCACCCAGTGGTCACTGATCTCTTGCCCGAGACTTAAATCTGACGATATCACCTCCAAATACCTCAAACTCTCAGTTACATTCATTGCTAAGCCATTATTAGTGAGACTTACTGGTGCGCCATACATTCCGGTCTTTTTTAACGCAGTTATACGGTCATTTCTCGTTTTTTCAGCATCTGAAAACACTCTATCGAGAGCAGCGACTCTGTGCTCCATACTTTCAGACTCTTCTTTGTTTACAATCTCAGGGAAAGCTAGCAAGTCCTTGTTGAAAACAGATACGAACACATCTTTCATGAACGGTCGAATTTTGGCTTTCCGACGTTCAGTTCGTTCTAGAACCTTCAGGTCTTCGAAGTCGAACTTCTCTTCTTGCACTTGAGGCTGGCTTGCTTGAGAAGATTCGTAGTTTACGGCTGAAATGCGAAGGTTTCTGTCGAAGTTTCGGCTGACGGTCAGATGCCGGATTGTGCAAATGCGACGAGCTAAATTCATGGTTATTTTATAAAATACTTTAGTTTAAGCAGTTTTTACGTTTTTCTGAGATGGACTATGTATTATTTAACACTCAAAATAATAAAAGAACAGAGAGGGTACAGTTTATCAACTTTTAGGTTAGCTAACTGTCAGTGCAGTGTCAGACTGTCAGATGTTGTGAGTGACGTAAAAATTGCATTTACGTGTCTTCTTGTATAATAAAATAAATAATTCTAAAATAAATCACCATAACAATTTTAAAGGCTATAGAATACACTGGTTCACCATTCTAACAAAAAGTGTTATTCCATCCGTTATGTTTCTAAATATAAAATATGTCGTAGGTAGTAAAGCATTGATAGATGTTGACAAGAAACTAGCCTAGTAAACATATTTTATATCATGGGCTCGATTCTATTTACTCACACTATTTTATATACTAAAGTTTTTTGAAATAGTTGCTATGTATACGTAGAATAGAATGAAATACATAATAGGTATACATAAAGATGAAAAAAGAAACCAAAAATTGCGCAGGGGCGGGACTTGACTCAATTGACATTTAACAATTGACGGTATTCAGTTGGCAGTACACGGTAGCTCAATTGGTAGAGCGTTTGGCCCGATTAGCCAGAAAGTTGCTGGTTCTAGTCCCGCCCGTGCGAAATTTTTGATTTCTTAATTATCTTTTGGTGAATTCAATAAAAGGAGGTAATTAATTCAATGTGATGTATGTGATATCGTTTGAATTTTATAATATTTGAGTATGTTGATCTAGGTACTCGTAGTAAGGCTTCCAAACACGTGTGAAAAATATAAATGATACGGCTAGCTTGAAAACAACATCAATCAAGTCAAATGAGTTAAGAGTTACGTACATTAAACAGTAGATAGTTCGAAAATTGTATTAATGATTAGCTAACCCAAACTGAAAGAATTAAAAACTTATAGTAGGTACCTAATTCTGTTCTTCACATTTTACTTTGGTCCTTTCATGTCGTGCAAACAAAACTTAACAAAACCACCTAAACGCCTCAACTGTCTACCAAATTGCATTGTTAATTTATGCAGTCCGCTAGGGTCCATCAGACCTCAATTAACATTGTAAACATCACAATGTAACTACTGAAAAACAATGGTGTGATTTGGTATAATATGAATTTTGAACTGGCAACAATGATTGTCATAGTGATGTGCCTAAAATAACGAAGTGTGTAACGGTATTTAGGATATTATTTTTGATTAGGTTTTTTTTAATTACTAATTCAAACCTAACTAGAAATATGAACTTTTGAATAAACAGGCGTGTGCAACATACATTTTCATTTTTAATAGACTTTTAAAGTAGAATAATAAGGGCTAGTTTGCAACAAAAGTGGTTCAGCTGATGTGCTGGCAACTGTACAACATAATAAACGACCCGTCTGGTGTAGTGGTTGAGAAATCGCCTACTACGCAGCGGGTGCGGGTTCGATCCCCGCACAATACAAACATTTGTGTGCATGAACATGTCTGTTTGTATTGGTCTGGGTGTTTTCTATTTATATCATGTATGTATTTACAAACAAAAAGTATTTAAGTATTATATCCGTTGTATGGCACCCATAACACAAGCTTTGAGTAGCTTACTTTGGGACTAGATGGCGATGTGTGGGAATGTCCATAGGATATAATAATTGTGATATAACGCAATAACATAAACATGCATAATAATAGTACACAAATAAATAATAATAAGATATAATTTCTCTGTATAGACCTATGGTTGAGAGTAGAGATGGTAGAGAATGCTTTTAGCATTAAGTCCGCCATATGTGCCTTTTGTTTGTGCATGAAGTATTTTAAATAAATAAATAATATATAGTAATAATTAACATGCATAGATTACACATATTAATGATGATGAGATATTGATGACATTTATATCGAAACAAATGAAAGATATTAGATAAGTTTGTTCCGGCGTTTGTTCTCAGCACTTGTCAGATTGTCTGTGTCTTGTCTCGAAGCGCTAGTAGGGCCCAAAAGATAAGGAGACATGTCCTAGCCCCATATGGGCAGTGAGTGATTGATATTATACTAATTATTGACGTTCTTAAGTGACATTTTGTGTCCTAAATCGAATAAAATATTTTAAACTTTGACTATGATAGTATATTGTAAAAATATGTGCCCCACCATTATCAATGCAAATATATTAAATAATAATAAAAGCTGACAGCCTTTATTTTAGTAGCTATAACTTAGCTTTAGTGTGTCAATCACTCACTTGCCATTCACGGTTGCAACAACGAATACCGTTATAACATTGAGTAAGTTTTTCACGGCTGTAGAATACATCGTCGCAGCACATCCCTCTAAATAGGGGTTGGGGGTGACGAAGTCGCCACCCTCAACGCACCCTCAAATCAATACCAACCTAACCTCACCCATTTTAGAGTTCAAATTCTTCTGTATCATTGTAAATGAGTGATTTCACATAGCTATAGGATTTGTATGTACTCCATGAAATAATCAGTAGGAAATCCTTGATGGCTAGGCTTGCCGTCAGGAAAGGTTTTTTTGTGACAGCGGTTTTTTCAGCGATGAATATGAGCGTTTGGTGAAGTGTTGAGTATGTGGATAGTTAGTTGATGTTTTATACTGTGTAGTGTTTGAGTTATGTGCTTCAGAATTCGATATCCAGAATTGTGTGTTTGACAGAAGACGTAAAGATTCCATGCAAGGCATTGGAGCACCCTTCAAGGTAGGTATCATGAATAAATTCCTTTGTATCGTGAATTTGATCTGCATTATGGTCGATTAACGAGGCATAGCCTACGCTTAAGCCTAACGAGATTGTAGTAAGATCATTAACGATGTTTAATTAGTGACTCGTATCGTTATAAATAACGGTAATAGTTATTTTAGGTGTTGAGGGTTAAATGAAACGCGTTTATTTTAACGGTTGTCTATTATTATTATTTTTTTACAAAAAACAGTGTAGGTTAGGTACATACCTACTTGGCCATGATAAATTAAACAATAAATTATAAATTATTAAAATTACCTTTACTAACTTCCTTCAATATTTGCTATAAATATTTATAATTTTAATACCTCATCATCATCATCATCAGCCAAAGGACGTCCACTGCTGAACTCCACGTCCCAAGACTTTCCCCTGCGACCGATCACAAGCGGATCACTTTATTTTAATACTAACCTACATAATATTTATAAAATATTTTTACGTTCCACAAAATACGGATAAGTAGCCTGTCTAAAACTCAAGCTTAGAATGATCGGTAGGTATTGGTCTATTTCACAACAAATGAGAAAGATACCAGGCTTTGTAGCTACGTAACTATACAGACTGTTGTTTTGGTCAGTAACATCCAACTCAGAGATGATAATATGAGTTATATGCTTATGCTAAAAAATGTTTTTTTTTTAATTCTGAGCAAGTTTTATACAAGAAAACCTCTTCACAACATAAAAAAAAACTAAATGAATGGAACTCACATCCTAGCGCGTAGCTAGCGCTTGTCTACGAAATACTACGCCGTATCTAGTGAGCTAAAGTGGCTAACTGGTGTTGGTAGTTTTGACTCGATCGCTGTACCGTATAAAAAAAAAAGATTTTGAGGGTTTTTTCCATATCAAAAAAAAATAAATTGTCATCAGTATCGTTTGTACAGCCACCACTGAGTCGCTCGTCGCTGACTAAAACAACACCCTGTATATACTAGACTGTATAAAGGCCAAGAATCGTGCTACAAATATTGCAAAACATATAGGATAAATAACGTAAGCTAGCTTGGTTTTGTATCGAGCCACTAACTAAGGGTCGATTTTAACAACGACAGATAAGACCTAGCCGACTGAATAAATATAAAACGACCGATTTAAAATGCCGCTGACGCTTTTTTTTTATAGGTGACGCTTCCAACTTGTTTTTTTTTTCAATAAGTATTCCTAGCACCACAGATTACATTGCTCTGATCCCAAAGTAAGTAGCTAATGCACTTGTGTTATGTAAATCAGACACAACGGTGGTACCATAACACCCAGACCCGAGACAGTATGATGATTTCTATAGGTTTGAGGTCATAATGTAACAAAATTATCATCTTCAGCCTATATGTTTATAATTGTCTGCTCTTATGTTACATATGAAGTGAATAAATGAATATGAATATATTTACCCGACTGGGAATCGAACCCGGACCTCGGAGCGGCGACTTTTTGAAACCAGCATGTTTCAAAAAGTCGCCGCTCCTTGTAACCTTGTAGTTAGAACTAAAATGTGGAATACTTTATCAAAGAAAACGGCTAAATCATTTTTGTTAGCGAAAATCTAATTGGAGCAAATAAACAGACTCTTTAGTTTGCTTATTTTGCTGGTAAGTAAGTAAGTAAAGGCTTTTAGGCATCTTTATTTTTTAAGACAAAGGTTTTATTCTATCATCTCCAAGGGGAATAGTTCCCTAGGTCACGACGGCCTCACGCGTTAACGGCTGAACCGATAACGCTTATTATTTTTTGTTTGTTATAGGAGGAGGTGCTTATAAAAGATAATAAAAGAAAAAATTGGGCGGCTGGGCCGAATTTATTGCTTTTTTCTTTGTCATATTCGTCACCGTCCGGAGTAAGATAGGTAATTAAAATTTAAAATAACGAGGGCGGGACGGGGCCGGGAGCGAAACAAAGTTTGCTGGGTCCGCTAATAATATTATACTTTGGATTCCCAGTTTACGTCTACGATCTATAGGTAATCAGAAAACAGAAAGTTTATTTGCAGAAATACATGCATGCAAATGTCATGTCATACAATGAAATCATTTTTTTATAACAAAAAAGAGCCGTGCGAGCTATTTATAAACAAAAACCTCAAGATTCCCTACGAGAAGTTTTTGAAGAAATTAGAATATTAACTGAAGCCTCTCACTATATTTATGAAAACTTAATGTATGTGCAAAAAATTTTGATTCATTCACAAAAAAAGTGATAAACTCAATCATAATACTAGGAATAAGAATAAGCTTGTTATTCCACAATTTAGGCTTCGAGAGGTTGGTAATTCTTTCATAGAGAAATGTATAACATTTTTCAATAAACTACCAGAACACATTGTAAACTTACCGGTCAATAAATTTCCAACTGTCATTAAAGAAACCCTAATGGCGAAAGGGTATTATAAAGTAGATAATTATTTAAAATATAATAATGTATGGACTTGCATGAATACTACAAACATTGTAAACCTTTTTAAAAGAGGCATTGACAAGACTGAGTTTGTTGCGCAGCTTCTTCTCAGCACTAGCCCACAATTGTCCCGAAGCTGTGGTAGGGTTTATATTGAAACGTGTCCTCAATGAACCTATTTGCATAAATAAATAACTTTTATGACGAGTCTTTCAAACGACGCAAATATGCTGGGCTAAGCAGCTCTTATATGTTCGAGCCGTTTGGGGTTGAGACTCTTAGGCCGTGTGGGCCTAGTGCACATCGCCTGTACAATTAATTAACAAATCGGTTAATTGATGGTACGGGTGACCGGAGAGCTGACGCAATTTCTAGGCAAAAGATTAGTTAAGCAATCCAAAGAACAAATGCAGCCAGTCTTCTCTGTGGCGATCGCAGGTTCCAGATTTAGAAAATGTTTTTTTTATTTTTAATCGTTTTTTTATTTATTGCAATTTTATTACTTCGTTTTATTTTTAGGTTAACGTTATTATTTTTTAACTTATAACTCATACACTAATTATAAATAAAATTATAAATATTTCAACTATAGAATGATACGAAAAAGCGGGCTGCTCTTAATACAAGTTTTTTAAACTTAAATGGGGATTTTTAACCCCAGTATTTTAATTTTGTCGAAAAAAAAATGAATTTTATTTATTTTTTATACAACTTGATTGTGTTGCTTTAAATTTTTACTGAAGCGATTTTGATGCGGACGGATCAGTCGTTGGAAGGTGGAAAAATACGTCAAAAACAATTTTGGTACCTACACTCAAACTCAAAACTCAAACAACATGTCGACAAGCCGTCAAAATGGAGGGATTTAGGATGTTTTTTTATTTTTATAAAATTCACAGCTCTTATTCCAAAAACTTAGCTTATCTTACGTTCTAAACTTACAGCCAATAATGAATTTACTTTATGTAAATATAGCAATAATTATTAAAGTTGACACGGTTTGACTTTACACAAACTACAAGTGATATTTTGTGTCCTGCCAATAATACTCTAAAATTCTATTTTTTTATTAAACTATCGGACCCAGTGAACTTTGCTTTGTCCCGTCCCGGCCCCGGCTCGTCCAGCCTCTTAATTTTAAAAGTTAAGAAAAACACTACATATTATTGATCAGTTATCTAGCGGGATGAAAAACAATTAAATTACTAAAATGTCTATAAAAAAATTGGGGTTGGTGATAAAAAAGTAAAAATTTAGGGTTGTAAGTGTATTTTTTAATGCCACATTATAAAAAAAATAGATAGTAGCCGATTCTCAGACCTACTGAATACGCATATAAAATTTGGTAAGAATCGGTAAAGGCGTTTTGGAGGAGTACGGTAACTAACATTGCGACATGGAATTTTTATATATTAGATTGCAAATGTCCGCAAACTATGTACTCTTGATTAATCACGCAATTTCAAAAACCATTTTACTTTTGAAGATTAAAAGCTAATTAACTATAAAAATTGAAAAATAAAAGATTTTAATAAAATGAATCCCATAGAGGCTAAATAAAGTGATTAAAGTTTGACTTCGCTGGCAGAATATTAATAATAAATAAATAATTTAGGACACCATTCACATACATTGTTCTGATCCCAAAGTAAGTAGCTAATGCACTTGTATTATGGAGATTAACTGCCTCGGTGGCGCAGCGGTAGGAGGGTCGCACTTTAAAGCGACGGCTGCGCCAGAGGTCCCGGGTTCGATCCCCGGGTCGGGCCAAAAATATATACCTGAGTTTTTCTGTTCAGAAATTCTTAGGGTAGCCCGGAGTTTGGAAGTTGGCGGTGTTTCACCCCCGTGCCTCGGAAAAGCACGTCAAGCCGTTGGTCCTGCGCCTGAACTCTCTCCGGTCTTGTCAGATTGCTGCCCCATCGGGCTATGAGAGTGAAAGGAATAGAGAGTGCACCTGTGTTTGCGCACACACTTGTGCACTATAATATGTCCCGCGCAATCGGTAAGTCGTAACGACTGGCCACCGTAGTCGAAATCGGCTAGGGGGACTACTATTATGGAGATTATACACAACGGTGGTACCATAACAACACCCAGACCGAGACAATATAGAAAAAGTTGATTTCTATATTCTACATTTTGAAATTGATTGACCGACGGGGAATCGAACCCGGGGCCTCGGAGCGGCGACGCTTTGAAACCCAGCTTCGTCCACCACAGATGTCGTCAATAATATTAAAGCTGAGGCTCGGTAAAACCATATTTTTTATGAACCTAACTATAACCATCGTCTTTCACACTCGTGTGCTTGCGAACGAAGTTTAACAGCAATTGGTCATTCTATAAATACGACGCCGAGGAAATTGCAATCCGCAGGCAGCTAAAAAACCCGCTCATTGCGAACCGGACTCGCACACTGAGGGTTCCGTGCCAACTTTAACTTTCCACTTAGCCAAAATAACACAATATACAGAGTGACTTTTTATCAGTAACGAAATGTTGTGTTAAGGCTCCACTGATAAATATGAACAACTTATACTATGGGGGCAATAGTGAAATCGAGAAAAAAAAAATCAGCTGTTCCATACAAAAACCCCCCATAGTAAAAGTTGTTCATATTCATCAGTGAGTCTTTACACAAAAATTTCAGTACTGATAAAAAAGTCACCCTGTATTTTTGAATGTAAAAATAGCTTTGTTTTTCATAGAAATTGTATGAAGTACAAAGTTGTATTTGCGGTAGTTGAAAATGTGCTTAACCTCAAAAACAACTGGTTTGATCTCGTTCCAAACCAATTTTCGTTGAAGATCTACATAACTAACATATTTTTTAATTTTTTGCCCATTTTACCACTTTGAAAGCGTCCATCTTATAGATGTTTGACTTTGAGATAAAATGGTCTTAAAAACCTCCATGTCATTTTAAAAGACCTATCCATAGACACCCCACACTTTTTTTTAGTTCTATGCATGGGAGCCCTCAAATGTCATAGCATAGGGGAAAGGGGCCTAAAGCGGTTATGGTGCCCAAAGCGGATTTTGCTTTTCAAATTAACGCGCCAATAGGTAGGATCATCACAGCACGCGGAAGCAAAGCCCTCCCCCCGCTCCATTTGGGGCAGTCGTCTGAGTCTGCGAGAGCGTGTGACGGACGCAGTGCAATTAAAAATCAAAATTGGAGGTATTTTGAAAAAAAATACGTGGTAAGTGTAGTGTGTTTTCTTTATTTGTGGTTTGAGTGCGTTTTGATCAATAAATTGATGTTGATTATTATGTATTTGACTATGATTTGAAAGTGCCGACATTTATGTACTCGTCCGGTTTTGAGGTTAGTTTTAATAACAAAAATTAAACGGCTGAAAGGGCAAAGTGGTTAGGGCAAAGCGGTAACCTATCCGCTTTGCCCACATTGGGATAAATTGAGTTCTTTTATAGTAACTAAACGTATTCTTTCAGATGGTAAATAAATACAAGCGTAAAACTGCCCAAGTTTCGTGGGACGAGAGGGGTATGGCCAGTGCTTTAAAAAAAGTTACAGATTTGAAAAGATCTGTAAAATCTACGGCACAAAAGTTTGGGATACCTCTTACAACACTTCACAGACATTTAAAAACAGGATCAGCACAGTAAACTTGGGCGATTTGTGACAATCTTTACTCCTGACCAAGAAAACGAATTACTGGAATATCTGTTCCATATGGATGCTCTTCCATATGAACCAAAAAGAGAAAACCAGTGAAAACTAAAGTTAAAAAAAATCTTAAAGACAAACTTTTGGAAGAGATTAATCCTTAAACGAAGCGTTCAGTTACAGAAAACAATATGTCTCAAGGGAGTTCCTCTAACGTACATTATTCTTCTAATGCTGAAGCTGCTGCTGGTGGGAAGGGTAAAAAGCAAGAACCTGAATTTTATTGCATGTGTTGTATGGAACGTTACGTAGACCCGCCCATAGAAGATTGGATTCAGTGTGGAGACTGCAAAAGATGGGCACGTGAAACATGCACTGATTTTATAGGATGTGGTGATATTACTGTGACGAATGCCACAAAATCTGAATTAAGGACTATTGAATCAATTATAATTTAACTGATAAGGCTGATTTACTGACAAGACTGAATCCCATTAAATTATTATTTTTTATGTTAAATAGGTTTATTTATGTCAAAGGATATTTGTTATTATTGTAAACAAAATGGAAATGGATACCACCATGTTTAAAATAAGGTTGTTTTTCAGATACTTAAGCTTTTTCACTGTTATTTTGTTGATTTTAAAAGCTTTTTTGTAGAGTTTAAATAATTAGTTGTTGATTTTCAAAACTTTATCGTCAAAATTCATTTTCATACTATAAACACATTGATTTAGATGACTTTTAATGTTTGTAGAATTGTTCCATTTCAATTAACGTTACTAATGTACGTCTTTCTTGTAAAACATTAAATATTTTATGACGTAACTTTGCATTTTTTGGTATGACCGCTTTGCCCGATATACAAAACCGCATTAGGCCCCCCCACAGGGCAAAGCGGTTTTTCTTAAAGTTTTTCTAATTTGCTTATAACTTTATTATTTATCAACCGATCTTGAATCTGCTTAAACAGATTTAAACGCCATTAAACACACTAGTTGTTTGTATAAAGATTTAGATTAATATGGATTAACAAGCTAATGATTTTTTGCCTCAATCTTAGCGTATCCGCTTTAGGCCCCTTTCCCCTAGATATGTTTATATTTTTTGGATGGGAATTGTTAAGCGGGATACCTACCAAGTTTGATCCGTGTAATACTAGTAGTATTATATTATTATCTGGGGAAATACTACTAGTTACAGAATAAAGTGACTGTGACATACGGATTGACAGACGCTTCTCGTCGTTATGTCTGTCTGTCTGTCTACGGAACCCTAAAAAGTAAAACTGAGTGAACGTAGGTAAGTGCCTAAAGTACTAAAAACAAGAAACGAACAGCGCGGAAAACAAGTTTTCACCTCCTTATCGTAAATAAAATCGCTTAGAGAACTGGAGTCGGTTAAACAAAGAATCTTCGAGTAGGTAGCATTTCTGTAGAGTGCTCGAGAGCGATCGCCAGCTAACCAATGAGTGGTGCTTGTGAGAGCGAAGCGAAGCGAAAAATCCGGCCAAGTGCGAGTCGGACTCGCTGCTAAGGGTTTCGTGCCAACTTTAACTGGATTAGTGATCCACACTTCCATTTAGCAAAAATACCACAATATTTTGATGACAGCAAAATTAACTTTGTTTGTTCATAGTAAGTTTCAAGTATTTGTATGAATAACAAAGTTATATTTGCGGTTGTTGAAAATGTCTTTTTTCTCAAAAACCACTAGTTCGATCTCGTTCGAACCAATTTTCGTTGAATGTTTTTGTAAAACAGTACTTTGTGCATTTTTTTTCAAAATTGACACTTGCTTCGTTCAAAAGTTGGAGGGGGGGGGGGGACGCCCATTTTACCACTTCGGAAGCGTCTATCTCCCATATGTAAGACTTTCAGAAAAAGTGGTTCTATGAACCTCGAATTCATTTACAGAGACCTATACATGCACACCCTACATGCATAAGTTAGAGCAAAAATTTGGGACTCAAATGTATTTTTTTTAATTATATGTATGAGAATCGTAACGCGGTTATCAAGCTACATCTACCTGCCTAGGTTCAGAATAAAGTTGCTGTGACATACTGACAGACAGACTTAACGAAACTATGAGGGTTACGTTTTTGCCATCCGGCTACGGAACCTAAAAAGCGGAAAAGATTGAGTGTGAGACTCGACCTTATCGTATTTAGTTTAAGACCTGTTTCAAGGTCTCTAGATCTTCTCAGATTGCATTGTATGAGATACGTTTTTATACATGGTGTTTGATTAATAACGCATTATTTATAAATGAGTATGATTGAAAAACATTTTGATTATGCTAGCTAGTCTTTTTTTAGTTTAGAAGCGCTTAGTTCAATCCACTTCGAATTAAATTCTTAAGTTAGGAGTAAGTACTCTATCTTCCAGTGTGTACAGGCGCGGATTCAGCTCTCCAAAAAGGTTGTGGGCGCGCTATGGTTTTGAAAGGAAGCGCGCTACAATTCGGCTTTTAACGCTCAAGCCAAAAAACGCGAACGCACTTTAAATTGGTTATCGACGCTTAATGTCAATAACATGGCGAAGCGAGCGCGCTGCAATCCGGATTTCGATTCTTATCAAACCGATAACACAATTTAGTTTTCGAATCGTAGCAAAAGAATAATATGATTAGGATAAAGCCCGGGCGAAGCGAGCGCGCTACAATTTCGTAACGAGTAAAGTGAGAACGAGACATATGTTTAGGATGCTTCTTAACACGTTCATGTACGCATACCACAATAGTCATCTTTTGTGCCGTGGCGCATAAGAACTGCATACAAAGTTTGAGGACGTCCACACTCGTATCGCCGTATAGCAAACAAAATATTGCTTATTGTATGTCGCTAACGTCCGTAGACGTTGACTGGAAGTACAACCGAACACGACGTTTGACGACTTTGTTCATGTGTGTGTGGGTATTTCTATATGCGTGTGTGAATAATGTTCAAGTAACAAAAAAAAATGTATTTTAGGGCTAGAACTTTGAAAATTGGACACGATGCGGCGCAATGACGTAGCTACCTGATTACACAAAGATTCGACGTCGCCAGCCGTTGTGCTTTGAAATAAAATAAATAAATATAAATAAATTGTTTAATTAGTCACCACAAACTAATCTAAAACACAGTACAGTTATGACATAAGAACTTAAAAATAATACATGTGAAAATAGAAAGAAAACATAGGTTTTTGCTTTTAATTATCTAGTTTGTGGAACGCTGGTGCCTGTGGTAGGTAAAAAACCTGTGTTACAGGTCACCAGGTCTCCATCTCCGAGCGGTAGTTATTTATTTAATTCATAAATCGGATAATCAAAGTTCGGTAATAAAGTAGGTATATAAAATTAAATTCACATGTGGATGCGCGATGCGTGTGTGTGTGTGTGTGTGTGTGTGTGTGTGTGTGTGTGTGTGTGTGTGTGTGTGTGTGTGTGTGTGTGTGTGTGTGTGTGTGTGTGTGTGTGTGTGTGAGTGAGTGTGTGTGTGTGTGTTGTGTGTTGTATAATTGTGTGTTGCGTGTATTATATTAATAAATAAACATTGTGTTAGTAGTCGTTTACGAAGCTACTATTAAGAGATTTTCGGTCTTGCCATACGTTTGCTGAAGTAACCATTTAGATAAAGTAATTTTGAGATTAAAGCGATTGAGATGATACAGGGATAACACCTTATTCAGTTTTTTGTATAGAAAGGGTCCGAGAAAAACAAAGAAACGGTGGCTAAAACAGGTTTTAACTTGTACTGTTTTAATAAGAGGGTTCCGTTGATTTGATTTACCCAGGTATTGAGTAAGTGCGTGCTATTTAAGGACAGAAGCCAATATAAATAGGTAGCTGTCTGACGGTAGGCACTTGACAAAAGTCATAAAGTTTGTCAGTGGAGTATAGACGGGGCTTGAAGCAATGCTGCTTCAAGCCCCGTCTATACTCTTAATGTATGCACTTTAAGAACGGCTCTTTGAGCGCTTTCAAGTTGCATAAGATGGGTTTTAGCAGCTCCCCCCCACGTTGTTATGCAATAAGGTTCTCCCTTGTTTTGTCGAAAAACGTTTGATATAATTTCACTTTTACTAATCACTCTTAACATAATGGTTGTTTAACATAATTTTGTTTTACATAATTTTTATAACAGATAATATTTGTTTGATATAACAACGTTTGTGCTAACATTTAGGAGGCATAATCATCAATCGACCTAATAATCATTTCATCTAATTTTTGTTTTATCTAATCTTATTTTGTATAATTATCATTTTACATACTTTTATTTAGTAAAAGGATCAGTTCGCCTATATTGTTTTTTTTTGAATTATAAGTTTTTAACAGTATTATTTTAAAGACCGCAAATAGGGCAACTTGAGTAAAACAAAGCTTTAATATTTTGCATTTAATCACAAAAAAGGAGCACCACCGAGCACCAGAACTCCCCTCTGTTGGTGTCATCTAGGTTAGGTTAGGTTAGAACAGTGATCCGACAACGCGCGAAGGCGAGCGAGCGAAGCGAGCGTGCCGCGGCAGCGGCCGCCGAGCGCCAGAATTCCCCTTTGTTGATGTCATCTAGGTTATGTAGGTTAGAATAGTGACAGTTTTTTTTTGTAGTTTTATGCATATGCAATAGTTTTTTTACGTGTAGATATTTTACTTGATTTTTTACGTAAAACGGTTAAACTCGCAATCGAATTACCACACGAAAAAAGTACGATTGACGCGAGAATCGCCACCCTGGAAGTCTTTTGACGCTCAATTAGCGTAAGCATAAATGTGATTATTTTTTGTATTATTTAAGTTCAGTTATAAAGTTTCAGTTAAATAAAAATTAGATTAAGCACTCATTAGGCCAAGCAATCATTATGTCATGTGATATTAGGCAACGTGAAAATTCGATGAAATGAAATTATATTACATGAACAATTATGTCAATGAAAATTAGATAAAATAAATATTATAGGAATCGAATAATTATATCAAATGAAATTAGATATTTTAAATGTTTGTGAAGTGAAATTAAATGAAACGTTGTTCGACAAAACAAGGGAGAACCATGCAATAATTCAGGATAGATTCACATAGGGCTCTATACACCAACTTCATAGTTACAGCATCTGCTGACTGTCTAAGTTGCCTAAAAACAAAAAATAATTTGCGTATTCTATTAGACTTATTAAATTAAGGTTGGAGTCAATGATGATGCCTAGATAAGTGACAGATGCTGCTACATCAATAAAACCCGAAGGAGCGGTTTGGGGGGCGATGCTAACAGACGATGGCTCACAGGCTATTTTCATAGTGATTGGATCAGTGGTTAGAGAATCGCGAATCGAAAAATTTACAAGTTTGGTTTTTGAATAGTTAAGCGTTAATAAATTTTGTTTAAGCCATGTCCCTACAGCATTAAATCCCCGCTGAGCAGACTTATAAGTGTCGAACATGTGATACCTGAAAATATAAGAGCTGTGTCATCAGCATAGGAAAAAATGTAACCATTTGGAAGATTCAGTTCACACAGGTCATTGATGTAGAGCAGAAATAGACTTGGGCCAAGTATACTGCCCTGGGGCATTCCATGGGTAATAGGAAGTTCGGAGCTGGTATAAGGTCCTATCCTCACGCACTGAGTCCTACCGGTTAAGTAGCTCTGAAATAATGATAGCTGTGTCCCTCTCACACCCAGTGCTTCCAGTTTGGATAATAGGATAGGAATTGAAACCGTGTCGAAGGCTTTGGATAAATCTAGAAACAGCCCTACACATTTACTAGCCTGGTCTAGTTTTTGAGCTATATGATTCACTAAACTGTGTACGGCATCAGCAGTGTTTTTTTTATTTCTGAAACCAAATTGATTGGGTGACAGTATATTGCTGGTTTCAAGAAATGAGGTAATTCTAAAATTTGTAATATTCTCCAGTATTTTAGATAGTGCTGGTAGAATTGAGATCGGTCTATAGTTCTCAACCCGGCTTTGATCCCCTGATTTAAAAATTGGATGAAGAACAGCTTTTTTAAAGTGATTAGGAAAAATACCAGCATTCAAACTTAAATTGCAGATATATGTAACAGGAGGAACAAAAATATCAATATGTTTTTTCAAGAGTAGCGATGAGATGCCATCCCAGCCAACTGCACAATCGTTTTTCAAGGAAAGTATAAGGCGCCTTACCTCAGATTCATCGGTCTCAATGACGGCAAGTGAATTAAGCTGTGGCGTGATATTTGATGTCGGATTGAAAGAGGGAGAAGGTTGAATATTATTAGCTAACTGTCTGCCGATGTTAGCAAAATATGAGTTTACTTCATTGATGGTGTGTGAAGGGCTACTGTTCGGGTCAAGTAGACTATTTGCCGGTGAAGTCGATTTGGTGATGTTGGTAACAGAATGAATAACATTCCATAGCTGCTTGGAAATAAAACTTAGGACGTAGTTGGACTATGTGCCTCATCACGAAGATCATTTTTGGACGTTCTATAACGTTGTTAGAACGAAAGTGTTAATGTAGTAAAATGAAAAAAGTTTCTACCATGCACTATGCTATTGTGATTAGGGTTGTGGTCATGCCCACAGAGCCCACAACGGCGTATACGCACCTGAGTGGATACCACGACGCTGGTTTTCAGCAGACATATTGACGGAAACCGCTGCCTCTTAACTAGCCGTTAAAGAATATTGACCAAAGCCGGGCCCAGATTGCGTCTTTGTAGTTAACATTTCAAAAATCTTGTTTGAGTTATAATTGTACTGGTATTTTTAGGGTAAGAGGGACAGAGAGAGACTGGAAGCCTTCGAGATGTGGTGCTGGAGGAGAATGGAGCGTATCAGTTGGACGGAGAAGAAAAAAAATGAAGAAATTTTGTCTATGGTTAGGGAAAAAAGGAGATTGATGGAAACAATCGAGTGTAGGAGGGGACGAATGTTGGGCCACCTGATTCGACACGACAATTTTATTAAAACGATAATTGAAGGAAGAATAGAAGGAAAAAGGAAGCGAGGAAGACCAAGAATAAGCTACATGCAGCAAATAAAGGAAAAGATAAATGTCGGGTCGTATCAGGAGGTTAAGAGAAACGCGGAAAGCAGGAGGAATGGAAAAAACTCCACCGACAAGAGCCTAGCTCTTAAATTGGATGATGATTTTAAGGGTAACTAAGTAAATATTGATTTACTTTATTAATCCCTCAAGCGTATGTGAACGAGACACAATGCAAATTCTATTGTTATGCGGTTGGCAACTCGGGTGTTGAAGCATTAAAACATAACAATTACCTTCTGAATGTATCAAAATGAATGTAGGTAAGGCGCATTAACTCTGCAATCACAAAACATAACCTCAAAATGCCTAATCTGCCATTGAATTCCTCGTAAACCCCTGATTATTTTTCAAAAATATTTTTTTGTGTGTATTCTTTCAAATATTTATATATTTTATCCGAACTTTTTGTAAAGATGCATGCAGACGCAAAGTGGGCCGAGTTTCTATAGAGTTTTGGTCAATATCCTTTAACGGCAAACTGCTATCTGTATGTAAGATCTGTATGTAAGATCCTTACGTTTAATCCAACTTCCACAGTTACTAAAAAGCTCCAAACAAGATACAACAACCGCTTGACATTTGACACCGGCTAAAAAGAGGGTGCGTTTTAACCTATGGCCAAGTTTTTAGTAAGCGAACACGGTTAGTATGGCTTCAATGCTACTTGAGTTTACAAAGTAAATTGTGGAACTCGTAAAATACTAGGGTTGTGTAGCGTGTAGGGTAGGGTTTGAATCTATACTAATATTATAAAGCTGAAGAGTTTGTTTGTTTGAATAGGTATCTTAGAAGCTATCACAGTTATAAAATAACTGCACACCAATATACCTAATGCTTGCAGCAAAGGTACAGTGGCAGCACATTTTGTTGCAAACTAGTAGTGTGTGTTGATTAAATCTATAAATTTCTTTAGTCTATTTCACACTTCTGAATCCAAAATGCAAGGTTGTCAATTATTCGGAATGTTGATTTGTTACATGGGGTTTTATAAACACGGATTTTAACAAGGAAGTATCATTTTCCAAAGTACATACGGTAGATCCTTAATCTTAAACAACTCGGGCGAAATGTCAAGTGCCGTCGGCGTAAACAGAGAATTTTAAAAAGTTTTCGCGTTTGCATCGCATTTTACGAACTTTTGGATAAGTGGTTGTCTTTATTATCCCAGCTGCCTTAACAAATAAACTTACTTACATGGAGATTTTTTTTATTAAGTTTATATTTAAATCCTTAATTGGATGATCAAACGAACTTACCTTAAGTGAAGTTCGATCCAAATTGTCCTGACTTCGACGAAGAGATTTAATTGACCATGTAGTATGCCCTACTACGCGTCCATTCACTCGCACACAGGTTTAGCGCAAGAAAGAGAAGGTAAATGACCTCACTCCCTCCCACGCCTCACAGCACTGCCAGCCGCCTGTCGCTCATTCATTTCAGAGCAAGGAGACCGATGTATGAGATGTACAACATTGATTATACTTATTGTAAGGGTGACGATTATTTTTGCATAAAAAACGTACACGGGAATGGGGAAGGGTGGGACCTTAAATCTCTTCGTCGAAGTCAGGACAATTTGGATCGAACTTCACTTAAGGTAAGTTCGTTTGATCATCCAATTGTCCTGCCTTCGACTCTGAGATTTAATTGACCATGTAGATGTTTGGAGTAAAATCAATGTTGTTACAATAGAATAAGTTGACATCTCTGATGTTAGTAGTGATTGATCATTAAAACGATCATATTAAACAACAATTCATTGTTCATGTCGCTATCTTTGACATATACATGTATCACTATTACTAAAAAACATTAGTTGTATGATAACTATGATAAGTTATAACTTTCTACTAATAAAAATATCTTTATTAGAAAGAAAGAAGATATTTGTTAGTATTTTTTATTCATGATTAACTAAAAATTGATAATTTATTTATTTTAATAAAGCATTTCTGTTTAATTGTGGCATGTTATAAAAATTGCAAACAATACAGAAGACGTATTGTTGGGCTGAGACGGTTTGCGAATAATATAGTTTTACACACTGAATTTGGCACGTAAAACAAATGATAATTTTATTACGAGGAAAGCCACATACAGAAAACACTTTTTAGTTAGCGCCTTATCTTTGGTAAGATAAAGGGCGTGAAGGTAATGTCGTCTGAAAAAACGTTATCTTATTCTTGCAGTATTTAGCAAATTTTATAATTATAGTTTTGAAATACGTATGTACATGCTATTCTATTGCTTTTCAGTATGGGATATGTAGGTATTAATGCGACTGTTTGAAAAATATTCGATCGAATACCAAACACATAAATAATATTTTATAAATTAAAATTTCGAATACCTGAGAAAATTTATATACGTAATTTGGTTATAAAATGTGTTTATGATTTGTATAAAAGTAATTGATTAAAAGATTCATTCTTAGGAATGTAATTATTTTAAGATCATGATTATATTCACGGGTGTCTATCAATGATATATGATTATTTGCTGTGTAAGAAAAAGAATACAATAATTCAATGGCTTTGAAATATTATCGTTATCAGAAAGTTTAAGGCATCGGTAGGTAGGTAATGATTTTTTATGTATTATTTATATTTCATTAAGTATATTAGTTTTTTTTTTCTAAATAAGATTTAAAATCGGCTTCTGGGAGCTTTATAAGGGCAAACGACCGCAAACGATTTCTCCGATATAAGTTTTGGTACCACCCGGCCCCGACCACATACGTTTGCCTAATATTCGACTAATCGACCAGGAATGTTCGCCGAGTATTCGATAGTCGGCACATTTCAGATTTATATATACGATGTATATGATAAATTTAATCATAATTTTATTGCCTGGGTAAATGTCTGGATTACTTTTAAGGATTACAATAAATATCAATCCTATGTTTCAGGTTGGTTGCTATGAGTTTTTTATTTATTTAACTTTATATATATTTTTAAGTTTGACAAATATTTGCAACATATTTGGCTACAGATGAGACTTGTTTCAATATTATGAGCTGTGTCAAAAAAAAAACTGATGATGACTTAGAATAAGGGTACCTATTTTGACACGAAATCCAAAAATAAACGGATATCGTATTAAAAGTACCTATGTCATATCGAGATCCCAAGGGTAAACTGGTTTTATACATATTTAAAAACATCTTTACATATGGTTAATAAAAAACATAGATAATTTGGTATGAAATAATTAATTGATTCAATTTTTAATAAATAGTCGAATCACATGACGTCCTCTGGCGTAAGAATTAAGGAAAAGTCCATTAAAAAAAAATCATTTTCAAAATAAATTACTTTTTCTCAACCATACCACCCGACCTATTTTATTATTAATTTTTAATTTTCAATTGTTCCACCGTATGTAAGTAACTGGTGAATATCAAGACAAAATGTCCTTTGAAAAATTATTAAACACAGTATATCGAATACTATAAACATCAAACAATAAAATGCATATAATAAGTACTTATTTTATTGCTTATTAGAGCAACGTTTTCAAGGAACAGTTCCTTAATAACTTAGTGGCTTTCTGGGGAAGATTGTTGGGGAGTGGGTGGATGTAATTGATTACAAAAAACTGATGATTAGAGAATATATTTACTTGATGTACTTTATTCTTAAATCACAGAATAAATAGTAGGAAAATAAACATGGTTCATATTTCCAATAACTCGAATTAGATTATTATAGTGCAATTTGATTCTAATGCTGCATTGCATTTAGGATACGTCAGTTTTTTTTTTAAATATATAAATAATATAAATAATAATTTCCTAGCCTTTTGTTAAAAAAATATTGATAGTGATATTTTTGTAATAATGAATATGGCTTGTATTTATTTCACGTCAAACGTAGGTGTGTGTGTAAATGGCAAATAAAAATAACCGAATTATATGAAATATTGTAATAATACTTGAGAAAATAAAATTGTGTCAATTTATATGCTTTGCTTATGCATTTCCATAAAAAGCAAAAAAGGCATTATCTTCATAAAATGAGCTTGTTTCAATTTAATAGCTACCTACTCTTATGGTATATCTAACAATGTGTCGATAAGTTTTGGTTTATGCTATCTGCCGCATACTTCAATACAATAGAACGTTTGATTTGAATTATTCTTAGGTGGTGCTTGAAACAAGGTCATAGAAACAAAGGTCAATTCCAGGTGACCAAAGGTTGTCACAATTTTTACTGGGCGTTGGCTGGCTTTTCCAAAGATAAAGGACACAGATCTTTATTAAGTTTTCTTGACTCGAGATTAAGTACCGAACTTTGCGACGGTTAAATGAACGTATTCATAAAAAAGCATATCACTTTCACAGCATATTTTTCGAAAAACGAAATAACCTCTAAAACAATGGAATACAGCGCACCCTAATAAATCTTATATGACGGTAGTACTATATTGATTTCGGGGTTTGATAAGATCTCTTATTGGCATATTAAAAAAAATACGCTTTCCAGGTAGTTGTTATTGCTTCAGTAAATAAAGCTAAGCTTTACCGAATTATTTACTGAGAAGTTGATTTAATCTTAGTTGGATATAAAATAAATACGGCAAATTTCCTATCATTCAGAATCATACATTTGCCAGGTATTTAGCAAAGCTCATTCTCATTTTTATTATAGCTGTTAAAATTAAAAGCATTTATTGGAGTTTTTAAACGACTTGGTTTTTATATGGACCCAACCATATTTTGGTACGTCCTGGGCAAGCTTACAGCTTGCTTTGCTTGCTTGCTAGTTATAATCAAAGAGCCAACCACAAGCTAAATAGCTATAGGTATGAGCAGAAAGCAGAATTGTATGTAGAAAAATCTTGCTTTCTTAAAAAGTACATTGTTTTCTTTTACAAAATCTATTAAATTCAATATTTTAAGTAGTATTATTAAGCAATTTATGTTTACCATAGCATTGTCTAGTTAGACAATTTTATAGCCATTGGCAAGAAATAAGTACAAAAGAGTTGTGATCAATGGATAAGGACCCAAACCACCCATAACTATGTGAGCTATGGTGGGATGCTATGCTACCGTTTTTAGAGCTTTGTGGAAAACATATTAGGAACGTGTACTGCAGGTTGCAGAGTACGTGTATTTATGATTAAGGTCTAAGTTGTTAAAGTGTTTTTGAGTCATGTTTACTCATGTTTACTATTCTGAGTAAAAATTTACAAAATAAATATTAATTTATTCGATTTGAAATAAATCTTCTGCCACTATTATTACTTGGTAAACCATTTTATTGCTATTTTGGTTTGTACGTGTGATAGCTCACATTATGCTCCATTTTAATATTTGCCTAAATATTGGCTGAGACAAGTGTTCGGTCGTGGTTTTGCCACGAGTGGAATACGGTAGCCCGTAATAAGTACATGTACGTACGGCCTTAAGGTGATATAACAAAGCATTCATAAGAACACATACCTTTTTTGGTCGGATTCTGATTCCGAGTGCGAGACGTTTAAAACACGCTGGAGTTGTGACGGTAGATCACCGTTGCGAAGCAATTCGCGGCGCGTCATGGGCCACACACATCACAGGTATGGCCGGATGAGTGCGGGCGAGGGCCGCTGATTCATACTCAGAGGCCATAGTGGCGCATCGTCAGCGCTGCTTAATATTAATCATGAATGTCTTTGGCTGTAATTTATTATTATAGCATCAAAGAACAAGTGGCTGTAACTTCAGCTAACTTGTTTCCCTTTTTTCGCAATGAAAATGAGGGTAGGATATTGGAAGCAACGCATACCAAAAGTCTCAGATAAGATCTAGAATAATCTAGATAATTAGGACTGGCTGACCTCACGTGTCAGCTCTGCCAGTATTTGCTACAGATCAATATCGCGTATTGATTCGGAGCGGAAAATGCGGACTGGCTAGCATCGCGTGCTAGCTCGGCCGCGAAGCGTAAAGCATGCATGGTGCAGCCACGCTGGGTAGTGCGTTTTACTTCACATTCACTTGTTAAATTAATAACAACAACATTTTTGAACTAACATGTCACTATAAGATAAATTTCGTTTAGCACGAAATAAAACGGTTATATACTGTGGTTACTGCGTGCGTTGGAACGGCGCGCCCGCACGGACACGAATGAGCGACAGGCGGCTGGCAGTGCTGTGAGGCGTGGGAGGGAGTGAGGTCATTTACCTTCTCTTTCTTGCGCTAAACCTGTGTGCGAGTGAATGGACGCGTAGTAGGGCATACTACATGGTCAATTAAATCTCAGAGTCGAAGGCAGGACAATAACTGTTGATTATTATTTTGTGTTTTTTTGATGCATCAACTTAGGTACTAAGATAGCTAATTTTTAATAAGTTGTAAAAAGTCAAGTTACCCTGCAACGTCCCACTGCTGGGCAAAGACCTTATCTCTACCTCGTTCGAGCCATACTCCACCACGCGGGCTCAGTGCGGGTTGGTTGAGAGGTTTTTGCAAGGCAAGCGACTTACCCTGCTGTCAGATGTTATCAAGCCGCCCATAAGGCCTCTGACTAGGCTTAACGACTAATATCAACCGATATTAGCCGGGACCACCGGCTTAACGGGCCATTCGAAGCACGGAGTTTCCGTGATATACGTCACTTATATGGTCGGAATGGTCACCCATCCAAACACGACCGCTCCGTAGGTTGCTTCACTTCGGTATCACTACCAAAGCGCTGCTACCACTGCGCTGGAATATGAATTGCACTTATCAAAAAGCATATTTGGCTGTAACGGACGAGGAATCGAACCCCCCTACACTATAACACTCGGCGACAATTTTGCAAGCGCTTACTTTAATGCGTAGGCTGCGTGACATAATCAATGTTGCGAGATTGCTCTTACAATAACCGAAGGAAATATTTTTTACAAATTTGTAACAATCGGTTAAGATGAAGGAAGCCAAGTTTTTTGTTTGTTATTATAGTGTTTTGTCACAATACAAACTTAATAATATAAATTGCACTTGTAAAAAGCAATTTTAACGTAAGACACAGGACGGGGTTCGATTCCTCGTTTGTCACAGCCAAAGTTGCTTTTTAAAAGTGCAATTCATATTATTATTATTTTATAGTGACAAAGTACTTTAAAAACAAAAATAAAATGATTATCATATTTATGTATTGAGAGGATTTATAGCAAGAAAGTTACTAAAGCTTAAAGACCCACTTGTGCACGTCAAAATTAAGAACTCAGGGTCAACATTTTAAAGTACTTCTGACCTCTGTAATCATGACAGAAGCTGCTCGCGCTTTTTTTTGAGGATTTAAAGCGGATGTTTAAACTCGATCACATCATCGGTACCGTTACCATGAGTTTACTCGATAGCGACGAAGGTTTTACTCGCTAGCGAATACGTATCTTTTTGTATGGAAAATTTTAGTTATGTCAGTGACCTCTTTTAGTGCTGTACAATTTTCCATAGACATTTTTTACGTCGTAAACTCACGGTAACGGTACTGACTGATGTGACGTGACATCAGTCAGGTGTGATAATCATTTATAAATTATGCACTTCCTTGGGGTTTAAACGATTATCTTTGTAAATCTTTAAACTAAATCCGTTCAGCTGTTTTGCTTTGAAAGCTAGATAACAGACTGACTAAGTACAGACGTGAAAAGTTTTTACATTTATCTAGCATTAGTTCTTTCTGCATCCAGTGTCAGCCTGAGCTCTTTACAAGGTCGTCTGTCTTTAATGTCGGTGAACGTCCTACGCCTATCAAAAAACCACCCTAAGGGTTCCGTGCCAACTTTAACGAAATTACTTCCACTTAGCCAAAATACCACACCTACTTCCACTTAGCTAAAATACCACAATATTTTGTTGACAGCAAATATAACTTTGTTTTTCATAGTATTTGTGTAAATATTAAAGTGATGTTTGCGGTTATTGAAAATGTGCTATATCTCAAAAATTACTGGTTCGATCTCGTTCAAACTAGTTTTCGTTGAAAGTCTTTGTTATCCTCTACATAATGTTTTTTTTTCCAAAATTTACACTCTCTTAGTTTAAAACTTAGATGGGGGGGACGCCTATTTTACCACTTTGTCAGCGTCTATCTCTCAAACGTTAGACTTTTAGAGAAAATGATTTGAGTTACCTCAATGTCATTTTAAAAAAACAATCCATAGACACCATACACGCATATGTTTGACAAAAACTTTTTTTTTGGTTTTAGTTTCATGTACCCTCATGTGCCCTCCCTTAAATATATATTTTTTTTATTTTTTGTATGAGAATCGTAAAGCGGTTAACAGGATACATCTTCCTACCAAATTTCAACAGTGTGATGCTTATAGTTACAGAATAAAGTGGCTGTGGCATACGGAAGGATAGACAGACAGACATACCGACAGAGGAAATTATAAGGGTTCTGTTTTTTGCCATCCGGCTACTGAACCCTAAAAACTACGGAAATCTCTCGATCAGCGCAAAGTTCGTGAACTTTATGTGATTAAAAATTAAGTTGATAATTATGTATTGTATCGTTGAAAAATCCCAAACCGTGTCCATGTTTCCACAGTTTTCTTAGAAAGAAATAACTTTCCGCAAGTAATTAAGTTTGGAGCATTGTTTTGAAGATCATTGAGCCGCAAAATCGAGTGTACTGCGTCTCCGAGACGTGAAACGTGTAATTGTATTTGTGTGTAGATAATTAGCTTTCGCTTAAAAAATTTGGATAGTAAAAAAAAGTAGGTACGACGTGTTTCGTGTCGATCGCGATATCCCTAATAATTCAGCAGGTAAAAAGGGTGGAGGCGGCGTCCTTTGCTGCGTTCGTCGCGAGTTAGGTGCTTTGCTCCGTTCTGACTGGATGAACGATGATTTCGAAGCACTGTGTATAACGTTACCTTCACGTACACTAGGCACTAATGCCAATTTAAATATTATTTTATCTTATATGTCACCTGATGGTGACCGCCTGCCTAACTGGGTCAATAGTTATTATTCTAATTTTAAGCAGATACACGATAACTTCTCAAACGATTTTTTTATGCTGGGAGATTTTAATTTGCCATGCTTACGTTGGAACTCAGATGGATGGTCAGTGGCGCATACAGGTTCCGTTTCATTGCAGGATGCGGCTTGTCGTTTTGCTGAGAATTTAAGTGTCCTGGGCCTCGACCAGTTTAATTTCATACCTAACAGATGCGACAATATACTTGATCTGTGCTTCTCGAATTTATCATTATCTGTTAAGGCAACTTCGCATCTTACCAAAATTGACGCACTACACCCCCCACTTTATATCGAAATCATAGATCTTAACATAAAGCCTCTGAGAGAAATCTCAGTTTCACGTTTCAATTTCTTTAAAGGTAACTACACAGAAATCAATAAATACCTACTTGCTATAGACTGGGACCAACTTTTCTCGAAGGCGACCTCAATCGATGAAGCTGTTGATATTTTTTATAGCCAGATACATGAATGTGCCTTATTACATATACCCCTTACTGTAATTAAAAACAAACACTACCCTAACTGGTACAGTCGGTCACTTATAAAAATTATCCGCGAGAAATCTAGAATTCACAAAAAATGGAAAAAATACAGTAATCCAAGAGACTACGACGAATTTAAAATTCTTAGAACTAGACAGCATCTTTTACAAAAACAGTGTTTCGACTCATTTACGCGTAATACTGAGAGCAATATAAAATCAAACCCTAAATACTTCTGGACCTACGTTAAATCTAAAAGAGGTGGATCTGGTTATCCCCGCCAGTTAACTTTAGGTAGTAAAGACTACACCGATGGTCAGGAGATCTGTTCTGCATTTAATAAATTTTTTGAGAGTGTCTTCACTAAAGACTCAGTAATCTCATCTTCCTATCTAAAGTCACTTTCAAGTAGCTTTCACTTCAATGACTCAATATCTTATATCTCAATTACTCAAAAAATGGTATATAAATACCTGTCTTGCTTGGATAAAACTAAAGGAGTGGGTTGTGACGGTATTCCGCCTTTTTTTCTATCGTCTTGTGCCGAAAGTTTGTCCTATCCTATCAGTTTATTATTTAAATTATCTTTAAAACTTAACCTTTTTCCTTCTTTATGGAAACAGGCCTATATAATCCCTGTACACAAAAAAGGTTCTAAAACCAAAATTGACAACTACCGGCCTATTTCAATTCTGAATTCTGTGTCTAAAGTGTTTGAAAAGATTGTTTTTGATCAGATCTACCCTGTCATATGTAAGGGTATCCTTCAGGCTCAGCACGGTTTTATTCGTAGGCGTTCTACGGTTTCTAATCTTGCGTGTTTTACTAACTATGTTCTTCAGAATATGGATAATGGTGGTCAGGTTGACGCGGTGTACACCGATTTTGAAAAGGCGTTCGATCGGGTGGACCATGTCATACTATTATCCAAGCTGCAATGCCTTGGAATCCATGGAAACTTACTCAGATGGGTTGAATCCTACCTGAAAAATCGCTCACAGGCGGTTGTGATTGGAGGATACAGGTCTAACTACATCTCAATCCCCTCTGGTGTGCCCCAAGGATCACATCTTGGCCCTCTCTTCTACAACGCTTACATATTTGACATCGGGAGGCACATTAGACACTCCAACTACATTCTTTACGCAGACGATAAAAAGGTTTATATGCGAATTAGATCAAATCTCGACAGCACACTTCTGCAACAAGATCTTGACTTGCTGTTTAACTACTATCGTTTAAATAACATCACTATTAGCATTAAAAAATGTCAATGTATCTCGTTCACGCGAAAAATTAAACCTATTGTTTATCCATACAATTTTAATGGTACTATAATCGAACGGGTCAGTGTCGTGCGCGACCTCGGTGTACTTTTAGACGCTAAGATGTCATTGCGCGAGCATATTGACGCTGTTACTAGTAAATCGTTCCGAAATTTGGGTTTCGTGATGCGAACATGCCAGCATTTTCAGAGCATACTTAGTTTGAAAGTGGTTTATTTTGCATATGTACGATGCATTTTGGAATACGCCTCACAAATTTGGTCACCGCACTATGACATTCATATAAATAGCATCGAAAGAATACAAAAGAAATTTATCTCACATCTTAACTATCGTTTTAAGCGTTCCAGCTCTGATTATAAAAACAATTGTCGTTTGTACAACCTTCTAACACTAGATGAACGGAGGTTACTGATGGATATGGGTTTACTTTATGATTTGCTACTTAATCGCATTGATTGTCCTGATTTGCTTGCGAGTATCTCATTTAACGTCCCTAAAAAAAGAACTAGGCATACTAACTTCAGTTTATTTCATATACCGCGTTATGTGACTAATTATGGCCGAAACAGCATTTTATCGCGACTCGTCAGTACTCACAATACAATCTTTCACTCTGTAGACATTTTTATTGAGAGCAAACGTAGCTACAAAAGAAAGATTCAAGAATTACTCCTGAACACATCAAAGTCGAACTAATTTTAAATTATTATTTTATACTTTAAATGTAAAAGAAAGTCGTATTTGTTATACCAATTACAGTCCGCTCTCATTTGGAGGTCGAATATTGTAAAGAATTGTGCGTGCGTTCCTTTGTAACGAAATGATTAATTTTTATAATGAAATAAACACGAAACTCATATATTATATGGGTAATACATTGTTTCATACTGAGTTGCTTTTAAATTAAATAGTGTATTAATATTACTCATTCATATTATTTTAAAAGTTATGGAAATATTGTTTACATTATTGGACTGGCCAAGAATAACGGAGTTTATGGCTCAGGATCAGCTGGCCCGACTATTACTTTGTTGTTAATCGGCCTTACCTAATGGGTGCTTGTACGCGGGCTATTGTTACCGATCCCGAGGATACCTTGCGCATCCGTAGGGCGTACAGGCACCTGTAGGTACGTGTACGGGCGGATGTACACACGAACGCACCTCCTTCTTATTCACATACTTATGCGACACAGTCGTGCTTACTTGCTCACACATACTCAACATGTAAACAATGTTTTGTTTGGTTGGGAGACCTTTCGATTTTCGATGCCTTACTGCGACGTACCTTGGTTTGGGGTCAATGGTCTTAACTAAAATTGCATGCATGCATATTATGATAGTTACATAGGATCCGTGCTACGTCATTCACTACTTACCACCGTTATACGCACGAATAATGTCATGTTTTATGTTTACACATATAATGCTATTATAATTATCGTCTTAACGTTCTGCTTACCGTTAATGATTTGTCCATCTCCTCATCTAAACAATGTTAACATTATCGTGGTCAACTGTTATTGGCTATTCAAGTAACCTATCATGAAATATTATATTTTTTGTAAGCTGTTGTTGTCCCTTTACAAATAAAAAAAAAAAAAAAAAAAAAGTAGTTGTCTTGTATTGTCCCACTGCTTGGCAAAAGCCTTACCTCATGTTGCATAACTATGTATGTACCTACATAGTCACTCCTTCATAGCTAACACCCCACCAAACCATCACTGAAGTCGGGTAATACCTACATTGCACTCTGCCGACTAATTGGGAAGCTTCCTTAGAGGTTTGAGCATAAATATGGTCATTTTGTTTGTTAAAATGTTGCTCAATTGTAAAGATTTTCTGATCCGTAAACAAAATTTTTCTGTGACCTCCCTTTGCGTACCGCTTCAGTAGTTTTTTCGATTTTACCACCCTAACCCTAAAACCTTTCTTTTTTAAATTATCAGTTAAAATATGAGCAGTGCGTCTCTTATAGGCTGCAAGTCCTAAGTCATCTTTTAAAATACGCGACATGGTTCTGGGTGCTATCTTCATCTCCCGAGATAGAATATTTTGCTTTCAGACAGGATTTCTGCGAATTCTTTCCCTTACTACTTTGACCACCTTTTTCGTACGAACACTACGTGGACGGCCAGATCTTTTTTGTGCACAAACAGAGGAGGTCCATTGTACCTATTGATAGCCCGGTACACAAACATCTGACTAATACCAAGCGTATGGAGAGTTTTAAAAATTGCATTTGGCTCCATACCATTGTGTAATGCAATCACAACGATTCGGTTCTTTTATCACCCCACTCCATTTTAATATCGTAAAATATTATAAAATGTATTGGCGCCAAAATTAGAAAACACAATGAGCAATCGTATAAAAATGACAGATTCCAAATTCAAATATAATTTCTTATTTTTAATTGTAACAGTATTTGTGGCCAGACTGTGTATACTATGGTGCGTGCTGTGCCACCGCCATCTTCGACAATAAATCAGTGTGCTAATAGCTTTCAGTGGTTTCACTCGTACTCCCGATTTGCATACATAACACTTCAACTATGAAGTATTTTGAGCCATACCCCAGAAACTACCTCATAGATGAGGTAAGGTCTTAGTGCTACGGGCTCAGTGCGGTTTGGTGGAGGGGTGTTTGCAAGGAAAGTGACTTTCAAATCAAATTAAATCATTTATTTGCAATAAATAGGGTTGGTAAAATGTTGTTGAAATACAGTTCATGTGGCTTACAGACCTATTTAGCCGTTTAGTACAGCATGCAATTTAAAATATTACATAATAATTAATTTTTAATGTTTTTAGATTTAAACATGTCAACAGATAATAAGGATTACAATTCAATTTAATTTATAACAAAAGTCAATAAATTATGGCGAATCAGGATGAATTTTCAAATAATATCAATAACATAGATTATTGTCATTCTGGAATTCCTTCACACTATAATAGCATTTCTTTAACAGCCAGTCTCGTAAATTTTTAGCCATTAGTTTTAATGGCCCGACTTCAAATTGCTTTACTTACCCTTCTGTCAGATGTTATCAATTACACACCTACTTTTGAGAGCAAGGCAATTTATTAAATATTCGACACCAATCACATACATTGCTCTGATCCTGAAGTAAGTAGCGAATGCACTTGTATTATGGAAATCAGACACAACGGTGGTACCACAACACCCAGACCTGAGACAATGTAGAAAATTGTGATTTCTATATTGACCGAACCGGGAATCGAACCCGGGACCTCGGAGCGGTAACGCCTTGAAACCAGCGTGCTTAGCCACTACACCACGGAGGTCGTCATAATATACGAGTAAACAATTCATTGCATTATATTTTACTTGTGTACGAAATACAGGTTGGTCGATACTTGTCTACCATATATTAACTAATTTTACAATATAACGTACCCACTTTAACTTCTAAGAATTTCATAAGCAAATCTTGACTTATCCCGGATACAGGAAGAAGAAGGGAAATCGCGTCATAATAACAAAATC
The DNA here is from genome assembly GCA_963924145.1 of Pyrausta purpuralis. Classification (NCBI taxonomy): domain Eukaryota; kingdom Metazoa; phylum Arthropoda; class Insecta; order Lepidoptera; family Crambidae; genus Pyrausta; species Pyrausta purpuralis. The sequence continues at coordinate 6,755,197 of OZ001672.1, forward strand.
ATAAGACGCACTCACCTAGTTTTTTCCTGCTTTTGTTTACATAAAACTTTTCAAATTATCAACTTCTTTATGTAGGCAGATCGGACGAAAATTCTCTTATCTATCTCGGTCTGCAGAATAGGCTAGTTTATAATCTAGGCTAGTATGTACTCTGATTTTTTATTAGATAGACCATATCACCAGAATAACATTTACTTTTAAAATTTTAGCAACTGTAGTGCTGTGACAATTCGATTGTGTACGATTAATTGAACTTGTGCGAAGAGTTTTCAATTATCAGATATTGTTTTATGAATAATGCATGTAAAACTTTGCAGAGAGCTAATAACAAACCTAATACATAAAACAGTTGTTCAAAGTTGTAAAAAATCAGTCTTTTTTTCTGTCGCGGTAGCAATATTATTGTATGATTTTTACCTTTTTTTGACATTTTACCACTTTACATAAACTTACTCCTTTTTTAAATAATTCAGCTAATAGTATTTCTACACAACATTAATTCAAAATACAACTATTATATTTTCTAAACTCACTTAAAAAAAAATGATTGAATAAATTGAATTCTTCGATTACCTATTTAGGATCATTGCTATTTTTGAATAACGAAATAAATGACCACCCACTAAATGTCATTTTGGTCTATCTAATAAAAAATCAAGGTATAGATATCAAAAAAATAATTTATTTCTGAACTAGCGGACCCGGTAGCGGGGCGCGTTCCGCGTATTTTGAGTTTGCTTCCTCCTCTCCCGTCGCACCGTGATGTTTCCTCGATAAATAAACTATCCAACACAAAAATATTTTTGAAATCAGTTCAGTAGTTCTTGAGATTAGCGCGTGCAAACAAACAAACAAAATCTTCAGCTTTATAATATTCGTATAGATTTTATCAGCTGGTTTGCCTTTGTTAACAGCAAAGCGCTGGGCGTCTCGCCCGTCACTACGCACCCCTTAATGACGCCATTAGAAGAGCTTTTGCCACCATTAATGTTCAATCCACGTTGGAACCATGTGGTTCGGCCCATAATGATGGCAAGAGACCTGATGGCCTTAAGCTTATTCCCTGGGAACGGAATCAGGCCTTTGGGATGCAACTTGTATCGATACTTTGGCCCTCTCCCGGAATTTCACAGAATCAGCCCTTAAAGCTGGTGCAGCAGTGGAGTTGGCTGAAAACGCCAAGCCTCGCAAGTACGTCTCACTCTCAGTGATTATTTGTTTGCGCCGTTTTGCGTGGAAACATTTGAACCGTGGAGACCCTCTGCTAAATTGCTGTTTAGAAAAATTGTGCCCAAATTAATTTGTGTAACAGCCTATAATTAATAAAGCTGGCTGGTTCCTAGCTTACAGGATTAGCTATCCAACGTGGCAACGCAGTCAGCATCATAGCCTTGCCGCAAGTAAATGGTTTCGTTAATGAATATATAGGTAGATTTTCAGGTTTTTTTTAAATCAATTTAAGAAAAAAAAGCCCGCCATTTACAAAGTCACGTGACGAATTGTGTGGTTGGCATAAACTTAATTATTAAAAATATTAATAATTATTATAATAATTAAGTTAAAAAACATTTTAATAATTAAGTTTAAACCTATACAAGGTTTAAATTAGACTATTAATATTTTTAATAAATAAGTTTATGCCAACCACACAATTGGTCACGTGACTTTGTACAATGGGGGGCTTTTTTTCAGTTATAAACAATTATAACTCATAGTATTTTACTGTCAAGAAGGGTTTCGATTGTAAGTAGTGACGTCAATAAGAACGCCATGGCAGTTCGAGCGTTTTTGAGGCACATTCAATTTGTTTTTTTTTAAACATAATTATCTCATGTAAATCCGTACTAAAATGTGAAAGTAACTCTGTCTGTCTGTCGTGCTTTCACGCCAAAAGTACTGAACCGATTTAAATGAAACTTAGCACAAACATAGTCTAACGCACGAGAAAGAACATATGCAATTTTTATATGCGAAAAAATAGTTGTAAGAGGTTGAAGACGGGTATGAAAGGTTGTATGTAAGTTTCGACGTTTTCAAAGTCGGATGCCAAATTTCGGATATTTTTTAGAAAACCATTAAAAAAAACGGTAAGTAGGTATAACAAAAACCACAAGGCCAAAAGGCAGGAAGTGATTGCTAATTACTACCATCTTACCTATTTCAGCAATACTTAAATTAATGAAATGAACGATGTCGGAAAGAGATCTTGTCTATCTAAAAATAAACTTTAAAAAAAAGTAAAAACCGACTTCAAAACCAAATGCACTAAAAAGTCTTAAATAAACTCTTCACCATTGAAAGGAAAGGAATCCGTTTTATAGGCAAACAATTTCTTTTTGGAGTCGGTGCCATCACTTTGACCATCAAGCATCAACTATCACAGCACCTTGCATTTTGGTTTTGAAGTCGGTTTTTACTTTTTTTAAAGTTTATTTTATTTCTTCATTTTTAGTGATTACATAAGAGGGGGGGGGGGGGAGTTGCACCTTATGATTCTATTTTTTTTAAAAGCTACAAATTACCTATCATAAGTTCCGTCATTATAATTACTGAACTCCTAAGCGTTAAGGAGTTCCACCATCAGCTCAGCCCCACAAGATGTTGACTATCAGGCGTAACAACACGTCAACATTAAGATTCTAGTAAAGAAACACTATACGTGCCTTTAAAATTTGAGGGTTTCCCTCGATTACACGAAGATCCTATCATCAGATCCCAAAATGGGAAAATGGGACCAACTAGAAGGTACACCCTGTAAGTGGCCGAAGATAACCTCCTCCTTTTTTGAAGTCGGTTAAAAATACATGTATATTTAGTCTGCTTGTCAAAATTCCACGCCAAATTGATTTTGTGAATGTTTCTCTTCTGACAAATTCAATATAAAACTTTTACTCGAATTCTTGAAATGAATTTGCATTGGACTTAAATGTCGCGGAACTAGTGAGGGGAAAAGAGTAGAAGAATATCGACATGACTCTAGACAAGTGGTAAACGCTACAATATGAGAAAACGCTCAAAAAGTTTTATGTATTTGTCTTTTGAGAACGATCTCAAAATAGTGTTTTTAATATTATCACAGTGTAGTTGGTGTTCCCTACTGTGATTTAAACTAAGCGCTTCTCATCAATATTTATTTACACAAAGGAGAGAAACTCGCTGCTCGCGTCCGAGTTTCCTGAAGGTTACAAATACAGACTTCTTCTGGGCGAGCTCGTTCCATCTTCGACTTCATCCAGTCGCACTTGACTTGGTCTGGAGTCAAGAGCAAATATACAACCACTTTTTAATATGTGTCACATTGTACAAACAATCTTTATTAAAATGTTGCCCTATCTGTTTATTATTAAGACAAGTTAGACAACCCATCACTAGTGCAAACCCGTCAAAATACGAAATCAATCAATGGTTAGTTTTTATGAGCGTATATACACGGTTATATTATTTCTATCAGTATTGTAACTGGCCCGTGTCCTTGAAATAAGTACCTACAGCAGCACAGTACGTTAGCATGCGATAGGGCTGTCGCCCACATACAGCGTTTTATTTTATTGCATCTGCCTACTTTGAGTTTCTATCTAGTTTTGAGATTGTAAATTTATTACTTTTTATTTATTTATATATTTAATTAGTACAGATACTAATAGATAAATAAATAAAAACAATATGAAATATTAATAGGATAGCATAAAATCATCGCAATCAACATTCTAGTTTTCGAGAAACTCATGGACAAAAATACATTCATACATACAAATATTACATATGAGTAATATTTGGCACGTATTCAGAAGGTAGTATAGATTAACATACGCAAAAATGGTACAATTCCAACAATATTACATACATTGAATTGATAATGTCCTTTTTTGAAGTCGGTTAAAAAGGAAATACCAATCCATTAAGACACAAGACACCAATTACGTAGTAGGTAGGTACCTACTTACCTCATAGTAAGTCTTATTATTTTATAGTCTTACCTTTCGGAGTTTCCAGTTAATCGAAAAAAAGTTATCTCTGGGTCGTTATTGAAGAATTCATGCAACCAAAAACAGCACAATATATTCTACTTGCCATATTAAATAGCTACTTGTACTTATTTCTAGTAAAAAATCGCGCAGTTACTGATTAAAAACCAACACACCGTCCGGTCGTCATTGCGGCACGTCCGCGACTGTATCATGCCGAGCGCATGCCGACATCCGAGCGAGTAGGTATAGCTCGCGCGTCGTCCGTTTGTATAAAGTTACAATACTGTAGACATAACATTACCGTGGTATATAGCATTAATAATAATGTCAGCGCGGCGCAGCGGCCCGGTGAATACCTACCGACTCCTCTCTCGACAGAGCGTCGTCCGCAGAGCAAGAAATGATCAGAATTGCTAATTAAACTAAAACCCCACATAAAACCTTATTTTTTCTTTCTTTCAGAATTATGTCAATTGAATTAAAAAACATTTAGGGTGTCTAAGGTTTTGCGCACTGAACATAACATGTTGCATCCTAAATAAATAAATAAATGCTGCGGTAACAAGAAAAGGGGCCAAAGTAAGCAAGCATAAGACAAGACACTCGATATAAGTTTTTTTTGTCGCTAGACAACACACCAATTGTCGTGGTTTCAAAGTAAGGAATTTGAAATTGTCTTCCTTGTGTTACGAATACCAGTGTCGGAAGTCTCGACATTGTTCCGTGTAAAACCACCAGGTGGCGCTCGAAAAATGCTGTGACAAAATTGTTGTTTTCGTGTATTTATTGATTGAGAATAATTTTTGAATGATGCTTAAAAAACTACAAATATTTTTTAAGATTTATTAAAGATATAGCTACGTATGTTAAAATGATATTTGATGAATTAGAAAACCATAAAATTGAAATTGTCGACGCGAAATGTCAAAAATGATGCATCAGACTTCGCCCGCTGACAACGAAAATACTTAAACACATATTAAACATCCATGACTCAGGTAAAAATATTCGTGTTGATCATACAAACATCATACGAGATTCGAATCCGCGACGGCCTGCGTAATAGTCAGGAGCTCTAACCAATACACCAATCGCGTAGTAAAATTTTCATTGGGAAACTATCGATAAATCGTTAAGACACCACAGTACATCCCTAGCTTTGTCCTTATTCATCACAAAAGTAATAAAGAATCATTAGTTATATAAATTCTGTTTAAAACGACTTTAATGAAAGAATTCCCCCTTGGATTTCAATTTTGCGTCGGATCTGGGGTGATTGAACTCTTTATTATTTTCCAACTTCAAAAAAAGAGGTTCCTTATCCAACTGAGTTGTTATTAGGGGCGTCCAATCTGACTTAATAATATTTGACTCAAATGTAAGTCATGATGGTTTTAATGGATTTGCGTTGTACATTTTTAAAACAGGATGTCTCAAAAATATAAGGAGGAAACCAGTCGATTTTTTAATCTGTAATAAAATTTTTGCATCGCTCGCTAACATGATTTATATGTAGGTATGTATGAGTAAGATTTAAGTAGAAAAAAAATAGATATTTAACTTTGATGCCTCCATTACTTTTTTAGGGTTCCGTAGCCGAATGGCAAAAACGGGACCATTATAGTTTTATCAGTTCTGTCTGTCTATCTGTCCGTCCGTATGTCACAGCCACTTTATTCCATAAAATTATTATCCCTTTGGAATAGAACGACAAAAGCGAGATGTCACTAGCAGCAAACTGTGTGATAAAAAGAGATGGGTAGCAGAACCATTTTTGTCAGATGTCAAACAGTTGACCGCCCTGCAGAAGCTCGCTGAAAATTACGTGCATTTGATTTTTTATATTAAAAGTGAAATTGTGAATGTTTTGGAGAAATAATGCGTCTGAAACATGGTGATTGATGCATTACAGCCGGCATAACCCCAACAAATAATCATTTAACAGATAGATTAGTCCAAATCGAAGCCTCTTTTAAGATACGACTTATATTTACTAATGCGCTTCTAATTTAAAGTACGCAGTTTGATTATTCTATTCTGCAAACGTTAATTTACGTAAAAATAAAGACAGAATAACACAGGGAATGTTTATCGACGAATATTTTGTAAAATGAAATAACATTTAGTTTTACACTAGAGCTGCATGTTCAATATTTTGTGTCGACTGTTTATCATGCAGTAAACTACTATATTTAACTTAGGAACATTGTTTTTAATCACCTAATCAAAAGGTTATCTCATTTAAAGCTACAAATGTTACTTACTTAAGCTAGTTACTGACATCTTAAATCGGTTTCGTTTGACAGCTTTTACTTGTCCTTCTAATCCGATAGGAATATTAATTTTATGCTTTATTCTGAAACTACTAACATTACACTCTTGAACCTAGGTAGGTGGATGTATCCTGTTAGCCGCTTTACAATTCTCATACAAAAAAATATCATATTTAAAGGAAAATACATGATGTGGATCTTTAGAAATACTGTCAACGAAAATTGGTTTGATCGAGATTGAACTAGTAGTTTTTGAGATAAAGCACATTTTAATCAAATATAAAAAAACTAAGTTATTTTTGCTGTCAACAAAATATTGTGGTATTTTGGCTAAGTGGAAAGTATAGGTAAATGGACCTTACTCAGTTGATGTTGGGATGGAACCCTCAGTGCGCGAGTCCGACTCGCACTTAGCCGGTTTTTCATTACTTTCCTTCCGAAGTTACAAAAATTTTGAAACGTATTTTTCGTAGGTAAGGACCCAATTTATATGGTAATATCTTGACTATGCCTGAAATTTATCTTGACTCTAGTTTTTGAGGTGCCCTTTATACTAATTTCCAAAGATAATTATATTTTTGTTTTTAGTGTTTCGCTGGGTGCGAAGTACTGGGTATAACATAGTCTATCGCAGCGCTCATGGTGGTCAAAAGTAGAAATAATGTAAGCTTTGTCGTCAGATGTATCTGTCAATGGCAAAGCGATTCTACATGAATACATTTTAGTATTATTTATTAATCGCATTAGTCCGCTAACAAAAATGAGGCACAATAGTTGTTGTGTTTTAAACTGCAAGAATACTGGCAGAAATGTTTTTGACAGGCTCTCTTCATGGTTTATAAAGTGGATCAAAGCAGCGATATGCTTACATTTACCACTTTGATTATAAACACAATTACATTTCACACTTGTGACTACTCGTGCTGTATTAACCTGCAATCAAATTAATATTTGAATATTACGTCTATCAAAACTCGATCAAACTAAGCATTAAGTTCAAATTACTTACATTTAGAAAGTAATAGATGTTTGCCTTATGATGAGAGCGTGAATTATTGAACTCTACCCTTGTTTTGTTCTTAATTCTTCTACATCTCGGACATGTCCAGCCAATACCAACAACTTTCCTTTAAATACAGTTTTTGGTTGGAATTTGATTTTGTGAGTCACACTCACAAACCCGGTCTTCAAAACAATACTCATTTCGATCTCAAAACGATATTTAAGTAATTACTAGCGATAAAGGAACATTTAAATATATTAACTGTTGTATAATGAAACCAACACCCTTTTTCTACCCAAATCGTGGTATCACAATAATTTATTAGTCGAAAATATTTATTTTTTCATTTCGATATTTTTTCACAAGTATACGACCCACATGTCAATATGACAGAGCCCACAATGTTGTGGACGCTAGTTGGCGCTGTAATCGTGCACGGAGCCATTAATAATATAAAATACATTTGAAAAAAGCTACTGTGTCAGACGAGGAATCAATCCCCGTGTCTTACGCTATCCGGGTGTATGCCTATGCCACTCGGCCACCGACACGTAAGCAAGCCTGTTGAATTTAGCAAGTGTTTTCTTTAAATTGTGAGAGCAATCTTGCAACATTGATGACGTCACGCAGCCTACGCGTTAGATAGCACTTATAAACTTTAACAGGCTTGCCGATGTGTCGGTGGCCGAGTGGTATAGGCATACGCCCGGATAGCGTAAGACACACAGTTGCTTTTTTCAAGTGCATTTTATATAATTTTCAAAAAGTCCTATTTCCCAGACGAGTATGAATTTGAAACTAACCATGTATTATAGAATCATCAGTTATCATGTTTTATCTTGAGCGTGTCAGATCTATCGATCCATTAAATCGTTAACGAGCAAAAACACCTTTTCCGGGAAAAAAACCATTTCCTCTTGTATCCTGGGGATAGAGTCAAGAAAAATGCGTAGAAGCAGTTAGTTATTTTAAAATGAGTTAAAACGGAAGTCCTATGAACTCCACACAATTTGTCTTTGTGTTGATTTCAAATTTATCCATCTACACTTATACAGCGTGTTGTTTTGGTCAGCCACGCCTGACTCAGGGGTGGTTGTAAAATGATACAGATGCCAAAGTAATATAAAAAAATGGATAAGACCCACAAAAATATTTGTTATTGTAATAATATAGCGAGCGAGTTAAAACTGCCAACACCAGGTCGCCTGTTCGTAATTTACTCGTTTTTTTTAGCATAAGCATAACTCGTACTATCATCCCTGAGTTGGATGGCACTGACCAAATCAACACCCTGTATAGTTTCTGTCAAAATAAATAGCATTCTTCTTGGGGCTAACTCTAATGCTCAAACACAACACCTTTTTGTATGAGACCAATATCGCTATCTCCAAAAAATATTTTATTTCCCCATACTAAAGTGTCGATCAGCTAATGCTAGTTTGAATAGAAAAGTTTAAAAAAACCGGCTAAGTGCGAGTCGGACTCGCACGCTAAGGGTTACGTGCCAACTTTAAGTAAATTGGAGATCCACTTACTTCCACTTAGCCAAAATACCATAATATTTTGTTGATAGCAAATATAACTTTGTTTTTCATAGTACTTGTATGAATAACAAAGTAATCGTTTATTGAAAATGTGCTATATCCGAAACACTGCTATTTCGATAGATTTACCACTTTGGAAGCGTCTATCTCTTTAACGTTAGACTTTTAGAAATACTCGTTATAGTATTGGGAACCTCGACAAAAAAATTGCGTTATAATTTCATGTATGGTAGCCTAAGCCTAATTATCATTAATTTGTATTTTTTGTATGAGAATTGTAAAGCAATTAACAGGATACATCTACCTATGTTTCAACTGTGTAATACTAATTGTTTCAGAATAAAGAAGCTGTAACATACAGAAGGCCAGTCCGACAGACAGATAGACCGACTTGACGAAACTATAATAAGGATTCCGCTTTTTGCCATTCGGTTACGAAACCCTTAAAACGGATTTCGATGTTAGTTCTATACAAGAAGTTGTTGTCTTTTAGCAACTGAATCACCACCAAGAAGGAATGCAGTTAATTTTCTTAATCCCAGTAGTGTCTAAAATTTATAATCGCAAAAGGATTTTTATAGGTACCAGTGGCGGCTGGTGGTTTATCGAACTGGTAGTGCACTTTAAGAAAATCGAAGCAAAAACTAAAAACAATTACGGCAATATAAATAAACAATAATTAATGCGTCACACATACAGTGAAACATGTCATGATGTCAATCATGGCTGCCGTTGTCGCCTCGCGCCCATGCCGGCCGGCCAATCCGTCAAACATCGGGTGCTCTCGGCAATCGTCGGTTCGCCCGTGCGGCGCTTGAGAACCCACTCATTACTCGGTACATTTCTATGAACTATCTTTTGTTTCACGCGTCAGGCGTGTTACCTCGTATCTCCTACAAGTTATATAGCAGTCCTCGTGCACTCGCCGAAGCGCACGAGAATTTGTCTTTACAGAAAAATAAGTCTTAATAGTTTAGTAAAGCGCTCAAACTGTTTTACCATAATTGGAGATTATATCTTTTATACGTTTTTGTATGTTTAAAAATAACTATTAAAATGGTGATTAAAAAGAAAGACGAATTACTTAATATTTTGTAATTTTTAAATCTTTTGAATTGGTGGTTCAGCGCACGAGCGCACTTAAGGTACAGCCGCCACTGACTATCGAGGTCATCACCGCTTAACCAATTCAAGAGCAAAAATCACTTTGCGTCGTCTTTCGTCCTAAGATACACCCGTTTTGGATTGTATGTGCAAGCGGTTTCCGTATGAAAGTGGAAAGGCGCCAGAAACTTCGACAGTATTTATATGTAGTACCTACTACCTGATGTCTTGCAATCTAAAAAATAATAATAGGTGTAGTGAAGAAAACCTAAAAGTACAAAAAATAAGACGAAAAAGAAACTGCAACGACCTCCCATAGAAACAAATAAATAAAAATGCGCGAGACAAAAAACAGATTGTCAGGAACGAATTTTATCACTAACAAAAATAAATTGCGCTTATAAATTGCAAATTGCACTTGAAAAAAGCAACTTTGGCTATGTGACAGACGAGAAATCGAACCCCGTGTCTTACGCAATCCGGGCGTATGCCTATACCACTCGGCCACCGTCACATTAGCAAGCCTGTTGAATTTTGCAAGCGCTTTCTTTAACGCGTAGGCTGCGTGACGTCATCAATGTTGCAAGATTGCTCTCACAATTTCTCAAATTTTTGTTTGTATAGTGAGTAGTGACAAAACACTATAAAAACAAAAAAATAATTATAAATTGCACTTGTAAAAAGCAACTGTTTCAGACAAGAAATCGAAAAGAGTGTTTTACGCTATCCAAGCACATACATATAGGTAGGTACCACTCGGCCACCGACACATTGGCAATCCCGTAAAATTGTGTGTGAGGCTTTCTTTATTAATGTTGCGAGTTTGCTCTCTCAACATCCGAAGGGAACATTTTTACAAATATTTAACAAGCGATTTAGATAACGTAGAAGAACTAAGGAAACGTACAAATCCCTACTAATCAGTAAGCTCAAGTGGCAGTGGGCAGAGCACATAGCGCGAAGAACTGATGGCCATTGGGGCAGAAAAGTTCTAGATTAGAGACCCTTCGACCAGCGTGAGACGTCCATGTAAAGATCGCAGGATCACACTGGATGAGGTGATATATATACACCAATGTATATATATATATATACATTGGTGTATATATATATATATATATATATATATATATATATACACCAATGATACATAAATACTATATTATGTATAATTCCTATAGGAATTATTTATTATTATTTTTGTCATTAAAAAACTCTTGTATATTGTAGTAGCACTTATTAATCAAGTATTCCTTTAATGTTTTGGTAGATATTTTTGGCCTGGTTTGGTTTTTTATATAATTAGGTAGATGGTTATATATTTTTATTAACATGTTATTAGGGGTGGATAAAACTAATTTTAATTAAGTAAATTGTGTTTTAAGTTTGTTTAAATTTCTGTTATTTCTTTTATTATCATTTTTTACTGGTGAATAAAAATCTGGGTATTCTCTTAGGTAGGTACATAAGGTCTATATGACAAAAAATCAATCTATATCAAAGTCACCACTGCACAAAAAATCAATCTATATCAAAGTCATGTTCATATTAACAACCATATTCTGTTTGCTACCAGGTCGAGAGGCGTCCGCGCAAGCTGGGTGATGTTGCGGAAAAATGTCCCGTTGGTGGTGGCTACTGCTGCTGGATACCGTCGCCGCTCTCTCGCCCGTCGTTAAGATTGGTGAGTCATATGTGATGCATGGGAGTCATATGTGACTCATGAGGAAATATCCCGTTGGTCGTAGCTACTGCTGCTTAATACTGTCACCTGTCTCTCACCCGTCGTTAGAATTGATGAGTCATATGTGATACATGAGTCATTTGTTATGCACGGGAGTCATATGAGACTCATGACGAAATATGGGTCTTGGCTGTTGCTGGATACGTCGCCGCTCTCTCGCCCGTTGTTAAGATCGGTGAGTCATATGTGATGCATGGGAGTCATATGTGACTCATGAGATAATGTCCCGTTGGTGGTGGCTACTGCTGCTGGAGACCGTCGCCGCTCTCTCGCCCGTTGTTAAGATCGGTGAGTCATATGTGATTCATGGGAGTCATATGTGACTCATTAGAAAATGTCCCGTTGGTGGTGGCTACTGCTGCTGGAGACCGTCGCCGCTCTCTCACCCGTTGTTAAGATCGGTGAGTCATATGTGATGCATGGGAGTCATATGTGATGCATGGGAGTCATATGTGACTCATGAGGAAATATCCCGTTGGTCGTAGCTACTGCTGCTTAATACTGTCACCTGTCTCTCACCCGTCGTTAAAATTGATGAGTCATATGTGATACATGAGTCATTTGTTATGCACGGGAGTCATATGAGACTCATGACGAAATATGGGTCTTGGCTGTTGCTGGATACGTCGCCGCTCTCTCGCCCGTTGTTAAGATCGGTGAGTCATATGTGATGCATGGGAGTCATATGTGACTCATGAGATAATGTCCCGTTGGTGGTGGCTACTGCTGCTGGAGACCGTCGCCGCTCTCTCGCCCGTTGTTAAGATCGGTGAGTCATATGTGATTCATGGGAGTCATATGTGACTCATTAGAAAATGTCCCGTTGGTGGTGGCTACTGCTGCTGGAGACCGTCGCCGCTCTCTCGCCCGTTGTTAAGATCGGTGAGTCATATGTGATGCATGGGAGTCATATGTGATGCACGTGAGTCATATGTGACTCATGAGAAAATGTCCCGTTGGTGGTAACTACTGCTGATTAATACTGTCGCCTGTCTCACGCCCATAGTTGAGATCTGTGAGTTATGCACGAGAGTCATATGTGACTCCTGAGGAAATGTGAGTCTTGGCAACTCCTTGATACCGTCGTCTGTCTCTCGCTAATCGTTAAGATTAAGTCGAATGTGATGCATTTGATGCACGTGCACTGACTAAATGAACGAGCAATAGACAGATTGTGATCCCCTGACAAATAGCGATACCCAGGCAATTTTACTAGCTGCTTCTATTATTTCCTTTGACGTTATAGACTGGATGAGGCTAAAACTAAGCTAGTCGTGGCTGACACAGAGTCAAAGAAGTAAGCACCTACTGTATTTTTTTTACATAGTAATTGTTTATAAATATATGATAAATATTGGACACCAGTCACATACATTACTCTGATCCCAAAGTAAGTAGCTAATGCACTTGTGTTATGGAAATCAGACACAACGGTGGTACCACAACAACCAGACCCGAGGCAATATTGCAAATTTTGATTTCTTTATTGACCCGACCGGGAATCAGACCTAGGACCTCGGAGCGGCGACGCCTTGAAAACCAGCGTGCTTAGCCACTACACCGCGGAGGTCGTCAATGGAGGTTATGGTTTAGATTAAGGTTTCACGTAGCCCGCACACTATGAATGTTGATTTAAACGCTATAACTATCTTTAAAATTTTCACTGATCCAATACATATGCCATTCTTCTTCGCTATTTTTCACTATTCTTGGTGGTTAATCGTGTATTGTATTTCATGCACGGATGTACCGAGTTAACTCATTAGTGCGTCACATATAATGCATAAAAAATAAATAAATATGCACATGGCAATACACCAATTGTCGTGGTTTCGAAGTAAAGAATTTTCTGGCTTTTGTTACGAATACCAGACAACGATTATGACGAGGGCGTCTCCCATAAATACTTAAATACATATAAAACAACCATGACTCCGGAACAATAAATATCCGTGCTCATCACACAAATATTCGTAGCATAAGGATCTCTAACTAATACACCAAACGCGTCGTCATGAACAATACAAGTGTTAAAAAAAAAGTTAAAACCGACTTCAAAACCAAAACGCACTAAAAAGTCTTAAATACTCGTAACTTTTTTAAAAAAGTTATTTTCTTCATTTTTAGAGATTACAGGAGAAGGTGGGAGAGGGGGGGAGAGAAGTTGCACCTTATGACTCTGTTCTAAAAGAAGCTACAAACTACCTATTATAAGTTCTTTCATTACAATAACTGAACTCCTATGCGTTAAGGAGTTCCACCATCAGCTCAGTCTCACAAGATGTTGACTAACAGACGTAACAACACGTCAACATTAAGATTCTAGTAAAGAAACACTATACGTGCCTTTAAAATTTAAAGTTTCCCTCGATTACACCAAGATTCCATCATCGGATCCCAAATTGGCAACAATGGGACCAACAAGAAGGTATACCCTCTTAGTAGGCGAACGACTGAGATATGAGGTAACATAAATACAAAAAAAAACATACAGTCGAATTGATAACTTCCACCTTTTTGAAGTAGGTTACAAATCACACTTACTCGTAAGATGGAAAACTGAATATCATTTCTTTTCAGGGGCAATATTCACGGAAGAAGCACGCGGGGGGAGCGCGGAGTTGGCCTTCAAGTACGCAGTGTATCGTATCAACAAGGAAAGAAGTCTGCTCCCAAACAGCACCCTGGTGTATGACATTCAGTACACACCGGCTAGGGACTCCTTTAGGACTTATAAAAAAGGTAAGTTAAAAGCATTTAAATACTATTACTATCGGACTGACACCACTTGTTATCAACACATGCAAACGGTTTTATTTCGAAATTCAAATCTCAAGGAATACGTCATAGTCTTGCCATCGTATTGGCTACACATTAAGATTCGATTTTATCAACTTCAGCGGGCGATGTCTGAAGCAAAATTTTTGACATTTCGCGTAGACATTTCAATAATATGATTTTCTGATTCATCAGATATCATTTTAACTTACCTACATAGCTATATCTTTAATAAATCTTAAAAAATATTTGTAAAATTATTCTTCTCTACTTCCGACACAGATAGGACTGATCCGACCGAATAAGTATAAAACGGTCGATTTTAAAATGACATAAAATGTAAATGATAGCTGACCAATAGTTGATGTTTTCGAATCAGGCGTTTTGTATTGTATACGACGAATATTCCTTATGTGACGTTGATAAAATCGACTCTTAGAGAGAGTAATATTCAAATGTCTAACGATCACGGTTTATTTCAATAAATGCTAATAAAAAGTACTTGATCTATTCATATTATTTGTAAAAACAGGCCAAGTGATAGTCAGACTCGCACACTAAGGGTTCCGTGCCAACTTTAACTGAATTTGAGTTCCACTTACTTCCACTTAGTCAAAATACCACAATATTTTGTTGACAGCAAATATAACTTTGTTTGTCATAGTATTTGTATAAATAACAAAGTTATATTAGCGGTTATTGAATATGTGCTCTATCTCAAAAACCACTAGTTCGATCTCGTTCAATCCAATTTTTGTTAAAAGTTCCAAGATCTACATCATGTATTTGCTTAGTTTAAAAGTTAGATGGGGGGGACGCCCATTTTACCACTTTGGAAGCGTCTATCTCTCAAACGTTCGACTTTATAGAAAATGGTTATAGGAACCTCGATGTTTTTTTAAAAGACCTATCCATAGACAGCCTTCATGCATAGCTTTTGTTTTTTTTATGTTGTAGTTCCATGTATGGGAGCCCCACTTAAATATCAATATTTTTTATTTTTTGTATGAGAATCGTAACGTGGTTAACATGATACATCTAACTACCAAGTTTAAACGATGTAATACTAATAGTTTCAGAATAAAGTGGCTGTGACATACAGACGGACAGACAGACGGACTTGACGAAATTATAAGCGCTCCGTTTTTTGCCATTCGGCTACGGAACCCTAAATAATTACACTGCGATCCGAGTGTTTGGCACACAGCATGCTAGTGGCCAAATACTCGGATCCGAGTGCTATTGTATAAAATGACGTCAGCAAAATGATGTGACGTCATTAACTCGACCCGAATGGTCTACATCGCTGGAATGGTCCTCGCACACTCAGGCCTGAGTGGTCGGAACTAAATATACTGAACCCCGAAACATACGAAAACTATTTTTCGGATCGCAATAACAAAATATTTCGAAATCTTCGGAAGAAACTACAGCTTTTTCCAGCCATAAAAATCTGCTATTAGTACAAAAACTCAATTTATGCACCGCAATACAATAGCCAGGCATTTTTCGCGATAAAAAATGCTTGGAAGGAGGTCAAGAGTCGCGCCTGAGCGCAATATGGCTACCGGAAGTGGTACAGAGGACCCTTGGCTCGTTCGCCGGTTGTTAAATTTAAACAGAGTTTTTTGTAAACTAATATACCGGTTAGTTTTTGTTTACTATCAAACAAGAAAAAACAAAACTAAGACATGCAACATAAAATAATAACTTAAATTCTACCTATTCAAAAACGAAACCATTTCCTTGAGGCAAGGAGGCTATGATGCTGGCTGCGTTGCCGCGTTGAATAGTTATGCTAATCCTTTGTGCTAGGAACTAGCCAGCTTTATTATTGGCTGTTACAGAATTTAATTTAGGCGCAATTTTACTAAACAGCAATTTAGCAGAGGGTCCCCACGACGCAAATGTTTCACACCAAACGGCGCAAACACATAATCACTTGCAAGTGAGACGTACTTGCGACGCTTGGCGTTTTCAGCCAACTCCGCTGCTGCTCCAGCTTTAAGGGCTGATTCTCTGAGATGGGACGGGGCCAAAGTATCGACACAAGTTGCATCCCAAACTAAGGCCCGACCCCGTTCTCAGGGAATAAGCGTGAGGCCATCGGGTCTCTTGCCATCGTCACATTTCGTTTACTTTTAAATATAGTGTTGTAATGCCAGCGACGCCTGACTCAGGGGTGGTTGTACAAACGATCCTGATGCAAAAAAAAAATTTAAAAAAAAATATATTTTTTAAGTAAAAACCCACAAAATCGATCAGATCGAGTCAGAACTACCAACGCCAGATCTCTTCTCGCTGGTTACTAGCTTGTAGCTTACGGCTAGTATTTCGTATTTCGCGTGAGATACGTGAGGGTGCGAGTTTCCACATTCGTTTGTTTTTTAGAATGTTGTGAAAAGGTCGTGTTTCAAAAACTTGCATATATTATGAACGACTTATATATAAAATTCTCGTGTCACAATGTTCGTTCCCGTACTCCTCCGAAACGGCTTGACCGATTCTCATGAAATTTTGTAAACATATTGAGTAGGTCTGAGAATCGGCCGCGAGAGGCGGCGAGAGAATCTTTTTTTTTTGTTGTTGTCCACCCTTAACATTTTTCTTTATTTACGTGTCTGGGCGGGACGGGGCCGGGGCGAGATGAGAATGGAGGCGAAACAAAGTTCGCTGGGTCCGCTTGTACTATTCTAAAAAAATCGAACCAGCAACTTCGAGCCAAACGCTCTACCAATTCGAATACGAAATTTTGGGTCTTTTAAGGATACGTCATTACGCGTAACGACGTTTTTTTAAGATTTTAAATATTCCCTGTCTTATAAATAACTCTCTTTAACCTATATCAATATTTTTTATTAAAATTTTACCTGAAAATTCGCACGGTCGGACCAACAGCACGGTAGCTCGATTGGGAAAAGTTTTCCCGGTTAGCCATAGGGTGCAGGTTAAGATCGATTCCCGCCCGTGTTCACTTTTTGATGTTATTTCATTATTCATCTTTTAAACACTCAAATATGCAGACGAAGTAGCGGGGAACCACTCGTGAATAAACACCCTCTTTAAGTCTGCTTCCAGATTGTTGTTTTGGTCACTGACCAAACCATCCAACTCAGTGATGATAATATGAGTTATGCTTTTTCTTTAAAAAAAATAAAATTATATGAAAGTTTTATAAAAGAAAATATCTTAACAACTTTCCTTAAAATCTCTTTAACAACTTTCTTAACAAATTACCTACCTATGTTATAAGGAAACTCGCACCCTAGCGTAAAGCTCGCGCGTATCTACGAAATACTACGCCGTAGCTAGAAAGCTACGAAGAGGCGACGCGTTGGTAGTTTTGATTTGCTTGCTAGTATTGCAATAATTAATTGATTTTGTGGGATTTTTATGTAAAAAAGAAACGTTTATATTTTTTTGGCATCGGTATCGTTCGTGCAGCCACTCCTGAGCCGGGCGTCGCTTAATCAAAACAACACCGTTACAATACAACATTAGTTTCAACGAGGTAGATTCCTGCAATCATCATGCCGATATTCATACTCGTATAAAGAAAATAAAACATTATAAACCAACATTTCAATGATCATTTATTAATTATACAAAGTTAAAACCGACTTCAAAACCAAAATGTACTTATAGGTATGCGTGTGTCAGTGGAAGGTAGATGAAATGAAGACTCCAACTTACGTTTGAAACCGTTATTATTGTCCAGTTCCACAAATGTAGTTCACACATAAAATATATAAGTTTAGAAGGCACAACACGGAGAAGGAAAGTCGTACACACGCGAAAGATAGTAAGTAAGCACAGATACAGTCTTAGGCAAGAAATACATAAAGCAAATGAATATATATAAGCGGTAGCGAGATCGATAGCATAAAAATTGATCAAGGCAGCGTGCGCTTCGCGTCGTAGTTAAGTCTCGACTGGTCCGACCGGTGCGCGCGGGCGCAGCGCCTGCTGCAGTACATAGCCCGTTACATAAGCATCGAGCGTTAGGGATGGGGTAAGGTCGATGAGACTATCGATACCGATATTGATGGCTGGGACACATCGCATACTATTAGAGGTGACTTATTTTTGTTGTAAATATGTTAATGAAATAGGTTTAAGTTAATATAGATAATGAAAATAAATTTAATTTAATATTAATGAATATAATGTGTGATTTCATACTATGGAACATGTATTGTAAATATTATTAAGTTAATTTGTTAAGTGTAGGAAGGATGCCTCCACCACCCCCCTCCAGAGACCGTCAAGGTCGATAATAATCTGGAAATCGTACACGACGTCCAAATCGTGTCGTAACGACATCTCCTTGCGCAGCTTGTGGGGGAGCCGGCGGTTCGATTTTATCATCAGATAAGATAAAGGCTGGTTTTATCCGATTAATCGACACCGTGGCTTCTTTGCCATTCAAAATGATTTTAAAAACTTTATCACCTCTGGCTAAAACTTTATGTGGGCCAGAGTATGCCGGAGTAAGTGAACCACGCGAGGCATCTTCACGAAGGAAGATATGGTCGCTTGTTGCTAACTCCTTATAAATAAAAACTTTTGGCTCGCCGTGACGCGAAGTAGGCAGAGGACGAAGTTTGTCAGCAAAATTTCGGATTCGAGCGATGAACTCCGACGTATCTGTAGTTACAGGTGTAGTGGGCTCAAAAAATTCGCCTGGTAGTCTTAACGACTCCCCGTACACCAGCTCTGCTGACGTAGATTGCAAGTCCTCCTTGAAGGCAGTTCTCACCCCAAGTAAAACCCACGGCAGAGATTCAGTCCACTTGCTATCAGCGTGGCAGACTATTGCCGCTTTGAGTTGTCGGTGAAACCGCTCCACCAGACCATTGCAAGCCGGATGGTAAGCTGTCGTGCGTTTATGTTCGAATCCGGCCATCTTTGACAGACACTGGAATAGGGACGATTCAAATTGACGACCTCTGTCCTTCGTAATGTCTATGGGACAGCCGAATCTGGATATCCAGCATGACAATAGGGCTTTCGCAACGGTTTCCGCGGTAATATCCTCTATCGGTACTGCTTCTGGCCATCGCGTGAAGCGATCTATGGCAGTAAGACAGTACCGGTAGCCTTGGGAGAGTGGAAGTGGTCCAATTAGATCGATGTGGATCTGCTTGAATCTCGCGCGCGGTAGGTGGTAGTTGCCGAGCGGAACGTTAACGTGGCGGGTAACCTTCGCGCGTTGGCATTGGAGACAGGCGCGTGCCCAGTCTCTGCTATCCTTTTTGACGCCGGGCCAAACAAAGCGCTCTGCGATCAGTTTAGCAGATGCTTTGGCGCCAGGGTGGCTTAAAGAATGGAGACTATTAAACACCTGCCTGCGTAAAAATCTTGGCACATAAGGTCTGGGAGTCAGTGTACTGATATCACAGTACAGTGTATTATGACTTCCAGGTACTTGCCGCTTGTCAAGGCAGAAAACTCAAACTCAAACTCAAACTCAAAAGTTTATTTGCAGTAATTTGGGTACAAGTACATTGAGGTGTTCTTAAATGTAAACAAAAAAGTGCGCCAAAATATGCTATCATGAAGCGTACAAATATTTTACATAAATTATTTCCTTTTTAGGAAGCAGTAAATGTGTATCTATGTAGCGTTTATAGCATAACACTTGCAACTACATCTAATTATTTGAAAAATATGAATTAAATAATTTAAAAAAAAAAAGAATTTATTAAGTGGACTCAAATGCAAAATATTCATTAAGCGAGTAAAATGTGCGTTCTATAAGCCAAGAATGTAATTTACTTTTGAATGCGGTTCCTGAGACCTTTCTTAGATCTTCAGGCAAAGCATTATATACCTTTATGGCCATAGCATAAGCGTTATTTTTAAATAAAGATAGCCTGCCGGAAGGAAGTTGTAAAAGGTTAGTGGGCCGCTTTCGGAGTGATCTTTCGGTTAAGAGTGGTCTGGTTGAAAATAATTCTGGATGTTGTTTTACAAAATTACATATTTGTTTTATGTATAAACCGGTGAGTGTTAGGACGATGTGCCTCCACTCAGGAGCTGCTGAAGTTCCGGGTCCGAGGTTTGGGCTTGGGCTAATGACTCGAGGTCGACTGGTTCGCTCAATTCTTCAACACGCGACAAGGTATCGGCGACCACATTATCCTTGCCGGATATATGCCTAATGTCGGTTGTGAATTGAGCAATAAAGTCCAAATGCCTATACTGACGAGGCGAACAGGTTGTCTTCCTTTCGTGGAATGCGAAGCTGATCGGTTTGTGGTCAGTATAGACACTAAAGTGTCTGGCCTCGAGCATATGCCTGAAGTATTTAATAGCCTCGTAAATGGCTAACAACTCTCGGTCATAGGGCGAGTATTTTACCTGTGCGGGGCTGAGCTTGCGGGAGAAAAAAGCTAATGGCTCCCACGCACCGTTATCGCCGAGTTGTTGGAGTACCGCGCCTAGTGCCGTATCAGACGCGTCCGTCACCAACGCCAACTTTGCTGAACAGCTTGGGTGGGCTAATAAGGCAGCATCGGAGAGGTTTTGCTTACATGCTTCGAAAGCGGCTAAGGTGTCACCTGTCAACGTTATGGGTTGTGTTCCTTTTACCGTACCTGTAAGAAGTGCGTGCAACGGAGCTTGGATCTGGGCAGCTTGTGGGAGAAATCTTCTATAAAAATTCACCATGCCCAAAAATCGCCTTAGTTGTCGCACGTTGGTGGGGGCAGGGAACTCCTTGACAGCCCGTACCTTCTCGTCCAATGGCCTGGTACCGTGCTCCGAGATAGAGTAGCCTAAAAAGGTTACTTCTGGTACCCCAAAGACACACTTTGATGTGTTGATTTCCATGCCATACTCCTGCAGCCTGGAAAAAATCGTGCGGAGATGCTGCTCGTGCTCGATTTCGCATCGCGAGAAGACCAGAAAATCGTCGAGGTAGCAGTAGACGAAATCGAGCCCGCGGGTGATCTCATCAACAAACCTTTGGAATGTTTGACCGGCGTTCCTCAGACCAAAACTCATGAAAGGAAATTCAAACATTCCAAAGGGTGTCGTGATCGCGGTTTTCGGGATATCGTCTGGGTTGACAGGGATCTGGTTATACGCCTTCACGAGGTCCAGCGTACTGAAGATCTTACAACCTGCAATGCTGTGGGCAAAGTCATGGATGTGCCTGATAGGATATCTGTCAGGCACAGTACGGGCGTTCAGCATCCTATAATCGCCGCAGGGTCGCCAGCCGTTGTCTTTCTTCGGCGCGAGGTGGAGGGGCGAAGACCATGGGCTCTCCGAAGGGCGAGCTGTGCCATTGGCTAACATAGCCTCGTACTCCTGACGGGCGATTTTTAATTTGTCGGGAGCTAAACGGCGGGGGGCAGAAGATACTGGAGGGCCTGGTGTTGTGCGTATGTGATGTACGGTGTTGTGTGGTGGTGTAGTGCGATGTGTTCCAGCCGG
Organism: Pyrausta purpuralis; assembly: GCA_963924145.1. NCBI lineage: Eukaryota > Metazoa > Arthropoda > Insecta > Lepidoptera > Crambidae > Pyrausta > Pyrausta purpuralis. The sequence continues at coordinate 6,777,054 of OZ001672.1, forward strand.
TCGCGTTATATTTGGAAATTCGTCAAGAATTTTATGGAACCGGGTCTGACCTGTTAAAACTTTAACTGAATACACGTTTTTACACAAAGCAAAAGCGGCAACAGCTGATACAGAAGTAGTATTGTCTATCAAGCGCTTATTGCGGCAATCTACAATAAGGTGATAATGATTTAAAAAATCTACTCCTATTATGGGTTTAGACACATCTGCAACTACAAAACGCCAATTAAAAGATCTACGTAGGCCAAAATCTAAATTAAAATGAATAAAACCATACGTGGCAATGTCCGAACCGTTGGCGGCACACAAACTGTAGCTAGTCCTGGCACGACGATCTCGTAGGGCCGATCGAGGGAAGACACAGATGTCGCTACCAGTGTCGACAAGGAACTGCGTCTTCGTGGACCGATCGGTGACAAACAGGCGACCAGAGGCTGCTGGGCAATCGTCAGTCGCCATTATCGACTGCCCGTGGCATTTCCCGCCTTCCAGTCACAAGGGCGCACGCATCTTTTTGCTTTCTCGCCGAACTTTCCGTGAAACCAGCACAGCGGGTACTTTCTGTAGTTGGAGTTCGACCGCTGTCTGGACGAGGATCTGCTGTTAGAGCGTTGGGACGAGCGATTTTGGGGTCTGCTGTTTCTCTCAAACGTCATATTCTGTAGCTGGCGTCTCAATTCGGCCACTTCTTGGCGAAGGTCGGCAAGCACGGATGATTCAGCTTCGGCACTGATGGCAGCAACTCGCGGCGTCGACATCGCAAGTTCATTGACGCGATCTGCTAGGTCTGCGAAATCATCGATAGTCGATGTCGATGGTTGTCCGGCCAACACTGTTTGTATGCCGTGTGGCAGTCGGCTGATCCAAATGGTTTTAAGGAAGTCGTCTGGAACGTTGGCACCAGCAAGGCTCTTTAGATGCCGTAGAAACTGTGACGGCTTCCTGTCACCCAACTCTTCGTGCATCAGCAACTGCTTCAGCTTTTTTTCGTTTGATGCACTCAGTCGCTTGATCAGCTCGGTTTTGAGCTTTATATACTTATCATCTGCTGGTGGGCTTATGATGATGTCCTTCACCTCACGAGAGAACTGGTTGTCAAGTTGGCTTATCACATAGTTGAACTTCGTCAGGTCACTCGTGATACCGGCTATAGCAAATTGTCCTTCCACCTGGGCAAACCAAATTTCAGGCTCCTCTGGCCAAAATGGTGGTACTCGGGCGCTTACTTTGAAGAGTTCTGCTTGAGGTTGCCGGGCCGGTCCGCCATTTTGTGTATTTGGCTCGGGGTCGGGCGCGCCACGTGCGTCTTGGAATTCTGCCTCCGTATGCATGGTTCTTCTTAGGGTCACCAGTATAGGTATGCGTGTGTCAGTGGAAGGTAGATGAAATGAAGACTCCAACTTACGTTTGAAACCGTTATTATTGTCCAGTTCCACAAATGTAGTTCACACATAAAATATATAAGTTTAGAAGGCACAACACGGAGGAGGAAAGTCGTACACACGCGAAAGATAGTAAGTAAGCACAGATACAGTCTTAGGCAAGAAATACATAAAGCAAATGAATGTATATAAGCGGTAGCGAGATCGATAGCATAAAAATTGATCAAGGCAGCGTGCGCTTCGCGTCGTAGTTAAGTCTCGACTGGTCCGACCGGTGCGCGCGGGCGCAGCGCCTGCTGCAGTACATAGCCCGTTACATAAGCATCGAGCGTTAGGGATGGGGTATGGTCGATGAGACTATCGATACCGATATCGATGGCTGGGACACATCGCATACTATTAGAGGTGACTTATTTTTGTTGTAAATATGTTAATGAAATAGGTTTAAGTTAATATAGATAATGTAAATAAATTTTATTTAATATTAATGAATATAATGTGTGATTTCATACTATGGAACATGTATTGTAAATATTATTAAGTTAATTTGTTAAGTGTAGGAAGGATGCCTACATACTAAAAAGTCTTTGATAAACTCTTGACTATTGAAAGGAAAGGAACCCATTTTAGGCAAACAATTTCTTTTTGGAGTCGGTGCTGTGATAGTTGATGCTTGATGGTCAAAGTGATGGCACCGACTTTAAAATGAAATTGTTTGCCTAAAATGGATTCCTTTTCTTTCAATAGTCAAGAGTTTATTTAAGACTTTTTAGTGCATTTAGGTTTTGAAGTCGGTTTTTACTTTATTTTAAAGTTATTTCTTTATTTTTAGAGATTACAGGAGAGGGGGGTGGAAGTTCTTGCACTTAATGACTCTGTTCTTTAAGAAGCTACAAACTACTTATCATAAGTTCTGTCATTATAATTGACGACCTCCGTGGTCGAGTGGCTAGCACGCTGGTTTCAAGCGTCGCCATCTCGTGAGGTTCCGGGTACGATGCCCGGTCGGGTGGTTCAATGTAGAAAACGATCTTTAACTCCTTATCTCCTAAGCGATAAGGAGTTCCACCATCAGCTTAGCCATTTTCGAATCGGTCGACAAACGACTGAGATATGAAGTAACATAGATACAATAAAGATACAGCCGAATTGATAACTTCCTACTTTTTTGAAGTCGGTAAATAATAAAAAAATGGTCTAAAAACAGTATAAGAATATGACATCATAGTTTCAAATCGCTATAGTAAATCTATTAACAAGCAGCATTTATGATAGATTCATTTGACAGTTATTAAAACAATAGTGGTGTCAACTATCCATCAGGCAGTCTTGCTATAAGCGCTCACTCCCAGGCAGTATTTATTAAAAAAATAATTAATATTTATTTTCATTTTCTTTCAGCGTGCACACAAATCAGATCTGGAGCAGTAGCGTTGTTCAGCAGCGCCGGTCCGCTCCTTGGTTCGACTCTCGGCGCTATGTGTCGGTCAATGCACATACCACATCTTATAGTAGCACCACATTTTGCTGATCACTGTAAGTATACTTTTTACTCGTCGTCATAGATTTCTTCGTCCTTTCTCGGCGGTTGGGGTGACGGGCGATAGATCTTTTCCCCGGCTTCTACTCAGGGGCCCCGCAGAACACCGGGGTGTTCTGGGACGGGAGCACGTTGTCGTGCATCCTGCAAGGTGCTGGATGTGCCCCAATTGCAACAGCCCCCTCTTCCTGTTCCCGTAACTATCTACCATTCTACCTCCGGCGGAGTGTCCAGGGTGATTGGGTTTGTCCTGGTCCCGGAGTTCTTTCCTTCTTCTTAAAAAAAAATACAATAATTACAATTGTAGTATGAATGACCATAATTTATTTAAAATTCCGATTCAACATTTATTTCTCACAAGAATAATTCGTGATACAATTAAATGCAATCTACGAAAGCTGTCACACTGAATAAAAGGATTCCGAAGTCTACCGTAGTCTACCTGAATGCTACTGCATAATTTGGTAGAATACATTGTACTTACAACTCTATCTCAAACACAGTTGTCAAAATGTCTTTGTTCTATCTATGCGAAACTTACTTGATACGACGGCTACGATGAATGAACTTCAGCCAAGTTATTTTAAATAACTTTGACTTATGATGACGCAAGTAAACAAACAATAAAAAAATACATAGACTTGTTAATCGTACGTTTTCCTGTTTCAGCTCACAACCAATCTGACTCGTTCACGATAAACCTCCACCCGCCACGTGAGATCATGGACAAAGCCTTCCTGGACCTCACCGCCTACCTGAACTGGACTAGGATGGGGATAATCTACGAGGATTATGGTTATGGTGAGTCTATACGATATTTTGTGTTGGGTTCAGAAGCTAGATCAAGTTCTGAAACATATTTTGTATTGCTAACTTTGATAACAATGAGTTTTATATACAGGGTGTTGTTTTGGTCAGTGACATCCAACTCGGGGATAATAATATGAGTTATACTTATTCTAAAAAAAATGTTTTCTTAAAATTCTGAGCATGTTTTATACAAGAAAACCTCTTCACAACATTCAAAAAAAATACAAAACGAATGGGAAAACTCGCACCCTAGCGCGTATCTAGCGCTTATCTACAAAATACTACGCCGTAGCTAGTAAGCTAGGAAGAGGCTACCTGGTGTTGGTAGTTTAGACTTGATTGCTGTACCGCATAAAAATAATGTTTTTTTGGGAATTTCCCATTTCAAAAAAATATTTTTTTATATATTTTTTTGGCATCAGTATCGTTTGTAAAGCCACCCCTTAGTCGCTCGTCGCTGACCAAAACAACATCCTGTATGTCCGGCATTGCCATTGCATTATCTTTATTTTCTTTTTAGAAAATTAGCTTCGCTGATGGTAAGAATACGTAGGAGTGTCAACAGCATCCTGCGTTTGAAGTCTGAAGCAAAATTTTCGACATTTTGCGTCGACAATTTCAATTTTCTGATTTTCTGTTTCGTCAAAAATCCTTATGAGGGTTTCGTAGCCAAATGGCAAAAAACAGAACTCTTGTAATATCGTCAAGTCTGTCTGTCTATCTGCTTAGAACTGATTTTTTATTTTGTATAAAAATCGTAAAGCGGTTAACAAGATACATCTTCCTACTAAATTTCAACAGTGTGATGCTTATAGTTACAGAATAAAGTGACAGACAGACAGAACAGACAGAACAGACAGAACAGACAGAACAGACAGAACAGACAGAACAGACAGAACAGACAGAACAGACAGACAGACAGACAGACAGACTTGACGAAACTGTAAGGGTTACGATTTTGGCCATTTGGCAACGGAACCCCTAAAACGCTCTTCCATATAAAACACAAGTATGGATGAGTGATGTTTTTCAAGTTTTTAGTAGTAGGTAGAAAGTTTAAAAATTAGGTTTTAAATACGTACCTCCAATATCAATTTTATACATAGAACTTTAAAAACAGTACTTACTTTGAAAACAGTGCCATAAAGAACTTGAAACGGCCTTGAGATAGTTGTCAGCACATCAGGTTATATATTTTGTTGAAAATTAACCCTAATTCCACTGCATAATATACCCTAGTGTTAACTTTGACGTGCTTTGTGCACAACTATGTGTTGACGCAGATACTCCATGTGAAGATTTAGCTTTTAATGCTCATTTTGACACACATACTAATCAATGTTTTTCCTATAATTTCAGGAGAACTAAACGTGCTAAATATAGCTAAAGACGGACGAGATATGTATGCTGTTGGGTGCAACACACCTGATGAGTATCGTCGAGCACTCGCTCAGCTCAAAGCGCAAAATATAGGAAGAGTCATCGTAGACACTGACCCAAGGCGTGTCAGGCAGTTGGCTAGAGCGGTAAGTAGATAAAATACTATTTTTATCGCTTCTGTTGGGAAAATTTAACTTTCATGTGAAAATAGACGGGTGGAAAATAGCCTTTCCATCGCTAGGGTGGAAAGTAATTTAGTTTTAATTACTACGATCATACATGGAGTTAAAGATAATTGAGTCACATCACATTACTAAAATAAACAAGCTTTCCATATTTTTAAGATAAGCTAAACATTAAAATCGTGTTTATTATGGTCACTGATTAAAAAAATTACAATTGGTCTAATTTTTTACAATTTAAAATCTACAAATATAATATTCGGTTGCCCGCCATACATAGTGACACTTTTTTTTCATTTTAAATTGACACATTTTGTTTGTCTTTGACGACATATTTTTTTAAGTTTGGTCGAATATGGCACAGATTATTAAGCAGGGAGAGGCGACTTGCATGCTCACTTAGCTCATAATTTTTGCGCTCGCCTGGCTTAGATTAAAACGCAAAATGTAGACTGTATTATCGTACATTCTGATCTGCAACGTGTGAGGTAGTTAGTGAAAGCTATCCGTATCCGTTTTTATAATTAAAACGCCTTGCTCGCTTGCTCCGCTCATTTAGCTTCAAGGGCAAAATATAGACGCGCAAAAGATATACACATGTTATTATGAATACTGACCAGCGTCTTGTTATGCAGTCAAAAATATATCGTCAACTTAAACGCTTTAATCGCTCGCTTCGGCTATCTAAATTAAAAAGTATTGACCGAGTAATTGTGGATGCTGATCTATGACGTGTGAGGAAGTTAAACGCTTGGCTCGCTCGCCCCGCTGGTCTAGCTCAAAGCGCAAAATATTGATAGAGTTATCGCATATACGTTGAGTGTTATAAATTTCTACAAATCAAACGCTTTGTTCGCTCACTTAGTTTAATTAGTTGCCTTTTAGTTAGGACAACGATTCACTGATGATAGGTTCAAACCCAATCGCGTTTTTTTTTCAGTACAAATCAATATCAAAATATTGGATGTATTCGCTTGTTTAACTCGTTTCTTCATTTGTTTTCAGATTCTACAGCTGCAAATGAACAATGAAGACTATCATTACATTTTCACTTCATTCGTAAGTGTTTCATTGTCCACAAGGTGTAACAAAAAGGCGAAATAAAATTTAAAGGACGTGTAGAGTAGTAAATGTGTAGTTCCTATGCAAAACCACAAACTCGTGCGAGTATAAATTACTGAGTAAATTGATGCTAAAGTTTTAACAAAAACTTTTCGGTGACAACCTTAAATATCAGCTGTTGCTGGCTGGGCGGGGGTTCGCTAACGAATGACCGCAGATTCAGGGTTGTCAACACTTTCGGTAAAAAAACAATTTATTTACTTAGTATGGGAAAAAAAGTTGTTTATTTTTAACTAAAACTTTTACTACTTAATGTTCACATTACGTACATACACATACATATATCCTTAAATATTATTTCGCCTTTTTTTACACCCTGTATATCTTTATGCAGCAGATGACGCTTAGGATGTAATCTGGTTTTGAGTCTCTTAATAAATAAAAAATGTTAATTATAACGACTGAAGGCCGATTTTGCCAACGGCAGATTAAACTTAACCGGCTGCATAAATTTAAAACGGCCGATTTTAAGATGACGTATTCGTAATAATTGTTGTAAAATAGGTGACGTTTTCAAATTAATCGTATTGTATTTTATTCGACGAATATTCCTTATCTGATGTTGGAAAAATCTGACCTCAGAGTGACCGTTCTTTGCTTGGTATTTTATTGAAAATATAAACCGCGCGTCTTATTCCACCTGAGTTATCGGAACATTTAAAAATCCACGATGAAATTTACATTTGCATTCAAATGATTTTGTAGTGGTTTTTCAGTGCCTGAAAAATGGCGAAAGCATCATTTTCTGATAATTAAACCTGGCTAGATCGATTCTTTGCCTCGATATTACCATTTATACAATCATGAAAATTGTTGGAGCCGATTCAGAAAATACAGGGTGTTGTTTTGGTTAGCGACGAGCGACTCAGGGGTGGTTGTTCAAACGATACTTCTGCCAAAAAAATATTTAAAAAAATATTTGTTTAAATGAAAAAAAAAAAAAAACAATATACTAATGCGATACAGCTATGGCGTTGTATTTCGTAGATACGCGCGTGGGTGCAAGTTTCCCCATTCGTTATGACATTTTTAGAATGTTGTGAAGAGGTTCTCTTTTATAAAACTTGCATATAATTCAAAGCTTTTTTTAGGTATAACTCACTTGGATTTCACTGACCAAAACAACATCCTGTAAACAAGAATAACTAGTTTAAAATAACGGATATCATTTGCTCTCTTCTAATTTACTTCAGGACATGGAACTCTTCGATCTTGAAGACTTCTACTACAACCGCGTGAACATCAGCGGCTGGAGGCTTGTTGATAGAGACTCCGATAAGGTGAAGGAGGCTCTGCAGGTCATGGAGAAGTTCCACCCCATCGGTGCTTCGATACTGAGCGGCGGACATATCAAGGTAATGTAAACAGATTTACATCCTTTTATAACTTGCTCATAAGAATATTGGACACCAATCACATACATTGCTCTGATCCCAAAGTAAGTAGCTAATGCACTTGTGTTATGGAAATGAGACACAACGGTGGTACCACAACACCCAGACCCGAGACAATATAGAAAATTTTGATTTCTATATTGACCCGATCGGGAATCGAACCCGGGACCTCGGAGCGTGCTAAACCACTACACCACGGAGGTCGTCAAGAATAATTATTCTTAGCCTGTTAAATTAGAATCAACGGTCCCCTGTGGACGCCACAGGGGACCGTTGATTCTAATAAATAAATTTCAGATCAATTCAACCCGTGTAAATTTCAGATTTCCCGAAAAATATTTTAACGCAAATGTCATATTTTCATTGGAAGAAGAAGCAGAAAACCGGTTAGCACAAGCGCGTGTTGTACTTAAGCTGCGATCATTATTTTGGTGCGGAGTTATTTTAAAACTGTGATAGCTTCTAAGATATTATTTGAAATCATATTATGTAAAGGTCAATTTTGTTCAAAACAAAATGCTCGTGATGATAAATATGTTTATTTTGATAAGAATAAATACCCCCTGTGCATCAAAACACTTTAAAATAGTAGATTATTTTTTATCAAATTTAAGAAACACAAAAAAAAGGTTGTGAATTAAGAACTTTTAAAGCGAAACAATCCCGTCATATTTGATTTTTATCTATCATAAACGGTTAACACTGCGTACCCAACGGAATCTGTTCAAAAAAATGTTTTTCCACTGTTTTGAAACATTTTTCATTGTTAATCTGCTCTATATAAGTCGTATCGTAATGTTTAAAGCCTTCCTCGATAAATAAGCTATCAAACACATTTTTTTCTAAATCCGGTTCAGTAGTTTACGACCGAGATTAGCGCTCAAACAAACAAACAAACTTTTCAGCTTTATAATATTAATATTGATTGGGAGTATACAAATTCAGCCTTTCTTTTTTTTGGTGCGAAATTTCACGTCTATTATCACGCGTAATGACGACGGGCGGACTAACAACATGGTAGCTCAATTGGAAGAGCGTTTTGCCCGGTTAGCCAAAAAGTTTCTGGTTCGAGTCCCGCCACTGCGCAAATTTTGGGTTTCTTATTTCATCTTTATGAATGTTATTATTCTTGGTAGTTACATGACAGCGAAAAATGACGTGCCTGATCTAGTTAAGGCTTAATTTAATATACGCGCAAAGGCTTTACGTGCTTTTCCTAGGCACGGAGGTGAAACACCACCAACTTCCAAACTCCGGGCTACCCTAAGAACTCTCTCCTGAACTCTCTCCGGTTGAGTCAGATTGCTGTCCCATCGGGCTATGAGAGTGAAAGGAATAGAGGGTGCACCTGTGTTTGCGCACACACTTGTGCACTATAATATGTCTCGTCCAGTCGATTAGTCGTTGAGACTTGCCACCGTAGTCGAAATCGAGTAGGGGGAATATTATTATTATTAATAATTTAATGTAGTAACTGCTTAATTTCAGACCGAGCCAGCTCTTCTATACGACGCAGTGCAGGTGTTGGCCCAAGCTTTATCCACCACAGACAAGATTCAAACCACCAACGTGTCTTGTGACAAGGAGGTGCCGTGGAGCAACGGGGCGGCTTTGTTAGAAAATATTAACACGGTAAGAAATCAATAGTGGTAGCTAGTTTTTAAAGTTTTCGTTACTACTTTCAAGATTCAATTATAGTAATGAAAAAGTGACTGGAGCAAAAGGCTGGCTTTGTTGGAGTAAATACCGAAAGAATTCGATGCCGAGCTGAAACCTTGAGCTGTTCTGGTGTGCCTTCTGTTAGGGAATCAAGTGGCATAACTACTTAACTAAGTGTGACTAGGATCGGATCGATCGATATAATTTATGTTTCATCCAGTAATGCCAGACGTCACTGATTTATAAAACTATATTTTTTTTAAGTTGACGTAGTTTCATCATGTAGCTTTTACAATTAAAGCCAGTGTTGCCACCTTAGCCCTTTTGGGGCTAGATCTAGCTCTTTTTACTATATGCGAACCCGTTGTTAAATGATTTAGCCCGGAAAGGGCTATCTAGCCCTTTTCATCTAATTGAAACACACGAAAATCTTAAATTATCTATCATCTAACATAACTTTCGCGATTTATTGACCTACAATTAGATAATACAAAACTAATGGGAATCGGAACCGATAACGCCTCTGTAATGGTAGGAATAAATAATGGGGTGTTGCGAATTCTGAAAGAAGAACATAACCAACCACATTTGGTTTTGAATAGGTGCGTTTGCCACTCCATACAGTTGGCTGTTTCACACGCTTCGCAAGAGAATATTCCACGAAACATAAGTTGTTAGCCAGAGAGATATACAATTGGATTTGTCTATCTCCAAATGTGGGAGGAATTTGAAATACACTTTCAAATTGTCGAAAAATACTATAGATTTCAATGTGCGCTATTATTGATTACCAACATGGTAAATAATTGATTTAAATTTTTGTCCTTTCGTTATGGTTAAATATTAATTATTTTAGTTAATTCGTCAACTAAATAATATTTGAAATTTTTGCACAACAAATCTACAAAATTCGTTGTAGTTTGAAAATATATAATTGTTATCAAAACTTAAATTAAACAAATAATTGAAATCAGTGTAAAGGTGTTTTTTTAGCTTTTTTTGCAGCAAGGTTAAGTAATTTGTGCTCCATCTAGCCCTTTTTTGCTTCTTCAACAGCCCCTATTGCTAAGACTAAGGTGGCAACACTGATTAAAGCTGGTTATAACTTTGCTGAGTATATTTGTAAAATATCTTTATATCAATTTCCTCTCTTATTTTGAACATTGGTACTAATTTTTCCGTACCATTCATAAGCTTACAATGGGCAATCGAACCAAACGGACTACGTCAACTCATAGATTATAAGAAACTTACGTAAAACTTTAGTAAGTACTTCGTTATTTAACGAGATGGCTGGCGTTTATTTAATAACTTTTCATTCACTTTAAACCTTTTCTCCACAGATAAAAGCCCACGGCCTAACCGGTCCTATTGAGTTCAAGAACGGTTCCCGTAGCAAATTCAACCTTCAACTCATGAGGTTATCAGGAGGAGAAGATGGGGGCGCTGTGCTGGCTGGCCACTGGAGCCCTGACGAAGGGCTGGCCATCACAGACCCTGCCGCTTACCGGAGGGATCCTCCACCTAATGTCACTTTGACTGTAGTCACTGTAGAGGTAAGAAACTTGAACTTTTCTAGAAGAGGCTCTGCGTAATCGCCATTTTTAGGGTTCCGTGGCCGAATGGCAAAAAACGGAACAAAAGAAGACCATAATTACATATTTGTTTTTATAGTGTTCTGTCACTATACAAACTTAATAACTTTAATTGCTCTTGTAAAAAGCAACTTGTGTGACTGACGAGGAATCGAACCCCGTGTCTAACGCTATTCGGGCGTATGCCTATACCACTCGGCCACCGTCAGATTACCAGTATGTTGAATTTTGCAAGCGCTTACCGTCCCGTTTGTTAAATATTTGTAAAAATATTTCCTTCGGATATTGTGAGAGCAATCTAGCAACATTGATGATGTCAGGCAGCCTACGCGTTAATGTAACGGTGGCCGAGTAGTATAGGCATACACCCGGATAGCGTAAGACAAGGGGTTGGATTCCTCGTCTGGCACAGCCAAAGTCGTTTTTTACAAGTGCAATTTATATTAAGAAGAAGACCAATCTTACTGTGCGGGGTCATCACGTTGGAGTCTAGTTGCAATGTGAATTTCAATTCCTTTTTGATTAGAATTCCGACTGATAAGATGGCGGCCTATTTTCAAGAAGATATTTGGCCGACTGATGTCGCAAGTATACTGACACCACGAACTTCCCAGCACTTACCAGATTATCTGTGTCTTGTCTCGAAGCGCTAGTAGGACCAAAAGATAAGGAGACATATTATGGCCCCATATGGGCCATAATTGAAACTTGAGAACGAAACTCTACAATTACAAGCGTCGATTAACCAGATGGGTGAAAAGTTGGCGGCCATTGAGAAAACCTCACGCGCTTGCAACATAGAGTTGCAAGCTGTCCCAGAGGCTAAAAATGAGAACGTGTTAGCCCTATTTAAGAAACTCTGCAGCATTATTAACGTACCCATCGAGGATTCTGCTATTCGTTGCTGTCATCGCGTCGCAAGGATGGATCGTACTTCTAGTCATCCTCGCAACATCTTGGTATCATTATCATCTACCTACCAACGGGACAAAATATTGTCTGCGGCATATCGCTTCAACAAACTCAATAAAAACAACCTTCTTGGCTCCACTCATTTGGGAATCGTTGGTGAATACAGGAGAATCTTCGTGGCTGAACATTTATCACCATCAATGAAACTCTTATATGCAGACAGCAGAAAATTTGCGAAGGAATTTAATTACAAGTTTGTTTGGGTACGGTATGGTAAGATTTTTGTGCGTCGTGATGAAAATAGTAGCCCATTTCATATAAAAACGTCTGAATCTCTTAATAAATTGAAAAATGGGTCCTGATGCTAAACTTTTGCTGTTTTTTTTTTCTGAATTTTTGTAACTGGTTTATTTGTAAGTAGTTTTTTTTTATTATTATTTTATGAGTTTAAAAATATTTTATCAAAATGTTAATAGGATGCGTTACAAAACTAATGAAGTTTATATAAACATATTAAACAATAATTACGATGTAGTCTGCTTTACGGAAACTAATCTCAACAGCTCTGTGTTTGACTCTGAATTTATGGATAACCGATATAATATTTTTCGGAGAGATCGAGCTACGACATGCATTGAGAAAATTGATGGCGGTGGTGTACTTGTAGGTATTAAGAAAGAATTTAATGTTACACGTCGCAATGCATGGGATAGTCCAGTCGAGGATCTATGGCTTAGTATCAGTGCTATGAACGGTAGTAAACTTGTTCGGTCCTTCCATTTATGTGTTTGCTATCTTCCGCCGGACATATCGACTGGCAATTTAAATAGTTTTTATGACTCTTGTATTGAAACAATGCTGGTAAAGGCGGCATCTGATGATGGGTTTATCTTGATAGGCGATTTTAACACGCCCAATGTAACATGGTCCTCTTTTTATAACGATTCACCATCCCTCTCACCCATCACAAATTCACCAGATGTAAAATCGAACTGCTTGCTGGAATTTATCACTCTATGCAACTTAAAACAATATAATGGAATTCGTAATCAAGGTGGTCGTAATCTGGATCTGGTGCTGTCTTCTTTAAGCTGTAGTGTCAGTGTGACTGATTCTGTCTGTCTCGAGGATCGTCATCATCCGCCATTATCAATTGATTTAATCCTTCCTGTTCCATTTAAACGCCTTGAACGCAAACGAGATCAGCATGTAAATTTCAAAAAATGTAATTATCAGGACTTGAGTAAAGACATTGAGCGGACTGACTGGCATCTATTGCTTTCTAGTGATAATATTGACTGTGACGTTAATCGCTTTTATGGTAGGCTGAAAGAGTTAGCAATAAAACATACTCCGGTGACTAGGGTTAATTCATCATCATTCCCACCTTGGTTAAGTAAAGGCTTAAAACTCTGCTTAAAGGAAAAAAAAAGTTTCACAAATTATATAAGAAATATAAAAATCCGCGTGACTATGATACATTTTCTATGTTGCGTGCTCGGAGCAAAAAAGCTAATTGATGCTTGTTATAAAACTTATGTGCAAACGGTGGAGGAGTCACTTAAGGACAATATTAAGTCTTTCTGGAGTTTTGTACAGAACAAAAAAACTTCATCCAATGGCATTCCCAATACAATGAAATTTGGTAATCAAACTACATCAGATCGGAAAGAAATTTGTGACATTTTTGCTAATTATTTCAGCTCTGCTTATGGGGACTCTTCGGATGACTTACACGGTCTTCATGCCTCATTCCCGGGTTTTATACACGATCTTCAAATTGGTTCCATCCATCTGTCTGTTGGGAATATCGAATCTAAGCTTAAGAATCTTGATGAGAATAAGGGTTCTGGTCCAGATGGTATACCTCCTCTGCTATTAAGGCGTTGCGCTGAGACTATATGTGTCCCGTTTCAGATTTTGTATAATAAATCCCTATCGTCAGGTGTGTTTCCCTCACAATGGAAACTAGCTCATATTATCCCAGTTTTTAAGTCTGGTGATAGATCTCTATGTGAAAACTATCGCCCAATCAGTATTTTATCTTGCTGTGCAAAGCTTTTTGAGAAGTGCGTCTATGATGCTCTTTACTTTCACTTTAAACCTTTCTTATCACCATGTCAGCATGGATTTGTGAGAAACAAGTCTACTACCAGTAATCTCCTCGAATATAAACATTATTTGTGTGGTGCATTTGCTAGAAGAGGGCAGGTGGACTCGATTTATACTGACTTCTCGAAGGCATTTGATAGGGTGAACCACGTGCTTTTGTGCCAGAAGCTGGAAGCATATGGAATCCATGGAGACCTGCTGCGATGGGTCAAATCTTACTTACATAAAAGGAATCAATTAGTAGCCCTGAAAGGGAATCTTTCCTCAGCTTTTGTTGTACCCTCCGGTGTACCGCAGGGATCTCATCTTGGACCTCTATTCTTCATAATTTTTATAAACGACCTTGTAAGTAAGCTCTCATGCCCTTGCCTCTTATACGCAGACGATCTCAAGATTTTTAACTCCATTACCAGCCTCAACGATGCTATGCAGCTTCAAAGGGACCTGGACCTGGTTTTTGAGTGGTGTCAGTCGAATGGCATGACACTTAATATTAACAAATGCTTCGTCATAACATTCACTGGTAAGTCTAATGCCATTAATTTCAATTATTCTATGGATGACCATACCCTCGTCCGCAAGACTTAGGCTAGAGATTTGGGGATAGTTTTTGATTCTGAGTTATCTTTCCGGCCACACTATGAGCACATTGTTAAGAGAGCGTCGTGCATGTTAGGATTCATTTATAGGATATCTAAGCCATTTAAAAATGTTTCGTCATATCTTACTCTTTTTTATGCTTTAGTGCGTAGCTTGCTTGAATATAACTCGGTAATATGGTCGCCATTCTATAAAGTTCATATTGAGAAGATCGAGAGGATTCAGCAAAGATTTTTACGAATGCTATGCTTTAGGATGCATCTCCATCGTAATTTAAATTGTTATGAGGATAGACTCGAGAGGTTTCGAATGACGACACTGTCCACTCGGAGGAAACAGACCGAACAAATGATTTTGTATAATATTATACACTCTCAAATTGATTCCCCTAATTTACTGTCCCTGTTAAATTTTAACACCTTCTGTCGGGTTCAGAAGCCCAAATTGTTCACTTTGAATGTATATGTTAATAACACCTCCTATTTTAACCCTATCACTAGAATGTGCCGTCAACACAACGAGCTGATTGATGATTATCCAAACATTGATATTTTTAATAGCAGTCGATATAAATTCAGGAGAGATATTGCCAGGGTTATAGTTTAGAGATATATAGATTAAGAATTATTTTATTGTTTTTAAATTTACTTTTTTTATTTTATTATAAGCTTTAACGATTAGATTTTACTCCAATAATTATTGTATTTTTAGTTTTACTTTTTGTATCATGTTATATTTAGTTAGCGTCTAGTTTGCTTAAATTATTTATAATAGTATGTACACTCTAAGGGTTGTAAACTTGTTACTTAGTATGTTCCACATTTGGTTTTTAAAATATTGTTTGTAACCTGTTTTGTACATCGTTTCTATAAAAATAAAATAAATAAAATAAAAATAAAAATAATTGATTGATATTAATTATTGACGTTCATAAGTGGCATTTCGTGTCCTAAATTGAATAAATGATTTTGACTTTTGTGTATTAATTATTTTGTGTAATTTTTGTCCATCTTGTATTTATGTTAGTCTGTAACAACATTAACTGCATTCCTTCTAGTGGCCAATTCTGACCCTCAAATACAACAACTTTTTGTATGGGACCAACATCGTAATCCCAAAAATAGATATGACTTTCTCATACTAGAGTACTGATCAGCTGATTCTAGTTTGTATGGAGAAGTCAAAAAAAATCTTGAGTTTTCGATGTTGGTTCTATACAAAAAGTTGTTGTATTTAAGCAACAGAATGACCTCAGAGAAGCAATGCAGTTTGATTTTGTTAAGCCCAGTATTTTATGGACCTTTATTTCATATTTTGCAAATCTTTTACCTGAATTAAATAAACAATGATATATATTTTTACGAATTATTTTGCTTTATTTATATTCATGCACATGTCAATTACAATACACCAAAAAAATCTGCCATCTGCTTCGTCAACTTAACTAATACATTTAATTAAATACCAATACTAAATCAACTAGTCAAAAATATTAAATTTGCTTAGCAATTAGCAACCGAAAGTCCCCATCATGCTAGCCGCATTATATTATAACCACGTTGAATGGCAATGGAAACCTGGTGAACCAGCCAGGACCCGGAGTGGGGATCATTCCCTGTCTCTCGCAAACGTCGCCCTATTTCTTTAAAAAGATCGTGCGTCTCCTGACACCATGGACCTGCCGTCTCCACTGCAACCGGTACGAAATCGTACATTGATTCCAAGGCAGAGTATTTGGCGTGTTTCATTTTAGCGGCGTTTTCTGCTGCTGAACCCTCTAAAACCACAGTATGTCTCAAGTGAGACGCCGCATACGTTCTAACGCATGTAGCGTCCCACAAGAGACAACGACCTCGCCGCCATGGTACCAATTTTAGTCCGTCCGGTCTTTTGCCATCCGTTCGAGACAGTCCAGGCGGCTAATTAATAATGATAATTATTGTATTATTATCAAAATTCTCTTGTTACAGGAAAAGCCTTACGTGATGGTGAAAGAAGGCTGGAATCTCCAAGGCAACGCGCGTTTCGAAGGCTTCTGCATAGATCTCCTAGCTCGAGTGGCAGCCAGGGCCGGATTCCACTATCGCTTGAGACTTGTCCCGGATAACATGTACGGGGCCAGAGACCCGGATACCGGCCAGTGGAACGGCATCGTCAGAGAGCTGATTCACAGGGTATGAAATAGCGTTTGATGGTTGTGACTAGCGTTTGATGGTTGTCACTAACGTTTGATGGTCGTCACTAGCGTTTGATGGTCGTCACAAGCGTTTGATAGTCGTTACTAGCGTTTGATGGTCGTCACTAGCGTTGAAGGTCGTCACTAGCGTTTGATGGTCGTCACTAGCGTTTGATGGTCGTCACTAGCGTTAGGTGAACTCTTTTAACTTGTTGTGGGCGCTACAATAAGTAAATAAATAAATAATAACTCTGTTGTTCATTACCAGCAAAGGCAGATTATTAACATTATGTACAATGCTAAAGTACTGTACAATGCTAGTTTCTGTAAAATATATATATATATACAGGTTGTCCCAAAAAGAGACTGTCTCTGAGTCCCAAACTGACACTGGAGTTTGCTTAGTCATAGATCTTTCAGATGTTCTCTAAAATCTATACTTCTATACTCTATACTAATATTATAAAGCTGAAGAGTTTGTTCGTTTGTTTGTTTGTTTGTTTGAACGCTCTAATCTCAGAAACTACTGGCCCGATTTGAAAAAATATTTTTATGTTGGATAGTCCATTTATCGAGAAAGGCTTTAAGCTATATAACATAAAGATACGACTCACAAGATCACAGCAGCAATGAAAAATGTTGCGAAAACGGGAGAAAGATATTCCTTTTGAGAGCTTCCGCTGCGTACGCTGCGGAAACCGCTAAAGTTATACAAAAATCATGTATGACAAGATTGTTCAGCATTAAGAGTTCTATAATAAAGTCCGCGACAGCATAAGTCTATCTTTTATGGTTGACTTACTACAACCTTTTTTATGTTAATAAATTTGTAAAAAAATAATGCATCATTTTTAGAGGTGTATTGTACACACAGGTATTTATTCTTATCAAAATAAATAGATTCATCATCACGAGCATTTCATTTAGAACCAAGTTGCCCTTTATATCATTTGATTTCAATAAATATCTTAGGAGCTATCACAGTTTTAACATAACTCCGCACCAAAATAATGTTCGCAGCTTAAGTACAACGTGCGCTTGCGCTAATCTATACTAATATTATAAAGCTGAAGAGTTGTTTGTTTAAACGCGCTTATCTCAGGAACTGCTGGACCGATTTGAAAAAATATTTCTGTGTTGGATAGCTTATTTATCGAGAAAGGCTTTAGGATATAAAACATGACGCTGCGACGGGAGGGGAGGGAGCAAACTCAAAACGCGCGGACGAAGTCGCGGGGGACCGCTAGTTATATTATAAAGCTGAAGAGTTTGTTGGTTTGAACGCGCTTATCTCAGGAACTGCTGAACCGATTTGAAAAAATATTTCTGTGTTAGATAGCTTATTTATTGAGAAAGGCTTTAGGATATAAAACATCACGCTGCGATGGGAGGGGAGGAAGCAAACTCAAAACGCGCGGACGAAGTCGCGGGGGACCGCTAGTTTTTATTATAATTTGTTTTATTATGCCACTTTTTGTCTTATAAATGGCACACCAGACTGACACTGGAGATAGCTTAGCAAAATACCTTTTAAATAAAAATAATATGCATCTCATGAAAGTGTCATGGTTTGGGAGATAATGCCACTTTCCTGTTTTCTTCATACAAGATAAATACCTACATAATAATAAATAAATAAATAATAAATGTCGTTTGGACATTCCCACACATCGCCATCTAGCCCCAAAGTAAGCTACTCAAAGCTTGTGTTATGGGTGCCAGACAACGGATATAATACTTAAATACTTTTTGTTTGTAAATACATACATGATATACATAGAAAACACCCAGACCAATACAAACAGACATGTTCATGCACACAAATGTTTGTATTGTGCGGGGATCGAACCCGCACCCGCTGCGTAGTAGGCGATTTCTCGACCATTACACCAGACGGGTCGTCAAAAAAGTGGCATCATCTCCCAAACTATGAGACTTTTATGAGAGTCATGTTATTTTTATTTGATAGGTCTATGGCTAGCCAGTTTAAGTTTGGCACGCCCTTTTTGGGACAACCTATACATGACTCTGCATCCTATTTTGGGTTTAACCTGTATTCAATGAGACAGCTTCTTCCCTATTTTGAATTAATTTATCACTTCTGTCAACTATGCATATAATTGGACATAGCTGTACGATGATAGTAGTCAGTTGATGTTGCTATCATTTAGATAACACCTCTAGATAACTAGCCACTAGCGTATCTTGGCTGGCACTTGCATTGATAGCTGCCACTGGTCACACATGAACATTGTTATACAGGGTGAAATTTTAATTAGTACCGAAATTTTGTGTAAAGACTCCACTGATGAATATGAACAACTTTTACTATGGGGGGAATAGTGAAATCGTGAAAAAATAATCAGCTGTTCCATACAAAAGTACAAATGGTGCGTGGTCAAAAGGTATGGAACAGCTGTTTTTTTCTTCCCGATTTTACTATTGCCTACATAGTAAAAGTTGTTCATATTCATCAGTGGAGACTTTACACAAAATTTCGGTACTGATTAAAATTTCACCCTGTGTACATGGTGATATTGTTTAAAAACTTGTCATAAATTTATTTCTGATTGTATTTTTTTTCAGAAAGCAGACATAGCCGTCGCGTCTATGACAATCAATTACGCGAGAGAAGCTGTCATTGATTTCACCAAGCCCTTCATGAACCTTGGCATTGGAATCCTCTTCAAGGTAAAATAAAGTTTGCATGTAACGTCCCACTGCTGGGCAAATTCGAGATACAAGTGTGCTAAGTTCGAGCCATACTCCACCCCGCGGGCTCAGTGCGGATTGGTGGAGGCGTGTTTGCAAGGCAAGCGACTAACCCTGCCGTCGGATGTTATCAAGCCGCCCATAAGGCCTCTGACTAGGCTTTACGACTAATATCAACCGATATTGGCCGGGACCAACGGCTTAGCGTGCCTTCCGAAGCACGGAGATGGTCATGATGCTCCTGTCAAAGAATGCGCCTTCAATCAGAATCACTCTAGCTTTTAGGCACTTGTTTCAAGCTACTGTAAGGCATTAAAAAAAGATAGCTTCTTCCCCAGTTTGCGCGCGCATTCGCGTCAAAAGTAACCCGTGTTTATCTGAACTCCATTTACTACATGACAACAACCTTTATACGAGTATACCTACGTTAGTAGATACCTATTGGCTACTATGTTTCACTACAGGCCCCATCCAGCCTCGGCCCGTAAATGTAAAAATCATAAAATCGGTTTCCCCGCTGAAGTTTCTAAGTCTTTTCTTTTATGAGAACCTTTTCTTGACAGTAACAATCACAAATCGTTCCAGCCGTTTACGCGTGACGCCGTGACCAAGGAAAATATGGATTCATTTTTATGTATAGAAGATTTGGATCCCTTTTTCACGCCTATCTATATTTAGAAAAATATAAAATAAGATTTAATAAGATCCAAAAAAAGTCTTAGTGACTGGTTTATTTCGATTGTTCTTCTTTAACAAGAAATGTTACACCCTGTATTTTTCTTCTCTACAGGTGCCAACATCCCAGCCCACGAGATTGTTCAGCTTCCTCAACCCGCTGGCGATAGAGATTTGGTTGTACGTGCTGGCTGCGTACGTGCTGGTCTCGTTCACGCTGTTCGTGATGGCCAGGTTCTCGCCTTATGAATGGTAAGGATTTATACAGAGTGTCTTATAAATGGTATGCTGTCTGACATAGGAGATAGCTTATCTACGGACTTTAAAAATCATTTTTATAGATTTCTATACACAGAAAAGTCTAATGGCCGTAGCCTATATCTTTACTACTAGCGGTCCACCGCGACTGTGTCCGTGCGTTTTGAGTTCGTTTCTTCCCCTCCCATTGCAGCGTAATGTTTTATAACCTTGAGCCTTCTTCGATAAATAAGCTATCCAATACATAAATATTATTTAAATATGCCCAGCAGTTTCTGAGATTAGCGCGTTTAAACTAACAAACTCTTCAGCTTTACAATATAAGTATAGATATAGATATATGGTTTTGCCTCACTAGATATAGAAATATTTTATCTTCGTGTATTTTTTTTTCCATATGAAACTTCTGGCAATTGAAATCAGTTGGAAATCCTATCTCTGATCGAGGATATTTAACTTTTACTATATTTAGCGTATATGGAATGACCGTAAGTCTTAATATTGTACTTAAATTTCTAAACTACGACTACAACGCCATCTAGTTGTCGATAGCAGAGTCTTGTAGCTTGTGTGATGTGACGGCGGTAGATGTCGCTACAACGGGCAAGGACTTACGGTCTACCTATTAATTATAGTAAATTTTGTATTTGGTTCTGAAATAATAATCTAATGGTTCCAATGGTCGGAATGTTCCACCAGCTTGGGATCCTATTCTTTCGAAGACCCGAGCGTCTTCATATACTGCAAGATCTCAAGACATAGTCAGCTCTTTCTGCGTGGATAGAGCATCAATTAATATTAAAGAGTGATGTTCATCATCATCATTATCAGCCAATCATCATTATCACTGCTGAACATAGGCCTTCCCCACGGCTTTCCACAGCGGCCGATCACTAGCGGTCTGCATCCAGTTTGATTCTGCTATCTTTATAAGGTCGTCTGTCCATCTTGCCGGTGGACGTCCTACGCTGTGTCTTTGGTCGAAGGGTCTCCAATCTAGAACTTTCCTGCCCCAACGGTCATCAGTTCTTCGCGCTATGTGCCCTGCCCACTGCCACTTGAGCTTACTGATTCTCAAGGCGTATGAAGTACATACCGTCACTTAGTTCTTCTACTATCTCCTCATTTCTGATACAATCCCGTAGAGAAACACCCAGCATAGCCAGCGTAGCAGACTGTTGTTACTTTTAATTTTTAATAACTATGTAATGACAAATAACACCTTAGTCTTGCCCGTGACCACGGATAATACGAATCCGTGGTGCATATGTTTCAACAAAATGTGCGAGATACAAAGCATCATCATTCTCAGCCAAAGGACGTCCACTGCTGAACATAGGCCTCCCCCACGGCTTTCCACAGCGACTGATCACTAGCGGTCTGCATCCAGTTTGATCATGCGACCTTTTTAAGGTCGTCTGTCCATCTTGTTGGTGGACGTCCTACGCTACAAATCCGTAGTCTTTAATTTGTCTTTCCCTCATCAGGTCGACCAGTACCCACGTCTGCGGACACGAAACCAAGCTGTTGACGAATCAATTCAGCGTGTGCAACTCTTTCTGGTTCATCACTGGAACCTTCTTGAGGCAAGGGTCCGGGTTGAATCCTAAGGTAAAGATAACAGCACGTCAAGATAAACACTGCGGTATCTTAATATGATAGTAATAAAGGCTAGTTTGCAACAAAAGTGTGTAACCTGATGTGCTGTGGACTGTACAATTATACAGGGTCGGAGGGATTCGTCAACAGGTTACAAACTTATTTGACTCGTCAATGTCTAAAACATGTAATGTTTTTTTTTTTACTTTTACTTCTTCTTGTTTTTATTTTTAAGATTTGCTTCTTGAATCAAGATGTAATGTTGAAAAATGTATGTTATAAATATTGAATTATTTAATAGCAGTCCTTTAAATTTTACTATAAGACACTTGTTATGTCACTTGTCACTTGTCACACTTGTCATGTAGATACAATTTGGTTGTTAATCAAAATCTAATATACTAACTATACAGGGTGTAAAAAACTGCAACTTTGTTATTTATTAAATTTTGGTCACCGACTAGCCACTAAGGGTACAAACAAAACAGCTACAAACGATACTGATGCCAATAAAATATTAAAAAATGATTTTTTTAAATTGAAAAAGCTCACAAAATCAATTTATTAATGCAACACAACGATCGAGTCAAAACTACCAACAACGAGTAGCCTCTTTGTAGCTTACTAGCTACGGCGTAGTATTTCGTAAATATGCGCTAGCTACGCGCGTGGGTGCGAGTATCCTCATTAGTTTAGAATATTGTGAAGGGGTTAGGTTGTCTTTTATAAAACTTAACTTTTATATAACTCATCATCCCTGAGTTGGATTTCACTGACCAAAACAACATCCTTTATATGTATGTATTTATTCTTATTTTTTAACATGATCCTTTATTGTTTTACGGCGAACTAGCTAGAGTAATCTAGGGTACTGCTGCACTAAAAATAATCTCATAACTGTTAGCTCTATATACATCACAAAACGTATACTGAATCTTTAATTTACTTAATTTAATACAAGCCAATATTTCGTATTCTCAGTGCCATCACTATTCTCATTTGTGTCTTCAGTTCAATTCAGTTAATTAATAAAATATATCCCTTTATATTCGACCTCCCTGGTGGCTAAGCACGCTGGTTTCAAGGCGTCGCCGCTCCGAGGTCCCAGGTTCGATTCCCGGTCTGGTCAATGTACAAATCAAAATTTTCTATCCTAACCTAAGCAAAGGCTCAATATTTTCAATGATAAATTTCAATACATTTAGATGTGACATTGTATAATTTAAATTGGAAATTGACATGATTTGATTGTTTTTTTTTCTTCTTTTAATTGAACATGACCTCATTATTATTATTTAGATAGATAGAAATGACTTTATATTTGACTTACCTACAATTTGACAAAATACTTACTGATATGTACTATTTTAATGAAGAATTAATTTAATTGAAATTTATTGAATTTAATAACTTTAATTCACAAATACCTCGTTTAGGTCATAATGTAACTAAATAACCATCTTTTGCCTATATGCTATACAATATTGTCTGCTGTAATGTTATATTACGAAATGTATAAATGAATATGAATATATGAATATATATGAATAAGATCGTCTTTTCCCAGGCAACCTCAACACGCATAGTGGGTGGTATATGGTGGTTCTTCACGCTCATAATCTTATCATCGTACACCGCAAACCTGGCCGCCTTCCTCACGGTCGAGAGAACAGTGCTGCCAATACAAAGTGCCGCCGATCTTGCCGCTCAGAACAGTATACAATATGGCACGCTGAATGGAGGGTCTACTATGACTTTTTTTCGGGTGAGTTTATTTTTACTGACGTAGAAGAACTTTTTTTAATACTTGTCAAAAGTATTTACCGAATCACTTAAAACAAAAAAACATAAAGTTAGCTCGTTTTTGAGATATATTTTTTGAGACGCCCTGTATACCTCTGCCTCATTAAATAAACTTTGCATTAAACTCAATCATATTGTTTTTAGAAGTAGATGACGCCTCGCGAACTAAAAGAGTACACAAATGCAACACAAAGTTAAATGGCACCGTCTGATTAATGGATGTCAATGTTTTCAGATCTCAAATCTATCACATCAGAGTTTCGGAACAAAGTCAGAATAGAGTAGCTTTTAAAAACGAGTTCACACTTTAGCTCGGTAGTATTTTAATCAAAATAACATTTTATTTTTAAATGATTTAACATTTACAATATTGAAAATTAAATTTGAATGTGTCACGTGAATGCTTGAAATGTCATGGCGCCAATATCAGAGTCACTTTCACTGCTAGGCATTCACGATCACGTGACCACACGTTTTTTTTTCAAATTATATTAATAAAAATATTTACAGTCCTAATTTAAATAAATAAATAAATATTTATTAATATACCATAGTCATCTGGCATCAAGTAATCGCGACGATTCCTTCAAATAACATTCAAATAGTTAGCGTACATATTTTTTTCTACACTGGTGAGTATCATCTCTCACTGATGTGTTTATAGGTTTGTTTTACCTGAACAATCACTCGGCGCTCGCGTGAACAAAAGCAACAGTCTTTTGCTTTTGTTCACGCGAGCGCCGGCGACCTCTTGATCCGTGAGCATCTACGCTGTTGCTTTAAAGAAATTAGAGGCGTACTTTATATTTAAATAACACAGAAACGGATATTAACATACATGTCCATAGACATATCTGTTAGGGTCGTGCGGGAGGGATTCGAACCCGAGACTGCTTATCTTTGTAGTCCGGAACGTAAACCACCACACTATGACGGTCGGATAAATTATTGTTAAAAAAATAATAGTACCAAATTACTCCATGTATGGCACTAAGTCTGTCTGTCTTAGGAAATCGACTTTAATTGACGACAAAATATCGACCATATTGGTGCGTGGGTTGGCTAAGAAACAATACTTATTAATATTTTAGTTACTTCCACAGTATTTTGTCTTACGGTCTTTTCCTGTGGGGTTCTGCTGCAGACATTGATACCATATTTATTTTGCAGAAAAGAGTCATTCGTGATATTTATAAACTTAGTCCTCGTGACTCCTTGAGAGAGGTCTTTAAGAAAATCAACATATTAACTGTGGCTTCTCAATACATTTTTGACAATATAATGTACGTCCGTAAAAATTTAGATAATTTCATGAAGAAGGGCGACATTCACTCATATAACACAAGAAATAAACACAAGCTTGTCGTTCCTAACTTCAGATTAGTTAAAACTAGTAATTCGTTCACGGGAAATTGTATAAAATTCTTTAATAATATACCACACAATCTTGTCGAATTGCCGGTTGATAAATTTAAGAAACACGTTAAAAACACGCTTATGTCTAAAGGCTATTATAAGGTTCAAGACTACCTGAACGACACGAATGTGTGGTCCGTCCAGCCTGCACGGACTGTACTTACCTTTGATGATTTTGATTTTAAAGCAGCTAGTGGTGACTGAGTTTGTTCCGGCGTTTCTTCTCAGCACTTGCCTAATTGTCTGTGTTCTGTCTCGAAGCGCTGGTAGGGCCCAAAAGATAAGGAGACATGATACGGCCCCTTAAGGCACATTTATTTTTATTTTATTTTTCACTGTACATTTGACGTTCATAAGTGGCATATTGTGTCCTAAATTGAATAAACAATATTTGAATTTGAATTGAATTGAATACTCGCTAATTTTATTAAAATACTTCAGTCATGAATGATAGGCATCATTAAATACAATTTACTTAACGAAATATGATATTCGGACTGAAACATTTTTATTTCGTTAGTTGTTTCTGCAGTCTTAATGGCGCACTGAGGGATTGAGACACGTATGAACGCTGACGCCATCAAAAACAGAATAAGTCAAAGTTAAGACCTCACTTTGACATGAGGTGGTGTTTGCTTCACTATCTTTTAGCGTCTCACCGGTGATCTAGTTCTTAATACAATATCATTGGTTAAACTAGTCAAATATTGTATACGAATGTCTCATTAAATTAGCTGTGGTGACGGACAAAGTTATTAGTTTCGAAACAGTAAACAATATAATATGGGCCATATTTCAGAATATGTTCTGGGGGTGAATTGCGATCCAAATTTAGCTGTTCAATTTCCAGGCAGCTCAATTCCGACTCCGTGTTTTATTAGATAGTATAGTATTTTATTAGATAAAGACGCATAACTGGTTTCAATTAATAATAAATAGTATACTAACTAGCGCTTATGCGTTAAATTGTAGACTAACAAAATGCTAGCAGTAATATCTTACGATTTAAGCATATAATAGATTAACGTCTATTGTTTTTTTTTCCTTCATTTTTATGTGTTTGTAATACAAATCATCATATCATAATATAATCATAAATCTTCATGCACATAAAATGGAAGAACGAAAAAAACACTAAAAATTCTGTAACTCAACTACGAACAATATCGTTGGAGGAGGAAAGTGAAGCAATGTTAAGACAAGTTATATATCAAGGTCAGGCTGGGTACGCACAGTGTCATTAATTGTATTGTATCATCACGGATATTATTAAACGAATATTATCAATAAAATAATATTATAAATATACTACAATGGTACTTATATTAATATTTATGTTATTTAATTGAATTAATTATTTAAAAGAATTGCTAATTTGACAGTAAAACTGAGCCGCTTACCTATCAAAACTGCATCGCAATACGCGCCCTGTTAATTATTGTTTAAGAGCTAATTTTCCAATAGTCAGATAAAACTTATCAGACTGATAAATTATAAAGCGACAGATTTAAAAAAATACATATACGTATGATTGCTGAAAATTAGGTGACGTTTCCAAATTAGCCATATTGTAATAAGTTCGACGAATATATTTTGAAAGAAAGAAAATCCATTAATAATTAAGGACATCACACATACCCCCCCCCCCCCCCACACACACAAAATTAAAATAAAACATAAAAAAACAGTAAACAGATCTATTAACAAGCAAAGCCTGTTTCCGTTGTGCGTCTGTAATGTCCCTTCAACTCACTCAGCATATGCCAGGCCCCCAGAAGGCCCTGGCGCCAACACTACGTACATAAATTTTATTATCTGACTATTGAAAAATCAGCCCTAAATTATAAGAACTAACCAACGAATAATTCAAATATAGAATGTTATTTTGAAGGAACTTATTAAGACATTGTGAAATAGGCTGAATCATATTATAATTATTTATATCATAGTATCATTATTTTTTTGTAAAAACACTCGCAAAGGTCACCTTAAAGCGTTGTCATCATTAATCAAATCTTATTTCATTTATACCTAATTTCTCCAGGATTCAAACATTGACATCTACCAGAAGATGTGGCAGCATATGTCCACTGCATCCCCTCCCGCTTTGGTATCATCCTATGAAGAAGGGGTACGAAGGGTGCTCGGAGGAAATTACGCGTTTCTGATGGAGTCCACCATGTTGGACCACAGAGTGCAGAGGGACTGCAACTTGACGCAGATTGGAGGACTGCTGGATTCTAAGGTGAGATACAGCAGGGCACAGGTCCAAAGAGAGTACCAGAAATATCCAGATGTCAACTCATATACCCGGAGACCAACACAAATACCCAAAGACAAAGACAAGATATTCTAGACACACAAATAACGCCACCGACACCCAAAGATCACTCCCGACACCTTAAGACAGCCACAGACATTCAGATATCACCAGATACACAGATTTTTTTATATACAACTCAAGTTTTTTTCTGTATTCTAGAGTCAACTCTTAACCACGCCTTTGAATTCTATAGAAAAAAAAGAGAAGATATAAAATAAAATGTCCACTGAACCTTAAAATTCTATTCGAGGTGTCAAAAAAGTACGAGGTGAATTTAAGAGAGTGGTAAAGAGTCCATTCTTGAATACTGGAAAAAAGAACTGGTTTTAAAAAAAAATCTTTATATTATCCGTATTCTCAACTTGTTTGTCAATCATCCCATGAAATTCAGCCTGTGTATCTCAAAGATTCATTTCTAACATCCAGAGAACGTATTGCGTAACGTATTATATCTACCCAGATATATAATACCTTCATGCAACAATGTTCATGGTAAAATAATGTGGGAGTATTTCCTGCCATCTACTTTAAATGAATATCCTAGCAATATTATTAAACAAATAAGTAATTTAGGAAATAGTGCTAAATGTATAAAAAATACTTAAGAACTACATATTGTTTTAAAAATGTAACGAGTAGTGTAGTGATTTTCATTACCACGTATAAATCTGAATAGGTTTTTGTTGGTCTTGAAATATGTTTTTTTTAAATGTAAATTGTTAAACAAAAATAAAGAAATAAAAGAAAGAAAATAGATTTTCAGAGATCACCACAGACACATTGAGGTATCCTGCGTCACACATAGACCACAGAAGGGCTTTTAACATACACTTAAGTCACTCAGAAACCATCTCAGATACTCAGAAGCCATTTTTAACTCCCAGGGACCACTTCAGACACCCTCGGACACCTAGGAAAAATGTTATATACCCACAGACCGTTACACACATTCAGAGACCACCATATACATCCAGAGAAAATCAGTCTCAAATAACGAGAAATCACTATGGACAACCAGATAGATTTAAAGATTTGGATCAAGCTGTATACCTATAATCTCAATATGATTCCACTAAATATAGGGTGTAACGAAACGCCGAAAACCACGTGTTCAAACAAACCCTATTTATACGAGTACGAAATTTTTTCTCGAAGACACTATATCTGCGGGTGTAGTCAGAAGCAAAATTTTGGACACATCGCCTAGACAACGCTGAGCCAAAATTGGTGTTTTCATGTATTACTACTTGAGAGGAATTGTTCAATTCTGTTCGGTATTTCCCATGGCTTAAAAAAGTAACTAAAACAATAACTTTTTTACAGGGTTACGGCATAGCAACCTGGAAAGGCAGTCCGTGGCGAGATAAGATATCTTTAGCCATATTAGAGCTTCAAGAGAAAGGTGTCATACAGATCCTGTATGACAAATGGTGGAAGAACACAGGAGATGTGTGCAATAGGGACGGAAAGGATAGCAAAGCAAATCCTTTGGGCGTGCAGAATATAGGTGAGCACTCATATTGAAAGGCCCAGTTTACGGTTATCGTTAGAATAGACCTGCCGCTGTCACTGCGCTGTAAAAAAAGTTTTAAGAAAAAAGAAACGGACAAACGCGGGTGGATGAGCGGGGAAGCGGGGGGAATGTGACATGTTTGACAGGTCTATTCTTATTAGTGTTATGATTATGTCTGTGTCTGTGTACAGTAGATGGAGTGTATCTTTAATTTACGCTGCGAATTTGAGTTTTCGAAGTGCATTCCCAAGTAACATTTTTAGGTTTTCGTTAAGTTTTAAAAAGGTCCTAGAACCTTTTTATGGAAATCTGCTCGTAAGTCTTGATAGTTCTGATAACATTAAAGTAACGTTATATTAACCTCCTAAGTGCAAAAAGGGCCCACGTTTTGGAACCTTTCTTAGAGCTACGGCAAAAGCTATAGCTCAAAACCAGAACCATATGAACTACTTTCACAGAACCTAAATATAACCTTCCCAACCTTAATTTAACGTTAATATAACGTTTATTTAAAATGGCAGGCAACTATTGAGTTCTAAAGTAATCTTGGATGTAACTCTTTGACAACTTAAAACCTTTTTGATGGGCATGAGTAAATTATTTTCCAGCACTCTCAGGTTTTATAATGTTTCTGTGTAGGATTTTTTTTACTCAGAAACACCAATCATTTATTTTAATAATGGCGTGATTTCCTGTCGTAACAAGAAGTTTCAAAATGGCTACTTTCGAAGTAAGTAATTATATTCATACAATGAGGTAGCTTCTGAAGCTCGAAAACATGAGAAACATATTGCGACCGGAACTTTATCGTGAATTGTTAGGATGATACTGCTTAATACTTAACGGGCTTCTTATTACTTGAAAATATGAAAGATATTTTAACAAAAAAAATGTATAAAATGAAAAAGTTGGTGGTAAAACGCATTTAAATTGAAAAAAAAATCCTTATTTAATCGTAATATTGCTTTTTATTACAAGTTTTATTTATATTTAATAAAAAAAAGATGGTTGCCGCAAGTAAATTACTACATAGCATCGAAATTAACCTTCTCAGAACTGTAGTGGCCAAAAGCTCTTAATGTTTGCCAAAATAAGAGTTAAAGGTAACCTCGCGGAGCTTCCAAAAATCCACAAAGCCTTGTTCAAAGCTTTAAGGCTATTGCCAGGAGTTGTTAAAGACTTGACAGTCGCGAAATTAACCTCCGAGCTTTTTGATATCGCCCTGGTGTCGGTTCATTTTTCAAGACAACTCAATGCTTTGAAGTCGCGGAAACAACTGGCATATCTTGAGGATGCCTTTAATGCTTTGAAATACTTTAATCGTGCCTTAAGCTCTCAAACAAAAGCTAATGGTTTTGATTTTCTCCATAGAGTCCTACTTTGTTTGTCTAGACACCATTAATACAACTACAAGGTTACAGATAGGTTTTAGAAATTGCTTGTAAGCAATTTCAGCATTCCGTAACGATAAGGTTTTATCAAAGTTAAAAATGAAACCTCCGACTCCTACTTTAGCATGAAACTAGCCTTTTTAGGACTTAATCAAGTGTCTGCGAGAACTGTTAAGTCCAAGGACTATATGCTCTTGAAACACAAGTCAAAATAACGTTAATTTAAACTCTTGGCAGCGGCTTCTAGGTTCTAGTAATAAATAAATAGTTTTAGAACTAATTGATCATTTTTAAGTGCTTAATATGACCTGATAGCAAAATTTAGCCTTATAAAACCTAAAGGCATTATTTTTAACCTCGGCCCAAACGAAAATGTTACTTGGGTTTTTATGGTTCCATATCCGAATGGCAAAAAACGGAACTCTTATAGTTTCGTCAAGTCTGTCTGTCTGTCCGTCCGTATGTCACAGCCACTTTATTCCGTAACTTTAAGCATCATGCTGTTGAAATTTGGTAGGAATATGTATCCTGTTAACCGCTTACCGATTCTCATACAAAAAATAAAAAATAATGTCATTTAAGGGGGGGGGGGGGGGCTCCCATACATGAAACTAAAAGATACAGACAGACAGACAGACAGACTTGTCGAAACTATAAGGGTTCCGTTTTTTGCCATTCGGCTACGGAACCCTAAAAAGTGATCTTAATAAATACTTTCAACGAAAATTGGTTTACGACATAATATAACACATTTTCAACAACTGCAAACATAACTTTGTTCATCATACAAACACAATAAAAAACAAAGTTATAATTGCTGTCAACAAAATATTGTGGTATTTAAGCTAAGTGGAAGTAAGTGAAGTCACTAATTCACGGCTTGGAACCCTCAGTGAGCGAGTCCGTCTTTTACTTGGCCGGTTTCGGTGTCTAGAATAGGTACATTTAAAAAAATATATGTATCTATTCTAGACTCTACTCTTTAGGGGGTGGCCCTTGATTTTGTCTCGTACTTTTTTAGACCCTGTATGGAGTTGTAGGGATCCGTGTACATTTTATTTTATATCTAGGCTCTTTTTCTTTCCTATATATACTGTATAAAATAAGTACGACCCAATTTCCAAGGAGTGGTTTTAGACTCGGCTATGAGTCTAGAATACAGAAAAATATTTATTTTTTATTATTTAATGCAACTAGCCGTCAATCGAGTTTACAATGCAGGAAAAAAGTTATTATTTTAAACATAATAATAAAATGAAGTTTTTTTTTTTAAAAAAAAACTGTTTTCTAGACTCGACTCTTAACCACCCACTTGAATTTGGCTCCTACTTTTTTAACAGTAACATTATTTCCTAAATTCGGCTCCCTTAGTTCTCGCTCGGCAAGCACCATCAAGTTCTTACCATAAGCCTCAACAGACCTGTTCTCACATCTCGCAGGAGGGGTCTTCGTGACGTTGCTCTGTGGACTGGCTCTGGCCATCATGGTGGCCATATTGGAGTTCTGCTGGAACACGAGGAAGAACGCTTCGCAGGGTCGTCAGTCGCTTTGTAGCGAGATGGGGCAGGTAAGGAATTTGATTGAATTCAGTTCTTGAATTTGATTCAATTATATTAAGGCAGTTATTATAAAATTTGATAATTAATGATCAGGCATTTGACCACGATCACACCTGGTGGTATGTGATGATGTGGATCATGTCTGACCAGTAACCGTCTCTTCACTAGAAATGCGCCGAGTAGCACTATTTCCGAGTAACGAGTACCGAGTTTTACTCGGTTCATTTTATTTCCAACCGAGTACTCGGCCGAGTAACTCGGTTTAAAGTCAAATTCCTGTTCCGGGTGAGTCCTATGATACCAAAAGCCCTATTACTTAAGAATAAACAGACAAAAGACAAGAGTCCTTTTGAGTAGTGGGCAGGGCACCAAACAAGGTATTTAGCACTGGCTCGTTTAGCACGAGCGGTTCTAAGTGCACCCGCGAGCACCGTGCATAGCGAGTAATTATTTTCGGAGACTGGTAGTGTCTACGAAGAAAAAATAATAATAGGCTGTTACCAGAACGTGCAGAGAGCTTTATGTTACTGCACCATCATTTTACTTTATAAAATTTTACAGATTGTTTTTTTTTTCGTTAACTAGTTCTTCTCATTTTACCTCATTTCTACTTACTTATTATCTAAACTAAAACTAAAAAAATCTTTTTAGTCAAACCTATGCGTGTCAGGGGTCTTAAGTCTTTTAAAATGAAATAGAGGTTCCTAGAACCATTGCGAGATATTATATGCTTCCAAAGTGGTAAATTTGGCGTCCCCCCCCCATTTTTAACTTCTAAACTAAGCGAGTGTAAATTTGAAAAAAATATATAATGTACATCTTAACAAATACTTTCAACAAAAATTGGTTTGGACGGGATGGAACTAGTAGTTTTTGAGATATAGCACATTCTCAACAACCGCAAACATAACTTTGTTTTTCATACAAACACTATGAAAAACAAAGTAATATTTGCTGTCAACAAAATATTGTCGTATTTCAGCTTAGTGGAAGTAAGTGGATCCCTAATTCAGTTAAAGTTGGCACGGAACCCTCAGTGGGCGAGTCCGACTCGCACTTAGGGCGTTTTTTTTAATTAGATAGACCAGAATGACAGCTCCAATTGCACTTTAATTTTTTAATGTTGAAAACTTAGTGCAGTAGTGTTGTAACAATTCAATTGTATGCGCTTTATTGAACTTGTGATACGATTTTTCAATAATGCTGTTTTTCTCATTACATAAAGCTACAAATAAAAGAAATACATAAAACTGTTTTTGTGAGAGTAATAAAAGTCAATATTCATGTATGATTTTACCGATAGTCTTTTTAATTCTTTCCGTAATTAAATTATTAGAAACAATGATGATCTTTGTAGAAAACATGATTTTTATAAACATATTTTATTTGAAAATGTTATAATCGATTAGAAACAACAATTGATGAAATATCAATTTTCGATTTTTTTGAAACACAACTATTTTTAAAGTTATAAAAACTGGCCACCCACAAAATGTCATTTTGGTCTATCTTATTGTTGGTGTTAAACTATGGAGAGAGCACTGTCGTCAAGCCCGGAGAGCAAGTGGACTGTGTAATTTTAATTTTAGGCTAGGCACTGACTGTTCCCCAGTAAAACACTGCACTTATACTGACACAGATTTATTAATACTTTTACTAAACTAAATTTACAATAAATTCACTGGCAATTACTGGTACTTCACTTTTCATTAGTAGCTGTATTAACTATTAAACCGTAGGAAGGAATGAACGTACTGCATACAAATTCGGCTCTATTCTTATATGATATTCTGCGTTCAATTAGCGACTAAAACGATTCATTTTTTTCTCTAATTATTGAGCACGAAGTTTGCACACGGCACTACTTTGTACATTTCGTTCTTACATATATTGCTATCCATTTCAATTTTACTCAACAATTTTCGTATTCATTCTAACTTACGAGTATACATCTATCTTTTTCTTAAAGTCTAATGGGGAAATGAGTAAATAAACGGCAATAATACAAATCAAAGGTTATGAAATCATATAAAACTTAAATAATTTCATGCGGTCTTGTGGCTGTCGTCAACACTTATTAAAAATCTGAGTATACTGGCCTAATGTGCGCCTGCTTTTAGGGTATTTTAATTAGGACAAACCTTTGCTTACAGGAGCTGAGAACGGCCATGAGGGGCGGGTCGTCCAGCAGAACAGTGCTCAGACCTGGGTGTTCCAGGTGTTCGCCAGCCACACACGTGCCTCCAGCTCCCAATCGTTACGAGGTCAGTTTAGACAAAGCAATTAAAGTACTAAGTTGATAGTGAACTGAACTAATAGTTAAATGTCGTTACCAGCGGTTAAATAGATAGGATTGTGCCTAATCTTATATATAAAACTAGCGGTCCCCCGCGACTTCGTCCGCGCGTTTTGAGTTTGCTCCCTCCCCTCCCGTCGCAGCGTCATGTTTTATATCCTAAAGCCTTTCTCGATAAATAAGCTATCCAACACAGAAATATTTTTTCAAATCGGTCCAGCAGTTCTGAGATAAGCGCGTTCAAACAAACAAACTCTTCAGCTTTATAATATATTAGCGCAAGCGCACGTTGTATTTAAGCTGCGAACATTATTTTGGTGCGGAGTTATGTTAAAACTGTGATAGCTCCTAAGATATTTATTGAAATCAAATGATATAAAGGGTAACTTGGTTCTAAATGAAATGCTCGTGATGATGAATGTATTTATTTTGATAAGAATAAATACTTGTGTGTATAATACACCTCTAAAAATAATGCATCATTTTTTTACAAATTTATTAACATAAAAAAGGTTGTAGTAAGTCAACCATAAAAGATCGACATATGCTGTCGCGGACTTTATTATAGAACTCTTAATGCTGAACAATCCTGTCATACATGATTTTTGTGTAACTTAAGCGGTTTCCGCAGCTTATGCAGCGGAAGCTCTCAAAAGGAATATCTTTCTCCCGTTTTCGCAACATTTTTCATTTCTGCTGTGGTCTTATGAGTTGTATCTTTATTTTATATAGCCTAAAGCCTTCCTCGATAAATGGACTATCCAACGTAAAAAAATTTTTTCAAATCGGGCCAGTAGTTTTTGAGATTAGTGCGTTCAAACAAACAAACAAACAAACAAACTCTTCAGCTTTATAATATTAGTATAGATTCTCGTGTCACAATGTTCGTTCTCGTTCTCCTCCGAAACGGCTTGACCGATTCTCATGAAATTTTGTGAGCATATCATTAGGCCAACATCTATTGTCCATACCCCTTAGTGATGAGGGTTGTCCACCCTAAACATTTTTCTTTAATTACGTGGCTGGGCGGGACGAGGCCGGGCAAGACGAGGATGGGGGCGAAACAAAGTTTGCTGGGTCCGCTAGTATAAATAAAAAAAATCTGTACTTTTGGCCATATTATCCACCATCAATGTTCCTTAAGAACCACTTGGTTTGGTCCGTGAAGATGGCTGGAGACCCGAAGGCCTCACGCTTATTCCTTGGGAACGGGGTCGGGCCTTAGTTTGGGATGCAACTTGTGTCGATACTTTGGCCCCTTCCCATCTCAGAGAATCAGCCCTTAAAGTTGGAGCAGCAGCGGAGTTGGCTGTAAACGCCAAGCGTCGCAAGTACGTCTCACTTGCAAGTTATTATGTGTTTGCGCCGTTTGGCGTTGAAACATTTGGGCCGTGGGGACCCTCTGCTAAATCGCTGCTTAGAAATATTGCGCCAAAATTAAATTCTGTAACAGCCAATAATAAAGCCTGGCTGGTTCCTATCTAAGGATTAGCATAGCTATCCAACGCAGCATCGCATCTAGCGTTATAGCCTCCTTGACGAAGAAAATGGTTTCGTTTTTGAAAAGGTAGATTTTAAGTAATTTTTTTATGTTGCATGTCTTAGTTTTTTTTCCTTGTTTACCATGTTATTTTGACATGTGGTTAGGGTATTATTTCTTTACAACACGTATTCAACTGTAAATATGCAACTGCTGGTAACGACATACTATCGATCACGAAACCGGCCCATTATGACTTTTATTTCAGATTTTGTTCTAAAGCATCGAAATGAATCAGTCATTTGATCTGTTTGCGACTTTGTTATACTATTAATTCTGCTTAGATTTTTATCCAATGTCTTCTTCAATCTTTTGATTCTATTTTAGTATTTTTTTTTGCTTTTACCTGCATGTTTTTGCTTTACTTCAAAACAGGTCACTTGGAGCCCTGACCATTACGCCCGAACAGAGAGAATCGTTGAAACTGATTTTGGAGTTTTAGAAGAGGTATTTTGTTTGAAGTAGGCTTCCAAGCCAGTGAATAGAAAAACTAAAGAAATTAGGTTTAAGGTATTTTCTAACTGCACCGTAACATACCATAATCGTGCTAGGTACGTGTCAGGTACGAAAAGCATTGTGATATGCTCTATCTTGCCAACTGAACGGATAGACAGCGTTCTGTCTCACCGTTGTATGGAGCGAGAGCGAGAGGGAACGCATTTTGAAAGAAAGAAAGAAAAAACGTTTATTGGTTTATATCAATCCAAAGATCGAGAGAGAGAAAAAAGTTAACACAGAAGAGGAAAAAAATAAAGTGGAATTTTCCATGACCATGTGTTATACCGACACCATACCAGGCCAATGTGTGTGTGTGTGTGTCTGGTTCTCAGTGGGCCCCTGCTGAGTGAGGTACAGAAATTGCCGGATTTCTCAAGGATTTTACACGCTCCTGCTCCGTGGATGACTTGCGACGGTGTTGGTTGGTGACGGAACGGTTGAGTGGGCAAGGAGTCATAGTTTTCAATACACATAATATGTTTTTTCGACACGTTCCTAGCACGTTTTAGACATGTTCAAGTATTAAAACACATTTCATAATATCACTGCTAACTCGTGTCATTCACCGTTTGTAATCAGATATAAACACTATAACAATATGTTGCAGCACTAGTAAATAAAACACTTAAAAAGGAAGATTTAGTTCACAGCACCACCAGCAATAATTGCGTACCTACCTTAAGTCCGGTTTTCTTTATTTGTCTTATATTAAAAAAAAAACGGACAAACGAACGGACACGGACCCAGCCTGACCTTGATATATTTACTGAAAATCCAAATGTCTTTCGAAGGAGCATTGCTTCACTGTCTTGCTCCTACGGTATTGTCGTTGAGTTATAGATTTATGTGTTTGTTTTTCTTCTTCCTTTTTACATTTTTATGTTTATAAAGCTTTAGACGTCAATAAATTCTAAGCTTATATCGTAAGATGTAACTGCTAGGATGCATTTTTGTTAGGTTACAATTTAGGTCATAAGGTCTAGTTAAGTATACTATATTGTTTATTAATTGTAACCTGTTATGCGTCTTTATCCAATAAAATAAAATAAATAAAATAACTTATTATCAAAATTAATAATTAATTTTAAAACAAAGTTAAAACAAATCTTCCATCATACATAGGTATTAATATTTTCAACGGCTGAAATCTTATTAAATGAAATAGTTGGTGAGTTTTATTCATTAACTAGCGGTCACCCGCGGCTTCGTCCGCGCGTTTTGAGTTTGCTCCCTCCCCTCTCGTCGCAGTGTGATGTTTTATAGCTGAAAGCCTTCCACAATAAATAAGCTATCCAACACAATAAAAAAAATTAAATCGGTACAGAAGTTCTTGAGATTAGCGCGTTCAAACAAACAAATCTTGCACTTCCAACCTAACGGTAGATATGCATGCTAAGTTCCATGAAAGTACTTATCAGCAGTTAGATTTTTTACATTTACACAACACGCTGACACAGGGGGACTGTTATAATCTATTTGCTCGTGGTAGTGAAATCTGCAATGAAGTATGGTACAGAAGTAGTACTTTTTGGTACTGGTTACAATATTTAAAATCTTTTTGTAACAAATAAGTACTCAAAATGTACTTCCAGATCTTAAATCCCAGCTGCTAGACGTTGTACATGCGCAGCGAAGATTTGTTGTAGATAACTAATAAGTGCCTTTTGAGTAAGTGTTGGTACTAATAAAAAAAGTACCATTTAGTACCAAATTAGTTCCCGTAAATATATTTTTAGATTTAAAACGCGCCAAACAATACAGTAGAGTTAAAAAAGCTGCACTGGTCGTTGCAAAACGCGCGTCGCAGCCCTTTTACTGACTAATAATTAGTACCTATTTAGTACCCATTAATTAATATCCCCAAACTGTCAACTGCCAAAAAAACCCAAAACTGTCTAATATAATTTAATTTTATAAGATTCTCAACTATTTTTGGCAGTTTTATTTTACTAGCAGTTACATATTTTTATGTTTTCTTAAAACAATACAAACCCTACTTAAATATCTGCAATACACTCCTGTGTTGAATAAATTCCAGGTGAAGCTTAGCCCAAATAACAATGACTACCCGTACTGGAACCATGACCCGCAAGATGTCCTCCAGGGAGACTGAGCTCAAGCTCAAACGGGCACTTGAGGAATTAAAGGAGAAAAAGGACTTCTGTGACCAACTCCTTCAGGAAAGAGATGAAAATGAGGAGGAATACAAGAAAATATTAGATTTAAACTCTAACCTAAAGAAAGAATTAGGGGAACTGCATGCCTGCTTGCATGAAGTCACTGAACACCGTGACCAGCTGCTCCACACCATCAGCACCTTCGACCAGTGCAGTAGTGTATTTGAGCAGACACTGGTTCGTAATAATGAATTGGAAAGTGAACTGCGGGATGCCAACAGGACAATACTGCATTTGGAAGAGGAAAAAAAGGATCAAGCGCACTTACAAACCTTGAACCTATTTGATGAAATTATTGGTAGCCCTAATGGTCATGCAGCAGTTACTGAGTTAGGTTTAAATTGCAAATTAGATCAGTCTGTAAATATTTGTAATCAAATTAGATTTTCAAGTAGGAATAAAGTAAAAAAATATTTAAAAATTAATAAAATTATAACCAAAACAAAACAGATGGTTAAAAAACAAAAATGTTTTTATAATAATGTAAAGTTAAGAAAGGAACGGTTAGAATTATTAGACAGTTTGGAAATTTATAATAACAAGCTACAGAAAAGTAGAAATAGATATGACATGGACATTAAACAACTACAGGCCAATATCTCAATGTTACAGGAGTCTTTAAAATCAATGACATCTAAATACAATTCAGCCCAGGACCAAATATCAGAACACATTCTGGCAGCAAACAAACTTTTAGAACTGGAAAACACAGCCTCAAATACTTGCAAATCATTGCCAAATATCACATTGAACTCAGAATTTGACTCCAATAAACAAAGAGGAGTTGGCCAGTTGTTGTGTTCGCAAGAAACATTTTCTATGAGCCCTGAATCACATGAAAACTTAAAAAATGTTAACAATGTTATTGCCTTCTCGGATAGACTAGGAGTTGGTTATGGTCCATTGTTAAGTTTACAATTAAATTGTAATATTGTAAATAATTGTATGCCTGACGCTTCCCTTGACCAAATAGTTAAATGTATTAAAAACAGTGACCTTGACTGTAATTCAATACTAATTATAATGTTAGGAAATAGTCAGAATTTGTCGAAATCGAATATCATAAAGAATTTTACAATATTGTCAGGACTTAATGTGAAAAGAATTATATTCTGTGCCTTGCCATTTTGTAGTAATTATACGGCATCAGAAAATAACAGTATTCATTTACTGAATACTTTATTATTTAACTTAATTGTGCGTCATAATGACAAATTTGTGTTTTTTGACACAAATAAATTTATTGACAACAGATTTAGTTTGACAGGCGGCTCTCTACACCTGCCTTATAAATATAAAAAACAAATAGCTACTTTGTTAGCCTTTAACATTAAATGTTTTATTAACAATAACATGACATGTTCTAATAATATTAGTAGTATTACTAATTTTGATATTAATCAATTGACAACCTCTAAGGATTTAAACTAAGAGGTCAGACAAAAGCCAGGCCTTCATTCAATATTGTGCATCAGAATATACAAGGCCTGGCCGGCAAAGAACTAGAAGTATCTCTATTTTTACAAGATTTTGATGTTCAAATTATGTGTGTAACGGAACATTGGTTTCTTAGGCATGAACTAATGTTAAGCATAGATGATTATAAAGTTGGTAGTTCGTTCACTAGAGAGACAACTACTAGAGGAGGGTCACTCATTCTTTTGAAAAATCAATTAAACTATAAAGAGCGTAAAGATATTGTATCACTGACTATTGAACGAACTATTGAACTTGCATGTGTTGAGTTAGACCAATATATTATAATAAGCGTATACACTCCTCCCAATGCAGATTACGGCCTTTTTGAAGCTACAATGGAAATAGCCTTATCGAAAGTTTCTAAACAAAGTAAATCTTTGATAATATGCGGTGATTATAATGTAGATATACTTAAAAAAACGCAACAGTCAATGAGTTTTCTTGGTCTCTTTAAGTCTTTTAACTTAGTGAACGTTTTTAATGAACCTACGAGAGTGACTCCTACAACAGCTACGTGCTTAGATAACATTTTCTGTAATATTAAAGTAATTGATAAATCAATTTTACATTGTTTAAGGTCCGACCACAGAGGACAAAAAGTCGCGTTTAAACACAGTTCCATCTCAAATGCTGTGGATATTGTTTATAGGCCAATCACTGTTAATAGAATAGATAGATTTAAAAGTAAGATTTGCGAAGGTATTCAATCTTTAATTCCCAGTAATAGTAACAACGCTGATAAACTTTATGAAGATTTATTCACTTTGATAAAGAACGAATATAATCAAATATTTACAAAAAAAACAGTAAAGTCAAATCAGGTCAAGTTTAAATTTAATGAATGGGCTACAGTTGGTATTTATAAAAGTAGGAATAAATTATACGAACTATATAATATTAAAGAACAGACCCAGGACCCACACATCATAGAATATGTGAAGAACTACTCAAAAATCTTTAAAAAAGTATGTGCACAGGCTAAGTCTAACCATATTCGAAGGATAGTTACCGGTTCCAAGAATAAGGCGAAAGCTACCTGGAACATTATAAACAAGGAAACGTGTAAAAACAAAACAAAAGATCATTCGTTTTCCTTAAAAGTTGGAAGTAAGATAGTTAATTCTAATTTAGAGGTTGCAAATGTCTTTGAAAATTTCTTTACTAATATTGCAACATTAACAACCAAAGATCTTGCATCATCTCCAGAACAAGCCCAATCTATTCTTAGATCTAATATTGATGAATGTCATTCTTTACTGAACTTTAGGCATGTATCCTCAGAGGTTATTATGAAAACATTCAATGAACTTAATTTGAAAAAGACTGAGGACTTATGGGGATTATCTGTTTATATAATTAAAACCATTATTGAATTTATAGCTCCGCGTTTAGCGATCATATTTAATAAATGTGTCGATGAAGGCAAGTTTCCAAATTTAATGAAATCTAGTAAAATCGTTCCACTTTTTAAATCAGGAGAAAAATGCGACCCCTCCAACTTTCGACCAATATCAATTTTACCCGTGCTTAGCAAAATTTTTGAAAAGATAATTTTTAATCAACTTCTATTTCATTTCACAACTAATAAATTATTACATAATAAACAGTTTGGTTTTACAAAAGGTAGAAGTACTGCTGATGCTGGAGTTGCTCTCTTGAAACATGTATTTGATGCATACGACGGTAGGTGTGATGCTATAGGAGTATTTTGTGACCTCTCTAAAGCATTTGATTGTGTAGACCATGAGACCTTATTAAAAAAACTTCAACATTACGGCGTTTCGATCGATGCGCTAGGTTTATTGAAATCTTATGTTAGTGATAGAACTCAAAAGGTTTATATTAATGGAACTGAGTCTCCTGGAGCACCTCTTAAAATGGGAGTGCCCCAAGGATCGATATTGGGACCGTTGTTGTTTCTGATATATATAAATGACCTTCCATACTTTGTCGATGATGTATGTGAAATAGTACTGTTTGCAGATGATACTTCCTTAATTTTTAAGACTCCAAGGGCCAAAGAATCTTTTGACGATGTAAATGGTGCTCTTTCACAGGTGCTTCATTGGTTTACCGTTAATAATTTAGTGCTTAATGCGGGTAAAACCAAATGCATAAAATTTACAATGCCTAATGTCAGACAAGTCCCAACGCAGATCATGGTTAAAGATGAGCCACTAGATACTATACAAAGCTCAACGTTTTTGGGAATAACCGTAGATCATAATCTTCAATGGGGTCCACATATCGAGACCTTGTCAGGGAAACTTAGTTCGGCTGCCTATGCAGTAAGAAAGATAAGGCTTTTGACTGACGTTGAAACGGCAAGGTTAGTTTATTTTAGCTATTTTCATAGTATCATGTCTTATGGTATCTTGTTATGGGGCTCGGCTGCAGATATTGAAACAATATTCATACTGCAAAAGCGAGCTGTACGGGCTATTTACAATCTCAAATCTGACGACTCTTTAAGGGATTTGTTTAAAGAAGTCAAGATACTTACAGTATATTCACAGTTTATTTATGAAAATTTGATTTATGTCCGTAAAAACTTGCACTTATTTCCTAAAAAAAGCGATTTACATGATTTCAATACTAGAAACAAGAATAAACTTGCCGTTCCAAACTTCAGACTTCAGAAGGTTAATCACTCGTTTATTGGAAGATGTATTACTTTCTTTAATAAATTGCCTCAAAATATAATTGAATTACCTTTACATAAATTCAAATCTATTGTTAAACAATGTTTAATGACTAAAGGATATTATAGAATAAATGATTATATGAACGATAACAATGTATGGTCTAGCTTGTAAGAACATTTAATTGTAATATTTTTAAAAGAGGCATTGACAATAGTGACTGAGTTTGTTGCGCAGCTTCTTCTCAGCACTAGCCCACAATTGTCCCGAAGCTGTGGTAGGGCCAATGTTGGGACGTGTATAAGTGCTAGCAATAGCCTATGTACAAAATAAAGTAATTTTGAATTTTGAATTTTTTGAATTTAATATTTAGTTCCAAATTAGTACCTTTCAAAAATATTTTTTTCCAGATCCAAGACGCGCCAAACAACACAGTAGATTTAAGAGCTGCGTTGGTCGTCGCAAAACGCGCGTTGCATCCTTTTTATTGACTAATATTTAATACCTATTTAGTACCTTAAGGTACCCATTAAATAATATTTAGTACCAAATTAGTACCCACCAACAATATATTTTTTCAGATCCAAGACGCTCCAAACAACACAGTAGAGCTTAAAGAGCTGCGGTGGTCGTAGCGCAACGCGCGGCGGGGCCCGGCCTCCGCGCCCGCCTCGCCTGCGCGCTGCTCACACCACTCGTTCAGACGATGTCAGCATTATAGTAAGTAAAAAATAATATACGGTGTCATTTTTAGTAGTATGCATTAGCATTAATGATTCAGTACCGTTACCATGAGTTTACTCGATAGCGACGACTTTACTTTTTTTTATGGAAAATTTTAGTTCTTACAGTGACCGCTAGAGGAGCTGTGTAATTTTCCATAGACTTTTTTTACATTCATAAAGATGAAATAAGAAACCAAAAATTTGCGCTCGGGCGGGACTTGAACTAGCAACCTTTTGGCTGACCGGGCCAAACGCTCTTACCAATTGAGCTACCGTGCTGTTAGTCCGACCCCGCGAAAATCGTGGTCTCTTATGGATACGTCATTCGCGTCGCAGGAGCTCAGGTGCACTATTTAAATTGGTAATATTGATAAGTTTGGTACTAATGTAAAAAAATCCGGAGAGAGATCAGGCGCAGACCAACGGCTTTACGTGCTTTCCGAGGCACGGGGGTGAAACACCGCCAACATCCAAACTCCGGGCTACCCTAAGAATACATTCTGTCCCATCGGGCTATAAGAGAAAAAGAATAGAGTGTGCATCTGTATTTGCGCACACACTTGCGTACTTGTGTCTGGTTAGTCGTTGTGACTGGCCACCGTAGTCGAAATCGGCTAAGGGGACTACTATCAGTAGTAAAAAATATCAAAACTTTAAATTTTACTTGAGTCAGAAAACAAACTTGAGAACCGTTGATTTTGGGATATGGGGTTCCATAGTCAAATCAGTCAGGAATGGTGTGAACTACCACTTCTTAAAGGATTTAGGTCGTCTTAACCTGTAACTCTGTAATTATATTTTTCTACAGTTTCCGTAAGGTGCTCGTAGCGCAGTGGTTGCAGCGCT
The DNA here is from genome assembly GCA_963924145.1 of Pyrausta purpuralis. Lineage (NCBI taxonomy): Eukaryota > Metazoa > Arthropoda > Insecta > Lepidoptera > Crambidae > Pyrausta > Pyrausta purpuralis. The sequence goes on from OZ001672.1 coordinate 6,821,370, forward strand.
TTAGTAGTGATACCGAAGTTAAGCAACCTACGTCGCGGTCGGCAGATGGGTGACCATTCCGACAATATAAGTGACGTACATCACGAGCATCTCCGTGCGTCGGAAGGCACGTTAAGCCGTTGGTCCCGGCTAATATCGGTTAATAATAGTCGTTAAGCCTAGTCAGAGGCTTTATGGGCGGCTTGATAACATCTGACAGTAGGGTTATTCGCTTGCCTTGCAAACACCGCTCCATCAACTTGCACTGAGCCCGCGTAGGTAGTTTGTCTCGAACTACCTAGTTAGCTAAATAGTTGAGGTAAAGCCTTATGCCCAGATGTGGGACGTTACAGACTAACTTTACTTTTTTTTACTACAGATTCCGTAGGCTCCCTAAGAAGAACCACATCATACGTGCTGAAGGAACCTCGGGAACCAGTCAAAAAGCACGTTAAAATAGTAGCGTAGTATTTCCTATAGTCCTATACTTTTACTTCGTCAGATGGAGATCACAGTGAAATTAGCGGGTACTTATTCAGTATATTCTATACATAACTGCTGTTTTAATATTTCTGGTATGAAAAAGTTTGTCATATTGAATTTAGAAAAAAAAATAGCGTTGGCAAAAGTTTGTTTCATCGGAAAAAAATCAAGATTTTATTTAAAATTATTATTTTAAGATTTTTTTTTGTCAAAAAAGCCATGTGACAGGCTGGTACCTTAAGTATTCGTGTCAATAATATTAAAATATTGTTTACGTTTACATAAATAGTATTCGCAGTTCCCGTGTTTCTCCATTTGTAAATTTATTATTTAAAAGATTTTAGTACATCAAAAAAATAATAGGATATCTATTCATTTAAAGTATGATGACCCCAAAATAGAAACCTCCATTTTATTTCTTAATAAAAAAAGTAAAATAAGGGTTAACAAAATACATTGTGTTCGACTAATGTAAATAAATATATTTAGCTTTTTAATTATAAAGCAAGTAAGTATTTTTAAGCGTTAAAAACATTACGGTGAAAAAACCCTTTTTTTTATTGGTTTTGCCAAATTTTTGTGCCAAAAATACTCCAGTAGCCAAATATTTTAATAGCTGTTTTACTGAAGTAATTTAACAGACGCGAATCTGTTCAGTAATCAACGTATATCAATGGTGGCAATATTGTAAACTTAAAATTGTTCTTAAGACTAAGGTGTATTTTTTTCTTTCGAATTTGAACGAGAAATATTGTGAGGTAAGTGATTCGTAAGGGTTTTGATAAAGGTGAACATGCTAGATATTTATATACTGTAGTGTTTTGTTTTTGTATGTAAAATTTTATACTTCAAAAATCTGTATTAGTCCTGATTTTCTTAAGCATTGATCTGATTTTGTACTAAATAGGGGTTTTGTCAATATTTTTAAAAATTAACTTTTTACACTCTACATGCGTGTTCATTATTTAAGATCACCTCGTTTTAAGTGATAATATTAGGTCTGATTCAGTGCAATATATGAATCATTCTTTGTATAAATGCTTTTTTTTATACATTATACATTAGGCATTGAATTAGGAGAGGTGACGCGTATAACGTACTCGTAGATAACTTTTAATTTTTTTTAAATTGACAGGGTGCTGTTAAAAAAAATGATACTTTCTTTGTTACAGAAAAAAAATTGAAAAAAAAACTTCCAAAAATGAATGATAGTATCTTGTTTTTATGCTGTATGCAAAGACACAGTTAAAATATTATTACTTAAAACGATTTCACCTTATATTTTTTTAATGTTTCAACCAAATTTTGGAAAGCCGGTATGTTTTATTTTATATCTCGAATATTTTGCAATAACTAAGTAAATATATTGGTTCGTATATTTATATCTTAATTTGTAATAACCTTTTTCATAACGTTGTAATTCACTATGTAAATGATCAAAAAAGGTCGATGCTAAGAAATCACGGAATATTTTAGTATAAAGTATTAGCGTTTTGTTATTAATTTTATATATTTACAAAAAATATATAATAAATGTGTGTATACGTGTGTCAGACTGTTTTTCGCTATTTATTGTAAATATTGTATTTTATATAGTCAAATATTTCTTAATGTCAGTTTGATTCAAATATTGATACAGGTGTGAATCTATCAAGGATTTTTGGTTTCGTTATTACCAAAAAAAGTACCAAAATAAACAAAAAAAAATATTTAAAATATTGATCTGCCTACAGTCTTATTACGGATTAAAAAAAGGTGATAACATTAGTCAATAAATTTTAACAGAAAATGTGTTAAATAAAATAAAAAAGTTTTTTGAGCGTTTTCAATTGTGTGTTAATGATTTCTTGTTCTGTAAGCTAAGGTTTTTCTATATAACTGCCATAGTTGTGTATTTCTTTTGAGTGATGTATCACATTTTGCAATTGTATGGACCCTAAAACTAATGAACGCATAGTTCGAAGGCACGTACATGACGTACCTACACAATGGGGGTAAATGCATTTTGATAGAGAAGTCCTTTTTTAAATTAATATTTTGTTATTCAAAAAGAAGAAATAAGAAACCAAAAATAACACAGTGAGTGTTTAAAACATTCTAAACCATTGTATAGCGGAGCGGTATTAATTTCCTTTAATGAATTTATTCTGTAAAGAATAAATACTTGGCCCACTGCTGTTGTGAAACAGTTGGGGTAGATAGCGCAGACGTCACGCGTCATGACGTAGGTATTAATAAGAGACCAGAAATTTCGCGCGGTCGGTACGGTAGCTCAATTGGAAGAGCGTTTGGCCCGGTAACCAGAAAGTTGCTGGTTCGAGTACCGCCCGTGCGCAATTTTTGGTTTCCTATTTCATCTTTTTGAATGTAAAATATGACACAGTGCGTGTTACAAACATTCTAAACCATGTTTTGTTATTATTGCAAATATTGTTGTCTTCGGGCACTTAATTCATAGTTTATAAACAGTTGGAAAACGTAGCAAAGGTTTCATATTTTCCATAGAGCCCTGTTCGTATTATGCATCTGTAAATATTTATTTATGCAACACAAAGTAAATAAGAGAATTTCTTTGGTATATAGTCACCTGTGTAGGTACAAAACTTGATACCTAAGATCTCAACCCTTCCCGCATAACAATTTTGATTTTATCATAGATATTGGATACCAATCACATACATTGCTCTGATCCCAAAGTAAGTAGCCAATGCACTTGTGTTATGGAAATCAGACAACGGTGGTACCACAACACCTTGATCCGGAACATTAAAGAACATTTTGATTTCTATATTGACCCGACCGGGAATCAAACCCGGGACCTCGCAGCGGCGACGCCTTGAAACCAGCGTGCTTAGCCACACACAAAAGTCGTCATACCGGTAACCGGTACTTACCGGTAATCCTGGATTATTACTTACTATTATGCTACTTACACCCGCCAACCTGACGTCAAAATTACCGTTTATCTTCCCTATCATTGTACTTCAAGGGAAGTACACAATTTTTGATCGAAGATACAATTAAGGCACATCTAGGAGGTTATTCCGATTTTCCACACCAATAATCCACATTAGTGTGGAAAATTGGACTTTTATCCACTTATCCACAAATTAACAAATTATTGTTCCACTTTTCTTGAAACGTTATTATATTATTTTATAAAACGTTTATAAATAAGTGATTTCGTGAAATTACGGCATATTTTTGCAAAAAAAAGTTTTTTTTTGTGTATTCTGATGTATTTTTTTTTTGTATAAACTGTTTTGATCAATAAGTATTATTATCGTAATAATACTACTTATTGATCTGTTTCATTACAATTATTTTTCGCGGAGTGCTAAAATAAATGAATACACGTGTCTTTATTTAATGTAAATTGTGTTTAAATCAATAAATTTATAGAGACAGTAAGTGCCAATACTAAAAAAATGAAGTAGGTACAGATTAAATGATTAATAATCTGAAGTAAAAAAAAACACAAATCCCTACTGATGTGGAAATATGGAACACTTGTCCATTTTTCCACATTAAGCCCGTCAGTGTGCATAAATGGACAAAATATTCAATTTGGATTGGCAATGTGGATAATCGGAATAATCCCATCTAGAGGAACATTCTGAAACTGTCTTTGAAATCTGCTACCTTGGTTTCATACCTTCTCATATAATAAATATCTATTCACAACAAAAAATATTAAATTGATAAAAAATAAATTCTTTACTGCATTATTCTCCATTGATACGTCAACACATTAAAATGTTATTTGAAAGTCTTCAACGAATTTGTGTGGTTTGTTCTTGATTGTATGTTTGTGTTATAACGGGAAGTTTTATATTATATAGAGTTGTGATTGTATATAAAGTCAGAATTTATATAAAATAAAATCGGAATGTTATTATAACTTGTCTTTTTATTTTCATCCGTTCCCATTCTAATGATAACAGTCTCGTACACTTTGTAAAATATTAAAAAATATATATTTTTAACCGACTTCAAAAAAGGTGGAGTTATCAATTCGACTGTCTTTTTTTTGTAGCTGTGTTACCGCATGTCACAGTCATTTGTAGACCAATTTTAAAAAAATGTTATAGCTTCTAGTTGGTCCCATAGTTGCCGAGTCAGGATCAGATGATGGGATCTTGGTGCAATCGAGAGAAACCCTCACATTTCAAAGGTACATAATTATAGTGTTTTTACTTGCATCTTAATGTTGGCGTGTTGTTACGTCTGATAGTCAATATTGTGTGCTGAACTGAGCTGATGGTGGAACTCCTTAACGCTTAGAAGTTCAGTGATTTTAATGACATAACTAATGATGGGTAATTGGTATTTTCTTAAAAAAGTTGGTTCATAAGATGCGCTTTCCCCCCTCTCCTATCCTATAATCACTAAAAATGAAGAAATGAAAATAACTTTCAAAAATGTAAAAACCGACTTCAAAACCAAAATGCACTAAAAAGTCTTAAATAAATTCTTGACTATGGAAAGGAAAGGAACCCATTTTAGGCAAGCAATTCGGCAAAAATTTTAGGCAAAAAGTTTTGAAGTCGGTGCTGTGATAGTTGATGCTTGATGATCAAGTGATGGCACCGACTCCAAAACGAAATTGTTTGCCTTATCAGATCCCAAATTGAAAAAAATGAAACCGCCTAGAACGTTTACCCTCTAAGTAAGCGAAAAATTTTTCGAATCGGTCGACAAACGACAGAGGTATGAGGTAACATAGATACAAAAAACATACAGTCGAATTGATAATCTCCTCCTTTTTGAAGTCGGTTGAAAACTAATAATAATTATATACTGGTTTGTGTGTTTCGTAATAATAGGTAATCGAATGCAATAGGTAGTTAGGTACCTACTCATGTAGGACTAAGTTAAGAGGTCCACCGCGGCGCCCCCCTCCCCCCACCTCGCACAACTGTTTCGCCGCATTCATGAGTGAGATAGGCATATTAAATGAAAGAGACGACAGACGATTTCGCGCGTGAGGATCTCTAAGAGTAGACAGGACAGGGTGCTCTTTACAAGATTTTTTTTTGTTAGGAAAAATAAAAAGATAACGTGACAGATTTTTTTATATAAAAACTAGCGGACCCAGAGAACATCACCCCTAGCACCGTCCCGCCCCGGTCCCGTCTTGCCCAGCCTCGTAATTTTAAAAGTTAAGAAAAACACTATAATTGATCAGTTATCGAGCGGGATGAAAAATGATCAAATTACTAAAATGGCTATAAAAAAATAGAGGTGGGTGATAAAAAGGTAAAAACTTAGGGTTGTATGTTTTTTTAATGCCACATTATAAAGAAATAAAAACAAAAAATTCGTCCAAAAAATTTAAAAAAAGGGTGAACTACCCTTAACACTTAGGGGTATGAAAAATAGATAGTAGTAGTCAGACTTACTGAATACGCATATAATATTTAGTAAGAATCGGTAAAGCCGTTTCGGAGGAGTACGGGAACGAACATTGTGACACGAGATTTTTATATAAGATGATTGGGGCCTATTTCTATGTTCTAGTTAGTTACTCTGTTAAAATACTATCACTCAAAATAAGAAGAAACGACCGCTTATCTTATAATAATGGTTTTTATTTTGTAAGTCATCCCATTATTTTTTTTAAACTCTTTCAAGTGGTTCCAATAAGTAAGTGGACGAAGTTAGTAGCAATTCAAGTGAGTCATAATTTTAATACAGCATGCAAATTAGAAATACGGACTTAAATCCTTATAGTTAATGTGATCTCGTATGATTTTGTTGCGTAGCATTAATCTGTTGTTCAGCCTTCTAGGTTTCGCAGTCAGTTTCAGGAGCTTTGCTGGTATGTCCTGTAAAAATAAACGATTAGGTATTGGTTTGAAAAAATAACTAAAGTGAGTTAATCAATCAATTAGTTTGCCAAAAATGGCTTCCTTTCCTTTTAAGGGTCAAGAGTTTATTTATGACTTTTAGTGTATTTTGGTTTTAGAGTCGGTTTGTACTTTTTTTTAACCACCGATCACATACATTGCTTCGATCCCAGCGTGCTTAGCCAATACACCACGAAGGTCGTCAAAGTAACATTTATTACGGACAACAGCACGTCAAGGTAAACACTGCGGTTTCTTATGCCATTGTAATAAGGGCTAGTTTGCAACAAAAGTGGGTAACCTGATGTGCTGGCGTCTGTACGAGACGCGAATCCTATACTCAATATAAAATTCATTTTCATGTCCAATAATCTAATTGCAAGTTATCAATATTTTCAGCCAAAGGACGTCAATCACTACTGCTTTCCACAGCAATCGATCACAAGCGGTCTGCATCCATTTTGAACCTGCGATATTTACAAGGTCATCTTTCCATCTTGTCGGAGAACGCCCTACGCTAAGTCTTTGGTCTAAGCGTCTCCATTATAGAACTTTTTTGCCCCAACAGCCATCAGTTCTTCGCGCTATGTGCCCTGCCCACTGCCACTTGAGCTTACTTATTCTCAGAATTATTTTTCAGACCCAAAATGTATGTACCTATACAGGCTGAAATTTAATAACTGATCAAATTTTGTGAAAGAACTCCTTTGATGAATATGATCAATTATTACAATGGGAGCAACAGTGAAATCGACAAAAAAAAACTGTTCCATACATTTTGGCGCGAGCCAATGGAACATTTGTATTGACAGCTGTTAATAAATAACTTCAAAAAAGGAGGAAGTTATCAATTCGACTATATTTTTCTTTTTGTAAGTATCTTTGTTACGTCATATATCAGCCATTTGTGGAACGTTTTGAAAACATTTTTCGCCTATCTAGAGTTTATAGCTTCTAGTTGGTCCCATTGTTGCCAAGTCGGAATCTGATGCTGGGTTCTTGGTGCAATTGAGGGAAAACCTCGAATATAAGAGGATTTTTTTTTCACAAAATTTAAAATTCACAAAATAAGGTCACTGATAAAAAAAGTTAGCACGTATAAACGATATTTAAATTTATTAAATATATTTGTAGAAATACCAAGTAAAGCTTTATCAATCCAACGCGGAAACGGTTTTGTTTTCAAATAGGAAGCATATAAGTTATTCTTTTTAATAATTTAATGTATATCTAAGTTTATATTTTTTAAATAAATATACTACATAATAATTATGTAAAGGCTACTAATTATCTAAATACATTTTGTTACAACACAACAAACACGATTCTCGATTAAAATAACATCAACAGGACAACCAATAACGCGAGAGAAGCCGCAGGCGAACCGTAGTTACTCATAAACTCATAAATATTCACGCAATTCCCTTTAACCCTTTCCGACACATATTCCAAGCCCCTGCCGCTGGACCGTTATAATCCGTGAAATAACAGAAGGGTGAGTTGGACTCGCGGACTGAGGGTTCTGTAGAAGCTTAATCATTAAGTTTTATAAGGTACACTATCTTTTGCCGCATTTGTAATATTTGATCATACTGAATGTAGGTATGACCTTAATACTTATTTTAGTTTTTCATAAATAAATAAAAACTATAGAAATACTATAATTTGGGCACATTCAAGAGACGAGTGAATAGGCATTTTTTAAATTATTAAGTACACAAACAGATTAGTCTTAACTTGCTTATAATTATAAGATCAAAATCACAGACTAAACTTTAGTCCAATAATAGTGTACATAACAAGATTCTAAAATTCGAAGCGTAGTGTGAAATTTAAAGATTAGAAGTTAAAAATTTTGAAAAATAATAGATAGATAATAAATTTGATTTTTATAACTCTTCTGTGCTAACTTTTTTCTCTCTCGATCTTTGTATTGCGTTTGATTATTATGTGTAATGTTGTGAATGTGTGTGTTTCTGATGTAGGCCAATAAACGTTTATTTATTTCTTTCTTTCTTTCTAAATAAAACAATAGATAGATAATACTTTAACAAATCAGCAGTTATTCAATATTCGAGGGTGCTTGAGAATACTTGGCTTTTATGACATCTGAGATGTTTTTTTGTTGTACAGAGAAAACCTGCTAAACACGTCCACATCATTGTTTGTTTTTTTTTAACTCATAAAAGGCCTTACACATTTTACAACATATGCATTGCAAAGCTGCTAATGCAACGTGTCCTATGAGCTGTGTTGATGTTAACTGTCGACTACAGATCTGGGGCATCAATAGAAGAATGCAAGTGTCTTAGGCAGACAAATAAGTCATCTTGCTCTCGGCGAGCACTTACCACCAGGTGTTCGTGGTCAAATGCCAGATCATTAAAATAATGATTTTGGGAGTTAATTTAAATGTCTTGATCTTTTAAGTGTCAAAAAGCTTCGTATCCAGTTAGATTCTGCACTTATTCTTTTTCGTCATACTGTCAGTACTTAGTTATATGGACGCGTTCGTAAATAATTTCAATCAGATTTTCTTACGAGCTATATTTATCTTAAGCAATTTCGTTCTGGAACCGTCACATACAACACCAACCAATGCAATATCAGAAACGGATGAGCTTGATAAACGTCAGTAACTTCAAACAAAGTGACCTTGTACCCGATTTCATCTCTGTTGTTTGCCCAAAATATAAATAAAAGTGTTGTTTTTCCATCGCACGTACGGAACTCCAAAACCAACCCTATTTCGAAGCGCAAACTTATTTAACACCTCACGGCCCTAATGACCCATTTTTTTAAATTGTTTAAAAATAATCATGCCCGCTATTGGACCTTAATTTCTCGAGCGTACTTAATTTGCCCAAAATGCAGGCTGGTTTTGGATACTCAATCGAGAATGAAAATTTTGTTGCGTGTGCAAGATACCTAATGAGCGGAATGATTATTGAATAATCAACGCGGTCAGAAATACTTAAAACTGAAAGGCGAGGTGACCCTTATTATCACTGCATAGTATAAAACAAGTCGCTTTACGCTGTCTGTATGTACGAGTATGTATGCTTAAATCTTTAAAACTACGCAACGGAATTTGATACAGTATTTTTTAATAGATAGTGTGATCCAAGAGGAAGGTTTATATGTATAATAAATGCATGATATAAAAGTGGAACACTAATAGTTTTAGAGGTTATTAAGTGTATTCGTAAATGTCATTTTTTATGTGCTAGCGACCCGCCCGGCTTTACACGGGCGCAATGTATTATTCATATAAACGTTCCTCTTGAATCACTCTTTTTTTATTTAAAAAAACGCATCAAAATCCGTTGCATAGTTTTAATTATTTAAGCATACATACATACATGAAGTGGGAAGTGACTTTATTTTATACTTTGTAGTGAAGCGACATTGCGAACGCTGGCTGAACCCTACGAGATAGATCGAACATTGCATCCGTGCGAAGCCGGGGTGGGTCGCTAGTTCATAATAACTCAAAGAGTCTAATAAACCTATTTTTGCTTTTACACTGTTTTTCACTTTCTGTCAAATGGGCTATTATTTGAGCACCGTTTTTTGATGGTCACACGTTCGTAATTCCAAACATATTCAATGTTTAGTTTAGGAATAAATTTGTTATCTTTTATCATGTATCTATCTATATGAATTCACTTTAAAATGTGTAATAATTTTTATAGTTTTGTAGGAAAAAATATTTTACCATCGGAATCGGGAGTAAAAATGCTGTTCTTCGCGCGTCACACCGAGTTGGCGCTCAGTTTAAACACTTATGTCTTGCTGAGCTTTTACATTATAATAACATTATATATGTCAAAAAATTGGACATGTAGTCAGGATAAGTTATATTGAGGTGGAAAAAATCCGTCATTAGATTTAAATTTAATATAATTAATTTTGTGTCGGTCACACGATTTTAGCATTTCCGAAAATGTGACACATAAATGCTCATAACTTCAAAAAGGTTCAACCTATCGACACAAACCAAAGGTCCGCAGAAACTTCAGACGCGTTAAAACACCAATAGATGACAAATTATTATCTCACAGCAATGATATAGCTTATTACAGCCCCTTGCTTTTTATTTTTTTTCTTCAGACCCTAGTTCATGTGACCCTTCATGGGTGATGTTTAAGATTATAAGTCAGCGTTACGAATAAATGTCTACTATTGAATCATAAAACTCATAGTCAAGATTCATTTGAGCTGATTAGATTACATAAGCGTTAGTTACTTAATTTAATATTTCTGAAAATGTAAAATTTTCGTCACTTGCGTGGCACAACTTTCGTGGTCAATTACCCACGAAAGTTACAAATCATACCACGAAAGGTTATCAAAGTGTACTGTTCTCACTAGAAATTATATTTTATGGTTTGTAAATGCAGTTAAAATAACCGCCTTAACGTTTTATACTTGATTTTTTATACTAAGACAGTTTCCAGAGGCACAGTTATGATTTATAGAAATAATGTAGCTTACATAAATAAATATTGATTTCCATTCGGCTTTGAATCGCCTGATCAATCTATTTACTAATTATATAACAGCGTAAAGTAATCATAATAAGTTACTCTAAAAAAGCATACTCATTAATTAATTAATTTTCGTACATTATTCGTAATTACCCCAATTTGTGTTGTTTACATGAGAAAATAATGAATATCACAAAAGCAAACCTTGAAAATAATTATTTGCCACTAATAAGAATGATGGCAGTTTATGCCAGTTGTCTTTATTTAATCAACCAAGCGGCATGGCTAAATTTTGAGACTGGTCTAAAGCTGGAAATTGTCGACTAGACCGTTAAAAGAGTCTTCTTTGAGGCTAGTAGATAAAGACTGTAAATCATGAGTTTGTTTCACGGGATAAATACAATAAAAACTGATACTATACAACCAAGGTTTGACAATAAGTGCGTGACGTCTGGTGTTTATTTCCAAAAATGCTAAAGAAATAGTTTAATTCTTAATTGGATAAAAAAAGGTCGTATTTTGAACGCTCTTACAGCTATGATCCCACAGCTAGTAAATATTCTCACTCCAGGCAAGAGAAATATCTGGATGACTAATTTGTTGTTTGTAAAGTTTATGAGGGGAACAATTTATGCATTTGACTTTGAAAATAAGTTCTGACTCTTCTCATAATAGCCGGCAAATATAACTACTAAAATGCAAGGTTACCTATATGTAATTTGAGGCACTACTTTGGAGGGTAAAGAGTTGATTGCTACAGATTTGCTACCATGTACCTTAGCTTAACTTTATAACCCCAGATAATTTCGACAGAATGCGAATACATACTTACCAAGATTTGTCAAGGAAGTGATTAGGTTACAAAACACTAAAAATTCCATCGTGATTGTGGGTTTAAATTGTCGAATGTCAAAATACCATTGATTTGAAAGTGTGAAACCGTAAAATTTAATAAAGTATCCTATCGCTGGCAGATACTGTCAGTGTTATGTGACGAGAACAAATGCGAGTAAACAGAGAATTTGAGGTAAGTAATACCGCAAATGAGTGCAATAAATGAAGAAGGAGTGTAGACCATTAAGTCTGCAAATAACAGCACACTCCCAACCGTTTTAGGTACCCTGTGATCATGGCACTTGCGACAGTGTTGTTATATCAGATACTCGTAAATAATTTGGTACATAGTAGCAATATCGAAGGTAATATAAGCTATTCTTATGTTAGTGTTCATCATGAATTTTAAAAAATATATGTAATACCGAAACACATTACTTTTTGTCTCATCTTCATTTAAATTAATGATTATACTCATGGCTGTAAAATAACCAGTCACATTTAAGGATATGTACTTAGATTTTTATTATTATGATGTTTGTAAGTTTGTAAAGGCTAATGAACCGATACTAATATTCAATTTATGTTATGACAAATTATCTATTTAGCAGCAAGTATAATACATGCAGTATTTAATTATGTATAAAGTTCAATATGAGGTAATAATTTAAGTAAATGATACTTTTATTACCGAATTATCTATCCAAAAAGACGCTGCGTAACTTTCGTGTCTCGGTGAGTAACTTTCGTGGCTGACGAAATTTCAATATTAAATATCTACATGAATAATGAACCGATTTTCATGAAATAACAGATTTTGTTACAGTTTGATAGCTTCTTTAAAGCAGTATTTTTTTCATTCGAATAATATCAGTATAAATTTTCGCCACGAAGGTGACACGAAGAACACTTTCTGAAGAAATGCCCAAATGATGATAGCGCCAAGAAAGAACGAGATAAAACATTGTAAAAGTTAAAAAAGACAGGCTTGAGACTGTTTGCGTTATTATAAATAAGGCATATGACAATGGCTGTTGGGGTAGAAAAGTTCTAGATTAGAGACCATTCGACCAAGATTCAGAGTAGGACGTCCAGTGGCAAGATGGACAGACGACCTTGTGAAGATGGCAGGATCAAACCGGATGCAGACCCCGAATGATCGGTCGCTGTGAAAACCGTGGGGGAGGCCTATGTCCTATGGCCAGCAGTGGACGACCTTTGGCTGATAATGATGATGATGACACACTGCGACTGTTGAGAGCGATGCTGTTGCGCGTTAGTATCGATGCAGTCGCAATGCAGAAGCTGGCATTGGCAACTGTATCAATACCAACGCGATTTAGCATCGATGCAGTCGCGTGACTTCATCGATGCCTAAATCTGTGCGTTGCTGGAGTCGCGATGTTGTCGCGCGTTTAAAAAATCGATCGATGCCAAAAGTAGCAGTGTGGGGTCTTAACAGGTGAACGAAGTCCGAAAAAACCCTTAGTAAGGTAATAAGAAAATTATCAAATTCATACAGTTGATAAACTAGCTTATAAGATTGAAAATAAGTACTCAAATATTTTACAAAAAACACACTCCTTAAAACTACTAATATTTAACTTTAATACTAATCCAAGGCACAATTAAGTAATTTAATTAACTATAATAATTCAAATATTTCCGTGTGGAATTACAAGGGTTAGATAAACCCCATTTAGAATCGTGAAATGGGCTGTACTTATAATAGATTTGGTCATAAATTGTGGGTAGGATCCAGCGCAGACCACACACCATTGTACTAGAGATATTTCTATTTAAATAAACTTTTTATGGTACAAATTATACAGGGTTACAGGAACAGTCGAACAGAATATGAAAGGACGTTATTATTTAGGTCATTTCTGATGGAATTGATCCTATAATATGGTATCCGAAACATAACCGATATGGAGATATTGAATTTTAAAGATTTTTTTTAAAAAAAAACCTTTATCTTTTGAGTATTCTATCGATTTTTTGCGATTGGAGCCACTAAGGTCTGTTTTTTTTAATGTGTACAGTTAGAAAACATTCATTTAATAAAAATGATGAATTAATTAAAGTTTTTTTGCTATCTGTTCCTAACTTTAAAGGCCTCTAGTGAAAAAATATATGTGTGGAACTTATTGTGCAAGTAATTGTAAAAACTTCTACGTCTTTTTAGCTAATATTGATATTTTAAAACAAAAGATGACAGGAAATGAGACGGAACCTGCGAACTACTGTCGTGAAAAGTAATTTAAGAAAACGATCAGTGAGAATCTGTATTAGAAATAACGGTGGCCATGTAGAACATGAATTATAAAATTACTTTGTACTTGCGGATCTAGTAGCAATTGTTATACCTTGTTGAATAGCTAAAAAGACGTAGAAGTTTTTAAAATTACTTGCACAATAAGTTCGATACATTTTTTTTTTCAATAGAGGCCTTTAAAGTTAGGAACAGTTAGTAAAAAAGTTTTAATTCTAGCGGTTGTCGAGCAGTTTTATTAAGCTGTTAGTAGAGAATTGAGTTTATGTTGATCATATTTATTAAATGAAATGTCTTTTAACTGTACACATAAAAAACCGGACCCTAGTAGCTCCAATCGCAAAAAATCGATAGAATACCCAAAAGATAAAGGATTATTTTAAAAAATCTTTCAAATTCAATATCTCCATATCGGTTAAGTTTCGGATACCATATTATAGGATCAATTCCATCAGAAATGACCTGAATAATAACGTCCTTTAATATTCTGTACGACTTTCCTTGTAACCCTGTATACTAAGGTAAGCATGCAAGATGGGATATAGCAGATTGCAGCAGTAATGATGATCTTCTATTTCTTAGCGAGTCGATGGTAAAAGCTACTTAAATGTTTGTGCCCAGTAATTCGCGACGCGGATTGTCTTCATTCAGTCATTTGCACACATGGCATCCTACAAAGAGCAAGAATCAGGGCACGCAGGATAAGACAGAAGGTGGAACATGTCTTGTGGGATGAAACCGCAGTTGCAGGATAAATCGGTACTATCAGAAAAGCCCCATCCATGGCATCCTTACATCTACCCACGTGGGCTATGCTAGTTTGTGTCCTGGAGGGGGGTGCTCTGAAGGAGGAAGGAAAGGACCAGGCGGATGGATGGATGGAGCAGGCAAGGATGATACTGACCTCAATATCTCTCGCATCTTCAGCTCGGATCCTGTCAGGACGAGGGTCCTTCGGCTGCGGCTGGCGGTAGTCATCATCATCGTCATCAGCGTCTCTCGATCCTGACTGCTTCTGAACTACTATGCATCTGGGGGTTTGAGAGATAAGATATTGATTTTATGTTTTTGTTAACACTTTTGAGTGCCTTGAAAATTGCCAAGTTAAACCCAGGAAACCGCGAATGCGTATTAAATATAAATAATGATAATAATAAAAGTTCCCTAGCCGGTTTCGACTACGGTGGTCAGTCACAACAACTAACCGACTGCGCGGGACATATTATAGTGCACAAGTGTGTGCGCAAACAGCCGTCGCTTTAAAGTGCGACCCTCCTACCGCTGCGTCACCGAGGCAGTTAATTATAGCTTATCTATACTAATATTATAAAGCTGAAGAGTTTGTTTCAACGCGCTTCAGGAACTACTGGACCGATTTGAAAAAATATTTTTTGTGTTGGATAGCTCATTATCGAGGAAGGCTTTAGGCTCTTAAACATCACGTTGCAACGGGAGGAGAGAGAGAGAGCAAATTCAAAATGCGCGGAAAAAGCCGCGGAGGACCGCTAGTTTATTTTAAAACTGATAATTTCGGTAAAAAGAAATGTTAAGATAGTTTATGATATTCGACTAGCAAAGAAAAACGCACTTTTAGCAACACGCGGGCTTTTAATTTAAAGGGTTAACTCACCTCTTTTGTCTATATGCCGTTTCTTCTGATGACCCTGAAAATAACAATAGAAAATGTAAATACATTGCATTTGGTTTTAAAAATATCTGGGGCCTAGTTTCATGATCTAAAAATAACTTAAATAATGATTAAATGCCACTACTAGCAGTTAATTATTTCCGATTGTGCGTCTTTTGAGGAGAAAATACCAATCCAAAGGTCATTAAAATAACAATTTTGAAATTTGAGACCATCCTAAAGACGTTTTCTTAAAAATAGACTGTCCCTCCTGCAGGCACCACAATTACGTAATAACGGCATAGTTTATACATTTACATTTTTATTTAATAAAATACAAACAAGTATATCAGTATATCCTACTAATATACTATGGATCTGTGATATGAAATATATAATTGCTTAATTTAATTTATTTGCTTTAAAATATTATTTCCTTCAAACACGCACATTTGTTAATATTAAACTCCTGGTAACGATATTTAACCATTATTTGAGTTAACTATCGATCACGAAACCGATAAAAATGATAAAATAATAGACAGTTAATGATAAAATTATTTGTGGTAGGTATTTATTAAAATAAAACCAGCAAATCCTTACCTGAATTCTCACCGAAGATAATAAATATCACCGCAACGAACAACCAAGCAGCTCGAGCTAGCATGTTTGTCGAATGTAGAGTTTTTACTCATGCTAACAGCTTTTAAATCAAAACTAACACTAGGCGTATGACCGGGCTGTGCTTAAAAAGTTGTATTCTTTAGTAAGTTATTATTAATGTATAGAGAAGCTATACCAAGCCAAAACATGTGACGACATTCTTGTAATTTGCATTTAGGAAATGAAACCTTTTGTACGAGTTGTGAAAAGTGGCGTCAATTCAACTTCTGTGTGCCTCACTATAAGGGCCTATTATATTATAAACCAGCGTCAGATTCTCCAGGAGACCTGGCTTATGCACGCACACGCACACGCACACGCACACGCACACGCACACGCACACGCACACGCACACGCACACGCACACGCACACGCACACGCACACGCACACGCGCACGCGCACGCACACGCACACGCTCACGCACACGCACTGTTGAAATTTTGTAGGAAGATGTATCCTGTTAACCGCTTTACAATTCTTATACAAAAATAATAAAAAAAATATTGAAAGGGATTTATATATGAAACTAAAATTGAATTTTATTTTTTAGTCAAACCTATGCGTTTGGGGTATTTATAGATAGTCTCCTAAAATGACATAGAGTTTTCTAAAACCCTTTTTCTTTTAAAGTCTAACGTTTCATAGCTAGACGCTTCCAAAGTGGTAAAATGGGCGGACCCCCCCAATCTACCTTCTAAACTAAGCGAGTGTCAATTTTGAAAAAATAAATTATGTAGATCTTAACAAATGCTTTCAACGAAAATTTGTTTGGACGGGATCGAACGAGAAGTTTTTGAGATATAGCACATTTTACATAACCGCAAACATAACTTTTTTCTTCATACAAACACTATGAAAAACAAAGTTATTTTTGCCGTCAACAAAATATTGTAGTATTTTACTAAGTGGAAGTAAGTGGATTACCTAATTCAGTTACTGTTTAAGTTGGCACGGAACCCTCAGTGCGCGAGTCCGACTCGCACTTGGCCGGTTTTTACTTGTACGCACAAAATGACTGACAAAATAATATTTTGTTAGTGTAGAAGCTAATCGATCCCGCATCATTATGAAAAGGGTCTAAATTATGTGGGTTCCATTATGTGTTATTTGTATAGGGTTCGCAAAATCAACAAAACAAACATTATCTATCATAACTACCATATAGAAATCATCTATACTAATATTATTAAAATGAAGAGTTTGTTTGAACGCGATACTGGACCGATTTGAGTAAAATATTTTTTGTGTTTGATAACATATTTATCGAGGAAGGCTTTAGGCTAAGCTTAGTCAATGCCTTTTTTCAAAAGATTTACAATGTTCGTAGTGATCATACAAGTCCACACTTTATCATCTTTTAAATAATCATCTACTTTATAATACCCTTTCATGTAATTAGTTTTTCTTTAATGACAGTTTATTAACCGGTTTTTTTTAATTTTTTTTTTAATTTAATTACTTTACATCAATCGACAGCTCTTAAGACTAAGAAAGTAAACAATATTTATATATATTACCTACAGCCAATAAAGGATTGTCATTTTACAAATTGCTCCTATAAATTAATTACAGCGAATGGTTGTGAAAGATAAATTTACAACAATAAGACGTATATAACTCTTATTAACTTCGGATTGGTAAGTTTACAATATGTTCTAGCAGTTTATCGAAAAATTTAATACATGTCCCCATACAAAAATTACAAATCTATCGAAGCCTGAATTGTGAAATAGCAAGCTTATCCTTATTCCTAGTATTATATTTGTGTATATCACTTTTTTCGTAAATGAGTGTAGAGTCGTACCTAACTATCGTATTAATCATTATAATCATCATTTTAGCCAAAAGACTCCCACTAGTAAAGCTCTCTCACGGCTTTCACAGCCACCGAACACAAGCGGTATATTTTCAATGTGATCCTGCGATTTTTACATGGTCGTCTGAGTATTTCGTCGGTGGACGTTCTACGCCGCATCTTTGGTCTAAGGGAGCAAACTCCAAACGCGCAAACGAAGTCACGGGGAATAATAAAAGATTAAGCATGTATAGGTATACTGTGTATTTAATTATTTAAATAATTATTTATTTACATTCATACTGCACAAATTAGTTACATACAAGATGTTCATTTACTAAAATTAGTATCACTGAACAAAACAACATTTTATTTAATAGTAGGTGTTAATTCGATGAATGAGTTAGTTTATTCTCACACTTTCAAAAACACATTTTATTTGACATTCTTATACATAATTCCAACAATGAAGGTGACTTTAGAAATTCACAAATGTTCGAAAGGTCACAAGATCCAACGTGTATTTTACTTAAGACCTAAAATGCGTTAAAAATCAAGATGCATTGAAATCCTAAAAATGCAAAAGTTTTCATTCTCTCAATACAATTAGTTAAAAAAATCCTGTCCGAACCATTAAGAGGCAAGGTATCGAAATAAGGTTCTATTTGTGAATAAATTATCAATAAATATTAGAAAAAATACTAATTACAAAATTCGCTATATTAAAAAAGCTTATATGGCAACCCGAAAGGGAGTGACGGGGCGCGCGGGAGTGTTATCGCATTTTGAATAATTCCCCGTTTTAGGGTAAATAGGTGCTAAACTTATTGACTTTAAAAAATGATTTAAAATGTTTTCATGAATTTCGTAATTTTGATACTTATTGTGGTTATGTTATCAAAGCAAATTTATGACCCTTTCGGGTCGGACAGGTTTTTTTATACATTGCAAATATTTTCAATATTCCTTATTATCATAACATTTCTTGAACTCTCCTATATTCAGAGTGACGCTTTGCCCACAGATGGCGTGGAGGTGGGAGCTCGGCACTAAAATGAGGGTATCATGACCTCTGTAGTAGACTTGGACACCTGTGTGTGGTGATGTTATTTTGACGCCATTTTGAATTTGGGTTACCCTGCAAAGATTATAAAGAGGCTATGTATTTTCATTTAATTATTTTTTTTACAAAAATAATTACATTTCTTTCCATTTATTAACTTTTTGAAAGTTTAAACGGATTTTAATAGATGCAAACGACTTTCGTTCTTATGGAGATGTTTTATTTTATTTTATTTAGAATAGGTTAGCTCTCGATTCCAGACCAACGCAAGGAGTTAAAGATAGAACAAGCTTGCCCAGAAGAAGCCTGTTAACCCTGACTTTGGATAGCAAAAATTTAATATAACTTAGGTCTTTGCGATTACCTTACCTAGAAATTTTGTTAATTTGCATTGCTTAAAAATTGATTAATTAAAAATATAAGATAGAAAAAAAAGTAGGTATAATACTAACTTCAGATAATTCTCAGATTGTGTATCATTGATGATAATCTTGTCCGTTCCTCTTTCAACTGTGACGTAGTACCCCCCAGCGTACACCCTCAAACCACCACTCTTTAGCTGGGTAATGGCAAACCTAAAAATAAAAATGGTAAAAGTTTTTTATTTCATCTTTATGAATATATAATATGACACTGTCATCGTTAAAAATATTCTAAATCATAATATAGCGAAGCGTCATCAATTTCCAAGTAGAATTTATTCTGTAATAAATAACTTGGCCCACTGTTGCATAAACATACGGGTAGATGGCGCTCAACGTCACGTATAATGACGTATCCATAAGAGACCACAAACTCCACAAAGTCGGACCGACAGCACGGTAGCTCAATTGGTAGAGCGTTTGCCTGGAGCCAAGAAGTTGCTGGTTCGGGATCCGCCCGTGCGCAAACTTTTGGTTTCGTATCTCATCTTTATGAATATGACACTTTGAGTGTTAAAACATTCTAAACCAAAAACAAAAACGTTAAATATTTAAGAGGAAAAATACAATTTTAAAATTATAAGATACCTTACGCACTGCGTTTTTTAGTAATTGCACAGTGAACAAATTTTGTAATCGATGCTATCGCGTGTATCGACGCCAATACACAGATGCATTTGTCAATGTCCAACTTGTGCATTGATACAAGCGCGCGACAGCATTGCGACTGTATTGATGCTTAAAGTGGCGCAAGTGCGTAAAGGTTGGCGACTTGCGACTGAATCGATGCTGCATCGCGACTGCATCGCTTCTAAAAGTTGCAGTGTGCAAATGGTTTAAAGATGTTGCGTAAGGAGTAAGGGCGTTTTCATAGGCATCAAAATTCGATTCAAAAAACAAAAAAAAAAAAAAAACAATGAGCAAGGAAAAGTAAAATGTATTAAATTATGATTTTTTTCTGTTTGGATTCGGAAAAGTGCAGAAATGCTCTAACTGATTACTCTTTCTTGCTCTTTTGAATGCTGCATTAGTTTATGATAATTAAATATTGGGCAAAAATCACAAACATTTCTCTGATCCCAAATCAAGTACCTATGCACGTGTTATGGGAATCTAAAACAATGGTGGTACAACACCCAGACCCGATACAACACAGACAATTATGAATTCTACCGCGAAAAGAGCCTGGGATCTGCTTGGCCACTTAAAACAATGATTGTAAATGGTAACTACCTAGGTTTTTCAGTACAGTCCCCTAATAGCAGTCGCTCAGTACACTCCAGAGTCTCGCCTCTAGAGCCAAACTTGAACCACGTCTCGAAGTCTTTCTCCGATTCTGATGATGGGGAGAACTCCTCTGAAAATCATAAAAAATATATATAAAGTAGGTGCTCGTAGCGCAGTGGCAACGCTTGGGTAGTCATTACTGAAGTAAGACAATCGATAGCTTGGATGTATTTGGATGGGTGACCATTTCGACAATATAAGTGACGTTTATCAAGAGCATCTCGTTGATTCCGACTAGTATCGCTTGTTCTTAGTCGTTAGGCCTAGTTAGAGGCCTAATGGGCGGCTTGCATCTGACAGCAAGGTTAGTCGCTTACTTTGCAAACACCTATCGACCAATCCGAACAGAGCTCGCGTGGTGAAGTTTGTCTCAAACTACTTTATATTTGAGGTATTTGCCCAGCAGTGATGCATGATGATGATGGGACGTTATAGGCTTACTTTTCGTATATTTCTATTGATGATAACTTAAACTAGTTGACCCAGATCGAAATAAGAAGTTTAGGGTTCCGTCTGTGGCCGCTACATGTGGCCGCTTCTTGTGGCTTCATTTCAAAAATCATTTTTCCTATGTACCAACCATTTTCTTAAGCGCGGTCACATAATTGGAACATTGGTAAGTGCCAAACGCCTATGAAATTTGATAGAAAGAACGTAATAAAATATCTGGAAATGTACCATTATGAACGTTAAAATATGCGATTCGTTGCACCAGCTCTGCCGTCTCAACTTGCATATGCTTGGTTGGAACTGCAGTATTTAGTCTGTCCATACTGATTTTAAAACGTCCTATAATTTTATCTATGTGCTCTCTTAAATTTTCACTTCCATTACACCCTTAATATGTAAATAAACAAATACGTGACTTTGTTTTTACTCAAATATAATCACTTTAAAGTAAATAAAGTGATTATATTTGAGTAAAAAAAACCGGCGAGACATAGTAATATATATAACGTGTAATGCTAAATGCGCAAAATCTCAGATACCTCAAATGATTTTAATTCAATTTACCTAACTCTGAAAGCAAAAAAATACTTAAGGTTTCATGTGGTGTTTTTGTTTTACTGGAACTTCTGTTCATTTCTAGCTCTGCGGACGACGCTCTGTCGAGAGAAGTGTCGGTAGGTAGTTACGTGAGGCCGCTTCGCCGTGCTTACAGTAGATATTTTTATTACTATCTACGCTCATAAAGAACTAACCATTGCTTGTTTACGCATTTAAGCTGGTATGCGCACGCAGTGCCTTGCCTTACAATCAAATAGACAGGGCAACATTTTATTGAAGACTTTTTAAAAATGTGACATAATTATATTAAAAAGTGGTTGAATTGATTCTGCCCGTTATTCCAATCAAACTTATTTCAGGTTTTAACGTTACTCTTTGTATAGTGCTCAAGTGTGTGCGCAAACCACAAGGGCACTCTCTGTTCCTTCACTCTTAAGGTGAACGCACATTTATCCGAGCCGAACGCGCCGAACGAATCGAGTCAAGCAGGCCTCGCACACTTTGCCGATTCGACCGAATCGACCGAATCGGACGAATCGACCACGTCGAAGAAAGCATGACATAGCGCTATGCATAACATCTAAAGGTGGGAGTGAGTATGAAGATTTTATCCGGCAATTCGACCGATTCGGTCAAATCGACCGCGTCGAAGAAGTCATGAGATAGAGCTATGAGCGACATCTAAGGTGGGATTGAGTAAGAATTTAATACACGTCTAGTCGTCCGAGTCGACCGCATTAGCTGCGCCGAATCTGATGACGTCTTCCGAATTCGTCTAGGATTTCTGGGGTTCTTCCAGATTCCGGATCAGGATTAGTGTGCGACGTTTCATTAGATTTCATATAAAGAATTCTCAAATTCGATTCGTTCGGGGCGTTCGGCTCGGATAAGTGTGCGTTCAGCTTAATGGTTCGATGAGACGGCAGGACTACATGACCGGTGAGAGATCATGCGCAGGAGCAATCACTTAACGTGCTGTTAATACTTAGACACTTACTATAGTAATTGTTCATCATCTTCAAATTGGTCCATGCTTCGAAGAGACGGTCGAAGCCGAGCGATACGAATTGTATTTTTGCGTCGTTGTTCACAGCTAGGGATGCTATCGCGTTTTTCACCTGAAACATGAGGATTTATGATAATAAATATTAATAACTAGCGGTAGTTCTAAATTAGAGACCCTTCGATCAAAGACGCAGCGTAGGACATCCATCGACAAGATGAACAGACGACCTTGTAAAGATCGCAGGATCAAACTGGATGCAGACCGCTTGTGATCGGTCGCTGTGGAAAGCCGTAGGGGAAGCCTATGTTCAGCAGTGGACGTCTTTTGGATAGAAATGATGATGATGCTAATGATGAAGAACTAGCGGTCCCCCGTAACCTTATCCACGCGCTTTGAGTTTGCTCCCTCTCCTACCATCGCAGCGTGATGTTCTATAGCACAAAGCTTTCCTCAATAAATAAGCTATCCAACACATAACTAACTTTTCAAATCGAACCAGTAATTCCTGAGATGAGCGCGTTCAAACAAACAAACCCTACAGCTTTATAATATTTGTATATATAAAGCTTTTTCTCCTGAAAAGTGCAGGTAGAGTACCTGTTCGGTGTTACATATCCCAACAAATTTATGTATCTCAAAGCTACTTCCTGTTTGATCCATTTTCCCAATTAAGCCTTCCAAAAGGATCAGCGTGAGCTATGATATCCCGCAGGAGAGATAAAATAATACTAACAAATAATAAAACTATTAGACACCATTTTTTTATTGGACACCAATCACATCCATTGCTCTGATCCCAAAGTAAGTACTCGTAGCTAATGCACTTGATCAAACCCGGGACCTCGGAGCGGCGACGCCTTGAAACCAGCGTGCTTAGTCACTACACCAAGAAAATATTTTTTCATTTGTTAGTTATACCTACTGGGGGCACTTATACACGTCCCAATATAAACCACCAACTACCATTTTCAAAAGGGTAACAATATTTTTATAGTGATCATCATGCAAATCCATACATTACTAACTAGGTGTGCAAGCTTTATTGGAAAGTGGCAAGGCACCAGATATCTTGAACGTTTTAACCTTAATACCTGAAAGGGAAACTTAAAGTTTGACGTCAAATAAATAGGTACCTCTAAAGAAACGTTGAAATCTGCAGCGCTGTCTGTCGTGCTGAACAGAGGGTTTTGCCTGAAGGTCTCCGCTTCACATCCCAGGCCCAAGTTAACTAACATGTCTTGAGGTAGCTGAAATAACAAGGTTCTGTTATGCCGATCAATATATTATATATTGTTATATTGGACACCAATCACATTGCTCCGATCCCAAAGTAAGTAGCTATTGCACTTGTGTTATGGAAATCAGACACAACGGTGGTACGACAACACCCAGACCCGAGACAATATAGAAAATTTGATTTCTACCGACCGAGAATCGAACTCGGGACCTCGGAGCGGTGACGCCTTGAAACCAGCGTGCTTAGCCACTACACCACGGAGGTCGTCAATCAATAAAGTAAAACAGAATCGTACACAATTATGTATCGTTTTTCACATAGGAACATGTATCAATTCGCGCAAAAAGATATGTTAAAGCAATATCTTCCAATAGTCACTTGGCGTGACTATTATATTTCAAAGTTTGAATATACAGTTACATACATTCAAGTAAGTAAACTATACAAAGTCATGAAAGATAAGTTTTCATAAAACATCAAAGCAGCATATTTAATCGCTTAACAATCATTAAGCGAGCAAAATCAAAAGCAAGTTGTGGCAATAGTGTTTAAATAATATATACTTACATTTCGATTATGGATTTTCAAGTTCAACATCTTTCCCATAGAGAACTTATTATCGCTATATTCCACTTTGAAAACCCTAGATTTAGCAGCAGTTGAGAACACGATGCCAAATATACCAACATAGCTGGTGCCCGGAGGGGTGTTCTTAGCATAGATGTTGAAATCTTGATTCTCTATAGATAGCTAAAAAAAGACAAGGCTGATGAGCTCATAAGTCTAATTGAGTTTCTTAAAAAAAGAGAATAAATAGGTTTCCGCTGGAATGGATGTAGAAATGGTCGTCACAGTAAAATCAACGTTAATACCACAAAATTACTATATTTTGTGTTAATATTGCGAAAATCAAATTCCAGCCGAACACGAGAATATTCAAGAAAAAAATACGACACATAGGCCCGATTTTGCCAACTATAATAAGAATTATGAATAAGTATAAAACGATTGATTTTAAAATGACACTAACAAAATGATAAATAAACAAATATTAGTGACGTTTAGTGTTGGAAATGTCAATAATGACTGAATTTGACTGACAGTCATTTACGGTCGAATTGGTCAAAAACAGTCTTAAGCTTACATAAATGGTCATATTTAGTTATATTGATTTCAGTAATATGTTATTACTACTTCGGTATATCGTACGCGATTGGTCAATTCGGTCAGTCACGTGACTTTTGCGCGGTTCTGTGAAACCCCCTTCTTTAAATCTTATTTAAACCTTATATTCACACTTTTAAAGTCTAGTTTAGCGATAAGCAAGTTTTTTGATATTATTTTCTGTTGGCCGAATCTGGAAACTTATTATTTCTGAATGTTTAATGTCAATTTTTGCTAGTAAATACAATAAAAAACATTTTCTCTGTATAGACCTATGCTTGACTGGTAGGGAATGCTTTTATCATTAAGTCCGTCATATGTATCTTTTGTTTGTGCAGGAAGTGTTTAAATAATAAAAATAAAAAGTCAAGTTATCACAATTAACTCACACAACGCCACAAAACGTGATTTAGTTTTTTTTGGATCAGCAAATACGGTAATATTGACTGAATTGACAGTATTTGACCGGTCACAAATGTTTATGCCAAATGTGACTGGTCAGATATAGTCATTTCACAACACTATTGACGTCACGGCCTTCTCATTCCACCTCATTTAAAGCCAAGTGTCGAAGACAACACTTACCTGCCAGTTAGAACTAGGTGTTTTAGGTCTTGATCCATTGGCAATGAGTTTCGTAATAACTTTATCATCCAAGTTATTTATTTCAAATTCAGCATCTAGCTTGAAGATGGTATCATCTGCGGGTGCTTCGATGTCTTGCCTGAAATATAAGTAATTAAATTTTAGCCCGATGAGGCAGCAATCCGATACAACCGGAGAGAGATCAGGCGCAGGATCAACGGCTTTACGTGCACCGAGGCACGTTGGCGTAACACAGCCAACTTACAAACTCTGGGTTACACTGAGAATTTCTGAACAGAAGACCCAGGTACATATTTTTGGTCCAACCCGTGGATCGAACCCGGGACCTCTGCCTTGCTGTTGGTTTAGAGTGCGATTTTCTAACAGTTACGGCACCGAGGCACTTAAAAACTCTGCGAAATAAGCAAACATAAAGCTAACAAATAAAACAGCAGAATCAAAACCACTCACTCATAATACTTCAGCAGAAACGTCATCTTCAGCTGCTCCTGCTTTCCTGACAGAAACCCGACCACGGAAGGAGCGTCATCCACAACCAGAGTCGCCAGGAGGCCTTTGTCTTCCCCCAGGGTTTTAGGAGGGTAGATAACTCCACAAGACTTGGATGGGGAGGAAACGAGGATGGGGAAACTGTTGAGGATCAGGCGCGAGGAACGGAGAGAGTTTAGGAAGCTGCAATTGAATATGTTACTGATAAAATAAAAGTGAATTAAGGCACTTTTCTTACTAATGCAACTCTCATGTAGTGAGAATCAAGTAATACAGTGTGAATCGTAAACTCAGTGAAGACTAAGGAGTAGGGACACAAAATGGATCAGATCCCGATTCTCATGCCAATCGATATTTATCCGTATCGTAATTCGATAACGAGTTTTCAGGTAGATTAGGCCCTAAGAACGCCAAAACTATATTTTTTTTGAAAACGAAAATTCGATCAGTAAAGTTTTTTCACTCGATCAGTAAATGCGACCTGTCGGAGTCGAAGCGAGATTTACTCGATCAAACGCATCAAACGCGTTAACGTAAATTTATATGGGACTAGCAGACTCAGCGAACTTTGTTTCGCCCCCAGCCCCGTCCCGCCCGAGTCCCGTACCGCCGAGTCCCGTAATTTTAAAAGTTAAGCATTCCCAGCGAATTTGTTTCGCCCTTAAATTACTAAAATGGCTATTAAAAAATAAGGGTTGATCGTAGGAGGGTGAAAATTGAGGATTGTATGTATTTTTGTATGTTGTATCATAAAAAAATAGAAATTAAAAATTTTGTCTAAAAAATAAAATAAAAATTAGGGCTGGACTACCCCTAACATTTTGGGGTATGAAAAATAGATGTTGGTCGATTCTCATAGATACCGGATAAGCACAAAAAATTTCATCAAAATCGGTCAAGCCGTTACGGAGGAGTATGGCAACGAAAACTGTGACACGAGAATTTTATATATTAGATTTAAGCAGCGCCGTCTAGTGGCTTACGAGTACACCAAAACAATCCCATATAAATTCACGTTAACGCACTCGTTGCTTTTTTATCGACTAAGTCTCGCTCCTACTCGCACTACGGCCTCTGCATGAGAATCCGGCTCCAGAAAAAAGTTCAACTGTCCGCGATTCCACAATAAAGATAATAAGATCAATGAAATAAACAAAACATAGTGAAACAGCTGATAATGAAAACTTCTAGATTAAAACCTAATTTACAGATACTTTGGTAGTGGTCACGCGTACCAGACTAACGAACGCTGTGAGTGCGCCGTCACATTTGAGCGACAGCAGCGCGGCAGCGGATGCCCATACATAAAAACCGGCCAAGTGCGAGTCGGACTCGCGCATTGAGGGTTCCGTGTTTCAATTTTAACTGAATTAGGGAATCCACTTACTTCTGCTTATCTAAAATACCACAATATTTTGTGGATGACATATGTATAACTTTGTTTTTAAAGTGTTTGTATGAAAACCAAAGTTAAATTTGCGGTTGTTGAAAATATGCTATATCTCAAAAACTACTAGTTCGATCCCGTCCAAACCAATTCTTATTGAAAGTATTTGTTAAGATCTACATTTTTTTTTTAATTTTCGCTCGCTTATTTTAGAAGTTAGAGGGGGGGCGGGCATTTTACCACTTTGGAAGCGTATATCTATCAATCGTTAGAATTTGAAAAAAAAATGGTTTAACCCTCTATGCCATTTTAAAAGAACTATCCATAGACACCCCACAGTTTCATGTATGGGAGCCCCCTTTAAATATCTTTTTTTTTGTATAAGAATCGCAAAGCTGTTAACTGGATACATCTTCCTACCAAATTCTATAGTGTGATGCTTATAGTTACAGAATAAAGTGGCTGTGACATACGGACGGATAGACTTGACGAAACTATAAGGGTTCTGTTTTTTACCATTCGGCTACGGAAAACAGCGGCAATGTGCACGCTGGCATTTATGTATGAAACTAGCGGTCCCCCGCGACTTCGTCCGCGCGTTTTGAGTTTGCTCCCTCCCCTCCCGTCGCAGCGTGATGTTTTATATCCTAAAGCCTTTCTCAATAAATAAGCTATCTAACACAGAAATATTTTTTCAAATCGGTTCAGCAGTTCCTGAGATAAGCGCGTTCAAACCAACAAACTCTTCAGCTTTATAATATAATTAGCGCAAGCGCACGTTGTACTTCTGCGAACATTATTTTGGTGCGGAGTTATGTTAAAACTGTAATAGCTCCTAAGATATTTATTGGAATCAAATGATATAAAGGGCAACTTTGTTCTAAATGAATTGCTCGTGATGATGAATGTATTTATTTTGATAAGAATAAATACCTGTGTGTATAATACACCTCTAAATATGATGCATTATTTTTTTACAAATTTATTAACATAAAAAAGGTTGTAGTAAGTCAACCATAAAAGATAGACTTATGCTGTCGCGGACTTTATTATATAACTCTTAATGCTGAACAATCTTGTCATACATGATTGTTGTGTAACTTTAGCGGTTTCCGCAGCGTACGCAGCGGAAGCTCTCAAAAGGAATATCTTTCTCCCGTTTTCGCAACATTTTTCATTGCTGCTGTGGTCTTGTGAGTCGTATCTTTATGTTATATAGCTTAAAGCCTTCCTCGATAAATGGACTATCTAACATAAAAATAATTTTTCAAATCGGGCCAGTAGTTTCTGAGATTAGCGCGTTCAAACAAACAAACAAACAAACTCTTCAGCTTTATAATATTAGTATAGATTATCAGCAGCACGACTCTCGCGCTGCTTAAGTCGCCTAAACGTGCAAGCCCCCTAAAGTGTTCAAAACGTCGGTACATAAAATTTAATAAATTACCGCGTACAATGTCTGCAAATTGCGTTCTAATCAATGAGTTTGCATTCCCGTTATCTTCAGACACAAGTAAAACAAAACTCACTCATAAAAACTTGTAGTGAAGAGATCTTCAAATCCTAGTCCGGCTGCTGAATGGTCGCAGTCAAAGTAAATGCTCGATTCGTTTACCTGAAAATTGAAAGTTGTCAAAGAATGAATGGATTTATATGCTCATGATTGGATGATTGATCAAAAGGTGGATTTGGGTTAGGAAATAATAAGATAACTGTCTTCCTAGCCAATTTCGAATACGGGGGCCAATCACAACAACTAACCGGCTGCGCGGGACATATTATAGTGCACAAGTGTGTGCGCAAACAGGTGCACTCTCTATTCCTTTTACTCTCATAGCCCGATGGGACAGCAATCTGACACGACCGGAGAGAGATCAGGCGCAGGACCGACGACTTAACGTGCTTTTCCGAGGCACGGGTCTGAAACACCGCCAATTTTCAAACTCAGGTGTATATTTTTGGCCCAACCCGGGACCTCTGGCGCAGCCGTCGCTTTAAAGTGCGACCCTCTTACCACTAGGCCACCGAGGCAGTTCCCTATACTGCGTTTTCCATCATCCTCATCATTATCAGTCGCAGAAAGTCCACTACTGAAAGTACCCCTTATAGATTTTAACAGTGACACGCAATGCCTTCCCTGAACTTTTGATCGAAGTTGGTCGATCTTAATCTTATCTATAAGTTTCGTCATAGGTCGATAGGGATGATACGGATGAATGAAAAATGTTGATGATGAAAGAAAATAATATCATTTATAGTGTTTTGTCACTATACAAACTTAATTATTTAATTTAAATAACCTTAAATTGAAGAGAGATAAGGTTACGAAGGATCTCGGAATAAATAAAAATAAAAATAAATATTGGACACCAATCAATCACATACATTGTTCTGATCCAAAGTAAGTAGCCAATGCACTTGTGTTATGGGAATCAGTCACAACGGTGGTACCACAACACCCAGACCCGAGACAATATAGAAAAGATCGTTTTCTACATTGACCCGACCGGGAATCGAACCCAGAACCTCACGAGATGGCGACGCTTAAAACCAGCGTGCTAGCCACTCGACCACGGAGGTCGTCGAATATACTTGTACTCTAAGTTGATATTTGCTGATCACGTAACTGTGTCTGCCAATAAGGCTTATAAAAACCTGGGGTTCATGCTTCGCGTAAACACGCACACACACACACACACACACACACACACACATTTTTGAGATGTGGTTTTTGTTGTAATAATAAGATTAAAATAAATAAATAGCACTTGTAAAAATCATTGATGACGTCACGCAGCCTACGCGATAAAGTAAGCGCTTGCAAAATTCCACAGGCTTGCTGTCTTGCTAATGTGACGATGGCCGAGTGGTATAACCATACGCCCGTTTAGCGTAAGACACGGGGTTCGATTCCTCGTCAGTCACAGCCAAAGTTGCTTTTTACAAGTGCAATTTATATGAAAGAAAACATACAAACCAACCTCATAATCCCGTCCGTCTCGCTTCAAAGTGAATGCGTCGACGCTGCCATTCGCTCGTTTCTCGACTTGGATGCGTGTATGCATCACTATGCCGCCTCTTTGTAGATTCGGCGATATGAAACTGAGAGAACACATATTTTTTTCAAAAATCTTATGTATGTTTTACCCGGGTATCGTAAAAAACCGGCCAAGTGCGAGTTGGAGTCGCGCACTGAGGGTTCTGTGCCAACTTTAACTGAATAAGGGAATCAACTTACTTCTATTTAGCTAAAATACCACAATATTTTGTTGACAGCAAATATAACTTTGTTTTTTATAGTGTTTGTATGAAGAACAAAGTTATGTTTGCGGTTTTTGAAAATGTGCTATACCTCAAAAACTACTAGTTCGATTCCGTCCAAACTAATTTTCGTGAAAACTATTTCGTTAAGATTTAAATGACATATTTTTTCAAAATACACTCGCTTAGTTTGGATGATAGAGGGGGGAATAGAGGATAGAGCTCTTGTAAAATTCAACAGGCTTGCTAATGTGACGGTGGCCGAGTGGTATAGGCATACGCCCGGATAGCATAAGACACGGGGTTGGATTCCTCGTCTGTCTCACAGCCAAAGTTGCTTTTTACAAGTGAAATTTATATTATTAATTTGTTATTAACTAATTGAGGGTTGGGATTGTAAATTGTACCTACCTATTCGTTTCAATACGTATAAGTGCGGTCGAGTATCCTTTATCCTTTATCTTTTCCTAGTATCTGCCGCCTAAACACCTTTAGAGTCAAAATCACTTGCACCGAGGCCTCTTTTGTTTAAAAAAAAACCGGCCAAGCGCGAGTCGGACTCGCGCACTGAGGGTTCCGTGCCAACTTTAACTGCATTAGGGAATCCACTCACTTCCACTTAGTAAATATCACAATATTTTGTTGACAGTAAATATAACTTAGTTTTTCATAGTGTTTGTATGAAGTACAATGCTATGTTTGCGGTAGTTGAAAATGTGCTATATCTCAAAAACTTCTAGTTCGATCCCGTCCAAACCAATTTTCGTTAAAAGTATTTGTTAAGATCTACATTATATTTTTTTTTCAAAATTTACACTAGCTTAGTTTAGAAGTTTGGGGGGGGGGGGGACTAGCTATGAAACGTTAGTCTTTAAAAATATGGCTCTAGGAACCTCCACGTTATTTTAAAAGACCTATCCATAGACACCCCACACGCATAGGTTTGTCTTTTTTTTTGGTTTTAGTTTCATGTATAGAAGCCCCCCTTAAATGTCATTATTTTTTAATTTTTGGATGAGAATCGTAAAGCGGTTAACAGGATACATCTTCCTTCTCAATTCCAACAGTGTGATGCTTATAGTTTTAGAATAAAATGGCTGTGACATACGGACGGACAGACAGACAGACTTGACGAAACTATAGGGGGTTCCGTTTTTTGCCATTTGGCTACGGAACCCTAAAACGCTCATTTTTGCGTCATGAGCTCGTGTGTGCAAACTATTTTCATTTGTTTAGTGGTTACGAAACTCGACCGAAACTAGTTTTTATTTGTATTTATTTGCCTTTGAATAAATAGACTGGGCATTAGGCCATGTTTAATTCGACCATCTAATGGGGTAAAGAGTAGTAAATAGAATAGTGTTGTAAATGTATCGATGTTTTTTGTCGATTGTATCAAACGTATCAACTCGATTTTGGTTGGCATGGTTGTGCCACCGCCATGACGCACTTCAGAAAAATAAAAGTGATCTTATTTTTTGTTAGTAACACTAGCATAAGCTGATTTAATTTTTAAAATGTAACTAGAAAGAGAAATCATTTTTGTTGCGTGTTTTCTCAACATGTCAAAACCCATTAATAATATTACAAAAACAATAATATTTTAGTAATATCATTTACCGTAACAAAAAAAGATTTTGGTTTTTAAAAGTGATCGCAATCTTTTTTTGCTATGTGTACTAAAGCAAATACAAATGGCGGGGTTTAAAGCTTTCTTTTACATTCAACCACTGGGTGAAGCCAAAACAATTGAGGCAGCGATTTTAGTCGGTGGCACCTCAAATATTGGGCCAGAATACAAGGTGTTGTTTTGGTCAGTGACATCCAACTTAGGGATGATAAAGAGTTATGCTTATACTAAAAAAAATATTTTATTCAAATCATATGCTAGTTTCATAAAAGAAAACCTCTCCAAAACACTAAAAAACTTCAAAACGAATGGAGAAACTCGCACCCTCGCACGTAGCTAACGCGTATCTACGAAAAATTATGCCGTAGCTAGTAAGCTACGAAGAGGTTACCTGGTGTTGGTAGTTTTGACTCGATCGCTGTATCGCATCAAAAAATCGATTTTGTAGATTTTATCTATTTCAAAAAAAAAAAATGGC
The DNA here is from genome assembly GCA_963924145.1 of Pyrausta purpuralis. Classification (NCBI taxonomy): domain Eukaryota; kingdom Metazoa; phylum Arthropoda; class Insecta; order Lepidoptera; family Crambidae; genus Pyrausta; species Pyrausta purpuralis. The sequence goes on from OZ001672.1 coordinate 6,854,404, forward strand.
ATCAGTATCGTTTGTACAGCCACCTCTTAGTCGCTCGTCGCTGACCAGAACAACACCCTGTATTTAAGTCATGAAACTTACTTGACAACTCCAGTTGGCGCAGCAGTGACGTTGAATTTGATTGGAAGATGAGCTACGGTTGACGTCTGAACTCTCATCGTGTGCTCTGATTGTACGAGCGCGCCGAACGACGTTAGTGACGTTATGGACACGCCTTGGTATCTGTCGATAAAAAGATAAATATGCAATTTATATAGGAACGTCAATAAATAAATCCAATTCCATTTCATTATAGTAGATAGTAGTTAAATAGATACCGACTGCGCGGGATATATTATAGTGCACAAGTGTGTGCACAAACACAGGTGCACTCTCTATTCCTATCACTCTCATAGCCCAATGGGACAGCAATCTGACACGACCGGAGAGAGATCAGGCGCAGGACCAACGGATTAACGTGCTTTTCCGAGGCACGTGGGTTAAACACCGCCAACTTCCAAACTCCGGGCTACCCTAAGAATTTGTGAATAGAAAAACTCAGGTACGTATTTTTGGTCCGACCCGGAGATTGAACCTGGGACCTCTGGCGCAGCCGTCGCTTTAAAGTGCGACCCTCTTACCGCTGCGCCACCGAGGCAGTTATATGTCATTATAATTATCAGCCAAAGGACGTCTGAACATTGGCCTCCCCCACGGTTTTCCATAGCGACCGATCACAATCGGTCTGTATCCAGTTATATCCTGCGATCTTGATAATATCGTCTGTACACCTTGTCGGTGGACGTCAATTCAATGTAATGGTGCTTTTTTAAATAGGCCTAAATGTAATAGTACAGAGGTGCTCGTAGCGCAGTGGTATCAGCGCTTTGGTAGTGATACTAAAGTGAAGCAACCTACGGCGCGGTCGTGTTTGGATGGGTGACCATTCCGACCATATAAGTGACGTACATCACGAGCATCTGCGGGCTTCGGAAGGCACGTTAAGCCGTTTGTCCTGGCTAATATCGGTTGCTATTAGTCGTTAAGCCTAGTCAGAGGCCTTATGGGCGGCGTGATAACATCTGATAGCAGGGTTAGTCGCTTGCCTTGCAAAAACCTCTCCACCAAACCGCACTGAGCCCGCGTGGAGGAGTATCGCTCAAACTCCTCATAGTTGAGGTAAGGCCTTTGCCCAGCAGTGGGATGATACAGGCTAACATAACTAATAGTATATGTTTACCGTATGTGCAGGTCAGTAGATGGCGTTGTGAGGTTTCCTCGAATGGACGTAAAGGACAAACTAGTGGTTTGCAGCTTTACAGGGATACCTGTCAAGAAAAAAATATAATAATTCAATCGGTGAATTGACAATTTACAGATTTTATTGCGGAGATTTATCAAATTTTATATACCGACGTTTAGGAAATATTACAGCATTGGTAGTCACGGGTAGACAATTAAATTGTGTTTTAATAAATGAGTTGTTTTCGCGTTAACTTCAGAAACATGTATTTGATTAATTCATATCATTTGAATGCGGGGAACGTTTAAAATATACGTAGGTAGTACGGACAACAGCACGTCAATGTTAACACTGCGGTATCTTATTTAGTTGTAATAGGGGTTAGTTTGCAACAAAAGTCGGTAACCTGATGTGCTGGCCACTATGCAATAAAATTATAAACATCCTATTAATTCTAATTAAAAAAACATTTCTAAGAATAATTATAAATATGCTAGTTTCCACTAAGAACAAACCACAATATCAGTAGTTTCTACACTTTAATTATGGTATGGAGATATCAAAACACAAATTTATTTCTGAATTTAAATTAGGATTACTAATATTTTAAATAATTATGTTGGACCAAAACACACTTTTGGTCACGTGACCGTAAACGTCTATCAGAAGATATGACGTCAAACCTTGCACTGGCGGGCTTTTTTTTCTGTCGTATACCAGTATTTATAGTATTTTGCTGTCAAGAAGATCTTTGATTACAAGAATGGACGTCATTTAGGACGCCATGACAGTTCTAGCGCTTTTGAGGCATTGTAATTGAATATTTTAAATTATAATTAAATCATGTAAATCGTGAATGTTTTCAAAAATATCAATGATTTTGAAATTTTTTTTTATATAGTCAACTAGCCTATTGCAAATACAAAGATATATATATTCATGTTAGTATTCAGTCTTCCTATCGAAAACGGTATCGACTTTTCCCACCCCTACTCCTAATTTTCTCCCATAATCTCCACTTTACCGAAAAAAATAAGTATAAATGATGTCCTCGCTAAATAACACTTACCGAGCTCGTTTGGGAAAATCAGCTCTTTATGTACAGGGCAGTAGACGAGCTGCTGATTTATATGGCTACCAAGCCGGAGGAATTCGTTCACTGATTTGGCCACTGAAAAAAAAAGAAAATACAGGCTCTAAATAAAAAGTGCGAGGGACCAATATCATCATCACCATCATTCTCAGCTAAAGGACGTAATTTTTTTCTTCTTCTGTCTGTCTGCCCGTCCGTACGTATGTCACAGCCACTTTATTCTGTAACTTTAAGCATGACACTGTTGAAATTTGGTAAGAAGATGGTATTTGGTATCCTGTTTACCGCTTTACGATTCTTATAAAACAAAAATATATTTAATGGGGGCTTCCATACATGGAACTCATCATCATCTTCATTCTCAGCCAAAGGACGTCCACTGCTGAACATAGGCCTCCCCCACGGCTTTCCACAGCGACTTATCACTAGCGGTCAGCATCCAGTTTGATCCTGCAATCTTTTTAAGGTCGTCTGTTAATCTTGTTGGTGGACGTTCTACGCTGCGTCTTTGGTCGAAGGGTCTCCAATCTAGAACTTTCTTGCCCCAACGGCCATCAGTTCTTCGCGCTATGTGCCCTGCCCATTGCCACTTGAGCTTACTGATTCTCAAGGCTATGTCCGTTACCTTAGTTCTTCTACGTATCTCCTCATTTCAACCAACCAACCAACGAGGAACCAACGCTAACTGAATAACAGTTCACTTACTTACTTTCACTTACCCAAAATACTACAATACTTTGTGAGTAAATAAGTTACTCTGTACCGTTACCATGAGTTTACTCGATAGCGACAGGTCTTCCTCGTTAGCGACGGCGTTAGTTTTTGTATAGAAAATTTGAGTTCCGTCAGTGACCGCTAGAGGCGCTGTGCAATTTTCCATAGACATTTTTTACGTCGACGCTAGCGAGTAAAACCGTGGCAAACTCATGGTAACGGTACTGTTTTTAATGGTCTTTGTATGTAGGATAAAGTTTTTCATAGCAATTGTTGAAAAAATTGACGGTTTTAATTGTTAATTTATTTAGTAGGAATGTATTATCGAGGTCACCGCCACTTTTCCACCGTAAGACCCAAAATTGCTTGCACCTCGCCTAATGTTTTGTATGAAGTGACGCCCGTTTTTGTGTCTTGCATGCAAGCGATTTTAATTTGAAAGTGGCAAGGCGGCAGAGACCTTGACCGTACATACTAAAGTGTAAAAAAACTCAAATACTGCTATTGTGTGTTTTTTTTATTCTACTTACATTCAAGTAAATTCCAGCTGTCAAATCTTGTTTGATTCATGTGCGAAACGAATATTGCTTTCTCCTGGATTTTCACGACAAAATCAATGTGCACCTAGAAAATCAAATGGTAATATAAAGTTATGCTTGTTAGTGGAATAACTTATCAAAAATTGCGTATAAGGTGTAATATAAAATCTATACTAATATTATAAAGCTGAAGAGTTTGTTTGAACGCGCTAATCTTAGGAACTACGGGACCGATTTTAAAAAATATTTTTGGGTTCGATAGCTTATTTATGGAGCAAGGCTTTAGGCTAAGAAGTATCACGCTATGAAGGAAGGAAAGAGAGAAAACTCTAAACCTTCTATGTCCTATTTAAAAGACAGATCTAACAACGTAAAAATAACATAAGAATTGAACCGCTTCAAAACAAACACTTCTGTCTGCTTGCATGATGTCAACCTTAACGGACAGCAGCAGTACGTACGCACACCAACCGACTTCCAATGACTTTGTTTCTCCTATTAGCGTCATTTTAGTCCTTTAAGTGTTTGTTTTTGAAGGCGGTTCAATTTTATGAAAATAACAACGACTCGACAACGAACAATGACTCGGTGTAACAAATACTTTAGTGAAATCCACATCAGAATCGGCCCAGCCGGACGCGAGATATTCGCGGACTAATATACATACTAACATACAGGTCGAACTGAGAACATCTTTTTTTTTCAGCTGTTTAAAAATTATCGATATCGGCCCACCGTTCTTGAGTTATGAGTGGTGTACCTCAATAACATGACTTGAGTTTATGAGGTTCAAGAAAAAAAATAGCAAACCAGTACAACCTTGGGTCATAAGTACACTGATTCTCACTCAAGGATGCCCTGTTTTGTAAACACCAGTCTCTTTCGTCTTGAAGTACCTCCCACATTTGTACACAGCTCATCCTAAAACAAAAACCTACCTCCTCAGAAGATTTGGACGCCCAAGCCTTAAATTCCTTCAGCAATTCCACCAGTTTGTCCATCTTCAGATCATGCTCGTTAAAGCTGTGCATCCTCTTGTAAATATTGGAGGCTACACCTTCTGCTGAGATGTACACCTGGGAACCGAGAAAGGAGGTATTTTTTGTAATATAAGATAATCATTAAGATGAAATAAGAAACCAAAAATTTGCGCACGGGCGGGAATTGAACCAGAACTTTCTGGAGAGCCGGGCCAAACGCTCTACCAATTGCGCTACCGTGCTGTCGGTCCGACCTTGCAAAATTTGTGGTCTCTTATGGACACGTCATTACGCGTGACGTTTAGCGCCATCTACCTGTCTGTTTATGAAACAGTGGCCCAAGTAGTTATTCTTTTCAGAATAAATTCAACTTGGAAATTGATGACGCTTCGCTATTTAATGGTGACAGTGGGCCACTATTTCATTAACAGACGAGTAGATGGTGCTAAACGTCACCTCACTGTTTCTGGTTGTATTTTAGCTAAGTGGAAATAATTGGATGGAAATGGGCACGGAACCATCAGTGCACGAGTCCGACTCGCACTTAGCCGGTTTTTTTTACAGTTACAGCTAAGTTAGCATCTTATTTAGTAAAAAACATCGTGTTTTGATCACTATAAAGCGCTATAAAAATCTCAAGGTTAACTCACAGAAATCCTCCTCCCATCCATAGACAGCCTTAGACCAGCGAAATTGGGCAGTTCCCCAGGGTCACCAGTGGATAGAAGATGGAGTATGGAAGACTGGTCGGCTGAACTGATTATGAGGTTGTTAATCGACCAGAAGTTGGTGTTCAGGTAGTACTTCAAGCCTGATACTGCTGGGACGTACATTGAGCTGAAAATTGATCAGTGAAACCTGAAACCCTGTTTACATTATAAATACCAACGAAAATATATATGACATTCTCCCCCACTAAGTTTATTTTCTTTACCCTTACTTCAACTGGTAATTGGCCAAATATTTAGGCGGGTTCCTTTGCCTTACTGGTTTTTCGTTTCTTTCAACAACAGGTGGAATCGAAACTGGCTCCAAGTCATTAAAGTTACTCTCATCCGGCATAGGCAGATCTTGAACCGTATCGTTAGTAGGAGCTTTCTGAACACTATCAACACCGTTGATATCATCATCCGAAGGCAGAGGAGCTAGGTGTCGATTCGAAATTGTAGATTCTCGCCCATTAGGATACCGGATGTATGAGTAATGAGGATTACACTGCAACAATTCCACTTCTTCAACTAATGGGTCGTTCTTGTTTCGAACATGTTTTTTTTACTAATGCTGGGCCTGGTGAAAGCAAAGGTAATGATTCTCCATTTGCAGACCTTCTAGGAAAAGGGAATAATCTTTCATGGGGAGTAGCGTTAGTAGCAGTACACAAAAGAGATCTAATTGAATGCAGCGCCAAAGGCAGAACATTTTCTTAGTTATCAATGGGCAAGTCTTTCGACCGAAGCGCTAGTTTGATGGTTCTCCATAGGGTCCCATTTAGCCGCTCAACTTGTCCGTTTCCACTAGGGTTATAAGGTGTGGTTCTACTACGGGCTACTCCTAACGGATTAAGAAATTCGTTCAACTCTTCTGACATAAATGATGTTCCTCGGTCACTATGTATGTAGGCAGGTGTACCAAACATACTAAATAAATCTTTGAGACACTTTATCACAGTGGCAGTCGAAATGTCTTTAAATGCGAAAGCAAACGGGAACCGACTATAATCATCAATGATTGTTAAAATATATTTATTAGGTCCCGGTAATGGCCCTTTAAAATCTATGTTTAGTCTTTCGAAAGGCGACGTTGCTTTTATGAGCTTACCCCGTGATTTCATGAAACGCGGTTTGATTTCAGCACATGTAGGACAGGAATTAGTAATATTCTTTACATCTTCAACAGAATATGGTAAATTCTTGCGACGAATCCAGTGTACCAATCTCACTATACCAGGGTGACATAATGAGTCGTGAATATCTCTTAATTTTGTTGTATTCATACTAGCGCATATGCGGGATAAAGTATCAGCAACGGTATTTTGTGAGCCAGGACGATAAATAATATCGTATTTATAACAGGATAGTTCCAGCCGCCACCGTTCTATCTTTTCATTTTTAATTTTGCTGGAATGTTTTTGGTGGAACATAAAACCCACCGATCGTTGATCTGTAATGAGGTTAAAGTTTTTACCAATGAGGTAGTGGCGCCATTTTCTGACGCTTTCGACAATAGCTGCAGCCTCTTTCTCAATAGAAGATTGTTTTTGTTCAGTCTCCGAAAGTGTCCTTGAGAAGAAAGCTATAGGACGTCCGTTTTGTGACAAAGTAGCCCCAAGAGCAAATTCAGATGCGTCAGTTTCTACAGTCAAAACCTCATTATCGTCAATAGCAATCAGTGCCGATTTCGCGATATCACTCTTGAGTGTATTGAAACAAACTTTTGCTTCTTCGCTTAAAAGAAATTTTGACATGTTTTTTAAAGGTTGAATTTTAAATGAGAATTTGTCAACCCATTTCGCGTAGTGTGCAAACAATCCCATGGCACGTTTTAATTCAGATGAATTTGTCGGAATTGGAAGTTCAACCAAAGGTCTCAATCTATCACTGTCAGGCTTAATAACGTTATTTTCTATGTAATATCCGAGAAGTTTAATAGATTTTTGAGAGAAAGCACTTTTTTGCTTATTAATGGTTAGATTATATTTATCAACAGCTTGCATAAACTTTTCTAGGTTTCTGTCATGCTCTACTTGATCCCTTCCGCATACAGTGACGTCATCCAAATATGCGTATGTGCCTTCTAATCGCTCTTCCTGTATGACATAATCAAGTGCCCGCTGGAATCTTGTGAATCTGGTGTCAGGAAATCTTTAGCATATGCTTAGTAAGGGATAAACGGATCGATTTTAACAATATTAAAAATTAAGCCAGCATTTTCATGCAGCTTCGAATGTTTTTAAATTGTGGTTCTTGAGCACGAACATTTGTACAGAAAATCCCGGATGTTTATGCACGTTAAAGTGAGGTTCGATTTCACCTTCTTATTTGATCAAGAAAGAGCGTAAAATAGCAGTGCAACTTCATACCAAAACATAGCTGAAATGCCTCAAAGTAAAATGGAACAACCATAACTAGGTACAGAATGAGATAGAAGATCACACTCGTTTATAAAATTAAAAACGAAATAAGTAAATTGGCTACGTACTCAACTAATTTTAGTTGATCCTTCAGCTTAAGATGGATCTTCTGATTAGTGACTTTACTTACCAAAAGCGCAGCGTAGAACATCCACCGACAAGATGAAGTCGACCTTGTAAAGGCAAGATCATATAGATACAGACCACTTTTTGCATCGGGTCACTGTGGAAAACTTTGAGGAAGGCCTTTGTTCAGCAGCACACGGCCTTTGGCTAATAATGATGATGACTTTTTTCTTAAATGGCTAGAACTTTATACTTGTTGTGACAGATTATAATACTCACGCCAGCTTATACCCATCAAAGTTTTTGTTGATCTCCAAACTTTTAATCGCCATGTACCAGAACCGATACAACGTCTCATCTCTGGCCAGATATCTTTGGATGATGAGGAAATCGTTCTGAGTGATCGCGGTGGAGGTTAGGAAGACGTGAACGGCGGCCATTTTGATTTGAGGATCTTCGGTGGTGTTCGTCAAGATGGGCAGGAGGAGGTCGACTATCTGTAAAAAAATACAGTATGATTTTCTTTAGGACTGTTGTGGGAGATATACATATTTCTCTATAGGTATAATATTGTGCTAGATTGCGTTTATAAAAAAAAACTACCACGTATTGTGCTAGCCGGTAACTAGCCAATACCACTGTATATTCTTTGTTGCATTTCAAGTCGGTTAGTATTAAACAACGTGTATGATACGCAAAACCTGAAAATAGGTTGATTGAAATAACGCGGTGCGGCTTGTGAAGCGGCTGAAAAAGCTAAAGCTTGTAAATACAGGGGTCTAGGCTCCGAATATGATTTTGTCCCTTTCGGTGTCGAGACCCTTGGTCCGTGGGATCCTAGCGCTAAAAGTCTTTTTAAGGAGATTTCAAAAAGGTTAGTCGCCATCACAGGAGACCGAAGAGCTGGCAGCTACCTCGGACAAAGAATTAGTCTTGCTATTCAAAGGGGGAACGCTGCCAGTATCTTCGGAACCTCACCTAAAGGGACTCCTTTTATTGATATATTTTAGATTTAAATTTATATTTTTAGGAACTTAATTATAGCTTTTCTCTCTTTTTTGCTAGTTATTTTCTAAGTTTTAGTATAAGTTAGTGTATAAGTCTTCAGAAAGATTTTATTTATTGTATTTCATGTTAATTTGTCCATATAATATTAGTATGCTTTATTAAGTCATACATACATTTAGAATTAAAACATTAATAAATAACATGCAGAATCAATTGAACCATTTTTTAATGTGGGTCTGATAAAAAAATAAAAAAGTTGCCCTGTCTATTTATTAATAAGACAAGCCATCACGAGCGCAAACCCGACAAAATACGCAAACAAGCAATGGTTAGTTCTTTATGAGCGTAGACAGTAAAAATAATAATGTCAGCGTGGCCCAGTGGCCCGGTGAATACCTAGGTACCGACTCCTCTCTTGACAGAGCGTCGTCCGAAGAGCAAGAAATGATCAGAAATGCTAGTAAAAGTTAATCACTATTTTATTTTTATTTTTGTAAAATATGGTACACCAACAGCACATATTGACAACATTATTAAGAAATTAAAAAGAATTAACCTAAAACACAGGGTTTACCCTAACTTAAAGCAAGTTCACATTTTGGTATATTAAGTAGAATTAAGATCCATTCCTGTATATTGCCTGTATCTTACTATTTAAAATAAAATAAATTTGTTGTTAAATTTGTTGTTAAATAATTATTAGGTAGGTATCATTCTTCTACATATGCCAATTATAGGTATACACATCATTGGCAGGAAAACCACAAAGTTACACTAGTGCAAAAACAAACAATAAAATAGTTACAGTTAGGAAATAATTATACTGAACAGACAAAGATTAAAGAAAATAAAAACTAGTGAAAGCTGCTGATTTGTCATGTTTTTGTCTCTGCTCTGAAAGTCTCTGAAAGCGACAAATGCTCTCGAATCTTTTTCCTGAATCCATTGAGTTGATCGAAAAACACGTCCAAGTCCGGTAAGGAACTGTTGATGCTATTATACTGTTGACACTATATAGGGTATAACAAAATTAACTGCATTCCTTCTAGGGGCCAATTATGACCCTCAAATAGAACAACTTTTTGTATGGGACCAATCCCAAAAAAAAAACACTTTTCCAAACTAGCGTGCCGCTCAGCTGATTCTAATTTGTATGGAAAAGATTAAAAAAAACTTGGAATTTCGATATTGGTCCCATACAAAAATTCGTTGTATTTTAGCAACAGAATCACCGCCGAGAAGGAATGCAGTTGATTTTGTTAAACCCTGTATAAAACCTTGAATTATATTTTAATATATTTTTATTTTTTCTTGCAGAATTAGTACAATTGAATTAAAAATTATTTGGGGTGTCTGAAGTTTTGCGCATTTAACATTAGGTACACGTTGTAAACGTAAGAATAATTAAATAATGTTTTGTCACTTTCTGACAACTTGCATAACTTAAATATTTGAATGAGACAAAACATTATATATATTATGTTACAGTTACAACTAAGTACTATACTATGGTTTTAGTATACTACGATATTCAACGTTTACTATTGCATAGCATTTATTATCAACTTATGCAATTATAATTATTAATTTAGTTTATTTATGCAGTATTTTTTCCTTTGTTTTATTTCTTTGATATTAATTAAAGTTACATACAACCAATGCCACCTAAAGGCGGGTTGCTGAACTAAAGAGACAAGCGTGATATTTCCAAAAGTCATTAAAAGTTCTGCTATTCATCGATAGATGGAACCGCTGGCCGGTTTGAGTTGGTGTTAGGTTATTTTCGTTACGCAATTTCTGGATTCGGTCTCCACGCTCAAGGCCCGCGATAGAAGCTGCAATAGCTTTATAAAACTGATTGTTAATAAAACACTTACCCGAACTTGTCCATCCGTGTAATACTGGTTATCAATATAATTAGTAGAGAAAGCAGCCCATAGTCTTTCGTTGCGTTTCTTCGTACTATCAGTGAAGATCTCCATCGTATACTTCTGAGCCCAGAAGCCGATGTTGCAGAGGCCTTGCAACCAGATGAGCCGGTCCATGTAGTGAGGGCAGTCTGAAAGATAAATAGTTTGCAGACCACTTATAACCAGTACCGTTACCATGAGCTTACGGCGGTTTAACTCGCTTGCGACGACGTAAAAAGTGTTTGGAAATTTTGAGTTCTGCAAGTGACCGCTAGGTGGCGCTATGCATTTTTCCAAAGACTTTTTACATCGTCGCTACCGCCGTAAACGTCGATACGGTAAAGTATTATTTTTCTATCGAAATCTAAGAGTTGTTTCAAGGGCACTGCCGCTTTGCTACTCACGAAAATCGTTTGCGCACAAAAAAGAAAAATCCGGCCAAGTGCGAGTCGGACTCGCGCACTGAGGGTTCCGTGCCAACGTTAACTGAATTAGGCAATTTACTTACTTCCACTTAGTAAAATACCACTGTATTTTATTGACAGCAAATATAACTTTGTTTTTCATAGTGTTTGTATGACGAACAAAGTTATGTTTGCGGTTGTTGAAAATGTACTATATCCCAAAAACTTTTGTACTATATTCAAAAATTTCATACATTATATATTTTTTTAAAATTTACACTCGCTTAGTTTATAAGTTAGATGGGGACGCCCATTTTTCCACTTTGGAAGCGTTTAGCTAAGAAACGTTAGACTTTCTGTTTTAGTTTCATGTATGGAAGCCCTCCCTTAAATATCATTATTTATTATTTTTTGTATAAGAATCGTAAAGCGGATACATCTCCCTACCAAATTTCAACAGTGTGATGCTTATAGTTACAGAATAAATTAGCTGTGACATACGGACGGACAGACAGACAGACAGACAGACAGACAGACAGACAGACAGACAGATAGACAGACAGACTTGACAAAACTATAAGGGTTCCGTTTTTTGCCTTTCGACTACGGAACCCTAAAAAGCGTCTTGATTTCGGCCTTCGATAGTACAGTAAGTGTTATTTTGTTTATTGTTAACATTGCATTAATATAGTTTGTAGTGGGATACAAATATTTTTGAATTAAATTAATATAAAAAGGTGTAGAAATCGACTTTATTATTGACATAAAATGCACTAAAAAGTCTTAAATAAAAACTTGTCTCATTATAGGAAAGGAATTTATTTTAGGCGAACGATTTCTTTTCGGAGTCGGTGCTCAGATAGTTGATGCTTGAGATGCTCAAAATAATGTCATCGAAAAAAAAACACATTTTGATTTTGAAGACGGTTTTCACTTTTTTTTTGTAAGATATAACTTGTTCATTTTTAGTGATTGTAGGAGGTGGTAGGGGGAAAGGGGGTAGCACCTTTTGACTCTATTCGTAAATAAGCTACAAATTACCTATCATACTTTCTGTCATTATAATCACTGAACTCCTAAGAGTTCCACCACCAGCTCAGCTCCACACAATATTGACTTTCAGACGTAATAACATTTAACAACAGAGAAACAGGGACACATATTTTTAAATTTTACGAGGTTTCCCTCGATTGCACCAAGATCCCATCATCAGATCCAGACTTGGCAGCAATGGGACCAACTCGAAGCTATAACCTCTAGGTAAATATAAATTCTCACCACTATACATCCGGACGTACTTGACCACCATATTATCAAAGTAGTCATCGCCAACCTTCCCGTCTCTTTTGGTCTGATGCAGCAACGTCGCGAAGCTGAGGATGGCCGAGTGTCTGATTTCCTGTAGAAAAATGTACATTCAACTAGCGGTTTCCAGCGACTTCTTCCGCGCGTTTTGAGTTTGCTCCCTCTCCTCCTGTCGTATTGTGATGTAATATAGCCTCAAGCCTTCCTCGATAAATAAGCTATCCAACACAAAATGAAAAGTAAAGTAAAACGTACATCACGAGCATTTATGTGCTCCGGAAAGCACGTTAAGCCGTTGGTTTCGGCTAATATTGGTTCATATTAGTCGTTAAGCCTAGTAAGAGGCCATACGGGCGGCTTGATAACAGCAGGGTTAGTCGCTTGCCTTGCAAACAACCCTCTACTAATCCGCACTGAGCCCGCGTAGTGGAGTATTGCTCGAACTACCTCATAGTTGAGCCAAAGCCTTTGCCCAGCAGTGGGGCGTTACAGGCTAACTTTACTTTTTTTATAGTACTAAAAGTTAAGTCTAGTTGGGACAAAACTATCCTAGATTTGGAGCATCGTAGAAAGGCCACCGACAAGATGGACAAACGACTTTTTAAAGATTGCGATCTTTATCACTGGATCACACTGGATGCAGATCGCTACAACCGGTTGCTGTGGAAAACCGTGAGAGAGGCCTATGTTTAGCAGTGGACGTTCTTTGGCTGATAATGATGATAGTACTAAACGCCTAATATAAAAACGTGACTTATTTGTTAGCTATCATTTATTTAAATGCCATTTATAAATCGGTCGTTTTATACTTATTCAATCGGATAAGTCTTTTCTGACTTTAGTAAAATCAACACTAATTAATGGTTCATTTTTAGTATACTCGTAGTCTAGGTAGGAGTTAATGTAGCTGTTTCCATAAAGTTGATTTACCTGTGGGAAGTCCAGACCTAGCTTAGTGAAGGATTCGAGCTCTTGAAGAAGTTCTTGAGTGTAGTTGGCTCCAGTGAACGGCAGTTTCCTGATCATCGCTATGATCGCTGAATCTTCTATCTTTTCCTGTGAAACGAAAATTAATTTGAATTTTATCATATTTTGTTAGTCAGTCACTGATGCACAGAACTAAAGTATCCTAACCTTGTTACCGGTTGCTGTTGTTATATCCACTATTATTTATATAGTGCTAGCTTTAACAAAATCGATTTGACAAATTTAACTGCCATCTATATAAAACACCATTGACATGCTGTTGAGAAGCTCTTGTGATAAAAAGCGACGGCTGCCATCAACTTGCTATCATCTTTCGTAGAATAATCAGTGGCTTACTGTCTATGCGCTGTTGTTTAGCCAAAGGCGACGGCTGCCCTCCAAATGGTTAAAATTTCAATAGTAAATGTCGAGAGTGGTTTGCCAACGGCCGCCATCGACTTGGCGTATTGACTCAAGAGAGCACTGGCTACTCATCGATGAATGTTTAAGCGTGCCGCTGATATGCTGTTGCTATAATGGCTGCCGTTCAAATCTCGTCAACTGCCTCCTCTTCAATAACAAGCCGCTTAACAAATATAACGGCGGATCATCGGCAAAGTCTGAGCCGGCATAAGGCAGCATCTCCAAGAATATGTTCTTTGCTGTCTCCAGCCCGCAGCTAGAGCCGAAGAGCAGGTTGCGCGCAGCCTCGGTGCGGAAGATGAGGCCGTGACTGCGTGACACCCACGTGACCGAGACGAGACGGAGACGGGACGAAATTATGGCAGCATAATGTATTGCTGCCATAATTTCCTAATGCATCAACCCCCCTGTCGCAAGGATATATATATAAGAAATGCATATAATAAGAGTATTGTTTTATATAACTTACTGCCGGCAGAGCTAAAATCACTTCAAGGACCAATATTTAAGAAGCGATTGAATAACTGGCTTTTGGAAAAATGCTTTTATAGTAATAATGAATATTGTAATTGGCGACAAAGATCGAATATTTAATTTAAAATACTTAATATTATTTAAACTAATGTTATTTAATTAAGTCAATATTATTTAATTGACATCAAAATAATGTATCTTTATGTAATTATAACTATAATTAAGTTTTTGCACGTCTGCGAGCAGACTGAACACACATGCTACTTACTTACTTTAATTGTCATCTTTGCTAACTGTGTTCTTGGCAAATAAAATTTTGAGTTTGAGTTTGACGGTGACGCGATTAATGTGGCTTCAATACACATACATTGAGGATGCTCACATGTCGTTATCAGTGGGCAACGTGTTGTCGACAAAACGGTGACATAAAGTTGACACAATTAAGGCGGCTTCGATACTGATGCTTCAGGAGGCAACGAGTCGTCAGCGTGTCGTCGAAGGGATTATGTTATAGCATAACAAGCCATCGTTCCCCGTTGGCGACCCAATATCGTCAAGGTGTTGTTGAGGTGACGTTGACTTAATTGTAACAACTACAATACTGATACAATTAGGGGGTTAACGTGATTTAACTACTATTGGTAGAACGAAAGCTTTAACAAAAGTGGCCCTAAAAGACTTACCTTCTCCTCGATAACAAGCCGCTTCACAAATCTGACAGCGGAGTTTGAGCCGGCGTAAGGCAGCATCTCCAAGAAGATGTTCCTTGCTGTCTCCAGCTCATAGCTGGTTCCGAGGACCAGGTCTTCGAAAAGCCTCCTCAGGGTTGTGAGATTCAGTTGCGACATTGTGCTGAAATGGAGTATGAATTGTTATGCATTTTGCACTTAATGTTGTCGTTCGATAGTATTGATGCTATCGGGACATTACCATCGACACGCAGCAATACAGTTGATAGTAACAACGCTCAATGATGATACATTCATTAAATTAAATATTGGACACCAATCACATACATTGCTCTGATCCCAAAGTAAGTACCTAGCTAAAGCACTTGTGTTATAGAAATCAGACACAACGGTGGTACCACAACACCCAGACCCGAGACAATATAGAAAATTTTGATTTATATATTGACCCGCCCAGGAATCGAACCCGGGACCTCGGAGTGGCGACGACTTGAAACCCAGCGTCACTACACCACGGAGGTCGTCAAATACAATCGATAATAACAACGCTTAGTTAAGAATGTATAGAATCGATTCTAAGATCGATGATAGATTGATAAAGTTTAATTTATATTGGATACCAATCACATACATTGCTCTGATCCCAAGCCGATGTGTGCCGCACCATACAACAGCACAAATATTTTTTTAACGATTGTTTATTAAATAACGCGTAAGAATTGCAGTATCCTACACTCTGATTTCTAATTATATAGACCAAAATGACAGCTTCAATCGCACTTTTTATTTTTTAATGTTACAAGCGTAGTGCAATAGTGTTGTAACAATGCAATTGTGAACGATTAATTGAATTTGTGATACGATTTTTCAATTTCGTGATTCTAGTTATTTT
This sequence comes from Pyrausta purpuralis, assembly GCA_963924145.1. NCBI lineage: Eukaryota > Metazoa > Arthropoda > Insecta > Lepidoptera > Crambidae > Pyrausta > Pyrausta purpuralis. The sequence continues at coordinate 6,870,219 of OZ001672.1, forward strand.
GATAAATAATACATGTAAAACGCTGAACACAATTACAAAGAAACGTAATACATAAAATATATTTTTTATTAGGTATAAAATTAAGTCCCTTCACATGCAATAACAATATTTTGTATGACTTCAACCTATTTTGACTATTTACTACTCTCTATAAATACAGAAATTATGTTATTATTTTCCTGGTAACATGATCTTAAAACAAAACTTGTTTGGTATTTTTATTTGTGATATGTAACTATTTTATTTCATGCAAAAAATTTTCTGCACAACACATAAATTTAAAGTATATCCAATTGATTATTCTATAATCATTTCAAAACAACAATTGAATCAGAATTGAATTTTTCGAATATTTAGGCTCATCACTATTTTAATATGACGGAAAAGTGGCATCCCACCAAATGTCATTTTGGTCTATCTAATTTAAAATCAGAGTATAGGTTATTCTTCGTATTTTTTAAGGCAGTCAAAATGTTAAAATATTTACCTCAAAAGGTTCACGAAGTCAAGGCTGTGAATCATCGAAGAATTCCTCACAATATTGTCGGCATCTATTCCTTTCTTTGCTATTTTCAGAAGGATCTGAAAAAAAAGCGGAAGGATGACTTATGTACTATGTATAAAGGTCATCGCCGCCTTCACTTTCAAACGAAAATGGCTTGCGCACACGACGCAAACACAGGCGTCAGTTCAAATAAGAGACGGCTTGATGTGCATGTCATTATGGCTCTTATGCCAAAAAAGTATACCTAAATGTATTGGATACCAATCACATACATTGCTCTGATTCCAAGGTTGCTTTTGCACTTGAGTTATGGAAATCAGACAACGGTAGTACCACAACACCCAGACCTGAGACAATATAGGTAATTTTGATTTATTATTGACCCGGACGGGAATCGAACCCGGGACATCGGAACAGCGCGATAAAACCAGCGTGCTTATCCACTACACCACGGAGGTCGTCAGGAGGAGGAGGCTGTAATGTGGTTATGGTTGTAATGTGGCGGTGACATCGATTTTACACTATACGAGGGTCAAACTGAAAGTTCTTAGAAAATCAAAAACTGATTACATTAGCCAGTTATTAGTTTTATTATATCTTTTCAAAATATTGTCCATTGACGTCAATACACCGCTGCATGCGATGGAACCACTGGGAAAAGCACTTTGCCCACTCGTCCTTAGGGGTCTCTTCAATGGCATCGCGATACGCAGCCACCGCTTCTTCAGCATTCATAAACCGCTTTCCTTTAAGTTTTTCTTTAATTTTTGGAAATAAATAAAAATCACAAGGCGCGAGGTCGGGGCTATACGGCGGGTGACCCAGTAATTCAACGTTTAATGTCGCCAAATAGTCGATCGTTCGCTTGGCGGTGTGCGACGAGGCGTTGTCGTGGTGAAGGAGGATCCTACTGCGAGGTCGTTTCTCTCGAACTTTTTCAACAAACAATTGGTAGTGTACCATTCTGCAGAAACTGTTTTTTGATCCTCTAACACAATTGTTGCGAAATGACCTATCCTTCCAAAGAACGAGGCCACCATTTTTTTTCCCGCACTTCGATCTCTCTTCACTTTAGTTGGCAACTCCTCAAAAGGAAACACCCACTGAGCAGATTGTCTTTTGGTTTCAGGATCATAACAGTAAATCCAGCTTTCGTCACCTGTTAGTATGTCGAACACAGCATTTGAGTCACCTCCGTTAAATCTTTCAATCATTTTACGGCACCAATCCACACGATGGAGTTTTTGAGCCTTAGTCAAATTATGAGGTATCCACCGGGCGCAAAGCTTCCTGACCGCTAAATGTTCGTGGAGGATTTTGTGCACTTGACTCATACCGATGCCTAAGCTTGTCCGAATCTGCTGATAGGTCACTCTTTTGTCAGTCTCTATCATACGCCGCACAACACAGATGTTATTTTCAGTCGTCGCCGTAAAAGGCCGTCCCTCACGTACATCATCAGTGAGATTAGTGCGACCACGTTTAAACTCATTAAACCAGTTGTAAACAGTCGCACGAGATGGGGCTTCATCGTGAAAGGCCAATCGTAGTCTATCATAACTTTCTTGTTGACTTAAATGACATCGAAAGTCATAAAAAATCATTGCACGAAAATTTTCTCGTGTTAAATTCATGTTGACGTGACACAGACAATTTTCAATTTGCCGCCAAATCGTAAAACAAATGACAAATGAATGAAATATATACTCAGTAATATTGGCAAAGAGTTCTATTTTCAAATTTTAGAATATTTTTTTTATTATATTGTTTATAAGTGGCCAGTTCTAAGAACTTTCAGTTTGACCCTCGTAGGTGGTGGTGACACATACATACAGACATGACTGCACCTGCACTGGTGACTTACCTTTTGCTTCACCACCATACTTAGTGGCGCAGTATTTGGAAGGTGATGCTTTAAAGTAACGGTTGCGCACGAAGTTCCGGGTTCGATTTTCGGGTCAGGCCAAAAATATGTACCGGCTGATCAGATATACTCAAAACAGTAAGAAGTTTGGAAGATGGCGGCGTTTCACCCACGAACCTTGGAAACCATGTTAAGACTTTAGTCCTGCGTCTGAATTCGCTCCGGTCATGTCAGAGAGTGAAAGGAATTGAGAGTGCACCTGTGTTCGCGCACACACTTGTGCACTTAAATATGTCCCGTCGGCTAGTCGTTAAAAGTGGCCGCCGTAGTCTAAATCGGTTAAGGGCACTTTTACTATTATTACTTAGTCTAAAACCTCACCTCATAAGTTCTGTTCTTCAAATACCCCTGTCCCATAGTCATGATGCCACAGAGGGAGTCCTTACAGCTCTCTCTGTCATACTTGACTGAAGATCTGGTCAGCTTCGGCCATTCAGGCTTCGCAGCTTGTAGTTCTGTCTCATATTGGATTGTCATCCTGAAATAGGTGAAATCGCGGACTATATTTACAAGATGGACAGACGACCTTATAATAATCGCAGGATCGAACTTCGTGCAGACCGCTTGTGATCGGTCGCCGTGGACAGGCCTATTTTAAGAGGTGGACGTCCTTTGGCTGATAATGATGATTATGATGGACTATATTCTAAGCTTGTTATTGGTATCTGATTCAAGATGTTATCTCACATACACATTTAGTGCCGACCACTCGGGACCGAGTTCGCGAGAACTATTACAACGGTGCCGACCATTTTGTTGACTTGCAGTTTCCTGGGATTGCTTTCGTCAATTTTAAGTGATAATATTTAAAGGGCTGATTCAGCACAATGAATGGAACTTTTTTTGTAGAAAACACTTTGGGTTTTTACGCTAGTTTTTGAGAAAAGTAAAGATTAGGATAATAATTATTTTCAGTAATTTATTTTTGAATAAGTAAGTATGAGAATAAAGAAAAAGGATGATTAGGCATTGAATTGAGAGAGGTGAAGCCGATAACGTAGATAACTTTTAAAATCGTCAGGGTGCTGTTATAAAAAAAAGTGAATTTTCCTTTGTTAGAGAAAGTAAAAAAATACAATCTCAAATTTCCAAAAAATAATGATAGTTTCCTCTTTCTATGATATAAAAAAAATACACAGTTAAAATATTATCACTTAAAACGATTAGTCCTTATATATCATTTATTATAATCTATTATAATTTATGTCGAAACTTTTATGTTAGACACATAAATTGTACTTGTAAAATGCAACTAGATGGTAAGTTTTACTGGGACCAATTTATATGCCAAACGTAAAAGTTTTAGTAACGAATGGTCACCCATCCAATTTGTATTTTTTAGCTAACTTAGGTTAGTATTATAGGTTTGATTTTTGATATGTAAGAGAATCGTGATCCATTAAACAAACTATGTAAAAATAGTTTTGTAGGACTAGTGTTGTTTATTATAAAACGTTGTTTGCTTATCTATACTAATATTATAAAGCTGAAGAGTTTGTTTGTTTGTTTGTTTGTTTGAACGCGCTAATCTCAAAAACTACTGGCCCGATTTGAAAAATTTTTTTTACGTTGGATAGTCCATTTATCGAGGAAGGCTTTAGACTATATAACATAAAGATACGACTCATATGACCACAGCAGAAATGAAAAATGTTGCGAAAACGGGAGAAAGATATTCCTTTTGAGAGCTTCCGTTGCATACGCTGCGGAAACCGCTTAAGTTACACAAAAATCATGTATGACAGGATTGTTCAACATTTAGAGTTCTATAATAAAGTCCGCGACAGCATATGTCTATCTTTTATGGTTGACTTACTACAACCTTTTTTATGTTAATAAATTTGTAAAAAAATAATGCATTATTTTTAGAGGTGTATTATACACACAGGTATTTATTCTTATCAAAATAAATACATTCATCATCACGAGCATTTCATTCAGAACCAAGTTGCCCTTTATATCATTTGATTTCAATAAATATCTTAGGAGCTATCACAGTTTTAACAGATCTCCGCACCAAAATAATGTTCGCAGCTTAAGTACAACGTGCGCTTGCACTAATCTATACTAATATTATAAAGGTGAAGAGTTTGTTTGTTTGAACGCGTTTATCTCAGGAACTGCTGGACCGATTTGAAAAATATTTCTGTGTTGGATAGCTTATTTATCGAGAAAGGCTTTAGGATATAAAACATGAAGGATTTAGGATATAAAACGTGCGGTAAAACCAATACTGGTTTAATGTAATCACACTGGTATTAATGTACCTAGATTAAGTTTTCCTGTTATGATTTTTCAATAAATAAAATAAATAAAATGACGCTGCGACGGGAGGGGAGGGAGCAAACTCAAAACGCGCGGACGAAGTCGCGGGGGACCGCTAGTTAAAATAATAATAATAATAATAGTCGCGAGTCACCGTCTGCCGTAATTATCATGAGGCATTTGATATGGCAGGCGTCGCGTTGTCTCATCAATAAGCAACCAGTCCGGCAATTCCCTCACCATAGTCCCGGCATAGTCTCCATCTTATCTGCAATACTCCTTGCACCTAGCGGGTGCTGTCTTTGGCTGTATTTCCTCAGTAGTGCAGGCAGAGATAGTACCCGCCAGATGAACGATCCCAACACATTAAGGTATCTCAAAAGGACCTCTTCCTGTTGGATCTATATCCTCAGGTAAGCCTTCCAAAAGGACCGGAGAGATACAATAATAACAATCAAACAGTGTACTCACTCGGTCACTATCCTAAGTTCAGTTTCATCCAATTTGTAGATAATAAATTCAGACATGTAGATGTCTGTGAGACCGTTTTTGTCGTTCAAATTGTAGTCTCTTTCCGTGGATACTGAAGTTGTGTCGGGCTGTAAATAATAAATAAAAAAAAATGATGATTTTATCTATTTTTAACAGACTTTAAAGAAGTAGGTATTCAGTTCAGCCTGTATGTTTGTATGTGTGTTTGCTCGCGAATATTTTGCGTTCGGCTGGACCGATTTTGATGCGGTTCACTCAAGTATTTGTTGTAAGTATTTGGTGTACCGAGGAGAAGGTTTTGGTAACTATTTTATTTTAATCAAGTGTTTGTTTTTGAAGGCGGTTCATTTTGGAAAATGAAAGTCACAAAACGATGACCTTAACCCAGAGTTAAGTCAGTCCAACCTGATAGAGACCTTTAAAAGTTTAAGATATATTTACACAATATCGGGTCAGCTATTTCTGAGGCCATACTAATACTATAAAGTTTAAGAGTATGTTTGTTTGTGTCAACGGTTTCATCTCAGGAACTCATGGACCAATTAGAAAAAAAATGTGTTGATAGCTATTTTATCGAGGAAGGCTTTAGGCTAAAGTATATAACGCTGCAATGAGAAGAGAAGGACCTGTCAAAATTCGCGGACAAAGTCGCGGAGAACTGCTTGTTACATCTAATTCTGTGGCTGACATTGCCTTTATGATTTACTGAGACAAATATAAGTTAGGTGTGGTCTTAAATTAGCAGTCTACCTTAAGACAATATGTTATTTGAGCCCCCATTTAAATAATTTATTACGCGAGATATTACGCGATTAAATGTATTAAAATCGAGGTTAATGCGGGGTGCAAACCAAGAGCTAGCTGACGCAGTTTTTTGGTTTACGTAGCTTATTTAGGAAAGTTTGCAGTCGGCACACAAGTATGAAAAACTGTGTCATTTTGCAAGCTGAGCCAAACACTAGCTTAGCTGGTCTTCAACCAGCATTAATCATTGAAAAAACTTTAAAATATCTCTAGAAGACTTACAATAGAATTCCACAGCCCCTGGTCTTGTCTATACACAGGGTTAGTCCAAGGGACTGAACTCCAGCTGTTCCCAAACTTCGGCGACGAAGGAGATGACGTAAACTTCTTGATCTTGTGGTTATCTGTGACATAGGTCGTTAGGCAGCGGTAGTCGTGAATGCAGGGCTGAAAAAAATTAAAAAAAAATGTTGTCAAACTTGCAGTTAAAATGGCTTAGAATGTTTTTAACACTCACAGTGTCATATTTTATATTCATAAAGATGAAATAAGAAACCAAAAATTTGTGCACGGCCGGGACTTGGACCAGCAACCTTTTGGCCCGGTCAGCCAAAAGGTTGCTGGTTCAAGTCCCGCCCGTGCATAAATTTTTGGTTTCTTATTTCATCTTTGCAGTTAGAACTCTTACTGCCTTAAAAATTAACAAAAAAAAAAAATTCAAAAAGAAAATAGAAGGAAATCGTATTTTTGTACTAAACGGAGCTCAAGTAAACACGAGTTACTCTTGAAAATCATTGATTTCTGATCTACGTCAAAGTGCTTGAAAAACACTTTCAACGAAAATTGATTTGAACGAGATCGAACAAGTGGTTTTTAAAATATAGCACATTTTCAACGACCGCAAATATAACTTTGTCTTGTTTTCATATAAACACTAAGAAATACAAAGTTATTTTTGCTGTCAACAAAATATTGTGTTAGTTTGGTTAAGTGGAAGTAAGTGGATCCCTAATTTAGTTAGAGTTGGCACATAACCCCTTAGTGAGTGAGTCCGACTCACACTTGACCGGTTTTATGTTTACTTTTTTATACAGTTTTCCTAGTTTGAGAATCAATGCATTTATATTTTTTTAACGTAAATTGTTAACCTACTACTTCTTTAATGTGTACTATTAAATATAAACTAACTAAACTTAACAAATGAAACAAATCCTCATGATGCCGACCACCATTAATTCTTAGTTCGATTGTGGATGGCTGATTGTTATGAAATACTATGTACTACTACTATTAAAATTGGAACAATAAATATATCAAAAATATAAATAAATATATATCTGTAGAAAAGTTTATAAAGATGAAATAAGAAACCAAAAATTTGCGCACGGGCGGGACTCAAACCAGCAACTTCTTGGCTGACCGGGCAAACGCTCTACCAATTGAGCTACCGTGCTGTCGGTCCGACCGCGCGAAATTAGTGGTCTCTAATGGATACGTCATTACGCGGAACGTTTTACTTTTATTATTTCATCTTTATGAATATAAAATATGACACTGAGTGTTAAAAACATTCTAAAGCCATGTTTAAAAAGGTTTAAAAAGGTGGATCAAAAAAATACAAAAAAAAAACTATTACATAATTTATAACTGTGGTACTGTCACACAAAATCGTCACTGCATTTTGTTCGACACGATATGTTTTTTTGCGTTTATTAGGGTAAAAACTAGTTATATCAATAATTAGTTCTATCATAAACAAAAAATAGATTAGATAAAGTGAACCAAGAACTTTGTCCAGATTAAAAAGATGTTTTGTTAAGAGCTATTAATTAATGTGTTTTGATATGGAAACAGTTTACTTTAGATTATTTATTATTCTGTTCCTGTCATAGATTACTTGAGTTCGTTATTGGTTTCAAGATAATTATTTTTTAATCTTTATTTTACTGTAAGTAGTATAATTAGCGGATTTAATGCCTTACGGCATTCTTTACCAGTGAACTACTTGGTAATGCAAAGTTTGATCAGTGGCAGAATATTATTGATAACTGAGAAGAGTGGTACAAAAAAATATATAAGTAAAATGCACTAACATAAACATACATACTAATATCACACAAATATATAATTGGATATATAGAGCGATAGACGAATAAACAAACATAGAATACATATACTTAATAAACACCAAATTATAAATGACAAAGGTGATGATATTGACGATATCCAAAATGACACAAATAAAGGAAAATGGGGGTTATTTCTTAAGTGAGCCAAGGTTAAGATAGTGGGCGCGGAGAGACTTTTTAAAAGTACATTTGTTGGGGGACATTCTGATTTAATTGGATATGGTTATGCTGGGTGTTTTTCTACAGGATCGAATCAGAAATGAGGAGATTCGTAAAAGAGCTAAGGTAACACACAAAGCCTTGGAAATCAGTAAGCTCAAGTGGCAATGAGCAGGGAAAATAACATAAGCAAAATAGGTTTAACGGGCAATGTTACACTTTACGCCGACGATACTTGTTTGTTTTATTTTGGCAAATCAATTCAAGAAATTACTGTTATGGCTCAAAGAGACTTGGATGTGTTAAGTGAATGGCTCCTTCATAATTTGCTTACTATAAATACATCTAAATCTTCATTCATGATATTATCAGCAAAGAATAAAGTGATCCCTGATTTTATTCCACTGAAAATACATAATAAACTCATAAGAAGATCCAGTCAGGAAAAATACCTGGGACTATACATTGATGACAAATTAACATGGACGACGCACATTAACCATGTTAGAGGAAAGTTGATATCCTTGGTAGGAGCTATTCGTAAGATAGCCCACTGCATACCCCGAAAGGTTAAATTAACTATGTATAACGCTTTGGCGAAATCACACCTAAACTACCTTATCGAGATTTGGGGCTCTGCAGCACCTACGAACCTTAATCCATTGCAAAGATCCCAGAACAAAGTCATAAAAGCTTTATTTCAATATCCCTTTCATACACCAACTAATCAGGTATATAAGAAATCTAAAATATTTAATTTATCCCAACTGTACAAATTCAAAACATGCATTTTAGTCAAAAAATTAATAACAAATTCCATTAAAAGTAATATAAAATTGTTTATAAAAAGCAACCCGCATAACCTCCGAATCAAAAATAAAATACAATTATCAGCGCCTAGAACTAACTATGGAAAGAAGACTATACTGTTTGAGGGAGCACAGCTATTTAATATGCTACCAAACCCCATAAAAGAGTGTGAAAGTATGAATATATTCAAAAATAAGCTAAAATTGTATCTAGAGTCGAATACCGGCTAATTACACAAGATTATATTTTTATTTTTTTTCTCATCTCATTATAAATGAAATGTAATTTCGTATGAGAATAAAGATCTTTAAACCTAAACCTACATAGCGCGAAGAATCGATGGCCGTTGGGGCAGGAAAGTTCTATATTGGAGACCCTTTGACCAAAGAAGGAGCGTAGAACGTCCACCGACAAGATGGACAGACGACCTTGTAAAGAACGCAGGATCAAACTAGATGCAGAACGCTAATGATCGGTCGCTGTGGGAAGCCGTGAGGGAGGCCTATGTTCAGCAGAGGACGTCCTTTGGCTGATAATGATGATGATAGTAAGGCTAAATAGATAATTTATTGTGTTTTTACAGAGTTCTCACCTCATAACTCGTGTAGATTCCTTCACCTTTCTTGATTTGGAAGTTTAAACTCAAAGCTCTCTTCATGTTTGAGACCCATGTTGGCTCCGTCGGCAGATATATGGATTCAACCAGGCAAATATCCTATTTAAAAAAAAATACTTTTAGGTCTACAATAGCATTGCTTACAAATTATTTTAGAAAGGAAAGATTACAAGGCACTTTTTTACTATGTCTTCCATCGCTGGCAGTATTTCTTCCACCATATCTAAGTATTTAGTTTAAGAAACATTAGTAGCCTTTTTTTTTCAAGTGTTTTGTCACTATACATGCATACGCCCCACTTTCCGGACGCGAAAACTCAGTGTTCGATTCATTGTCTGACTGTAAGATCAATAAGTAATAGTACAGTAAAGTTAGTTCTGAAATGTGCCAACAGATGGCGCTGTTCCTACCTAACATGCACTAACCAAGTTTTTGGTTACACTTTTACATAGTAAATTGGATGTAACTTATTTTGACTATCTGTCGAGACAATAAACCGTTGTCTGCGAAGTTGGCTTTTATTTAGCAAAGCAACCTAGTAGTTCCTCGACTGAGACCTATTGTGACTGTGACTAAGACACAGTTGTTTTTTACAAATGTAATTTATATAAGTAGACGTAGTATACTAGCTATCACTCATAGCGCTGTCTTATGAGAAAAAATTGTACTTTTTTTTGTTCGAAATGGGTTTGCTCTTGACTCTAGCCTAGACCTAATTGGGCTTAGACTGAGTCGACGATGGAGCGAGCTCACCCAGAAGAAGCCTGTTCACTCTGCCTATGAAAGTTTTAGAGTTATATTCCCTTGGGAACACTGATGCAGGCAAAAAGTTCTACTCTTTGGCTGTGCGCATTATAAAGGACGACGACAAGCGCTTAGTTCGCAACAGTGGAATATCTACACGGTAAGGGTGGTAGCCCGCGGTGCGTCTAGACGTGCGGTAGTAAAAAGGTAGACTAAATATTTCGATAATTATAAACTTTAGATAAAATGAAACAATACTTACTTTATAATATTCTACAATCCATGGCAACTTCAACGGTTTGAGTTTTTCATCGAACTGGTACGAAATGTGGCCATCTCCCTTGCTTATGACGTGAACCTGAAAAAACAGAATTAGATAAAAAAAATAAACGCGTGAATTTTGGTCGTAAATAGCCCTGCAAATCGGCTTGGCACGTAGCGCGAAGAACTGATGGCTGCTGGGGCAGAAAAGACAAGGATACCAGACGATCTTGTAAAGACCGCAGGTTCACACTGGATGCAGACCGCTTGTGATCGGTTGCTGTGGAAAACTGTGGGGAGGCCTTTGTTAAGCAGTGGACGTCCTTTGGCTGATGATGATGATGGTTTTAGTAAGCAGGTTTATCTATCGTTAGAATGATTAAATTTGTGAATAGATATGCAAGTTTGTATGTGCCGAGATAGAACGTTTGATTAAAACAAGCTAACCATTTGCATAGCGTGATGTGTTGACGTTTACACATAATCTTAACTATTATCATAAAGCTGAAGAGTTTGTTTGTTACTTTTAACGCGCTAATCTCAAAAACTTCTGGACCAGTTCAAATCGATCTTTTTAGGTTAAAATAGGCTATAAAAAACACGCTGCGACGGAAAGGGAGGGAGCAAAGTCAAAAAAGGACGTAGTCGCAGGGGTTCGCTAGTACGACAATAACGGTATTTTCCCATTGCACCGTACCATAATATGACCGAGCTAGGAACATGTCTGGCACGGAAAGCAACACGATACGCTCTGCCTTGCCCACTGAACGGTATGACAGCGTTCTGTCTCACCGTTATATGGAATGGAGCTAGAGCGAGAGCGAAGCGAGCGTTTTTTGCCGGTGCAGACACGCTACATGCATGGCACGAGACAGTGTCGGTGACGGAACGGTCCAGTGGGCAAGCTGGCATAGTTTTTAATACAAATAATATTTCCATAACCAATAATAAGCGCACGGGCGGGACTCAAACCAGCAATTTTCTGGCTAACCGGGCCAGACGCTCTACAAATTGAGCTACCGTGCTGTCAGTCCGACTTTGCGAAATTTGTGGTCTCTTATGGATACGTCATTATGCGTGACGTTTAGCGCCATATACCCGTCTTGGCCCACTGTTGCATAAATAGACGGGTGGATGGCGCTAAACGGCACGCATAATGACGTATCCATAAGAGACCACAAATTTCGCGCAGTCGGACTTACAGCACGGTAGCTCAATTGGTAGAGCGTTTGACCCGGTTAGCCAGAAAATTGCTGGTGGTCCCGCCCTTGCGGATATTTTTGGTTTCTTATTTCATTTTTATGAATATCAAATATGACACTGTGATTGTTAAAAATATTCTAAACCAAGCAATTATATTTGTTTGCTTGACACGTTCCCAGCACGGTCATTGTATGCTTCGATGAAGTGGACAAAGACCTTTATAACTAACCTTAATATCATCAAGCTCGAATCTGACTTGGCTGTCGTTTCCGAAGACTTGAGCCTTTAGTCTCCCTGTGAGACTCCATGATGTGTCTTTGTAGCCTGAAAATGTTATAATTCTATACTAATATTTTAAAGAGGTTTTATATTTATAATGTTATATTAAGTATTTAAATATAAAATTTAATATAATATTATAAAGAGGTTTCTATACTAATATTGTAAAAGATTTGTTTGTTTGAATCGTATAAGCTCTGAAACTACTGGACCGATTTAAAATATCTTTCCCCTTAAAGATGAAATAAGATACCAATAATTTGCTCACGGGTGGGACTCGGACCAGCAACTTCTTGGCTAACCGGGCCAAACACTACCAATTGAGCTACCGTGCTACCTTGGTTTCCTATTTCATGTTTAAGAATATAAAATATAACACTGTGAGCGATACAAAAATTCTAAACCATATCTTTCACCGTTAGAATTCTGCGTTATCTGAAATGAACATAAGCTTTATACAATTTGCAAAAATGAAAATAAAAAACATAAAACGGGGCCGGGATGGGGTTGTGCGTTCTTAACGCAACTATTATAAAGCTGTTTTTTATACATTAACTAGACTAAAGAAAAAAATTAAGACAATGCTTCAATAAAATAATAAAAAAAAACCTTTAACGTACCCATTTAAAGCTAAAACTGTTTTAGTCGGATAATAAATTATATTTGGTTATTTATTCCCAATGAAACATGTCATCGACTTGTGGCATAAAATACAGAATCACACGAGTATAGTTCGATCCTAATATTTGCACGTGGTTCTTATCCTTATAAAAAAAAGTATTTCGCTTTTCAGCAAAACTTTGTATCTCTAGCATTTAATGGGCTTTCCCGTTTAGACACTCTTCCGTTTCGTAACCCTCATTAAATATACCCAAAAGTTGCGTTATGTAACCTTTTTACCGCCCATACATTTTAGGTCGACTGGACAACGTTTTTGGTGTTTTTTAGTACGAAGTATGTTAGTATATTTCAGATTATAAGAAAATTTTTGCGAAACGCAACTTTTGTGTATTCAATGAGAGTTACAAGGAAGGTGTGCAAATGGGAAAGACTCTATAAGAATATCCTTTATAAGAGATCACTTACCATCGGTAGACGTCGAAAGTGTTGACAAAGAGGCGTGTACTTCGTAAATGTATTGCTTGTCTAAAGGGAAGAGAAGACGGACGTCTTTTGTCGAGAAGACTTGTGAGGTTAGGGCTGAAAATATTTAAAAAAATGATGTAACAAGCTTTTGTTATTATTTCATTGCAACTAAATTATTTCTGCCGTAGATGGATAATAGTAGTATTATCAGAGTGTAGAAAAACCGGCCAAGTGCAAGTCGGACTCGTGCATTGAGGGTTCCGTGCCAACTTTAACGGAATTAGAAAATCCACTTAGGTAAAATACTACAATATTTTGTTGACAGCAAATATAAGTTTGTTTTTCATAGTGCTTGTATAAAGAACAAAGTTATGTTAGCGGTTGTTAAAAATGTTCTATATCTCAAAAACTACTAGCCCGATACCGTCTAAACCACGTTTTTTGTTGAAGCATTTATTAAGATCTACATTAAATATTTTTTTCATAATTTACACTTGCTTAGTTTAAAAGTTAGATTAGGGGGACGCCCATTTTACTTCTTTTGAAGCGTTTATCTTTCAAACGATAGACTTTTAGAGAAAATGTTTATGAAAACCTCGATGGCATTTTAAAAGACCTATCTATTGACACCCCAGAAGCATAGATTTGTCTAGAAACCTTTTTTTTCGGTTCTAGTTTCATGTATGGGAGCCCCTCCCCTTAAAGTTTTTTTTTGTTTAAGAATCTTAAAACGGTTAACAGGATACATCTTCCTACCAAATTTCAACAGTGTGATGCTTAAAGTATAAAGAGGCTGTGACATACGGACGGACAGACAGACAGACAGACTTGAAGAAACAATAAGAGTTCCGTTTTTTGCGATTCGGCTACGGAACCCTAATAACATCGAAGCACTTCGAGAAAAGATGTTCAGAGTTCTGTGCTTCGCTTGACTTGGCTTTGGCGGCGGGCACTCCCATGCTCCCAGATACTCGTTTGGATATACTATGATGTTTTATATAGTTATTAAGATGAATACAGAATTCTTTAATTTATTAGTTTCTATTACTAGTAAACGCTATGTTTTATAATAATAATAATGTTAAATTAAGATATAAAGGTACTCACCAAAGACTACAATAAAATATGCAGCTTTCATTTTTTATATCTGAAAGTAAATGTGTTGTTAATATTTGTATTAAATCGTGAAGTTTGTTTTGACTACTGAACTACTACGTTTAGATAGCACGGGTCTGTTGTGGTGACCCCATTAAACCCTAAATTAATTTCCTTTTTTTTAAAGTTGTACATATTTTTTCAAAGATGTATGTTTTAGTTTTAACTTTATTTTCATTATTAATATAGAATTAACTATTTATGTTATTATATGATTATCACTACAAATTAGATTGTAATCAGTCGATTTATTGTAAATTATACCGAATTTCATTTATTATAGCGATAACTGAAATGACGAATCACTGGGCACAATGGCACGGTAATATTATCTATCAGTATTGTAACTTCATACAAACGGACGACGCGCGAGCTATACCTACTCGCTCGGATGTCGGCATGCGCTCGGCATGCTACAGTCGCGGACGTGCCGCAGTGACGACCGGACGGTGTGTTGGTATTTAATCAGTAACCGCGCAATTTTTTACTAGAAATAAGTGGAAATAAGTACAAGTAGCTGTTTAATATGGCAAGTAGAATATATGGTTGCATGACCGGACGGTGTGTTGGTTTTTAATCAATAACCGCGCGAATTTTTACTAGAAATAAGTACAAGTAGGTATTTAATACGGCAAGTTGAATATATTGTGCTGTTTTTGTTGCTTTATATTAGAATGCGGATTTTTTATACAATAAAATATAATTATAAAGCATTTCGTACATCTCAGTCAAGGCGCAAATATTTTTCGGTCTCAAATTTATAAGACCGATTTGTTATAATCAAACATAGATAAAAATAAACATGATTTTTTAATTATATCTACCAATAAAAAAAAACAACTTGTATTTTTATTGAACACTTTCAATTCACGAAGTATTTTATGTTATCATATTAATATTTCATATTGTTTTTATTTATTTATCTATTAGTATCTGTACTAATAAATAAATAAAAAGTAATAAATTTACAATCTAGAATAAAAACCCAAAGTAGGCAGATGCAATAAAATAAAACGCTGTAGGTAGGTGGGCGACAGCCCTATCGTATGCTAACGTACTGTGCTGTGTAGGTACTTATTTCAAGGACACGGGCCAGTTACAATACTGATAGACATAATATTACCGTGACAATGGCGGGTTAGGGTAGGTTCGTGATAAGTTGACATGTTAGTACCAAAACAAAAGTATACACGCTAAACCTTGTTGAGCTTTTTTACAAGAAATTGACAGATTGCAATCTAACTCGTTATATTATAATCTCGCAATTCTAACAATTTATTTTTAATTTAGAAAGCTATACATTTGGCCATTTGGCACCTGATGGTAACAGTGCGGCCTAAGATGGATCATGTCTAAGAGTAACAGCCATTTCACGCTCTTCTTGAAAACGTTCAAATTAAGTTTATTTATTTATTTAAAATTTGGCACACAAACAGATAATTGTCATTTACAGAGCCACAAAGCGAAAATAACATTAATTAACAAGACAAGGATCCAGTATTAGCGTACACAGCTTGCTTAATATTAAATAAAATAATGCAACATTATAACATAATATTATCTTAATTTAAATTAAATTAAGAGTACGATAATATGAAAAAAAATTTGACAGCTCTCTTATATTGCGAAAAATTGCCGTTAAAGAGAAAGGTGTCTCTACCTCTATCAGCCATTTCATTATAGTTGCTTGGCAACACCTCTGCCGGCAGCGAATTCTGCTCTCTAGCCGTACGCAAAATAAAGGACATCATTTTTTTTGGGCCTAAAATACGTGAATATTGAACAGGGTCATATTTAGTTGTGGATTACTTATAAACTTAAATACTTTTATTTAACATTATTTTTAGATTTTTTAATACACCCGTTTTCTTTTTGAAAACATTTTATTATTCTTGAAAATGCGTCGAACGGAACGTTGATTTATACCGCTTTTGACATTTGATTTGCTGGCACTGACATATGACAGATGTCAATATTTACGAAGAAGTGGGTGGAACCAAACCAGCGTTTTGTTCGTTGAATTTAAAATAAAAGTAAAGAGTAAAAATCTTTGTTTTAGGATAAGTATCAAGCTGATTGTAAAGTGGGCATTTTCTCTTTTTGGATTTTTAATGTAATTTAAGTATCTTTGTATTCGTTTTCTCAAAAATAAACAAAATAAAATGTTTCTTTAAATGTAAACAAAACGCACTAACTGCGGACAGTGTTGCAACTCTCTGCTGCACATGCCAGTAACAAAAGACTTAGATTGAAAATAAAAACAAAACCCATATCGGAAAATTAACAAAAACGTGTGTTTTTTGTTTGTATGCATTTATTCTTTCATTTGGTGTATCATTTGTTTCTGTTAGTTAGAATTTTATTTTAAGCCCAACTCCCATACAAAAAAAATATTGTCCTTTATAAAATAAATCGTTGGGAGCTTAATGTTGGTATCTCTACGATTAAAAAATAATAAAATGCGCCAGATAGCACACCAATTATCTGGTTTTGAGGTTAGGAATTTTCTTCTTTGTCTTGCGAAGTAACAGACAACGATTATGACGGGGAGGTCTCATATCAATACTTAAACACATTTATCGTCCATGACTTTGGTATAAATGTTCATTTTCACCGAAAATTTGCCCCTTGCGGGATTCGAACTCGCAACCGCTGGTTTAGTAGTCAGGAGCGCTAACCACTGCACTAAACGTGTCGTCAGTACTACGTAGGGGTGGCAGTCGCACCTCTAGTTACCAAAATTAAAAAAAAAAAAACTCCACTCTAAAATTTTACCATATTTAAACAAAATTTAAACTCCCTTAGTTTAGAAGTTCGAGAGGGGGGGGGGGGACGCCCATTTTACCACTTTAGAAGCTTATTAATGGAATAAGGCGTTACTTTGCGGAAATCCATTATTAAGTTGAAATTTATAAAATTATTTTGCTTTAAATTTCCGCTAAGCGACGCCGGCGCAGGCAACTAACAACACAAATAATACCTCGACGCGCTGGTGTTGGGTACTAATAATTGCATCAGCTGTGCCGCATGCGTATTGAGGGAGGGCGGGTGGTGCATCCTGCATTTGCCTGAACTAATACTATACGCGGTGACGGTTTGCGTTGTTAGTTGCCTGCGCCGGCGTCGCTTAGCGGAAATTTAAAGCAAAATAATTTTATAAATTTCAACTTCACTTTAGAAGCGTCTAGAGTCTGGCTAATAAAAGCTGAACCCGGTGATTTTTATAGCGGCAACACTACCACTGTGAAAAAAAAAGTGTTCATGGCCGCCATCATGGCGTATCTGCGTAGTTGGTTGTCACTGTGTTAAGTTTATTTTGTGCATTCCTTGGTTTTTCTTTCAAAATATGGGTAAAACTATAAAGAGTGCAGTGCGGCAGATTCTATTTACTATGATAAGTAAATATAAAGAAAAACAAGATGAGCAAATGGCTATAATCAAGCAAAAAGAAGATTGTTTACATGTTGCGATAGAGTTCGTAGGTTAGTAAAACTCATTCACTTAGATACTTTCATATTTATCAAGACTTTCACGTCATAATAATATATAGGTATTTATAATTAGTACATTCCAATTTTACCAATTTTACAGAAAAGAATTCGAGTGTTGAAGGAGCCAGTGCTGCTTTGGCAAATCTCAAAAAAATAAAGGAATTTCATCAAGAAGAGTATCTCTCACAGAATAAGTATTTTGAGAAAATCTCTTCAATGACTGGTAAGTTCCTACCAAGCTCAAAATTATTGATATAAAATGTCAGAAATACATATTTTTGGTAATAGGTTCGTGTAAATTTTTTCCTTTGCTTAGATTTTTACACCAACATACACTATTTGTAAACAAATTCTAGACTTGTTTTAAATACAAGATGTATTTTACAGACTGAGAAAAAAACATCGTTTAAATAAAAGGCTTATATAAACAATGTTTTTTTTTTCAGATTACGTATAAGTTCACATAGATTTATATGCAACAAAAATACACAGGAGTGATTAGTTTAAAATTATAAATAGGTTTAAAAAATATTGCTGTTTCTTTTTCAGATATTAGTATTTCAACATTGAAAAGGATTAATAATGAAAGTAAAGAAAACAAAGGGGTGTTCAGCACCCCAGGTAAGAAACGCCCTCATAAAAAGACAGTGTCTAACCTGGACAGTTTTGATATTCAAGCTATAAGAAACAAAATAAATGAATATTATGTTGTCAAGAAGCAAGTGCCTACATTAAGAAGCCTTTTGACGGATTTAAAAGAGAGTATTGCATTTACAGGCTGTAGAGAAACATTACGTCAAATATTATTAACCAACGGATTTGTATTCAAGCAAAATAAATAACTATGTATATTAGTAAACTTTGTTTTTGAAATTCTCATCCCGACATCCCAAATACTATTAACTTCTGTCAATGAATATCCTTACTTATTGATAGTAAAATGCGAGCCTAGCGGTGCCGGTGACATGGCCACCAGCCGTACCACCGACATTGTGTGTAGCAGCCATAGTACATATATGAAACGTGTTATAACTTCGTATTTCATATGAGGAAAGCCACAGTTGAAATCTACTTTTTGTGAATTTTAAAAAAGTATCAAATATGTTTCTTCCTATTATAGACGGTGTTGCCTAGTTTTCATATTTTAAATTTGCCGCGTTTTGCTAGGTTCAGCTTTTGATGGCCAAACTCTATCTATCAAACGCTCTACTTAAAAAACAAAAATGGTTTTAGGAACCTCTATGTCATTTTAAACCTATATCTAGACACCTAACACGCATAGGTTTCACTAAAAATATTTTTTTCGGTTTTGTTTCATGTATAGGGGCTCCCCCTTAATTTTTTTTTGTATAAGAATCGTAAAACGGGTAACAGGATATATTTTCCTACCAAATTTCAAAAGTGTGATGCTTAAAGTTACAGAATAAAGTGTCTGAGACATACGGACGTTCAGACAGACAGACTTGACGAAACTATAAGTGATCCGTTTTTTTCCATTCGGCTACGGAACCCTAAAAACATTACGATACGCTCTACCCTACCCACTGAACTCGTATGATATCTGTATGTAATATGTTATTCGTTCGTAGTAAGCGACCCGCGATTCATTTTATATTTTGTTGGCAAGGTCTACCTAAGGCTCTGACACAGAAGAGTCCTGATCAGTCCGACAGTCGGTATCTGTATCGGCAGGAATATCAATGCACAGACGTTACGGCAACGGCTTTATAGCGTTCAGCATTAGTTACAACCCGTACGCTCTTTGACGGTTGCAGGAAAACTAAGAAGGCTGTTAAAGCATCGAAAAGACTTGCCCGCAACCTCATCCGATTACCAAGCGACAAACTACGCTTAGACATAGGCACCATAACTCGTCATGGTCTCTTCAACAAACACCTTTTCACAATAGGTGTCAAGACAGCCCCCTATGCAGAGGAAACATGGAGGCAGAAGAAACACCATATAATGTTCTCATGGAGTGCACAAGTGTGGTAGAACATCGGGAAAATATTCTCAAATCCCCAGCTACATTCCCAGAGGACATTTGTAATCTGAACAGGTTGCTAGCCTTCTGAGAAAGCCTGGGTTGGTTAGAATAGAAAGGAGGGACATACGCACAATGGCCCAATCGTGAGGCTAAGTGCGGAAAACACCCCAACCAAACTAACTAACTAACTAACCCGTACGCTCACCGGTTTAGCACCGTAACATGTCATGGCAGCGTGATTCTGGTGTCATAGTTTTCTACACAAAGAATATTTTTTGGCCGGACACGTTCCTAGCATAATTGTGGTAAGGTACACTGGGCAAATATATAAGATAATTAATGGAATCAGGCGTTACTTTGCGGAAATCCATTATAAAGTTGAAATTTCAACTTCAAAGATTTAAGGATGATTCACGCTATAACGTGCCGGGGGCGGACCGTGCCGGAACCGGAAAAAACTCGCATTCCAACGCCGTGCCCCGTCCGGGCCTGGGCAGAGCACGGTCAGGCATGAATTGCTTCTTACAAAATGTACACAATTATGTTTGAGCTCGGCCCGGTGCCGGCACGGTGTAGCGAGAATCAGCCTTTAAAGCTCCATATACAGCTACTAGCGTGTATTAGAAAAGTAAGAAATCTTAGATTGTATAAATTGCACTTGTAAAAAGCAACCTTTGGCTGTGACAGAGGAAGAATCGAACGCCATGTCTTACGCTATCCGGGTGTAAGCTCTTTTTTGGGAAAGGCATACGTCACAGCCAAAAGTTGCTTTTTACAAGTGCAATTTATATCATTAAGTTTGTATAGTGACAAATCACTATAAAAACAAAAATGTAATCATAATCTTTGATTGTTTATACCAAATTATCATACTCGCCTTAAACAATCAAACGAAGCGAACACACACAGATTTTCACAAAAATGTAGGTGTCACAAACTTAACACTCACTTAGAGTTATTTTATTATTCCACTTTCCCTGTTGATTATTATTATTACCAATGATTATTATCATAAACACAGCATTATTGTCCGCGGAGACGCGACGCTTTGAGTGATATAATTGTTCTCCCGTTCATTGATTAAATTAGTGATGTTCGCGACATTTATTATATTTTTACATAAAAAAAAAAACATTTTTTTGTAATTATTGAATCCTCACATTTCAATGTTTTTTTTATGCATTTCCTGTGTGGTCTTAAGGTTTGTCTGCCAGAAAATTCTTTTAGTATTAAGTTCACCTTTGCACACCGTGCAATAAAGTCCTTAAATAAATTAGTAAAAAAATGAGATTTCAATACAATTATTGCCTAATGAGATATTTATTTACGCTTAGCACTAAGTTGATTTTCATCTTAAGCAATAAATATACTGAAGGTATTAGAACGTAATAACAATTTGGACGTTTCTATGTTAAAAACAAGGGCTATGTCATATATGCTCTTCTAGGCAGTTGGGTAAAATAGTCGAGCATACTAGCATTCGAGATTCGTAAAAGAGAAAATCTCTCTGCATTTTTCATTGGTCCAATGTTGAAAGTCCTGTCAATATCAATAGTTTTTGCATTCGTTCCGCAGAAATCCGTAGAAATTCTATCGTGAGAATCTATTTCACTTGTCACTGTCAGCTTTTTAGGGTTCCGTAGTCAAAGGGCAAAAACGGAACCCTTATAGTTTCGTCAAGTCTGTCTGTCTGTCTGTCCGTATGTCACAGCCATTTTATTCTGTAACTATAAGCATCACACTGTTCAAATTTGGTAGGAAGATGAATCCTGTTAACTGCTTTACGATTCTTGTACAAAAAATAAAAAAAACATTTAAGGGATACATAATACATGAAACTAAAACCAAAAAAAAATTTATAGTCAAACCTATTCCTGTGGGGTGTCTATGAATAGGTCTTTAAAAATGACATGGAGATTTCAAAAACCATTTTCATTTAAAGTCTAACGTCTCATAGCTAGATGCTTCCAAAGTGGTAACTGCTAAACTAAGCGAGTGTAAATTAAAAAAATATATACTGTAGATCTCAACAAATACTTTCAACGAAAATTGGTTAAGATGGAAACGAACTAGTAGTTTTTGAGATATAATACATTTTCAGCAACCGCAAACATAACTTTGTTCTTCATTTAAACACTATGAAAAACAAAGTTATACTTGCTGACAACAAAATATTGTGGTATTTTAACTAAGTGAAAGTAAGTGGATTCCCTAATTTAGTTAAAGTTGGCACGGAACCCTGAGTGGGCGAGTCCGACTCGCACTTAACCGTTTTTTTTTTTGGATGTAGCTGAATAGATAGGTTAGGGAATGGAGTAATTGTAATAGTCATGTAGCAAATTGAGTTTTTTAGTTGTCAAAGTCAAAAACGGATGGTGAAATCTAGTTTGTAAGGTACATTAGGATTCCACGGCCTGATCAAAGCGAAAACAAGACGTCTGTTTTTCCTTTTGCAAATGCCTTAATAGCAAGATTCTTTTTAAGTATATTTTTGCAACTTTTCTAAGTGCCTCGACGGGTTGCTTTCGGAGTGGCATTTTTTTCTGATGTAATTTTTGCACGTCTCTATTAAGTACTGTCCCGTTACCTTTTTGGTAATAATCTCTTTAGGACTTCCTTCAAGGTATAATAAATTTTGCTACGCAACGGTTAAGTGTAGAACTAAGATACTTTCCACCAACTTACTGCAACCCAAACAGGAAAATAAACTAGGAACTTCACTTACTGATAGGATCACATCCAAAATACTAAATACCCAAAAAAATCCCGATTCTATCCGCTCGTGCACATCACTAGTTCTGTTATCAAAATGCGCGATAAGCGTTTGACCCGCGACCCCGGGTTAGTATCGCCGGCACCTGACCAGTGTACGCTGAGCTTTAGTTGTCACAGTGAAGTTGATAAGCAGTAAGTTATTTTTCTTAAAGGTGCGCTTACACGGGCAACTAAAATTGCTCAATTCCAGTCAATATTCGTCAACTATGACGTCATAACTACATCAAGCAATTTACGGCAACGGCAACAAGCATCAATTCTGCGCAATACAATATTGAGCGCTATGGCGCAACTTCATCAACTAGGCAATACTGTTCTACACGAGCATTTCAGTGGCGCAACTTCATCAAGGCAATACTGTCCTACACGAGCATTTCAGTATTCGCTCGCTATGGACGACATTGTTTTTGCTGCGGCGGCTTGTAGCGCTTTTTTATTATTCATCAAAAACAAAAAAGATCTGGCGTACCCGGGTGCGATCGTTTTTGGCAAAAAGGCCGCAATTTTCATTGTGTAAAGAATTAGATGATATATTATTCAAAAACTTTACTAGAATGAACTTTACGCTATCCTACTTCCACCCGACCTCTCGCTCTCCCCGCGGAAGCAAGACGGCAAGCCGCAAAACATACAAGTGCGAACGAGATGCATACAAAAATTGCCTAGAATTTCCAAGCCCATTGGATATTCGTCAATTCGTATCTGCGACATTGAGTGATATGAAATGTCTGGAGCAATTATAAGCAATATTGCCGAAATAATTGCCGCAATTTATTTATTTTGCTCCATATTGCTCCACATTGCTCCACTAATTGCTCCAGATCGGTCCATTCGTGTCGCCGAGCAATTATTGCCCTCGTGTAAGCGCACCTTTAGTTGTCTTGTGAACAATCTTTATATATATAAAAATGAATTGCTGTTCGTTAGTCTCACTAAAACTCGAGAACGGCTGAACGGATTTATCTTATCTTAGTCTTGAAATGTTCGTGGAGGTCTAGGGAAGGTTTAAAAGGCGAGAAAAAAACGAAAAACGCGCGGACGAAGTCGCGGGGGACCACTAGTAATATATAAAAAAATATTTGACATCAATCACATACTATGCTGTGAGCCCAAAAAAAATAGGTAACGCACATCTGTTATGGAAATCAGAAACAACGGTAGAGATATCCAAAATTATGATTACTTCTATGACCCGACCGGGAATCGAACCCGGGACCTAAGACCACACCGACCGCAGCGACACCTTATGCTTGCCACTCATTGTGCTTAGCCACTACACCACGGAGGTTGTCTACAATGTGCTTCAATGTTTTTGACTTTGCTTTGACATGTCACAATGGACCACCAAAAAAAAGGTTATATTGTTTTGGTCATTTTAGTGAGTTTTTTGAAGGCGTCTTAATCCCTCAAGCGTATGTGAACGAGACACAATGCAAATTCTATTGTTATGCGGTTGCCTGCAACCGCTCTGGTGTTGAAGCATTAATTTTCATTTTTAATAATTATGAGAGATAAGATAAGAGAGAAACAAGAATAGGCAATTGAAATGATATTTAAAGTTCTTTTTGAATTATCTCGATATATTTTTTTATGATAATTAAATGTTGTCAGAGTCTAAAAATTACGTTGGTGAGTGGGTGAGGGACTCAGATATAATGTTTTACACTAATTTGAATTTAAAGAGATTGACTGGTAGAAAATTCCTTCAGGCGTTAAGTCTGCTAATCGTGCACCTAACAGAGCAATAAAATTTAAACAAACATTAGATGATTAGGGTTGGTTGCAAAATTGTTGGCAAAGTGACGTAACAACGGGAAAATAACTTCAATTGTTGTGATTGGGAGGAAAAAAGGTGTTCTACTGATATAGTAAGATGAATATAAGCAATGGTTAAGAATGATTTTAACACCCACAATGTCATATATTAATTTATAAAGATGAAATAAGAAACCACAAATTTGCGCACGGGCGGGACTTAAACCAGCAACTTCTTGGCGAATCGGGCCAAACGCTCTACCAATTTTTGGTTTCTTATTTCAGATTTATGAATATATAAGCGAATAAAAAATACTTCAAAGCAATTTTGCATTGGAACCACTGCGTAATTTTGGAACACAGATGGACAGACTGAAAAATTATAGTTTTGACTTCATGCCACGGACTCGACTGATTCAACTCAACCTACTGACCGTCACATACATTGTGCCATCTCGATTTGATCTCCAGCATAACAACACACAGCAATATACAACATACGATGCACAGACCAAGCTATACTGGTCACCAATTGACTCATTCTTTCTCAGTAATTACAGACAAGGTCAGGAATTCAGATATTCAATGTAGAATTAGTTGGAATGTAAAAGTTTTACACGTTTTTGACAAGGTCTATGACAACTTGATTTGACAGACCGACATTTTTATTTATCCTGTACCTGTCATACATGTCATGTTCCTTCCCCGCTCAAACACCCGCGTTCGTCCATTTTGTGTCAATACAGATAATTTTTGCACGCTTTGTCCGCTACTCAATGACAGTGACAGGTAATTTTTTAGGGTTCCATAGCCAAATGGCAAAAACGGAACCCTTATAGTATCGTCAAGTCTGTCTGTCTGTCTGTCCGTCAGTATGTCACAGCTACTTTATTATGTAATTATAGGCATCACACTGTTGAAATTTGGTAGGAAGATGTATCCTGTTAACCGCTTTACGATTCTTATACAAAAATAATGATATGTATAAATGAACGATTTTTTTTGTCAAACCTATGCGTGTGGGATGTCTATGGATAGATCTTTCAAAATGACATGAAGGTTCCTAAAACCATTTTCTTTTAAAGTCTAACGTTTGAAAGATAGACGCTTCCAAAGAGGTAAAATGGCCGGGGGGGGGGGCACTATGTTCTTAACTAAGCGAATGTACATTTTGAAAAAAATACATGATATAATCGAGATTGAACTAGTAGTTTTTGAGAAAAAGCATTTTTAATAACCTTTGCGGTTATAATAACTATTCTTCGTACAAACTATGAAAAACAAAGTTATTTTTGCAGTTAACAAAATATTGTGGTACCTATTTTAGCTAAGTGGCAGTAAGTGGATTCCCTAATTCAGTTAAAATTGGCACGGAACCCTCAGTGCGCGAGTCCGACTCGCACTGGCCCGGTTTTTGTAATAACCAGGTAACATTTATTTATTGTTAGTCTTCTGCCCTTTTTACTGGCTTATAATAAGGAGGTTTTGTGATTTTGTTGGAATTGGATCATGATTTAGTTACGCTGCTAAACACATATGCCAAGTTTTGTAAGTGTGTTCATCGCAGAATTCTCAAAACCGAACAGTTATTTAGTTCAGTGGGTATCAATGTAAAGAGATACAAAAAATTAAGAAATCAAAAGTAATTAAGGACACTTGTCACAGACATTGCTCAGATTCCAAAGTAAGTAGTCAATGCACTTGTGTTATGGAAATCAGACACAACGGTGGTACCACAACACCCAGACCCGAGACAATATAGAAAATTATGATTTCTACATTGACATGACCGGGAATCTATTCCAAGAACTCGGAGCGCGACACCTTGAAACTTTTGTTGATTGTTATGTAGTAGAAACCGATGAAATTTTCGTAAAACATGAGTACCTATTTATTTCAGTTCAACGACCTCACTCCCCCC
Source organism: Pyrausta purpuralis (assembly GCA_963924145.1). Taxonomy (NCBI): domain Eukaryota; kingdom Metazoa; phylum Arthropoda; class Insecta; order Lepidoptera; family Crambidae; genus Pyrausta; species Pyrausta purpuralis. The sequence continues at coordinate 6,896,520 of OZ001672.1, forward strand.
ACACATGTTCTACGCGGGCATCGAATGCGGAACGGTAATCGCTGATCAAAGAGATCAAACGCATATACGCTCACTGAGCTTCAACGCACGAGGTGGTAGGTACCTGATGAGCGACCGTGGAAATATTACTGTTAATTAATACTAAAACAACATTATAAATAAATATCCTTTGGACATTCCCACACATCGCCATCTAGTCCCAAAGTAAGCTACTCAAAGCTTGTGTTATGGGTGCCAGACAACGAATATAATAAATATTATATCCTTTGGACATTACTTTGGACATTCCCACACAGCGCCATCTAGTCCCAAAGTAAGCTACTCAAAGCTTGTGTTATGGGTGCCAGACAACGGATATAATACTTAAATACTTTTTGTTTGTAAATACATACATGATATACATAGAAAACACCCAGACCAATACGAACAGACATGTTCATGCACACAAATGTTTGTATTGTGCGGGGATCGAACCCGCAACCCGCTGCGTAGTAGGCGATTTCTCGACCACTACACCAGATTGGTCGTCGAAATTATTAATTATTTTAGTCTGTTTCTTTCTTCTATACATTATTTGGAAGATAAAGGTACGTATTGCGATGCAGATTTGACAGTTACGGAGGTCTTTATGTTTTTTTTTTGTTTTATAGTGTTTTGTCACTATACAAGCTCAATTATATAAAAACTCGGCCACCGACACATTGGGAAGCCTGTTGAAATTTGCAAGTGCTCACTTTAACGCGTAGGCTGCGTGACCTCATCAATGTTGCGAGATTGCTCTCACAATATCCTATGATGAGAGATGATTTTTCAATAGTCAGATAAGAAATATTCGTCGAATAAAATACAATAATAAGGCTAATTTGAAAACGTCACTTAATTGTCAGCAATCTTACGTAACTGTCATTTGTACACTAAACTGTCATTGTAGCTGAATGGCAAAAACGGAACCCTTATAGTTTCGTCAAGTCTGTCTGTCTGTCTGTCTGTCTGTCCGTCCGTATGTCATAGCCATTTTATTCTGTAACTATAAGCATTACACAATTGAAATTTGGTAGGAAAATGCGTCTTGTTAACTGCTTACCGATTCTCATACAAAAAATAAAAATAAAAAACAGTTAAGGGGCTCCCATACATGAAACTAAAACCAATTTTTTTTTTTAGTCAAACCTATGCGTGTGGGGTGTCTATGGATAGGTCTTCTAAAATGACGTACAGGTTCCCAAAACCATTTTCTTTTAAAGTCTAACGTTTCATAGAGCTAGACGCTTCCAAAGTGGTAAAATGGGCGACCCCCCCATTTAACTTCTAAACCAAGTAAGTGTAAATTTTGAAAAAAAAAAAATAATGTAGATCGGTATAATTACGTTTTATTATAATTTAATAATATATAATTGGTTCGGACGAGATCGAACTAGTAGTTTTTGAGATATAACACATTTTCAACAACCGCAAACATAACTTTGTACTTTATACAAACACTATGAAAAACAAAGTTATATTTGCAGCCAACAGAATATTGTGCTATTTTACTAAATAGAACTAAGTGGATTCCCTAATTCAGTTAACGTGGGCACGGAACCCTCAGTGCGCGAGTCCGACTCGCACTTGGCCGTTTTTTTATCTTTTAAATCTGTCTCTTTATAATTTATCAGTCTGATAAGTTTTATATGACTATTGAAACATCGGTCCTATTTTATTTTATTTTTACTAAGAAAACCAACAGCTTATTAATAAGTTGTACAAAGTAGTTAGTTCTTATACAAAGTTAAGCCAATAACAGGTTTCCCCTATATTTGCAATCAGTTCAGGACGCTTAAAAATAGTATGTGCATAGCAAATTAAAACTAGTTAGTTTTGTGATGTAACATGAAACTCACATAATAAATCTCCGTGTAGATAACATTTTTTTTCTCGTAGCTAAATAACCTAGGCAAGTAATTACTTATACTTGAAATTACAATAATAATATTAACGCTGAACCACCGCTTCCCTGAGGATTCCGGGGCGGGAATTCAGATTAAAACCGATCTCATAGGCCTAGGCACACAAATATTAAAAATATTTGTTTACACTGCCTTGAAATTGATCGGATTAAGTTGGATCGCAACACACCCCGAGCTCTTTCATATTTTTTTTTTATAAAAAGCTGTTCTGCTATAGAAATTCATAGCTATATTAATCATAGAGGTAACTGAAAAATAATGCTTTAAGCTTTCATGTTTATTTACATTAGATCAGCTCGATACGCTTACATAATAAATACCATAATTGGTGCCAAAATATCGCAGCGTCAGTTTTTTTTTTGTTGAAATCTAACCCTTATCACAACTACATATGATACCGCAGTGTTTACCTTGACATGCTGTTATCCGTACATGGTAGAAATCCCGTATCTAACAATTATAAAAAACTTCATAAAATTCTGGATGAGCAATTTCTTTTTTAAGCGTTCCGTAGCCAAATGGCAAAAAACGGAACCCTCATAGTTTCAGCAAGTCTGTCCGTCCATCCGTATGTCATAGCCACTTTATTCTGTAACCATAAGCATCACACTGTTGAAATTTGGTACGAAGATGTATCCTGTTGACCGCTTTGCGAGTCTCATATAAAAACATTAAAAATAATGACATTTAAGGCCCCCCCCCTTAAATGTCATTTATTCCATACATAAAACTAAAGCCAAAAAATTTTTATATGCGTGTCTATGGATAGGTCTTAATAATTATAATAAAAAATAGCATAGAGGTTTCTAAAACCATTCTCTTTTAAAGTTAGACTAGTTAGTTTCATACCTAGACGCTTCCAAAGTGGTAAAATGGGCGCCCCCCCATCTTATTTCTAAACTAAGCGAGTGTAAATTTTGAAAACACATGTATAATGCAACCGTCTGGTGTAGTGGTCGAGAAATCGCCTACTACGCAGCGGGTTGCGGGTTCGATCCCCGCACAATACAAACATTTGAGTGCATGAACATGTCTGTTTGTATTGGTCTGGGTGTTTTCTACGTATATCATGTATGTATTTACAAAAAAAAAGTATTTAAGTATTATATCCGTTGTCTGGCACCCATAACACAAGCTTTGAGTAGCTTACTTTGGGACTAGATGGCGATGTGTGGGAATGTCCAAAGGAATATTTATTACTAGCGGTCCCCCGCGACTTCGTCCGCGCGTTTTGAGTTTTCTCCGTCCCCTCCCGTCGCAGCGTCATGTTTTATATCCTAAAGCCTTTCTCGATAAATAAGCTATCCAACACAGAAATATTTTTTCAAATCGGTCCAGCAGTTCCTGAAATAAGCGCGTTCAAACAAACAAACTCTTCAGCTTTATAATATATTAGCGCAAGCGCACGTTGTACTTAAGCTGCGAACATTATTTTGGTGCGGAGTTATGTTAAAACTGTGATAGCTCCTAAGATATTTATTGAAATCAAATGATATAAAGAGCAACTTGGTTCTAAATGAAATGCTCGTGATGACGAATGTATTTATTTTGATAAGAATAAATACCTGTGTGTATAATACACCTCTAAAAATAATGCATTATTTTTTTAGAAATTTATGAACATAAAAAAGGTTGTAGTAAGTCAACCATAAAAGATAGACATATGCTGTCGCGGACTTTATTATAGAACTCTTAATGCTGAACAATCCTGTCATACATGATTTTTGTGTAACTTAAGCGGTTTCCGCAGCGTATGCAGCGTAAGCTCTCAAAAGGAATATCTTTCTCCCGTTTTCGCAACATTTTTCATTTCTGCTGTGGTCTTATGAGTCGTATCTTTATGTTATATAGCCTAAAGCCTTCCTTGATAAATGGGATATGCAACGTAAAAAAAATTTTTCAAATCGGGCCAGTAGTTTTTGAGATTAGCGCGTTCAAACAAACAAACAAACTCTTCAGCTTTATAATATTAGTATAGATTTATTTAATGCAGATCTTGACAAATACTTTCATCGAAAATTGGTTCGGACGGGATCGAACGATAAGTTTTTGAGATATAACTTTGTACTTAATACAAACACTATGAAAAACAAAGTTATGTTTGTATTTTTATTTGTATGTATTGTTATAAGTGGTGTGGTAGCTTAGATCCAAGTGAAGGACATAGGATACTTTTTATCCCGTGCAAAGTTACTAGTTTATGCTAATTTTTTGATGGTTAAACTGGTGCTTCATCAACTAATTAATAACAAGCAATCGCTTTTATAAAAGAAAAACACCTCGAAAATCTAAACTATAATCCCGCAAAAAATCCTAATGGAACCATTACACAAACTAAAGATAATCTATCCTTTTCCATATCACGTGTATATCCTATTTGCGTCTCATCTTTTGAACCTTTGACAAGTTAAGCGATACTAATTTAATCCCTTACAGTGGATTCTAAGCTTGTTATGATAGAGGCATAGATTAGTATCAGCCGATGTTCTTTTGAGCGTTAAAATATGTCGTGATATTGTGCGATTGGGTAAAATTGACCATTGGCCTCTAAGATTTGAAGGCTTTTGCTATAATTTAGCCGCTCGAAGATCGCGCATTTTAAGCTTTAAATAACCAGAAAAAAATTGGTCACATTTTTTTTAAATTCTTCCAATGTATTTTTTTAAATTCTTTGCAAAGCTGTTTGATCTCTATCGAACCCGATGGCAAGGGAGGATTAGGTCAATTTTAAAGTTAAATTTATTCTGGTTTAGAATGTTTTTAACACTCACAAGTGTCATATTTTACATTCATAAAGATGAAATAAGGAACCAAAAGTTTGCGCACGGGCGGGACTCAAACCGGCAACTTTCTGGCTAACCGGGCCAAACGCTTTACCAATTGAGCTACCATGCTGTCGGTCCGACCTTGCGAAATTTGTGGTCTCTTATAAAGTTGCTGTATAGTCCCGCCCGTGAGCGTAATGAATAAATTAAATTTATTCTGTAAAGATTAACTACTTAACCTATTGTTGCAAAACAGTCAGGTAGATGGCACCGACATCATGCGTAATGACGTATCCATAAGAGACGAGAAATTTAGCGCGGTCGGACTGTGCCAAAAGTAATAGGATGTTTGGAATAACAAGCAGAATCAATTGAACCACTTTTTAATATGGATCACATTTTAAAAAAAACAACTTCGCTTAAATGTTGCCCTGTCTATTTATTAATAAGACAAGCCATTACGTGCGCAAACCCGCCAAAATACGTTAACGCGCAATGGTTAGACCTCTATGAGCGGAGATAGTAATAATAATAATGTCAGCGCAGCGCAGGGCCCGGTGATATAACTACCGACTCCTCTCTCGATAGAGCGTCGTCCGCAGAGCAAGAAATTATCAGAAGTGCCAATCAAACTATAACACTACAGAAAACCTGACATATTTTTTAATTATATTTTTTTTTAGTATTCGGTCGGTTTGTGCATTTAACATTACAAGTTGTATAAGAAAACCCTAAGTCTACATAGTAATAAACTTATATTTTATATTTGGCCAATTCGAAACAACCTGACTATAATGTTTCACTCATGAGGCTCCAATTCTGCTGCGTTTCCGCGAACAGCTTAATCCCGTTAGCCCCGATTCTGGATTCTGTGAAATGTATGCAGATGAGCGAATACCCGTCGTTTGATCTTGTGGATAGTAGGTAACCGAGGCTTCTGATAAAATTAAACGCCTCTAATTTTGTGGAAAGATGTATTGAAAAATAATAGTAATTACAATTTACAACGCTCTGAATCAAAATTAAGTAACGGAAGCCTTTTATGTTTTAGGTGTAACATTTGCTTGGACATGAAGTTTTTAAATAATAATAATAACACAGGGCATATTAATCTATACTTATATTATAAAGATGCAGAGACTGTTTGTTTGAACGCGCTTATCTTAGGAACTCCTGAACCGACTTGAAAATAATATTTTTGTGTTAGATAGGTTATTTATCGAAAATGGCATAAGTTTATAGGCTAGGATAAAAAAAACGCGCAGACTAGACGCGAGGAACCGCTAGCGTCATATACCTTTGTTGCAGGATCACATCTCCTAAAAAAATAGATTTTGGAGTTGTTCATATTCATCATCATCATTCTCAGCTAAAGGACGTCCACTGCTGAACATAGGCCTCCCCCACGGCTTTCCACAGCGACCGATCACTAGCGGTCTGCATCCAGTTTGATCCTGCGATCTTTTTAAGGTCGTCTGTCCATCTTGTTGGTGGACGCTGCGTCTTTGGTCGAAGGGTCTCCAATCCAGAACTTTCCTGCCCCAACGGCCATCAGTTCGTTGCGCTATGTGCCCTGCCCATTGCCACTTGAGCTTACTGATTCTCAAAGCTATGTCCGTTACCTTAGTTCTTCTACGTAACTCCTCATTTCTGATTTGATCACGTAAAGAAACACCCAGCATAGCTCGTTGTGTGATTTCGAGCTTCTTTATGAGGCCCATAGTTAGAGACCATGTTTCGGATCCGTATGTCATCACTGGTAACACACACTGGTTGAAGACTTTCGTCTTTAGACACTGAGGTAGATGAGATGAGAAGACACTCTTGCGTTTGGAGTCGGTACATTATGTCAAACTTACCTGAGCCAACAGTGTACACACATCATGAGGCGCGTCGGCAAGCATCGAGCGCCACCGCCGCTACCCGCAAAATTCGAGGCTGAGGCCTAACAGTGCGCGGGCAGTAATCAACTTTGAGTGGAGCTGAGCTGATAGTGGTACTCCATAACGCTTAGGAGTTCAGTGATTATAATGCCAGAACCTATGAAAGGTAATTTGTAGCTTCTTATAATATAAAGTGTGTACATCACACACTTTGACAGCAGCAGCCACGCATGTCATGCAACAATTTCAAAATAATTTGTTTCTCATATTAGCGTTAATTAAGTCCTTTAAGTGGCTTTTTGAAGGTGGTTTAATTATTATGTAAAAGTGTAATTAAATTATTCTCATATACTCCATAGGGTACATCGAGCATCAAAAATTAAAAGTGAGGATGCGCGTCCATCTGTCGGCGTGTCGTGCGCGCCGCTCGGTAGCCAAATGATCGGGGGAGCTTCAATATTTATATTGTACACCAATCACATACATTGCTCTGATCCCAAAGTAAGTGGCCAATGCACTTGTGTTATGGAAATCAGACACAACGGTGGTACCACAACACCCAGACCCGAGACAATATAGAAAAGATCGTTTTCTACATTGACCCGACCGGGAATCGAACCCGGAACCTCACGAGATGGCGACGCTTGAAACCAGCGTGCTAGCCACTCGACCACGGAGGTCGTCGGTAGTAGACTATTGATGAACGTAAGCTTAAGATCATGCACCGACTCCAAATGAATTTGTTTCTCCTAAACAGAGAGCAAATGTGTTTTGCCCTTGCTTTTTAGTCGGTTATTCGAAGGCGGTTGATTTTTTTACTTTTTTTTCAGATTTTACCCCTATTACAAAAACTACTGGACCGATTTTGATATAATTTACACTGTACCCTTAAGTTAAAACATACCTGATTGAGTTTAAAAGGAATCCCTTCGCTATGACTTCTCGTTTTCGAGAAATTCGTGAACAAACAAACAAATATACAAACATACATACACTTTCGAAAGTTTTCACATGTACTTGAAAGCCCTAATACATCAACATACTCAAATATTATCAAATTCCAACGATATCTCATACCTTGAATTGATTACCTCCTTTTTTTGAAGTCGGTAAAAATAATCTACTATTCAAAAATGAAACCATTTCCTTGCGGCAAGGAGGCTATGATGCTGGCTGCGTTGCCGCGTTGGATAGCTATGCTTATCCTTTGAGCTAGGAACCAGCCAGCTTTATTATTGGCTGTAACAGAATTTAGTCTTGGCGCAACTTTTTTAAAATGCAATTTAGCAAAGGGTTTTTGACAGCCTCTTGGAGTACATCAACCTCTTTTAAGATTTAGAATGTGTCTAACACTCACAGCGTTTATGGATGCCAAGGAGCCCACTTTACTACGTGTTTTGGAAGTAATTTTTAAGTACATCCAGATGCCCTATTTTTTAATCACTCGCGTCAATATGGCGTGTGATTTCGTTAATTTATGTTCGATTTTCGAAAGGTCGTTTGTTTAATGAGGGAATGTTTTTTTTTCAATAAACTACCTTAATACTTTGCTGCCTTACCGATTGATAAAACTGTCATTAAAGAAACACTAATGTCGAAAGAAAATAAAAAGTAGATGATTATATAAAAAAATATAATTAATGGACTTGCATGATCACTACAAAACATTGTAAACCTTTTGAAAAGAGGCATTGACAATAGTGACTGAGTTTGTTGCGCAGCTTCTTCTCAGCACTAGCCTACATTTGTCCCGAAGCTGTGGTAGGGTTATATTGGGACGTGTGGAAGTTCCCCCAGAGGATCGTTTTGCATAAATAAATGACTTATATGACTTATAAAGAAAACCAGTTTATAAAGAAATCTATACGGCAGAGATTTTAAAAATGATAACTAAAATTTGCATCTATTGGCGTCTATATTTAGCGTGATTTTAGTTGGTCATCATCATCATCATTCTCAGCCAGAGGACGTCCACTGCTGAACATAGGCCTCCCCCACGGCTTTCCACAGCGACCGATCACTAGCGGTCTGCATCCAGTTTGATCCTGCGATCTTTATAAGGTCGTCTGTCCATCTTCTCGGTGGACGTCCTACGCTGCGTCTTGGTCGAAGGGTCTCCAATCTAGAACTTTCCTGCCCCAACGGCCATCAGTTCTTCGCGCTATGTGCCCTGCCATTTGATGATTTATGATTTCATGATTTTGGTTGGTATTCAAACGAAAATCACTCAGAATATTATCGCGAGTGATTCATTAAAAAAAAGTAAAATCTGACTTCAAAACCAAAATGCACTAAGAAAACTTAGATAATGTCTTGAACCTTGAAAGGAAAGGAAGCCATTTTAGGCAAACAATTTCTTTTTGGAGTCGGTGCTCTGATAGTTGATGCTTGATGGTCGAAGTGATTGCACCGTCTTCAAAAATAAATTGTTTGCCTAAAATGGCTTCTTCTCCTTTCAAGGGTCAAGTTTTTATTTAAGACTTAAGTGCATTTTGATTTTGAAGTCACATTTTACTTTATTTTTAAAGTTAAATTAAATTATTTTTTCATTTTAGTGATTACAGGAGGGCGGGGGGAAGTTGCACCTAATGACTCTGTTCTTTAAGTAGCTACAAATTACCTCTGTAAGTTCTGTCATTATAAAATCACTGAACTCCAAAGCGTTTAGGAGTTCCACCATTAGACGTAACAACACGTCAACATTTAGATTATAGTAAAAAAACACTATATAAACCTTTGAAATTTGAGGGCCCCCCTCGATTACACCAAGATCTCATCATCAGATCCCGAATAGGTAAAAATGGGACCAATTAGAAGGTATACACTCTAAGTAAGCGAAATTTTTTTTCGAATCGATCGACAAATCACTGAGACATAAGGCAAAAATAGAGCTCAAGTACATGCCCGTAAATAAATGCTTTGAACTCAGACATGACCGGTTTTTACAACGCATCCTTACATAAATAGCCAGGGGAGACAACTAGGCCGGAATGACATGCAACAATTACTCTAACCCCTTTTTTTATTAGAGCGAAAAATACGATCAAACGACGTGCCTACTCGGCAGTTGAAACTCAACTGACCGTTAGAACGTTATAATTTTAAATAAAGAACGCGGCAACCGATGCTAATGATTGGTCAGCGGTGGGCATAGAGTAATCGGCTCATTTTCTTCAGACCATAGACACGCTTTGATCGTTCGTCAGTTCAGTGGCTTTTTAATGACACAAAGGAGTTTCAAACGTGGTGTTTCGTAAGGGTGGATGCTTCATTGGGTAAATACGTAGTGGAAAGGTTTTAAGCATAAAATTAATATTCCTATTGGAAGGAAGGACAAGTAAAAGCTGTCAAACGAATTACCTTTCGTTCAGGTGATTTATACCAATCTTCCTAAGTTAAACATATTAGTTTACCGCATGATAAACAGTCGACACAAAATATCGAACATGCAGCTCTAGTGAAAAACGAAATATTATTTCTTTATACGAAATATTCGTAGTATGCATTACCTGTGTTATTCTGTCTTCACTTTTTACGTAAATTAACGTTTATAGAATAGAATAATCCATCTGCTTACTTTAAATTTGAAGCGCATTGGAAAATATAAATCGTATATTAGGAGGCTTCGATTTGGACTGATTTACCTTATACTTTATGATTGAATGATCAATTCACCATGTTTCAGGAGAACTATTTCTTCTAAACATACACAATTACATCGTCGGCGTAATAGTCATTGGTTATACCAATACACCAAACGCATCGTCCATAACTCTCAGTTAAAACATTTAAGAGCACTACCATCAAGGTTACTTGTATCTATATAATGCTCTATAGAATCATTGATTAATTATTTTGCTGTACACACGCTATATAATATAAGACAAAGATATAAAAGAATTAATTTAAATTAATAATTACATACCAAATTGCTGCAAGCATAATTTCTTTTAACGAGAACACTGAAACGAAAAATCCTAACCTCTTAAAAGGTCATTGACTCAAAATGGCGTCTAAATTTTGCTCTCTGCTACCTCATTAGCTTAAGTACCGCATATTTTCATGTAACTGCTAAAAATAAAAAGACCATTTACAGCCGCAAGCGAATGAGAACACAATAATGGGTTTATAACACTAAGAAAGAAAAAAAAAACTAAAACATGAATCATTAAAAAAAAAAACGTAAAACCTATTCATTCCTTGCGACAAGGAGGCTATGACGTTGCCGCGTTGGATAGCTATGCTAATCCTTGAGCTAAGAACCAGTCAGCTTTACTTTAGCTGTAACGTCCCACAGCTGGGCAAAGGACTTACCTCAACTATGAGGTAGGTAGTTCGAGCCATACTCCACCACGCGGGCTCAGTGCGGGTTGGCGCACGGGAGTTTGCAAGGCAAACGACTAACCCTGCTGTCAAATGTTATCAAACCGCCCATAAAAGGTCTTATCTATGTACATACATGCTAAAAACATAAAATTGTACTTAAGGAGGACTTAATGCCTAAAGCATTCTCTACCAGTCAACTACAGGTTTAAACAGAGAAAATACAGACGGTGCAAATAAAGTTATAGAGGCAAGAAAAAAGAAGAGTGTAATATACACCACACAGACAAAATGAAGTACAAATGGCGGACTTTAAAACATTTTCTACCAGTCGACCATCTGGCTGACGCAGAAATGATTGAGGCTTACTTAAAAGAACACAAAAAAGCATCGAATTATTTATGCTTTTATAAAAGCAAATAAATTCATTTTATTTCATTATCAAGCACTCATTTTTTCATGGCAAAAACGGAACTCTTACAGTTTCGTCAAGTCTGTCTGTCTGTCCGTCCGTATTTCACAGCCACTTTATTCTGTAACTATAAGCATCACACTGTTGAAATTTGATAGGAAGATATATCCTTATAACCGCGTTACGATTTTTAAACAAAAGTTAAAATAAAATAATAATATTTAAGAAAACTAAAACCAAAAGAATATTTTTGTCAAACCTCTGGGTGTGGGGTGTCTATGGATAGGTCTTTTAAATGACATCGAGGTTTCTGAAACCATTTTTTTTTATAAGTCAAACATTTGATAGACACTTCCAAAGTGGTAAAATGGGCTAACTTGTAGCTAACTTGTAACTTCTAAAGTTAGCGAGTGTAAATTTTGAATAAAATATGTTTAATGTAGATCTTAACAAATACTTTGAACTAAAAGTAGTTTGGACGGGATCGAAATAGTAGTTTTTGACAAGCACATTTTCAACAACCGCCAACATAACTTAGTTCTTCATACAAACACTATAAAAACAAAATAACATTCAATTTGCTGTCAACTAAATATGGATTCCCTAATTCAGTTAAAATTGGCACGGAGCCCTCAGTGCGTGAATCCGATTCGCAGTTGGCCGGTTCATTTACATGTTGATTTGGTTAGCACGAGTTAATAAATAGTTTTTCTGCTACGCCACTAGATGGCGCGGTACAGTTTTGATTCGCACTAGAACTCGGGGCTAGGTTAACTATACAGTACCTACTAAACAAACAAAGACAAAAAGTAAAAAAAATATTAAATTTTATTGAAAATCATGCATTCGGTATTACATTATATGTGAGAAAAATCTATTGTAGATTTATTAACTACCAGACCCAGCGAACTATGTTTAGCCCCCATCTTCGCCCAGCCCCGTCATTAAAGTTAAGCGGTTTCAGCGTACATTGTTTCGCCCCGGCCCCATCCCGCCCCAGCCCCGGCCCCGTTGAACGGAATAAAAAGTATCCTATGTCTTTCTCCTTATTCTAAGCTACCTCCCCACCGTTTCGCCCCGGCCCCGTCCCACCCCAGCGCCGGCCCCGTTGAACGGGATAAAAATATACTGTATCCTATTTCTGGTTCTTAGCTACCTCCCCACCAATTTTCATCCAAATCGGTTCAGCCGTTTTTGTGGTGTAAATAGTGTGACTAACACGACTTTCTTTTATATTGGGGTATCAAATATATAAGATTACTTATATTCAATTTATTATGAGTATTAGTGTGAGGTCAGTAACGCAGGCGAAATGAGCCCGGGTTCTACGAGTGTAGTATTGTTCTAGATTGTAATTTAATAAGGTTTCTGTAACAGCCAATGATAAAGCTGGCTGGTTGCTAGCTCAATGGATTAGCATAGCTATCCAACGCGGCGACGCAGCAAGCCTCCTTGCCGCAAGGAAATGGTTTCATTTTTGAATAGGTAGATTTTAAGTTATTTTTTTATGTTGCACATCTTAGTATTATTGTTTTCTTGTTTGTTATTAATAAAGTATAATAAGGTTCCGTACTTTATTGACAGAGATATTATCCCGTAACAAATTTCTAATTTAAATTATGTTTCGTTTGTTTTCTGGAAATAATTTAACCAGTTTAAAAGCTTCACTCCCACTGCGACCGCTTACAACAAATTAGAGGTAATTTTCACTTACTGTGAGCCGAGATAAAGAAACGCCCAAGAAACGAAATTTGTTTTTCCAGAACAATTTTGTCAGGTTTGGTGCGCATGTAGATTTTAATTTTTGTCTTTATAAAATGCGCAAATCAAACTAATTGTCTAGTTTCGTGTTATGTAAATTCTTCCTAGTGTTACGAAGTACAAGACAACGAATGTGACGGGATCGTTTTCCATAAATACTTAATTACATATAAACCATGATTTAGGTACAAATTCTCGTGCTTATCACACAAAGATTTGCGGGATTAGAACCCGCAACTTCAGGCTTAGTAGTCAGGAGTTCTAACCAATGCATCAAACGTGTAGTCAGTGCTGCTGTCTTTAGTTTCTAGTGATAACAAGGGATACAATGTAATTGATCTTATTGCCCAGTATCTATAATAATATTATAAAGCTAAAGATATTTTTGTTTAATGGTTTAGAATGTTATTAACACTCACAGTGTCATATTTTATATTCATAAAGATGAAATAAGAAACAAAAAATTTGCGCACGGGCGGGACTCGAACCAGCAACTTCTTGGCTAACCGGGCCAAACGCTCTACTAATTGAGCTACCGTGCTGTCGGTTCGACATTGCGAAATATGTGGTCTCTTATGGATACGTCATTACGCGTGACGTTTAGCGCCATCAACCCGTCTGTTTATGCAACAGTGGGTCAAGTATGACGCTGCGCTATCTAATGGTTTAGAATATTTTAACACTCACATGCCATATTTTATAAATAAATTAATAAATATTGGACACCAATCACATACATTGATCTTACATACTCTATAAATAAATAAATAAATATCCTTTGGACATTCCCACACATCGCCATCTAGTCCCAAAGTAAGCTTCTCAAAGCTTGGGTTATGGGTACAAGACAGCGGATATAATACTTAAATACTTTTGGTTTGTGCTTTATGGGTACCAGACAGCGGGTATAATACTTAAATACTTTTTGTTTGTAAACACATACATCATATACATAGAAAACACCCAGACCAATACAAACGGACATGTTCATGCACACAAATGTTTGTATTGTGCGGGGATCGAACCCGCAACCCGCTGCGTAGTAGGCGATTTCTCGACCACTACACCAAACGGGTCGTCATTTACTGATTCCAAAGTAAGTAGCTAAATGCACTTGTGTTATGGAACGGTGGTACCACAACATCCAGACAATATAGAAAAAAATTATTTCTATATTAAGTCGATTGACAATCGAAACCGGGATCTCGGACTGGCGACGCCTTGAAAGCCAGCGTGTTAGCCACTACATCACGGAGGTCGTCTACATTAATAATTATATTCATATCATTGTAGTCCTATTTATTATTATTATTATATTGATAATATCCGTTGATACTGAATCGGAATTGAACTGCATGGAAATTGAACGGATAAAGTTATATACTGCCAGACGCCCAGTTGTCGATAAGACACTTTTGATTCAGACTACAACGCTGATGACATTTGACCCTAATGTCTCTGAAAAAACGTAAAAAGTCACTTACACCCTGCTCCAACCCTCCCGGCACGGCTTACAAATGTCCATAATTTAATTCCGATACTGTCCTAACGGGCGCAGCCTGTAGAAATATGTACATCTCACTCGCACATATTACTTTCAAGCATCTAGAATGCACCGTCTTGCTCGCTCTGAAAAATACATGACTTCCTAAGACCTGGTTTTCTATTAGGTTCGATTCTGGTTCTGTTTAGGGTGACCAAATGGATTTTTTTTAAATATATTGATTGAAGGGTCACTTGCAATAATGATGAATGTCCTTTGTTTATAGTTCTAAGATAATTGGGTTTAAAGTTTATAAACGGTAAAAAAAACTCTGGTTTTGGGATAAAAACCTGTGACGTTAAGCGTTCTAGCCGTGTAGCCTAAAATTAAAAACTAAATTATCACGGGACTGAAAGCTATTTTGCCCAGTTTGTAAACGAGATAATTTTCTGCATATATCAAGGGACCGAATGACGTTAGTAGTTTGAATTTTAACATTTTTGGACACTCATCATTATTGCAGTGGACCCTTCAATTACATATTTTCCGGCATGTTTTTAAATTCGTCCGTGTAGTAACTCGAAGCGCACTGGGTTTAATTAATGTTTCGCCGCTTCGAGGTGCCGGGCTTGATTCTCGGTCGGGAATGTTTACATTATATTTTTTTCAAAATATACACTTGCTAAGTTTAGAAGTTAGAGGAGGGGGGACGCCCATTTTACCACTTTGGAAGCGTCTATCTATCAAACATTAGACTTCAAAAAATAATAATATTAGGAATCTTTATGACATTTTAAAAGACCTATCCGTGGACTCCCCACATGCATAGGTTTTAGAAGAAAAATAACTAATTCGGTTTTAGTTTCATGTATGGTAGCATTCCATTAAATATCATTATTTTTTATTTTTATAAAAGAATCGTTAAACAGTTAACAGGATACATCTTCCTACCAAATTTTAACAGTGTGATGCTTATAGTTACAGAATAAAGTGGCTGTGACATCCGCACGGACAGACAGACAGACAGACTTGAAAAAACTATAAGGGTTCTGTTTTTTGTCACTCGGCTAGGGAACTCTAAAAACAGCATAAGCTAGACATCATATACCGACTCTAAATAAATTTATTTCTCTTTAATGAAAGTCAAAATGAGCTATTTAAAGCTTGAGAATTATCCAACAACAAAATCATAGTCACCCCACTTTAGGAGATGCGGTATATTATTCAAACGAGTTTCCAACAAAGGTTATATGCACTGTGGTTGAATGGCTTGGTGCATTATTAAAGTGTCGTCTTGATGGCTCAGTGAACGTTGTGGGTTCGATTCCAGATGGAACCGTTTTCCGTATTAGTTTTTGATAGGACTTTTCAACCGACTTCAAAAAAGAGGAAGTTACCAATTCGACTGTATGTTGTTTTTAAGGTCCGTAGCCGAATGGCTAAAAACGGACCTTATAGTTTCGTCAATTCCGTCCGTCTGTATGTCTGTTTGTCCGTCCGTATGTCACAGCCATTTTATTCTGTAACTATAAGCATCACACTATTTAAATTTAGTAGGAAGATATATCCTGTTAACCGCTTTACGATTCTTATACAAAAAATAAAAAATATGATAATTAAAGGAGGCTCCCATACATGAAACTAAAACCGTTTTTAGGGTTCCGTAGCCGAATGGCAAAAAACGGAACCCTTATAGTTTTGTCAAGTCTGTCTGTCTGTCTGTCTGTCCGTCCGTATGTCACAGCCATTTTATTCTGTAACTATAAGCATCACACTGTTGAAATTTAGTAGGAGTATGTATCCTGTTAACCGCTTTACGATTCTCATAAAAAATAATAAAAAATATGGCATTTAAGGGGGGCTCCCATACATGAAACTAAAACCAAAAAAAAAATTTTTTGTCAAACCTATACGTGTGGGGTGTCTATGGATAGGTCTTTTAAAATGACACCGAGGTTCCAAAAACCATTTTCTATTAAAGTCTAACGTTTCATAGCTAGACGCGGAATAGCTAGAAGTGGTAAAATGGGCGTCCCCCCCCATCTAACTTCTAAACTAAGCGAGTGTAAATTTTGAAAAAAATATATAATGTAGATCTTAACAAATACTTTTAACGAAAATTGGTTCAGACGGAATCGAACGAGAAGTTTTTAAGATATAGCACATTTTCAACAACCGCATACATAACTTTGTACTTCATACAAACAGTATAAAAACAAAGTTATATTTGCTGTCCACAAAATATTGTGGATTTTACTAAGTGAAAGTAAGTGGATTCCCAAATTCAGTAAAAGTTGGCACGGAACCCTCAGTGCGCGAGTCCGACTCGCACTTGGCCGGTTTTTTTTTACTTCAATCTATATAGGAAGGATAGGTCTTTCAAAATGACATAGTGATCCTGAAACCACTTTCTTTTAAAGTCTAACATTTGAGAGATAAAGGCTTCCAAAGTGGTAAAATGGGTTGGGTGTATTTTGTTTTTGAAGTCTGAAGTTGATATTTTGGTTCTAACAAAATATAGATATTGTTTGACATTAATACAATTAAATTGACAATTAACAAAAAAATAAACAAACTAAAACAAAACAAATAATATGTACAAAGTGTAAACAAAATAAAATTAAACTTAAAAGAATCTAACCTAACCCTGAATCACATCGGTGAAACTTGTACCAACAAGGCTGGAAGCATTACCCCGTTGAATGGCCATGCTTATGCGTTGGCTAAGGTAGTTATGTGAAGTTTGATTTCTCATTTATATTCAGGGTGGTGTTTAGGTTATCGACGCCTGATTTAGGGATAATGGTTTGAGTTATGCTTATTTAAAGTAACGCTAATAGTAGAATCAAACTCATTTGAAGTCGGTGCATGATGTGCTGTAGACTGCTGCTGTCTGTTAAGGTTGACATCATGCACCGACTTCAAATGAGTTTGTTTTTCCTATTAACGCAATTTTAGATTTTTTTGGAGGCGTTTTTTTTAAAGGTGGGTAAATTTTTAAGCTTATTATTAGAAAACTCTTAAGAACATGTTTGAAAAAATCCATAGCAAATGTGGACATTCGCGCTCTCGAGCGTAGCTACGAAATGCTACGCCGTAACTGCTACGAAAAGCCGGGCGTTAGTGGATTTTCGACTCGATCGCTAGTATCGCAATAATAAATTAACTTTTTTATTATTATTATCTTTTATTTAAAACTTCATGCACAAAACTTAAAATTTTACACATGGCGGACTTAATGCCCAAAAGCATTCTCTACCAGACAGCCATAGGTTAAAACAGAGAAAAACATTATATAGGCGGTGCAAGTAAAGTTATTGAGGCAAGAAAAGAGAAGAGAATAGCGATAAAGATAACTATAATACGATGAAACATGCATACTGCCTATTACTTATTTACGATAATATAAAAATGAATAAATATGTATTTATTATATTAACATACACATCATTTAAAAATACATAATATGGTACAAGTAGATAAATTAATGTCAATGAGACGGATCAGTGAGTTCGTCTCTGTAAAGTGTTCGCAATGCCCTCTTGAAAGTAAATTTTGAGGAATGGGAATGGGCTTCCAAAAAGTGTCCCAACATAGATGTTTCATTCCAAAGTTGAATGGCTGTGAGAGTAAAGGAATAGGACATAAAGCCAGAAGTGTGACCAAGAGTGAAAAGTTGAACAGAGCTACTAAAGCGAAGGGACAGGTAGTAAGAAGAGTGGAGGTATGAGAATTTATCTTCAAGACAGGACGGAGAGTTGGGATCGAAGGAATGAAGTGTAGCATGCAAAGGTTTCAAATGTGCCTACGCTGCCGAACGGGGAGCCAGCCTAACTGGTTGCGAAACTGGGAGATATGGCCAAATTTACGTAGACCGAACACAAATCTGATACAATTGTTGAGGAGCCGGCCCATTTTACTGAGGAGATCTTGGGAGACATTTGAGCAGCAAACATGGGCGTAGTCGAAAATGGGTAGAACCAGAGACTGTACGAGTAGAGCCTTCGTGCTAGAGGGAAGAAAGTGCTTGAATCAGTATAGTGCTCGTAAAGATCCGATAACTTTCATTTATTTTATTTGAAGACTTTATTGCATAAATTTAGTGTACAAAGGTGGACTTAATGCTAAAAGCATTCTCTGCCAGTCAAACCTTTAGGTCATGCAGAAAGATAGCAACGGGTGCACTTAACAACTTTTCTACTTATTCCTTTGACATGGTGACCCCAGCTTAGTGTGCAGTCAATGTGAAGCCCGAGGTTCTTTACATAAGGCGAATATGCTACCACCTAACCATCGAAGACGATAAAAATTGGAGAATTTGTGGGGTTTCTTATAAAATAATATATTTTAAATATTGTTTTAGACATCAGTATCGTTTTAGAACTTTCACTGAGTCGGTGATCGCAGACCAAAACAATACTTTATTAAGAGGTAAAAAAACAAAAAAAAAGTAAAGTGCGGACTGATGGCGGGTTGCATGCAAGGCAAGTGACTTACCCTGTTGTCAGATGTTATCAAGCCATCCATCAGGTCTCTGACTAGGCTTGACGACTAATTTCAACCGATATTAGCCGGGACCAACGGCTTAACGTGCCTTCCGAAGCACGGAGATGCTCATGATGTACGTCACTTGTATGGTTAGAATGGTCACCCATCCAAACACGACCGCGCCGGAGCTTGCTTAAATTCGGTTTTACTACCAGCTGCTACCATTGCGCTACAAGCATCTCGTGTAGAGGTATATTATAACAAAAAAATATATAAAGCGGCTTCATAAACAAAATGCACTAAGTCTTCCCATTAGTAAGATCCCATTTTAGGCGAACAATTTCTTTTTTGAGTCGGTGCCATCGCATTGCCATCTCAAATATCAACTATCATATGTTAGTTTAGTTATTATTGTTGAATTATGTAAGCCTTAAAATTATTTTTTAAGCTCTATTTAGCCTGAGAGACAGGTTTAACCTAGTCCAGATAAATAAAAGAATACACTTAGCAACTAATTTTAAATTCTACGATGTACCTGGGAAACAAAGGAATTGAAAAAACAATTTATTAATAATTTTATTTTGTGTCTTTTTCATTCTCGAGACCATGGGGTCCCGGTACTTTGGAAGGCGTACATGGGGCAAAAGCCAACATACAGAGGCCCTTTTAACAACATTAATCTAAAAGATATGTGACACAAACCGACGATTATTCCTGTAAGCACTATACAAGTGCACCCAAGGACAACCCCCGGTTCGTCTAGGGCTATTGCAAAATATGGATACAAAGATACTGGGTTATGGGTGTGGGCTATAGGAGTCATGGATAACTGGGTCTATGGAAGAAATATGTTCCCTGCCTGACGTATGTTTCTCACACGGATAAAATGGCAGGGTGACTTGCACACTTAGTTGATGGTCCCTCCAAATTAGTTGCTAACACAGAATGACGTAGACAACAAGGGGGCAACACCAGTTGAGGTGCTAGGGGAGTGGAGAGGTGTACCACGACTCTCAGGATAATTCCGGTAATCGTTCAAGATCCCTACAAGCATTTTACTGGCACACTTCCTTCCCCCGAGCATTTCTGCTCTAGCGAGTCTCCACTCAAGCCAACCAATGAAGGCAAGCAAGAGGTGGGAGATCCTATCCCTCGTCAGCGTTCACTCTGCGTGGCCAGTAAAGGCAAGACAGAGATGAAGAACAGGGGTTCTCCCAGGACCAATCAGGTCCGTGAGGTCGCTACTGCCCAACAGCTCACTGCGTTATTATTATTATCAGAAAACCGACTCCAAAAAGAAATTGTTCGTCTAAAATGGAGTATTTTTCTTTGAAGAGTCAAGAGTTTATTTGAATTTTTCTAGTGCATTTTGGTTTTGAAGACAGTTTTTTTAAGTTAATTTTATTTGCTTAGTGTTGTTTTTTAGTTTTGGTATTATTACAAGAAGAAAGAACATCAGTGAAGATATTTTAAAAAATATTTAACCATCACCGAGACAGTTGCTTACAAAGCGATGTAGGTCGATATTTATATTATTCACATCTTGAAGATTCGTTACCATATATTACCATAATGGTTACGTAAGCACAGATTTCAAAACTATCTTAAAATAGTACATTCTAGCAAGAAATCTAAGTAGAACATTAAAATCTGCTACTATTTCTATATAATTTCAGATTTTCCAACATCCAAGAAAAAACCGGCCAAGTGCGAGTCGGACTCGCACATTTAGGATTCCTTGCCAACTAAATTAGAGATACACTTACTTATACTTAGCCAAAATACCACAATATTTTGTTGACAACAAATATAACTTTGTTTTTCATGAGTGCTGTTATTGAAAATGTGCTCTATCTTAAAAACATCTAGTTCAATCTCGTTCAAACGATCGATTCTCGATCTACATCATGTATTATTTCAAAATTTACACTCGCTTAGTTGAAAAGTTAGATGGGGGGACGCCTGTTTTACCACTTTGGAAGCGACTATCTCTCAAACGTTAGACTTTTAGAGAAAATGGTTTCAGAAACCTCGATGTCATTTTAAAAGACATAGACACTGTCAACCCATACGCATTGATTTGTCAATTTTTTATTTATTTATTTAGTTTCATGTATGGAAGCCCCTCTAAAATGTCATTATTTTTATTTTTTTGTATAGGAATTGTAAAGCGGTTAACGAAATACATCTACCTATCAAGTTTCATCAGTGTAACGCTAATAGTTTAAATAATAATAGAATTAAGTAGCTGTGATATACGGATGGACAGACAGACTTGACGAAACTAATAAGAGTTCCGTTTTTGCCATTCGACTACGGAACCCTGAAAAGGGTAATTTTTACTTTATTTCCATTACTTTCTATTCTCTCGGATAACACCCTATCGTTTACTGTTAAAGAATATTTTCGGTGTTAAATCCGCTATATGTCAAGTTACTTTTTGCGCATAAAGATTCAAATAAATAAATATTTCGGCGTTCAAAAGAAAGTAAATTCATTTTTTAATTAAGGACATCACACACAGACACACACATCATAACAGACACAAGTTAATAAAACAGAGGAAATAAAAAAACAACTATAAACAATATTATTATCAAGCATGGCCAGTGTCTGATGTTCCGCCCTTATAGGCTCATGATAGGCTAGAAAATCGGATTATAATAAATAAATATAAATGTTGGACATCACTCACATACATCGCTCTGATCCCAAAGTAAGTAGCCAATGCAATTGTGTTGTTGAAATCAGACAACGGTGGTACCACAACACCCGGACCCGAGACAATTTATAGTTTTTTATTTATTTCTACGAGTATAATGACCCGACTGAGAATCGAATCCGGGAGCTCGGAGCGGCGACGCCTTGAAACCAGCGCCACTACCACGGAGGTCGTCAAATAATGATGATGAGGATTTCTGATGGTGAGTGTAAAAAAAATCCATTTTTAAAACTCAATCGTCTTTTATTTAAGAGAAGTTTTTTTGAAGTCTTTTGGAGTGTTATGTTACAGTCCCCATAGCCGATTTCGACTACGGTGGCCAGTCACAACGACTTACCGACTGCGCGGGACATATTATTGTGCACAAGTGTGTGTGCAAACACAGGTGCACTCTGTATTTCTTTCACTCTCATAGCCTGATGGGACAGCAATCTGACACGACCGGAGAGTGATCAAGCCCAGGACTTTTATGTGCTTTCCGAGGCATAGGGGTGAAACACCACCAACTTCCAAACTCCGGGCTACCCTAAGAATGTCTGAACAGAAAAACCCAGGTATATTTATATGGGCCGACCGGATGGATCGAACCCGGAACCTCTGGCGCAGCCGTCGCTTTAAAGTGCGACCCTCTTACCGTTGCTCCACCGAGGCAGATTAAGTTAAAGTTAAGTTATGTATATCGCAAATGTAAGGGTCAAATTTTTCACCTCTTATTTTTAAAGACTTCAAAAAAAAAGAAGGTACTTAATTCGACCTGTATTTATGTGATATCAACAGAATCAGATAAAACTATAGTTCAATTGGGTATAATTCAACTTAGGGTACAGCGTAAGTTTCATCAAAATCAGTCTAGTATTTATGAGATATGGGTAATTACTATATAAATCACGAATAAAAAATAAAAAATCCCTTTTAAAAACTTGTTAAATTTTTTCTAGTCGGAAAAAATCCTTTGTGAATTAAATATTAATAATTTAATAATAACACAAATTTATGAAAGGCGCTATCAAGGCCACCACCTGTCCACTTTAAGGGTGGTATATAGTCGCTACCACCTCGCGATTATCTTCTGTTTCTATTGACCATTGATTGAATTATAATACTGGTTTATGAAACTGACACCACGAACGAATTTTGTGCTCCATGAATCGACGCCACTTGTTATCAACTCATACAAACAGTTTAATGTTCACATTCAAAGGAGACAGCCGTAGGTCACCCCAGAGTCGATTTATGTTTGATTTGAGAAATACACCAAGACGACGACTACAGCGTGTTGCGAAAAATGATAAATGATTGAAACAAAATTATAAATTTACTTTACTTGTATCAAGCGGAGTTTGAAAATACAGAAAATGAGAGATGTTATGATTTAATACAACTTCCATGACCCGAAAATTATTTTGTTTGGTAGCATTTATAACTTGGATGAATTTATAAGCTAAGTGACGTCCGCTCACCAAAATGATGGATTGTGTCAAAGAATTGACAGTTAACTTTTGTAAGTAAGCGCTAGCAATTGCTTTTTTTGCGGTGTTTTTTTTTTCAAAGTGACGGTTCGCTTTGATTCACATTTGATTGCCTAGATGGCGCTTATTAGAAGTTTTTAAACTTAGGCCGCACAGATGGCGCTAGGTTCTTGGAAGTCGACTCTGCTAATAATTATTGACACTTCTAGTATGAGCCAAACATCATAAATATATTCCACCAAGTAGTGGAATTGGAGCCCTAGACGGTGTGGAAGAGATTGACTCTACATAGTTAATTACGTTTTTCGTGAAAATCCTGCTATCTACGGATACATTTATTATATATTCTACAACAAGATAAAAAAAAAAACGAATTCATACTAATTAACATTTGGTCTGTCGCATATGATTTTCTTTTAGGGCAAATAATATTTGGGGACGCGGCCATTTTCTTTCAAGGAATATGTCACAATCTTGTCATGAAGTTGCGACACATTTTATGCTTGGCGCAGCTTCTCTATACGTAGTAAAACGGCTGTTTTTAAACCGACTTCAAAAAAGGAGGAGGTTATCAATTCGACTGTATGTTTTTTTTGTATCTATGTTACCTCATATCTCAATAGTTTGTCGACTCATTGGAAAAAAAAATTCGCCTACCTAGAGAGAATACTTTCTAGTTGGTCCCATTGTTGCCAATTAGGGATCTGATGATGGGATCTTGGTGTAATCGAGGGAAACCCTCAAATTTTAAAGGCACGTATACTGTTTTTGTTTAGAATCTTAATGTTGACGTGTTACCATAACTTAGCCATCAAGCATCAACTATCACAGCACCGACTAAAAAGAAATTGTTTGCCTAAAATGAATTCCTTTCCTTTCAATGGCCAGGAGTTTATTTAAGACTTTTTAGTGCATTTTGGTGGTTTTGAAGTCGGTTTTTACTTTTAAGTTAATTTCTGTGGCGAAATATTTGAAAGCGATCTTCGAAAATGGTTAGGCCGCTGAGACCTCAATCGTATATACAAACTTGAGAACCACTGGCCCGATACAAAACGAACAATAACATAGCTAGCTTCAGAAAGAGTTAACTTTCATAAGTCGTTTCAAATTCAGTTCAGGAAACATCCAAGTCGTTGTTTATTTTGAGAACATTGTGTTTCTCATCTTATGACTTAGAATTTAAGACGTTTAGTTTATAATTTCATTTCTGTGTTTATAGTGTTTTGTCACTATACAAACTTAATAATATAAATTGCACTTGTGAAAAGCAACTTTGGCTCTGTGACAGACGAGGAATCGAACCCCGTGTCTTACGCTATCCCGGATAGGCATACGCCCGGATAGCGTAAGACACGGGGTTCGATTCCTCGTGTCATAGAGCCAAAGTTGCTTTTTACAAGTGCAATTTATACGTTTAGTTTATTTTGCACTTAGTATTGTTTTAAGGTCAAGTTCTCTCGCGCCTAATAATAATAATATTAAATATTCTTACTAGCACATCATATACAACAAATAATTACAGAAAACATCTTAAATATAGCAGGCGGTCTTATTGCTTGAAGCAATTTCTTCCATACAACCTTCAGGTAAGGAAAAGCATAAAGAATGAGAGAAATGGCATGGCCATGAAACATTTTAAACAAAAGAGAAAGTGGATGGAATTGATTTAAGAGAGATAAGAAAAGAGTCATATGTACACATTGTCTACATAAAATTACATGGTTATAAAAAAACATGTCATAACCCAAAATATATAAACTAATACACAAATATTATACATGTTTATACTATATTAATAACAAACAAGAAAAAAATAAAACTAAGACATGCAACATAAAAAAATAACTTAATATCTACCGATTCAAAAACGAAACCATTTCCTTGCGACAAGGAGGCTATGATGCTGAACTTTTCTAGTTTTATTATTAGCTGTTACAGAATTTAATATTATAAATAAATATCCTTTGGACATTCCCACACATCGCCATCTAGCCCCAAAGTAAGCTACTCAAAGCTTGTGTTATGGGTGCTAGACAACGAATATAATACTTAAATACTTTTTTTTTTGTAAATACATACATGATATACATAGAAAACACCCAGACCATAATAATATACCATATTATTATGAACAAACAGGTAAAAAAATAAATGCATTATCGGTTGCGACCAGCGGATGTGACAGTCACTTGGAGAAAAAAAAATAGTAAAAAGGGAATTAAAAATGATATTGTTAAAGAACCATAGCAATTAAAGACGAGAAAGTAAAAATGTCATGACTTTGCGCTTGAAAAAAGGCAGCGTTTTTGACTCCCTGATAGAAAGGGGCAGAGAGAGACTGCTTTTCCTAACCATTTTTCAACCACCTAACTCACATGACACGAAAACGAACGTCACTTAAAACAAAAGACAAGGAACTGAAAAGAGTTTAGATCTTAAGTGGGTATAACGTGGTGGTGACTCCGATAGTACCTCTAAAAAACAAAATGGAAGCCTAGGTAGTTCTTCCCTTAGACTCCTTAAAAACTGCGCTATTTTTAGCATCGGTGAAGTCGCGATGGTAACGCGCGTTAGCATCGATACAGTCGCGATGCAAAAGCTGGATATAAATCAATCAATCAATCAATCAAATCATGTATTGGTCATAGTCACATAATATTATATTGATATTTATTAATCATGTACTGAATTTTGACGACTGCATCGATACTAACGCGCGTTAGCACCGATAAGTCGCGCTTTTGCATCGATGCTAAGGTGCGACTGCATCGATGCTAAATTAAATATGTTCATTACGTGAGTCATGATGCTGAAGCGCGTTTTCAAAACGCGTGACTACATCGATGCTTAAAGTCGCAGTGTGTAAGGGGTCTTAGATATCTGGGCTTAGCTTTCCTTAGAAGTTTCTCTCATTTAAATGTTAACTTTAATTGTATAACCTCTAATCAAAAAGGCGGTTAAGACGCGGCTAATGTTTTGATTTAATTAATCTTAAGTTGTCACATGTCGTGAGATAACAGCTAGGCCATTTTAACCGACTTAATAAAGGAGTCGAAAAAGGGAATCCTTTACTTGATAAAAACCTTGTGCTACAAAGATGGAGATGTTACTGCCAAGAGCTTTACAGGGTGAACACAGACGAAGCTTCGGAAGAAAGGCAAACTTTTGAAACATTGCTTCATGAAGTCGAGGCTGCAATCACGAAACTTAAACAAAGAGCTAGTGGTGGTGACGGAATTACAGCGCAATTAATTAAGCACTTAGGACCATTAGGCATTAAATTAATGCACGCAATATGTCTTAAAGTCTGGAGAACTGGACAATGGCCAGAGGACTGGACTGAATCCATCATAATACCCTTACACAAGAAAGGATCTACCCAAAAATGCGAAAACTATCGTACCATATCTCTGATATCTCACGCGGGTAAAGTACTTCTACACATAATCAATAGGAGATTGGAGAACTTTATCCGTAGCCAGATAGCTAAGGAACAGGCTGGTTTCGTTAAAGGCAGAGGTACGCGGGAGCAAATTCTCAATAAAAGGCAGCTGATAGAAAAGTGTAGAGAATTCAACGTGCCATTGGCTCTCTGCTTTATTGACTACGCCAAAGCCTTCGACTGTATCAACTGGTCAAAAATGTGGGAAGTTATGAAAGAGATGGGCATACCTGAACACCTTATATCTCTCGTCCAAAATTTATATGTGGATGGTCAATCGAAGGTACGATTGGAAGACGCATTGTCTGAACCGTTTAAAACGGAACGCGGAGTTCGGCAAGGCTGCATTCTCTCCCCACAACTTTTCAACCTCGTAGGAAAGCATATAATGAGGAGAGTGCTAGAGGATTGGGGAGGAGGAATTCGGATTGGCGGTCACTTTATACATAACTTGCGTTTCGCCGATGATACCACACTGATAGGTGCAAGCGAAAGAGAGCTCGCCGAACTGCTACGAAGACTTGAAAGCGCAAGTATGGAGTACGGACTGCGGATTAACCGGAGCAAGACCAAACTGATGTTCGTTGACAGAGCGGAAGCCTTGCAAAGATCTTTCGAGATGCGTGACTTAGACACGGTGCAACAGTTTGTGTATCTGGGGTCCCTTGTTCGAAATGATGGAGATTGCGAAAAGGAAGTCGCTCGACGAGCTCAGATAGCAAAGTCAGCAGTTAAACGTTTGGAGAACATCTGGAAAAAACGTAACATCTATCGCAGCATGAAAGTGAAACTTATGCGTACTTTAGTTTTTTCTATCTTCCTTTATGCATCGGAAACATGGATACTCAAAGCTCGATTAAGATCTAGAATAGATGCGTTCGAAATGTGGTGTTCGCGTAAAATGTTGGGCATCCCGTGGACTGCGCGCCGCACTAACGTATCTATTCTTCAGGAGCTCAAAATAGAAACACGCCTGTCTACAATATGCCTCCAAAGGTCCCTTTCTTTCTTCGGTCATCTTGCCCGTCGGGAGCCGGAAAATCTGGAGATGCTTATACTGGTTGGGCACGTCGAAGGAAGAAGGAGTAGAGGTAGAGCACCCACTCGGTGGACAGATGCCATTTTGGAATGTGGCGTGAGGCAGGGGGGGCTGACATCTCCAAAACTCTTCAATCTTTATGTGAACGCACTTGTGGAGGAGCTCAGCAGCACGCATGTCGGCTGTCATATCGATGGAGTCTGCCTTAATAATATTAGTTACGCGGACGACATGGTGCTGCTGAGTGCCTCTGTGGGCGGACTGTCGCAGCTGCTTGACATTTGTGAAAAATATGCGAAGCAACACGGTTTGCTTTATAATGTAAAGAAAAGTGAGTGGATGATCTTTCAGGCCCGGGCGAGGTCCCTAAGTCAAACACCGAAACTTAGACTGAATGGTTGCCCCCTTAATAGAGTAGAACAATTTAAATACCTTGGGCACATTCTAACCCCAGACTTGAAAGACAATGCGGACATAGAAAGGGAGCGTAGGGCGTTGTCCGTTCGTGCGAATATGATAGCCCGCAGATTTGCGAGATGTTCAATAGGCGTCAAAATTACCCTGTTCAGGGCATTTTGCACGTCCTTCTACACGAGCAGTCTGTGGGTGAGCTATACGCAGAAGCAGTACAGCGCCCTACGAGTCCAATACAATAACGCATTCAGGGTGTTGTTGGGGCTGCCTCGTTCCTGTAGCGCCTCAGGGATGTTCGCAGAAGCGCGCGTGGATTGTTTTTATACAATCATGCGCAAGCGGTGCACATCCCTGGTGCGCAGGGTGCGGGCCAGCCCGAACAGGATCCTGCGCGTTTTCGCCGAGCGTTTTGACTGCCTGTATATGTATCACTGTAACATGGTACATGCACGGGACGATGTTAACTTTCTATTTTGACATGTTTTAAATTTATTTTGTAATTCAAATTTGTAATTGGTCCACTTGTTGACATAAAAATAAATTAATAATAATAATAATTTTACAGTCTATTAAGTGCAACACCCAAGAGGCAATCCACCGAGCCCAGGACAGGTATGCCTGGAGAGCCTTGACCCGCAACGCTGCTTTTAGTGGTCACGACCCTCAGACATGAGGAAACGACGAAGAAGAAGAATAAAGGAGTTAAGGATATTGTTGGAATTAGATAATATTTCAGTATGTTGATCTATAATGGCTTTTAAACAGGTGTGCAAAATTTCGTAAGTGTATGTATGTTTGTCCTCGGTTTTCTCAAAAACAAGATATTATAGCGAGATGATTCTTTTTTAGTTCGATTAAGTAGATTTTAAATTAGGGTACAGTGTACCTTTAATCAAAATTGGTCCAGTATTTTTGAGATATGGGTAAATAAGTAAAGTTACAAGTAAAAAAAATAATTAAAAAAATTAAACCACCTTCAAAAACTGACCAAAAAGTGTGGCTCTGAGTGTTGACTAACACTCTGTGTGTTGACAGTTGGCAGAGAAAGATAGACATCATGTTTTGACTCCAAATTAATTTGTTCCTCCTGAGTATGTTTTTGCAAAACTGTGTCTCATAATGTTATATTGTGTGCGAGACTATAATCTCACGATTGTAATCTGTTGTTTTTTAAACGAACTTCAAAAAAATGAGGTTCTCAGTTTGACCTGTATGTCTATTTGTACGTATATTTGTCCGCAAATATCTCGCGTTTGGCTGGACCGATTTCGTTGCAGATTCTAGTAAAGTATTTGTTACATTAAGAAGAAGGTTTTGGCTTTATTTTAGTTCAGTAAAGTACATAACAACTTAAACAATAACACAAATTGACATTTTTTTTTTAAAACCACCTTTAAGAAAAGCCACTCACTAAAAGGACTGAAATAACGCTAATAGGAGAAACAAACTCATTTGAAGTCGCTGAATGATGTGCGTACGTAGACTGCTGCTGTCCGTTAGGATTAAGGCGCTACCCAGATTTTCAACGCGCACACTAGCACCACTTTAGTAGAACAATCATAACTCGTTAAATAAAAGCACAATCAAAAATCTGCGAGACACGATTGTAGAACAGGTTCTACAGTTTATTTAGTACGTTTAAATTGTTTCTAAAGTACTTATCTGCAGTTACAGTTAGAAAAACTGGCCAAGTGCGAGTCGGACTCGCGCACTGAGGGTTCCGTGCCAACTTTAACTGAATTAGGGAATCCACTTACTTCTACTAAGTAAAATACCACAATATTTTGTCGACTGCAAGTATAACTTTGTTTTTCATAGTGTTTGTATGAAGTACAAAGTTATGTTTGCGGTTGTAGAAAATGTGCTATATCTCTAAAACTACTCGTTCGATCTCGTCCGAACCAATTTTCGTTGAAAGTATTTTTAAGATCTACATCATATATTTTTTTCAAAATTTATACTTGCTTGGTTTAGAAATTAGATGGGGGGGGACGCCCATTTTACCACTTTGGAAGCGTCTAGCTATGAAACGTTTGACTTTAGAAGAAAATGGTTTTAGAAACCTCTATGTTATTTTAAAAGACCTATCTATAGACACCCCACACGTATAGGTTTGTCAAAAAAAATTTTTTTTTCGTTTTAGTTTCATGTATGAGAGCCCCCCCTTAACTGTCATTATTTTTTATTGAAGTGAAAACTTCTTTAGCGGCGTTGAGCACTTTTGTGGGATGGGGGAAAAATGTGAAACTCGCGTCAGGACACGTGACCTGATCGAAAAACCGTAAGACGGTTGGCGAAATTATGGAGTAAGTTGATTTTTCTGAGAGATAAACTTTTTAATGTAATAAATTGTAATGTTTGTGTACGATAGCGCAATAAATAAATATTGTATTCTATAAAAATATTATATTATTATTATTATTATTGTATTCGATCATAAAAATGATAGTACTTTTATATTGATAATAACTATTCCAAAAAATCAAAAATGCACAACGTTGATATTCAAGTTTTCACTTCTGCCGGCACTCCCGGAGTGCTTTCACAGTTTTTTTTTTTGTATGAGAATCGGTAAGCGGTTAACAAGATACATCTTCCTACCAAATTTCAATTGTGTAATGCTTATAGTTACAGAATAAAATGGGTGTGACATACGGACGGACAGACAGACAGCCAGACAGACAGACAGACAGACTTGACGAAACTATAAGGGTTCCGTTTTTTGCCATTCGGCTACGGAACCCTAAAAATTGTCAAAACTGGCCATATTTAGCAGTTTTTCTAACTCTAACTACAGTAAACTACTTTATAAACAATTTAAATGTACTAAATAAACTATAAAACCGGTACTACAATCTTGTTTACCAGATTTTTGATTGGTATTTTATTTAACGAGTTATGATTTTTGTACTAAAGTGGCGCTAGTGTGCGCGTGAAAAATCCGGGTAGCGCCTTAACATAAGGCGGTTCAATTATGAAAGTATATTTTGGTAGATACTTACATGCCAACCTAATATGAAGAATACAGGAGGACACGCTCAGTCTCTTTATTTATGACCTAACCTGACCCACCACTTAGCCCAGTGATCCGTCATTTTAGTTAATCTACTAAAGTTAATGTATGAAGTTCGGTACAGTTTATAACAATTCGACAGATTACGATCTATCAGTACCGTTACCATGAGTTTACGACGGCTTTATTCGCTAGCGACGACGTAAAAAAGTCTATGGAAACTTGCACAGCGCCTCTAGCGTTCACGGACAGAACTAACATTTTCCATACAATAAGTTGGAGAATTTATAAGAAAATTGTTCGTTTTATTTACAATATTACGGTTAAAATTAATAAATAAATAGGTTGAGACATTTCAACCTATTATTGATTAATCTGTTAAATTGCTGGTTAGAAAAATTGGTCAAAAAAACTAATTTCTGTAACAGCTATTAATAAAGCTGGCTGGTTCTTAGCTCAAGGATTAGCATAGCTATCCAACGCGGCAACGCAGCCAGCATCATAGCCTCCTTGCCGGAAGGAAATAGTTTCGTTTTTTAAAAGGTCTGTTTTAAGTTTATTTTATATGTTGCATGTTTCAGTTTTTTTTCTTGTTTCTTGCTAATAAATATAATTCCTATAATCAAAATATGTTACAATGAAAATAATGTTCTGGCTGATATCCTTGATATGTGTCAATGATAGTCTGAGCTAAGGTTGGAAGAGGAAATTCTGCTCTTTTATTTTTGTTAACTTTAGTCATTACCTCTCCTTCTGTTCCTATAAAACTCTAAGAAGATTAACTATGAACTTTGAATAGGTATTAAATTCTATTAAAGTTAAAAAAAACAATTTCTTTTGTAAAAAGGTACTGTCATATATCGACCTCAAATGAAGGCAATGCCGCCAGTTGTTCCCCCTGCAGACGACAGTCCTAAATATGTTACTTACTAAGCTCGAGAAAGATAATATTTTATTCGTAAAAAAAAAAATCTCTTTCCTGAAAATTTACAAAATTTCAGTGGCGCCACCATTCAACTGACGATATTAATAAGTTTTAATCTTAATATCAAGATCTTCAAAGTATTTTCTATATCGATACCATAACTAACAAATAAAGACGCTAACTTGAAAATTCTGACACATCGAGAGAACATTACACAAACCACCATAATTGTTCACCGAAACTGTCCTAATCAAAAACACTCGGGTTCCAACCCTCAAATTATGGGAGGAAAATTCACACGTACACACATACGCAAACCTTTTATATATACGGGCGCAGCGGTTGGACGGCAGTCGATTCTGAGCCTCCAACGAGAGAGGTCGCGTTGAGAATTTCGCGAGTTTGAAATATAGTGTTGTGTCGTAGTATCACTTAGAATTAACGACCTAGGCAGTACCTCTGAGGTAAGTGCTATCATAGTCCCTACCGTGTGCTGTAATAAACCTTTAAAATGCGAACTTCTAAGGAAAAAGGTTTTTATTTCTTTTCTACATGATTTTAAATGTGGATATTTAATCGTTGTGAAAGTGATAAAATGTTAATGGAAAGCTTTTCAGCAGTTGATAGTTATAAAAGTTTGAGGTTCCAAAAGTATTTTAACTGTCGCATACAGGCATTACAGGCAAGATGAGTCTTAGTATTTGAGCTTAACTAACTTAGACAGGCTGTTTTAGGAAATAGTGTCAAGCAGAATTCCAAAAATAGGCATTTCCTTTGAGGCACATAAAAAAAAACAATTTTTTACCGTATTTCTACGATTCATGCAATTAACGAGTTGGTTTTTTTTTGGATTTTAGAGACTATAAGAAAAAATCGACAAATGGTGTGTTGTCTGGCGCATTTTATTGCAAATTACTTACAGGACATTTTCAAAAGTTTTTGTCATTTTTTTGACACTTGGTTATTGCAAATGATGGATGTTTCATGTGCACCTAAGGGTTCTGTATCTATAGACTAATGCTGAAAAATTTGTGTAGTTTTGTCCTCGAAATGCTACCATTATTTTTATTGTAAATAGAAACTATTCATAAAGTAGGTAGGTAATGATGTCTGTTACTAGACGTAAATTGATTTTTTTAAGCCTGTAGCAAAGAAAAATTGATTTACATAAAGGATTTTTTCATGATTTGAAGTCTTGGAAACATACCTTAGCTCTCGAAGATACTGTAAATTTAATGTTGTCATAATAATAAATAATAATAATAATAAATATTGGACACCAATCACATATATTGCTCTGATCCCAAATTAACTAGCTAATTGCACTTGTGTTATGGAAATTAGACACAACGTTGTTACCACAACACCCAGACCCGAGACAATATAGAAAAAAATGATTTCTACATTGACCCGACCGGGAATCGAACCCGGGACCTTGGAGCAGTGACGCATTAAAACCAGCGTGCTTAGCCACTACACCACGGAGGTCATCAAAATATATTTACTTATTCGTAGACGCTCACTGATCAAAAGGCCGCCGGCGGTCGCATAAACAAAAGCATAACAAAAGACTGTTGATAAACACATCCGTGACGAATTAAATATACTAAACTGAACCTAGTTATTTTTTATACATATGTACGTATGAAGTAGTATTTCTGTGTCCGTTCTATAGAAGTACCAGAGTTTGTGAAGAAAAAGAACCGTCAAGGCATTTGAGAGTTTATCTTTCTGACATGATTTATTAAATAAAATCACAACAATTGACAATATCAACACAATATAGATAAGGAATATTATCTTGTATTCTTGTGATTTTATTCAATAAATCATGTCTAAAAGATGTGCGAATAATGCTCAAAATTACGACTTTTATTTCGGATTGACGCCACAGAGTTAATTATATCATAAAAAAAAAACATAAGAAAATTAAATAAAACTAAGAAGTCATAGACCTGTGTCGGAAGTCTCGACATAGTTCCGTGTAAAACCACCAGGTGGCGCTCGAAAAATGCTGAGACAAAATTGGTGTTTTCGTGTATTTATTGATTGAGAAGAATTTTTGAATGATGCTTAAAAAACTACAAATATTTTTTAAGATGTATTAAAGATATAGCTACGTGAGTTAAAATTATATTTGATGAATTAGTAAATCATAAAATTGATATTGTCGACGCGAAATGTCAAAAATGATGCATCAGACTTCGCCCGCTGGATGTCTGTCTGTCTCTTCGATTTTTTGTGTTTACAGGATGACTGTGATCATCAGCCCCAAAGTAAAAGTCATAAATAAATAATTTCATTTACGACACAAAATGTCACTTACGATCGTCAATAATTAGTTATTATCAATAAATTATGACCTATATGGGGCTAGAACATGTCTCCTTATCTTTTGGGCCCTACTAGCTCTTCGAGACAAGACACAGACAATCTGGCAAGTGCTGAGAAAAAACGCCGGAACAAACTCAGTCACCACTAGCTGCCACAAAAATGATACAAATCAAAGTAAACAGGTAGGTACAACAGTTTGGTGCAGGCTAGACTGTCCATACATTCTCGTCATTAAGATATCCTTATAAATAAGTACTATATCCTTTGGACATTCCCACCCATCGCCATCTAGTCCCAAAGTAAGCTACTCAAAGCTTGTGTTATGGGTGCCAGACAACGGATATAATAAAATACTTTTTGTTTGTAAATACATACATGATATACATAGAAAACACCCAGACCAATACAAACAGACATGTTCATGCACACAAATGTTTGTATATAATTATTGTAATTATCGCTGTTGCATAAACAGTTGGGTAGATGGCGGTAACGTCACGAGTAATGACGTATCCATAAGAGACCACAACCAGCACGGTAGCTCAATTGATAGAGCGTTTGGCCTGGTTAGCCAAGAAGTTGCTGGTTCAAGTCCCGCCCTTGCGAAAATTTTTGGTTTCTTATTTCATCTTTATGAATATAATAATTATCGCTATTAATAACGTTTGGTGTGCCGATTATATTAAATTTTGCTCGCCAGCTCCGTACTATGATTTTAAAAATTTATTTACTGAAAAACCAAATTAAAGACCATACCGACCACGAGATCTGTGAGTCATCTCTTATCTGCCTGAAACATTTATATTTGATTTCACCGAAAAACATTCGTTTCCTTTCTACGAAAAAGCTTTAGGTTAGTAATTTGTTCCAAACCAATTGTAATGAAATCGTACAGTCGACAGCATATCAGGTTACCCACTTCTGTTGCAAAGTAGCCCTTATTACAACTGCATAAGATACCGTAGTAATTACCATGACGTGCTGTTGTCTGTACATTGACGTATTATTAAGGAAGAAAAGCAAATTTGGGGCGTGTATTATTTAATGATGTACCATTCTTTTTAAATAGATCATTTAAAAGAAGTTCCTTTTATTTGAAAATAAAAAAAATACAAACATATCTTTGTACTTTTTAATACTACACTAATATTATAAAGCTGAAGATTTAAGATTCCGTTACTGAATGGCAAAAACGGAACCCTTACGTAAAGTCCCCGTCAAGTCTGTCTGTCTGTCTTTCTGTCTGTCCGTTCGTCCGTGTGTCACAGCCACTTAATTCTGAAACTTTGTGGGTAAATGTATCCCGTAAACCGCTTTTCATACAACATACAAAAAATAAACATGAAACAGTAACAAAAAAAAGAGTTTCAAACCTATGAGTGCCTATAGGTCTTTTAAAATGACATCGAGGTTCCTAAAACCATTTTCTCTTAAAGTCTAACGTTTGAGAGATCGACGCTTTCAAAGTGGTAAAATGGGCATAAAGATATCTCGATAGATAAGTTAATTAGTTTTAACACTAACCACTGTAACTAGCAATATAAAAAAAAATATCAGATTTAAAAGTTTTAGCTACATTTCGATGTGGCTAAAAATTGCGCTAAAAAGTTGCCTAGAATAGTCATTACACTGCCTGTCTGAATGTGGCCCGGAGTTCCATTTTATTTCAATGATATCCAATTCCCATTCTGAAAATAGGTTTTGTAATAAGACTTACATTTCACGATTTCAACGTGACAACGAAGACGACCCGTCTGGTGTAGTGGTCGAGAAATCGCCTACTACGCAGCGGGTTGCGGGTTCGCTCCCCGCACAGTACAAACATTTTGAGTGCATAAACATGTCTGTTTGTATTGGTCTGGGTGTTTTCTATGTATATCATGTGTGTATTTACAAACAAAAAGTATTTAAGTATTATATCCGTTGTCCGGCACCCATAACACAAGCTTTGAGTAGCTTACTTTGGGACTAGATGGCGATTTGTGGGAATGTCCAAGGGATATTTATTATTTATTTATTATTTCTAAAAAAATAGGTTATTTAAACACACCTGCATACGGGAATTAACGCGATCGCGATAATAACAAATACCTTATGTTTTGGCCAGACGTTTCGATCGAATTTATCGAAAGGAGGTTATCTATTCGATTGAAAATCTAGGTGTGGGTGAAAACAATTAATGTAAGTTTCCAAAGCCAATATAATAATATGCGTCAGACATCACACAAGTGTCATAGTTTCGTAGTAAGGAATTTACATTATTGTGTTACAAATACCAGCGGGCGAAGTCTGATGCAACATTTTTGACATTTCTCGTAGACAATTTCAATTTTATGATTTTCTAATTCATCAAATATTATTTTAACTTATGTAGCTTGTATGTTAAATAAATCTTAAAAAATATTTGTAATTTTTAAGCTTCATTCGAAAATTCTTCTCCATCAATAAATACTCGAAAACACTAATTTTGTTACAGCATTTTTCGAGCGCCACCTGGTGGTTTTACAGGGAACTATGTCGAGACTTCCGACACAGACTACGGTTATGACGGGGGCGTCTCCCATAAATACTTAAATACATATGAACATCCATGACTCAGGTACAAATGTTCGTGCTCATCACACAAACATTTGCCCCTTGCGGGATTCGAACCCGCGACGGCGCACAGTGGGTCGAAACAGTAATATGAGGGACATAGAGTTTTTTTTTGACAAATCGTATTTTTTTGATTTTTTTGGATGATGACGATAGTCCTTTAGACACTCGTAAAGACATGTTATATAACATTTTTCACGAAACCTAATAGTTTGGCCATAAAAAAATAATTTGTGTTTTTTTTGTATGAAACAAGACCTAAAGTACTAAATATCTCCCAGGAACTGCTTGACCGTGCCTTATAATGACTTAGGGTGGCATAAGTTCATTGTGCACTAACATCCTAATCTATTTTTAGCTGCTCCAAACAGCAATTTTGCCTGTTAAACAGTTCGGAAAAAAGTATATTTTTGATAATCCTATTATGGAGTTATAATTACAATTCTAAGTAAAAGCGTCGATTAGGGTACTAGAAACTAATTACGTTGTTAGTCTACATTGTTCTGTACTATCAGAATCTTTTAAAACCTTTTTTTGTTATCATCGGATGACTTTGAAATAATAATGATGTCAGGTCATTAAGATATTAATTATACAAATAAAGAGATAATGGTTTGGGGTTTTACCTGCTCCTGTAAAATAAAAGCATCGATAAGGGTAGCAGGATCTAATTACGTAGTTTATTTACATTGTTCTTTATTAACAGAATCTTTCAAAACCCATTTTTCTTAGAATCGGATGACTTTAAAATAAAAATAATCTCGGGTAATTAAGTAAGACAACAGAGAATAGCAATTCCATAAAATATTAATATAATTTCTACAAAATAACACATATTTATAAATATTTGTTTAATAGTAATTAAAATATAAAACAAATAAAAAAAATGATTAAAATCTTACAATGCTTAAAATATATAAAAAAAATCTAAATTATAACAAAAACAAATATTAAACAATATGTACAAAAAATACAAAGCTTAAATTCTACAGCACCAATGATAATATTAGAGCTTGAAAGAAGATTGTTCGATATACTGTTTGTTATAGGTACTTTAATAATGATCAATATTGTGCTCAATATTTTCTACATTTATAATTTGTGGCCAATTATTTGGGGTTTCTAACCAATCTCTGTTTCTTCTTAAAAATTGGAGAAATGATCGATGGAATTTTGTCCACCTACTATTAATATAAGCTCAAAAACACTGGCAAAACTTTTTTAATTTAACACTGTTTTCTTCTCGTCCCATTTTCTGCATAAGATGATTATATAACTTTTCACTGTCTGTTAAAGATTTTAACGTTTCCCTGAGGATTACGAATAAATCTAAATTATTCACAATGGACTCCATTGTAATTGTAAGTAATAGATCGCAAATCAAGTTAAGTGTTACTGGTAAGGTTTCACAGCATAAACTATTTTTTAAAATGAATACACCTTCATTATATAACACAGTTCCAGGTTACTTACCCCCAACCCTTAACCATTGTCTCTTTAATATCCTAATTACCTGACATCATTATTACTTCAAAGTCATCCGATGATAACAAAAAAAGGTTTTAAAAGATTCTGATAGTACAGAACAATGTAAACTAACTACGTTATTAGTTTCTAGTACCCTAATCGACGCTTTTTCTTAGAATTGTAATTATAACCCCATAATAGGATTATCAAAAATATATTTCTTTCCGAACTGTTTAACAGGCAAAATTGCTGTTTGGAGCAGCTAAAAATAGATTAAGATGTTAGTGCACAATGCACTTATGCCACCCTAAGTCATTATAAGGCACGGTCAAGCAGTTCCTGGGAGATATTTAGTACTTTAGGTCTTGTTTCATACAAAAAAAACACAAATTATTTTTTTATGGGCAAACTATTAGGTTTCGTGAAAAATGTTATATAACATGTCTTTACGAGTGACTAAAGGACTATCGATCGGCATCCAAAAAAATACGATTTGTCAAAAAAACCTCTATGTCCCTCATATTACTGTTTCGACCCACTGTGCGGCGGCGTAATAACTTCAAAACCTAATTTAATCTATATGTAACTTAAAATCCTAAAACGAGAGCATTCGTTTGTCTTTTTTTACAGTGGAAAATTTACCCGTTTAGATAAAATCTTAAGACTATTGGCTCTTTTTCCTTGTCGGAATAATTGCAAGAATATTAGGTGTTTATATCGAGTCTCAAGAACAAAGAGTAAAAAGAAAACCGCCCAAGTGCGAATTGGACTCGCACATTAAGGGTTCCGTGCCAACTTTAACTGAAATAGAGATCCACTTAACCAAAATACCACAATATTTTGTTGACAGCAAATATAATTTTGGATTTCATAGTATTTGTATGAATAACAAAGTTATGTTTGTGGTTATTGAAAATTTGCTTTTCATAAAAGATTCTAGTTCGATCTAGTTTAAACTAATTTTCGTTGAAAGTCTTTCGTTGAAAGAATTATCACGTATTTTTTTTCAAAATTTACACTTGCTTAGTTTAAAACTTAGATGGGGGGACGCCCATATTACCACTTTGTAAGCGTCTATCTCTCAAACGTTAGACTTTAAAAGAAAATGTTTTTAGGAACCCCGATGTAATTTTAACAGACCTATCCATATAGACAACCTACACGCATAGGTTTGACAAAAAAAACGGGTGTACTCGGAGACTGCCGCGGTAAAGCTTTGCATAGAATTTTTGAACAACTAATGCAATTATAATTATTTATTTATTTTATTTATACAACCAACGCCACCTAAAGGCGGGTTGCTGAAATAAAGAGATAAGCGTGATATTTCAAAAAGTCGTTAAAAGTTCTGATAGTCATCGATAGATGGAAAAACTAAAAAGTATCACCGCTGTGCCGGTCGGAGTAGGGGGTGTTAGGTTATTTTCCTTACGGAATTTGAGGATTCGATCTCCACGCTCAAGGCCCGTGATAGAAGCTATGGAATAGCTTAAAAGTTTTAGTTTCATGTGTTCCCACACAAATATCATTATTTTTTAATTTTTGTATGAGAATCGTAAAGCGGTTGCAAGGAAACATCTAAAATAAAAAGAATAAAATGGCTGTGACATCCGGACGGATAGAAAACAGGCAGACTTGACGAAACTATAAGGGTTCGGTTTTTTGCCATTCGGCAACTAATTCCTAAAAGCTGAGTTTTCAAGCTTATTATTTAAAGCTAAATTGCCTGGTCAATTTCAGTGATTCAGGAGCTTTGAGGTTTATTAATAGGTCGACTTTATTTCCTTAACACATTTTATAACTATCTACGTCAAAAATCACAATTACTGCATTCCATTTCACTCGGTTTTCGTGAGACTTTTTAACATTCACCCGTTTTCAAATCTAATCTAGGGATGATAATATAAGTATATTTTCAACACACTTGCTCAAAATGACGTTTTTATTCCACCGATTTTTGGCCCATAATCATAGATATTAAACACGCGTGCTTTTTCTGTACATTATAGCACTAGTGCCTTTTGTTTATTAACCCGACCAATTTACATTTGTACCCTAGTATCAAGTAGTAAGTAAGAAGGTGAAGCGATATAATTTAGTCGGGTTATAACTTACACAACAAAACAGTATTTATGCTAAAAACAACAGTATGTACATATTTATTTCAATAAATGGTAAATCCAGCTTTATTACTAAAAATAACTCTAATTCATTTAAAATTTTCTGTAATTTGTGTTTTAAACACGAATTATTTCATTTTTAATCTTGGCTTTTGGCCGATCTAGTTCGCGCCTAAGTCTTGCGCGCGCATCGGTATCGCGGCAAGAAAAAAAAAAACAACGCGCCATTTTTCGTAAATAATAATTGACGACTGTGACGAAGTTTGGATTAATTATGAAGTTTAATATTAATGAAAATATCTACTTCAAGTGAAGAAAATGAAGAAAACCTATTATTAACCTCGCCGGACATACTACGTAACGAGGCGAAAAACGCGTGTGAAAGTCTTTGCCATCATAATCGAGTGAAATGTATTTTTACTAACTGTTTTAATAATTAAAAACTTAGTAAATGAAGAGTCTTGTTTTTTACTCGCAAGTGTGTTGAAAAACGTCGTATGATACGCGTGTGCCTGTGACCATTATATACGCGGCTTTCTTATGGCGCACTCGCTTTCGCTCGTGCGCACACAATATCGCCTTGTATATAATGGTCAACTTAGCACACTTGTATCATAATGTACTATTAAATGCTTGGTCCAAAAAATGTTTCATTAAATTATGCAAGTTTCATAAATAAAAAATATTCGTCGAATAAAATCCAATACGCCTAATTTATAAATGTCACCTGTTTGTCAGCAGTCACTTATATAAATGTCATTTTAAAATAATCGTTTTATACTTTTTAACCGACTTCAAAAAAGGAGGAGGTTATCAATTCGACTGTATGTTTTTTTTATCATTATTATTTTTTTTTGTATGTATGTTACCTCATATCTCAGTCGTTTGTCGACCGAATCGAAAAATTTTTCGCCTACTTAGAGGGTGTACCTTCTAGTTGGTCCCATTTTTTCCATTTTGGGATCTGATGATGGGATCTTGGTGTAATTGAGGGAAACCCTCAAATTTTAAAGGCACGTATAGTGTTTCTTTACTAGAATCTTAATGTTGACGTCTTGTTACGTGTGATAGTCAACATCTTGTGGGGCTGAGCTGATGGTGGAACTCCTTAACGCTTAGGAGTTCAGTAATTATAATGACGGAACTTATGATAGTTAATTTGTAGCTTCTTAAAAAATAGAATCATAAGGTGCATTCCCCCCCCCCCCCCAAAAAATAAACTTTAAAAAAAGTAAAAACCGACTTCAAAACCAAAATGCACTAAAAAGTATTAAATAAACTCTTCACCATTAAAAGGAAAGGAATCCGTTTTAGGCAAACAATTTCTTTTTGGAGTCGGTGCCATCACTTTGACCATCAAGCATCAACTATCACAGCACCGACTCCAAAAAGAAATTGTTTGCCTAAAACGGATTCCTTTCCTTTTAATGGTGAAGAGTTTATTTAATACTTTTTAGTGCATTTTGGTTTTGAAGTCGGTTTTTACTTTTTTTTAAAGTTTATTTTTTTTCAGTGGAATAAGTCTTTTCTGACGTTAATAAAATCAACCCTTAGTTTAATACTAATCTAGGCTCATAATCTAAGCTGGGTTGCAAACTATTACGTTACTAAAAAAAAATATTTTTACAGGGTGTAAAAAGTACGCGTAATTTGAGGGGGTAAAAGTAACTGTGCATTCATTAATCCATAGTGATTAATTTAGAAATAATAAAAGCGAAAAAAATATGTTCAACGGACATAGCCTCGAGAATCAGTAAGCTCAAGTGGCAATGCGCAGGGCACATAGCGCGAAGAACTCATGGCCGTTGGGGCAGAAAGTTCTAGATTGGAGACCCTTCGACCAAAGACACAGCGTAGGTCTTCGACTGACAGTATGGACAGACGACCTTGTAATGATCGCCGGATCACACTGGATGCAGATGTTAGTGATCGGTCGCTGTGGAAAGCCGTGGGGGAGGCCTATGATCAGCAGTGGACGTCCTTTGGCTGATAATGATGATGATGATGATGACTTCTTGTAACGAGCCTCGCTCCATCATAGGGTGGCCCCACAGCCCGCACGGTTAATCTCAATAATCTCCTAAAAATCATCTACTTAGAAGAATAAATATATTTTTGCTATTACAAATTAAACCAGAAATGCGACTGAATTACTATTTTCTTATTTGGTAATAACATATTCTGTGAAAAAAATTTTTTTGCCTGTACTTGATTGACAACCCTCTTGAATTCGACTCGTACTTTTTTTACACTGTATTATAAAAATAGTCGAAAAATAAATACCTCCACTAAAGAACCTAACTCGCAATAGATATCTCTTAACAATGTAATTGAGATATTACAGCAGCGTTATTAAAATTAAAATATTTGAGTAATATGGCGAGGCCTTTCTATAAAAACATTTCA
Source organism: Pyrausta purpuralis (assembly GCA_963924145.1). Taxonomy (NCBI): domain Eukaryota; kingdom Metazoa; phylum Arthropoda; class Insecta; order Lepidoptera; family Crambidae; genus Pyrausta; species Pyrausta purpuralis. The sequence continues at coordinate 6,939,527 of OZ001672.1, forward strand.
TTAATTGGATGTTTTCATCGCCGGTAATGTAATATGTTCTTTACAATACGATGTAATATAATATTCTTTACAATACGGTTCTCTAGAGAATGTATAAAAAACCGGCCAAGTGCGAGTCGAACTCGTACATTAAGGGTTCCGTGCCAACTTTAATTGCATTAGACATTCAATTACTTCCATTTAGCCAAAATAGCACAATATTTTGTTAACAGCAAATATAACTTTGTTTTTCATAGTATTTGTATGAATAACAAAGTTATGATTGCGGTTCTTGCAAATGTGCTATCTCAAAAACTTATCGTTCGATGCCGTCCAAACCAAGTGTCGTTGAAAGTATTTGTTAAGATCTACATAATATATTTTTTTAAAATTAAGATGTGGGAAATTAGATGAGGGGAGGGGGGACGCCCATTTTACCACTTTCGAAGTGTCTCAGCTATGAAACGTTAGACTATAAAAGGAAATGGTTTTAGAAACCTCGATGTCATATTAAAATATCCCAAACGCATACGTTTGACAAAAAAATCGGATTTAGTTTCATATATGGAAGGCCCCCTCCCCACTTAAATATCATTATTTTTATATTTTATATAAGAATCCTAAAGCGGTTAGCAGGATACATCTTTTTGCCAAATTGCAACAATGTGATGCTTATGCTAACAGAATAAAGTGGCTGTGACATACGTTTGGACAGACAGACAGACTGGACGAAAATTTAAGGGTTCCGTTTTTTGCTATTCGGCTACGGAACCCTAAAAATGATCAGATAATTTGTTTAATGATTCAGACATCTTGATTCTTTCGTGTTACTAATAGGCAGCTTAAAGTCTTTTTTTTAAATAACCCTCATTTCCTTATCTTTACAGGTAGGTGTCGTTCCATACTTCAGACTTCAGAAGGTAAATCGATCGTTTATTGTAAGATGTATTTTACTTTTCTTAATAAATTACATCAAAATATAATTGAATTACCCTAAGATAAATTCAAATCGATTGTTAAACAATGTTTAATGAGTAAAGGATATTATAAACTAGATTATTATATGAACGATAACAATGTATGGTCTAGCATGTACACACACAGAACACAAAAACCGGCCAAGTGCGAGTCGGACTCGCGCACTGGGGGTCCGTGCCAATTTTAGCTGAATGAGGGAATCCATCCACTTACATTCACTTAGTAAAATACCACAATATTTTCTTGACAGCAAATATAACTTTGTTTTGTCATAGTTTATGTATGAAGAACAAAGTTATGTTTGCGGTTGTTGAAAATGTGCTATATCTTAAAAAAATCTAATTCGATCTCGTCCAAACCAATTTTCGTTGAAAGTATTTGTTAAGGTCTACATTACATTCATTTTTTAAATTTTCACTCGCTTAGTTTAGAAGTTAGATGGGGGGGGGGACGCCAATTTTACCACTTTGGAAGCGTCTAGCTATGAAACGTTAGACTTTAAAAGAAAATGGTTTGAGGAACCTCTATGTCATTTTAAAAGACCTATCGACAGACACCCCACACGCATAGGTTTGACAAAAAAATAGATCGGTTTTAGTTTCATGTATGGGAGAACATTCCAATCGATTTTAAACAATGTTTAATGAGTAAAGGATATTGTAAACTAGATTATTATATGAACGATTACAATGTATGTTCTAGCGTGTACACACACAGAACACTTAATCAAAATTTTTAATATTTTAAAAAGAGGTATTGACAATACTGCGAAGTTTTAACTTCTGTCTGAGTACATAAAAAGTAACAAATATTCAACTAAAATAAACTCTCAAAGTTTAAATAAGAAACCAATAATTGTGCACGGGCAGGATGGCCCACCGTTGCATAAACAGATGGGTAGGTATATAGCGCTAACGTCACGCGTAATGACGTATCCATAAAATACCAGATATTTCGCACCGTTCGGATCGACAGCACGGTAGCTCAATTGGAAGAGCGTTTGGCCCGGCTAGCCAGAAGTTGTATGTTGGTTTCTTATTTTATTTTTTACAATATTAAATATGACACTGAGTGTTAAAAACATTTAAAACCATAAAATGAAACTGTAATATTTTCTTATTTTTTAAATTTTGGCTTTTGCACTCAAAAATAACGCTTAGAAAAATCTATCTCAATATCTTTCAGCAAAAATGAGAAAGATCTAGATCGTACCGTGGCTAAATCTATTCTATCCTCAGAAATCGGTTTCCCGCGTATGTTTTCTATCATAAAGAATGATTTGTGTCCTGTTCAATTCTGTTTCTAAGTAATGTCGGGAAAAATAGGGAGGAAAATAAATTATAAAGCTACGCGCACCGGGTGCTTTTAAGAATAAAAGTGAGGTGATAAAAAACCTAAGCTTAGCAAAAAACATTCCTGTGAAATTCGTCATGAATGTAAAAAAAAAAATTGTGACCCTAGAGGTTTACTGCGTCTACAAAAATGTTGGTTGTCCGAATTATCTTTCAACCCTAGGGCTGATTTCCAGGATCAAAAGTATAGGATTCTAATGTATTTTTCCTATGGCTAAATCAATCTATCTCTATGGTTCAAATTCTTTGAGAGTCATGACTAAAATTCATTCATATGTTTAAAAAAAAACATCCGATCTAGCATTAAAGTTTATTTGTGTATTATATTCTTTATTGCACAGACCAAAGAATGTACAAGTCAACAGAAACAATTTAGGCAGTGCAAAGTACACAAAAAACAGGCTTAGTACGAGTCGGATTAAGGGTTCCTTGCTAACTTTTCACTGAATTTGGGTTAACCAATTTTTGCCATTCGACTACAGAACCCTTAAAACATCATTTTTTGCATCAAAGCTTATTGGTATTTTATATTCTTTATTGCACAGAACAAAGAATGTACAAATGGCGGAATTAATGCTCAAAGCATTCTCTACCAGTCAACTATTAGGTGAAGCAGAAACGATTGAGGCGGTGTAACAGAACACAAAAAAAGCAACATACGAGTATTATATGTACTATTAAAATACTTAAAATATAAACCTAGACAAACATACTTGACTACATTTATTCATACATATCTTATCAAGGAACCAATATTTGAACCACTCGCGTCAAAATAGCGTGTGATAGCGTTTAAAGATTAAAGTCTCGCACGAAAATCAGTTTCAGTTCCCCACAGGAGTCATAGGAAAAGAAAGCTAAATTTTGTGGGTACTCACATCTATAATTCGCTTGAGTTTCGTTCATTTTCAATTCGTTTTTGAACAAAACCACACGCCATATATCCAAGCGAGTGATTCAAAAAGAGGTGTCCAGATTTCATCACAATTTCGCATTCTGGAACAAAATCTGTGAAAGGTATAGTCGGACTCGGATTCAATTTTGACACTTTCATACAATTTTTTCACTATAAGCCTCGGATCAGTTGGTACCACGGTCGATTCACTGTATTTTATTAATTGGAAAAATGAAACAACCCAAACTTTTGTTCAAACCTTTTTATTTTCGAATGTCCTTTTTTGCTGACGGCGACGCAATGATCGAACAGCAGTACGATCATCTACTTTAGGATAAAGCATGTCGAAATAAACAAAACAGAGCCATAAATTCCAATTGTTAAAAACTATGTCAGACAAGGAATCGAACCCTGTGTCTTACGCTTTCAAGGCAAATGCCTGTACCATTCGGCCACCGAAACATTGTCGACAATGTGTCGGTAAATAAGTTTTTATTGTGACAAAACGCTATGTTAATAAGAAATAAAATTTAAAACAGGGCCATTTGAACATGGGACTAACAGAAAGCCTCATAAAGATGCTCAAAATCTCACAACGAGCGATGGAGAGGACTATGCTCGGTGTTTCTCTCCGAGATCGAATCAGAAACGAGGCGGCAGGGCACATAGCGCGAGGAACTGATGGCCATTGGAGCAGAAAAGTTCTAGATTGGACATGATTGACGGACGACCTTGTTTAGATTGCAGGATCACACTGGATGCAGACCGCTTGTGATCGGTCGCAGTGGAAAACCGTGGAGCCAAAGGAATTGGCTGATAATGATGATGATAATGATAACAGAAAGCGCTGATTCCACCGTTTCGTCATTGTGATTAACTTCTACTCCGTTTGGGAATTTGTCATTCTGTCACAATATTGTGATACTATTCACAGCTTTTTGGATGGAGTAAATCGCTAGCAAGACCCACGATGAAATCGTTAGTCGTTATTTTCATTGGCTTTGCGTTTGATTGTGAGCTTTCAAATTCAAGTCTTCCTTATTTTTTGTCTTATTAATTATGTTTTTGGTCCAAAACAGTGAAGCTTTTTTTCAAGACTTTTTTATCGTTCACTAGTTCGTATTTTCAATTCGTGTTTAGCTAGTCAGTCAGTCTAGTCATTTAAAAAGGCCTATCCATAGATGTCCCACATGCATAGGTTAGAACAAAGAAAACTTTTTGTTTTATTTCCATGTATGAAAGGTATTTGTATAAGAATCGTAAAGCGGTTATCAAGATACACCTACCTACCATGTTTCATCTAGGTATTGCGAATCGGTTCAGAATAAAGTGGCTGTGACATACGGGCGAACAGACAGACATACTTGACGAAACTATAAGGGTTCCGTTTTTGCCATTCGGCTGTGGAACCCTAAAAATGAGTTCGTTTAAACTCTTGTGGGCACTCACAAAGTGGGCTCACTCAGTGGGCATTCACAAAGTTGTCACCTCGTGATATCCTACAGTGTAGTTAATCAAAGACTCGCCCACTCGGACCGGATCGATTCCTGGGCCAGTCGGTTTTGATTTATGGTAAACGTTTTTATTGCTTTTTGCTTTGTGTTGGTGTTGGGTTTAGGTGTGCTAGATATTTTAGGGTAAACGTTTTGGGATAAATATTGTAGAATCAATGAGCAGTTTTATTCGTAAATGGCCGAACCAAAAAATATAAACCGGTCAAGTGCGAGTTGGACTCGCGCACTGAGGGTTAAAATACATAATATAGTGATTATAGAGCTCCAGTAGTTCCTGAGATTAGCACGTTCGACAAACAAACTCTTCAGCTTTATAATATTAGCAAAGACTTTTTATGACTTTTTTTACCCGTTCTCGATTTCCAAGGTTAGATTCGACCAAACATAAATATACGAAGGATAATTTTGTTCTTCGATTTTATATTCGAATAACACAAAGTCGTTTTTCGACTTAAAATAGAAATAGGATTCATAAAGATGAAATAACAAACCAAACATTTGCGCACGGGCGGGACTCGAACCAGCAACTTCGTGGCTAACCGGGCCAAACGCTCTACCAATTGAGCTACTGTGCTGTCTGTCCGATCTTACGAATTTGTGGTCTCTTACGGACACGTCATTACGCGAGACGTTTAGCGCCATCTACCCGTCTGTTTATGCAACAGGTGTTTGGTTTCTTATTTCATCTTTATGAATATAAAATGACACTGAGAGTTAAAAACATTCTAAACCATCTGATCTACTATTTATGTCCAGTATCGTTACCATGAGTTTACGAAGGTTTTACTCGCTAGCGACGACGTAAAAAAAGTCTATGGAAAATTGCACAGCGCCTCTAGTGGTCTCTTACAGAACTAAAATTTTCCATACATTTTTTTAACGTCACTAGCGAGTGAAACTGTCGTAAACTCATGGTAACGGTACTTAGGGTACCATAGGGCTCTTAGGATTTGAACCCGTTAGTGTTACTTTTTATAGTCTGCAGTTAGACCCATTTGACGGAGGCGTTATAAAACCCTTTGCTATATCAGTAGTTGGTGTAGCAAACACAATGAGGGCATATATATCGACGGAAAAAACCTAATTGCTGTAAGTGAACAAAAACCAATTTTAGAGTTGAGCCGAAAAACAATTTGAAGAGTGGAAAAAACAATTTGAAAAGAGGAAAAATTGCGATTACCTGAAATTGTTTACCGGGAGTTTAGAAAATGAGCTATCTTAAAGATTTTGATGTGCTCTTTTCGAATTCCAACTTTGCCACCTCGTATCTCAGCCGCTCGCGCCGCCTTCTTGAAAAAATGGCGTCTAATAGTACTTTTCAGACGATATCACTTTTTTGATTCATTTGTCGATATAAATATCTACTAAATAATTAAATAAAAAAATTGCAAAGCTGTATACGTTGCAATTTATCTCAACTTTAATTAAACAAGAAATTGGTAGTACAGCCAAAATAATTTCTTTTGTTAAAGTTTCCCCCAGCCTATTTCGACAACGGTTGCCACACAACGACTAACTGACTGCGCGGAAGATATTATAGTGCACAAGTGTGTGCGCAAACACAGGTGCACTCATTATTTTTTTCACTTTCATAGCCTGATGAGACAGCAATCTGATACGACCGAAGAGAGATCAGGCGCAGGACCAACGGCTTTGCTTGCTTACCGAGGCACGGGGGTGAAACACCGCCAACTTCCAAACTCCGGGCTTCCCTAAGCATTTCTGAAGAAAAACACAGGTACACATTTTTGGCCCGTCCCGGGGATCGAACCCGGGACCTCAGTCGCAGCCGTCGCTTTAAAGTGCGACCCTTTTACAGCTGCGCCACCGAGGCAGTTATGCTAATATATACCGATATTTATGTATACCATAACATCAGAATCTATTCACTTAATATCTTGTTTTACGTAAATGCATTTTGCGGTGCATCCTTCTGCATCTAGGAGGCTTATAGTGTATCAGTAGGAGAGCTTATATTTCAACTGTTTGTGAGCAGAATGGCATATTTCTGTAGATAAATGTTAAACAATGTACGAAATAAGGTTTCATTCCATTTAGCTCAACTAACTGATATTGATTCAATATAAACTTAAAAAAAAACTTCGAAGGAAGGTAGATCGATATGTCTGCCAATAACAGCTTACCCGCAACAACTTCAGTTACGCCGTGACCATGGCACTTGCAATAGTGCCAAAATATCAGAAACTGAAAAATAAACTTTAAAAAAAGTAAAAACCGACTTCAAAACCAAAATGCACTAAAAAGTCTTAAATAAACTCTTCACCATTGAAAGGAAAGGAATCCGTTTTAGGCAAACAATTTCTTTTTGGAGTCGGTGCTGTGATAGTTGATGCTTGATGGTCAAAGTGATGGCACCGACTCCAAAAAAAAATTGTTTGCCTAAAACGGATTCCTTTCCTTTCAATGGTGAAGAGTTTATTTAAGACTTTTTAGTGCATTTTGGTTTTGAAGTCGGTTTTTACTTTTTTTAAAGTTTATTTTATTTCTTTATTTTTAGTGATTACATAAGAGGGGGGGGGGGGGAGTTGCACCTTATGATTCTATTTTTTACGAAGCTACAAATCACCTATCATAAGTTTCGTCATTATAATTACTGAACTCCTAGGCGTTAAGGAGTTCCACCATCAGCTCAGCCCCATAAAATGTTGACTATCAGACGTAACAACACGTCAACATTAAGATTCTAGTAAAGAAACACTATACGTGCCTTTAAAATTTGAGGGTTTCTGTCAAATACACCAAGATCCCATCATCAGATCCCAAAATGGAAAAAATGGGACCAACTAGAAGGTATACCCTCTAAGTAGGTGAAAATTTTTTTCGATTCGGTAGACAAACGACTGAGATATGAGGTAACATACATACAAAAAAAAATAATGATAAAAAAAAAAACATACAGTCGAATTGATAACCTCCTCCTTTTTTGAAGTCGGTTAAAAAATAATAAGGTAAATGGTAGCAATCCCGTTACGATCAATTAAAAATAAAAAAATCTTTAGCAAAAAAATTATAAAATGACAATGTCATATCTTCGAGACGGCTACTTCAATTTCTATCATACATAGATTAGAACCATCGCTAAGAACTAGTTATACAAAAGAAAAAACATGTTTAGGAGCTCCAGTGTCAACAAACAGACACACAAACACACAGATAGCGGTCATACTTTGACGACCCGTCTGGTGTAGTGGTCGAGAAATCGCCTACTACGCAGCGGGTGCGGGTTCGATCCCCGCACAATACAAACATTTGTGTGCATGAACATGTCTGTTTGTATTGGTCTGGGTGTTTTCTATGTATATCATGTATGTATTTACAAAAAAAAAAGTATTTAAGTATTATATCCGTTGTCTGGCACCCATAACACAAGCTTTGAGTAGCTTACTTTGGGGCTAGATGGCGATGTGTGGGAATGTCCAAAGGATATTTATTTATTATTATTATTATTATTATACTTATAACACCTTTATTTTTACATCGGGGGCTTAAAATGAGTGACGACACATTAAACCCAGTGGTTAGTGCTTCTGACTACAGGATCAGCGATCGTGGGTTCAAATCCCTGAGTGATGAGCACAACGCACACAAACATTTTAATTATCTAATACTAACAAAAATCGGAGTCTCGTAATACTCTACCTCCGTTGTTTTAGTCAGTGACATCCAACTCAGGGATTATAATATGAGTTGTGCTTATTCTAAAAATTATCTTCTTCTATTTTCTTTTAATTATATGTTAGTTTTATAAAATAACTTTTTCTCATAAATCTTTTCACAACATCCCTAAAAATATCAAAACGAATGGGGAAACTTGCATCCTCGTGTGAAACTCAAGCGTACCTACGAAACACTACGCCGTAGCTAGTAAGCTACAGGCGAACTGGCGTTTGTAGTTTCGACTCGCTCGCTAGTATCGTAGTTATAAATTGATTTTGCAGGTTTTTTCCATATTTTTGGGAATCAGTATCGTTTGTACAACCACCCCTGAGTCGGGCGTCCCTGACCGAAACAATACACAAGAAACAATACAATGAAATATAAATAGTAATAGTCCCCCTAGCCGATTTCGACTACGGTGGCCAGTCATAACGACTTACTGACTACGCAAAACATATTATAGTGCACAAGTGTGTGCGCGAACATAGGTGCACTCTCTATTCCTTTCACTCTCATATCCCGATGGGGCAGCAATCTGACACGAACGGAGAAAGATCAGGCGCAGGACCTACGGCTTTACGTGCTTAGCGAGCACGGATTGAAACACCGCCATCTTCCAAATTCCGCGCTTCGTGCTTTCTGAACAGAAAACACAGGTACACATTTTTGGCCAGAGCCAGGGATCGAACCCATGACCTCTGGCGCAGCCATCGCTACAAATTGCGACCCTCTAACCGCTGCGCCACCGAGGCAGTTAAATATACAGCTCATAAAAACGTAATAAAAACATTCCTACGTCGTAGCATTCGTAGTATAGTTTGCTACGAAATGACTACGAAATTACTGTCTTCATTAAATAATTTTAAGTATTTTTGTTTTCTAACTGCTTAGCAACAGATCTTAAACAAGAAATCTACTTTCAAGGAGGTATTTAATATTAACAAGGAACTGAGCAAACAACTTTATTTAATTTCTTGTAGTTACTAGCTGTGTTGCTAACGCTGTTGTCCGTAACGCTGTGGAATAAGCTAAAAATTTTATTCCACTCCTTCATCTTCTTTTTATTTAAGAGCTATGCTCTTGTCGGTGGATTTTTTTTCCAATTTATTCGATACCATGCCATTTCCTTGACTACTTGGTACGACTTGACTTCTAACTTTTGCTTAATTTACGTCATGATGCCCTTCTAGGTGTTCCTTTTTTTCTCCGCCCTTCAACTTTTCCCTCTATGATGATCTTTATTAAGTATTGTCATTTCACTCCTTTTTGCCCAATTTAAACATTTTATTTCTTAATAAGTTTTCAATTGCCGTGTTTATTAGGATAGTTAAGTATTCGATAGGTCCAAATATATGTAAAAAAAGTTTGGTGACATTTTAGCGGTTGTTTTCACGCAGCAGCGGTTAAAGTCTAAAGCAAAATTTTAGACATTTTGCGTAGACTACACTGAGACAAAACTCGTTTTTTCATGTATTCATTGCTTGAGGCGAATATGTCAAAAAAAATACATTGATTCATAAGATTTAGGGCTGATGGCTGATTTTTCAATAGTCAGATAAGAAATATTCGTCGAACAAAATACAATATGGCTAATTTAAAAACGTCACATAATTGTCAGAAATCATACATAACTGTCACTTTTTAAAATCTGTCGCTGTATAATTTATCAGTCTGATAAGTTTTATCTGACAATTGAAAAATCGGCTCTTATTAAAGATAATAGCTAATATAGCTATTAGCTACGTCAGAGAAAAAAAATCATGAAACAGAAAATTTTAAATGTTGACGCGTAATGTCAAAAATTGTGCTTCAGACTTCAACTACTTCGGCTGTACATTCGAGTACGAATATAATGTTTATTTATTCTATTAATTTTGATAGAAAGAAAAATAAATACATACTGATTTTTCAATTTAAATAATCGATCATATTTTTTCATTTTTTTAATTTTTTTCCTATTATAGGACACCCTATATGTTTAATCTTTCACACAGCAAAGAAGTACATATTTAACACCAACACGTAAAAAATACAAAAAAGCGTACACATGATGTTGAAATTTGACATATTTTACTTTTTCGCACACTTGTCTCGAGATCAAGATGAAAGGCACCAGCGTGAATCTTTCCAAAATAAGCAAACATACACGCAAAATACCAAACTTTCTCAACTCGCTATAAATAACTTCAAAAGTACGCGGCAGTCCCTGTTTAGGGATCCGTATCCAAATGGAAAACACGGAACCCTAATAGTTTCGTCAAGTCTGTCTGTATGTACGTCCATATGTCACAGCCACTTTATTCTGCAACTATAAGCATCACATTGTTGAAATTTGGTAGGAAGGTGTATCCTGTTAACCTCTTTGCGATTTTCACACAAAAATTAAAAAGTAATTATGCTTAAGGGAAGGCTCCGATACATGAAATTAAAACCTCAAATCATTTTTTTGTCAAATCTGTACATGTAGGGTATCTGTGGATAGATCTTTTAAAATGACATAGAAGTTTCTAAAACCATTTTCTCTAAAAGTCTAACGTTTGAGAGATTGACGACCCGTCTGGTGTAGTGGTCGAGAAATCGCCTACTACGCAGCGGGTGCGGGTTCGATCCCCGCACAATACAAACATTTGTGTGCATGAACATGTCTGTTTGTATTGGTCTGGGTGTTTTCTATGTATATCATGTATGTATTTACAAAAAAAAAAGTATATAAGTATTATATCCGTTGTCTGGCACCCATAACACAAGCTTTGAGTAGCTTACTTTGGGGCTAGATGGCGATGTGTGGGAATGTCCAAAGGATATTATTATTATTATAGACGCTTTCAAAGTGGTAAAATTAGCGTCCCCGCATCTAACTTTAAACTAAGTGAGTGTAAATTTTGAAAAAAAAAATGCACAGTGTAGATCTTGACAAAAACTTTCAACGAAAATGGGTTTGGACGCGACCGAACTAGAAGACTTTGAGATATAGCAAATTTTCAACAAGAGAGACGAGATTTTTACATAACTTTATTATGCATACAACTACTATGAAAACAAAGTAATATTTGTTATCAACAAAATATTGTGGTATTTTAGCTAAGTGGAAGTCAATGGATTTCTTAATTTAGTTCAAGTGGCACGGAACCCTTAGTGTACGAGTCCGACTGGCACTTGGCCGGTTTTTATTACTAAGTAATAAACTAAGTTATCACTGCTCGCCTTTTTTAGTCTTATAAGAAAATACTGAACATTTGATTTTAAATGATTGTTTATGAGGACTTAAATATATATCAAAATTTTAAAACCCCTCGATATATATAATTTTAAAGTCATGTTGACTTTACTATGGCTTTTTTTCAATATCAAACATGTAACACGGTGCCTAATTTTGAATCGAATGGACATTTGGAAGGTAGTCCGATCCGCTAATCATTTATTAAAGAGATCTTCAAACGAATGATCAGGTCATGGTTATCTTACCATATCCTTTTATATCATTGAAGTAGCGCGGAACTTAATTCGCATCTAAGCCGAACCAAATTCGTGTTTATTTTTTATTATTTGTATTGGAACCGTAAAGCGGTTATCAAGATACTGTGTAATAGTACTAGGTTCAGAATAAAGTGGCTGTGACATGCGGGCGGATAGACAGACTTGACGTAACTATAATGAATCCGTTTTTTGCCATTCGGCTACGGAACCATAAAAAGTTTATAATCTTCAAACGGCTGATCAGATCTTTAGGAAACATTACTAACATTCCAAACAAAATTAACAAAATGAACAGAAATTAATACATGAAAATCGGTTTATCCGTTTTACAGCTATGATACCAGAGACAGATACACAGATACATAGGTAGACACGTTAAGCTTATTACAATCCACTCTTTTTTTGAATCGGGCGTTAATAAAGCAAAAAAAGTATACAATTTCTTGTCTGGGAAAATTGACCAAAAAATTTCGAATAGATACTATAGTGTTTGTCCGTGACCTCATTAGTCATAATATAGTAATATTGGACACCAATCACATACTTGCTCTGATCCCAAAGTAAGTAGCTAATGCACTTGTTGATTGCAATTGGAATTCAGACACAAAGGTGGTACCACAACACCCAGACCCCGGACAACATAGAAAAATATGATTTCTATATTGACCCGACCGGGAATCGAGCCCGGGACCTCAGAGCGGCAACGCCTTGAAACCTTAGCCACAACACCACGGAAGTCGACTTAATAATAAGTAATGGATTTTCCATAAAAACTGAGATAAGTATTAGTTTTATGTTTTTCAAACAAACTGTTAAGCTGTTTCCTAGCTCAAAGGATAAGCATAGCTATCCAATGCGGCAACGCAACCAGCATCATAGCCTCCTTACCGTGATTTCCACGGTTTCATTTTTAAATAAGCAGATTTTAAGGTTTTTTTTTTGTTGCATGTCTTACTTTTAATTCTTGTTTGTTTTTAATTAAGAAAACAAGCAGCTTAAGGAAATTTTAAAATATAAATATTAATAAAGTCACTCTGAAATTGGTTTTCAGCACTATCATGACTTGCGCTGAAAAAACAGTCCACTTTTTCCTGAAACACATGGTTGCCCGCGGCTAAAGATAACGTCTTTCATTGTCACACAGAATAAAGCTTTGTATTTGAAATAAGGTGATAAAAAACATTCGAGTTTCACCTACTTTACAATGTGTAAGTTCTGGTTAGCGTAAACTGTCAGATACTACATACGATATGACGTTATATTTTCAGTAAAAAACAAACCCTCATTAAGTTTTATACTAAACTAAGTATTAGTCTTTGTAATATGCTTTTTACATCTTTCTTTCATTTTCTTCCCGTGCCTTGAAGAGAACGTTAAGCTGTTGGTCCTACGTCTGATCTCCTCAGGTCGTGACAGATTGCGCATTGAGAGTGAAAGGAATAGAGACTGCACCTGTGTTTGCGCACATACTGCTACATTATAATTTGTCCCGCGCAGTCGGTTAGTCGTTGTAACTGACCATTATTGTCGAAATCCGCTAGAGGGTTTATCAAATAGGCTTGTCAGATTACAAGCCTATCTAGCCCATATAATAGTCCCTATTTGATAGGTGCATAAACAATACACAGTCCACTCTCTTAACAATGAGACGGTTCCGTACCATCATTCATTATCATCATTATCAGCCAAAAGACGTCCACTGCTAAACATAGGCCTCCCCCACGGCTTTCCACAGCGATCCCCAGCAGTCTGCATCCAGTTTGATCCTGCGATCTTTATAAAGTCGTCTGTCCATCTTGTCGGTGGACGTCCTGTGCTGCGTCTTTGGTCGAAGGGTCTCCAATCTAGAACTATCCTGCCACAACGGCCATCAGTGCTTCACGCTATGTGCCCTGCCCATTGGCACTTGAGCTTACTGATTCTTCTCGGCTATGTCCGTTACCTTAGTTCTTCTACGTATCTCCTCATTTCTGATTTAATCCCGTAGAGAAACACCCAGCATAGCCCTCTCCATCGCTCGTTGTGTGACTTTGAGCTTCATTATAAGGCCCATAGATAGAGACCATATTTCAGATCCGTATGTCATCACTGATAACACACACTGGTTGAAGACTTTCGTCTTCAGACACTGAGGTAGTTGAGATGAGAAGACCGTTCTGGTTCCGTACAGTTTTTCAAAAAAGACGGTGTAAGAAAATCAATCCTTGTACATTTTATGAGCTAGTCAGCAATAAATAAGCCAGACTAAAAGAGTAGATACGGTAAAAGAGAGATTTTTCGAGTCCTAAACTAAGTGGAACTCTTTTTTCCTTATTTTATGTGACAAAAACGTGCCGTTTGTAACTAGAGGCAGTATTTTACCTGTCTGACAATGCCTGCGGGTAGAAAAGGGTTTTTCATAGTTAAAATTGATACAGAAAGGCCTGCTAACAGTATAACTAAGTAATAATAAATAATAAATATTCTTTATTGCACAAATAAGGACACAAGTAACAGTAACAATACAGGCAAATCATTTCTACAATATTGGCGGTCTTATCGCTGGAAGCGATCTCTTCCAGACAACCATTGGGTAGAGGAAACAACGTTAATCAGTTAAGTAATAGATTTTTTTAACTAACTTCAAAAAAGGAGGAGGTTATCAATTCGAATTTTTGTTGTAAGGGTTCCGTAGCCGAATGGCAAAAACGGAACCCTTATAGTTTCGTCAAGTCTGTCCGTCTCCCCGTCCGTATGTCACAGCCACTTTATTCACACGGAACCCTTAGTGTGCGAGTCCGACTCACACTGGACCGTTTTTTTTGTTGCGCTGCCTTGTATCGTATGATAGTCATTTGAAGACACCGATTTGAAAAAAATAACGCTAACTTAGATGTTATACTTAGATGTTATGTGCAATCGAGGGAAACCTTCAAATATTAAAGACACGTGTAGTTTTTTTGAATTAGAATCTTAATGTTGACATGTTGTAACGTCTGATAGTCAACATTGTGTGGAGCTGAGCCAATGGTGGAACTCCTTACCGTTGAGGAGTTCGGTGATTTTAATGACATAACTTATGATAGGTGATTTGTAGCTTCTTAAAAAACGGAGAAAGACAAGTAAAAACCGACTTCAAAACCGAAATGCACTATAAAGTCGGTGACGGTTGGAGTCGGTACCATCACTTTGACCATCTCAAGCATCAAATATCAGAGCACCGACTCCAAAAAGAAATTGTTCGCCTAAAATGGATTCCGTTCCTTTAAAGGGTCAAGATATTATTTAAGACTTTTCAGTGCATTTCGATTTTGAAGTCGGTTTTCAAGTTTTTTTTTTCGGTCCACCCGTTTTGGAATTATACATGGCGTAATAAGCACGACTCTTTTTTGTGCATATAGATATAAATAGAAGAAATGATAAGAATTCATATTATTATAATAAAGCTGAAGAGTTTGTTTGTTATAACACGCTTATCTCAGTATCTACTGGACCAATTAAAAATGTAAGGCTATAAAACATTACGATATGACTTCTAATAACAGAGCAACAATGAAAAATGTTGCAAAAGCAGAGGTTAAATATCATGAATATCCCTTTTAAGAGCTTTCGTTGCGTATGCAGCTTAAGCCGTTTAAGTGAAATAATTGGATTTTTCTCCTTAAAATAATGTACAATAAAGTCCGCGACAGCATATGTCTACCTGATATGGTTTACTCCCTACAAATTTTTTTATGTTCATAAGTATTGGACACCAATCACATACATTGCTCTGATCCCAAAGAAAGTAGCTAATGCACTTGTGTTATGGAAAATCAGACACAACGGTGGTACCACAACACCCAGACCTGTGACAATATAGAAACAAAAAATCTATATTGACCCAACCGGGAATCGAATCCGGGACCGCTGAGTGGCGACGCCTTGAAACCAGCGTGCTTAGCCACTACACCGCGGAGGTCGTCAAATATAAATATATAAATTTGATTAATAAAAAATATACTTTCAAAGGTGTTTTGACACACACGGGTATTGATTCTTATCAAAATAATTATATTCATTATCATGAACACATAATTTTCTTCAAAATATCCTTTGGTATCACATGATTTTAACTAGTATCTTAGAAGCTACGAGTATCACAGTTTTAAAATAATTGCGCACCAAAATAATGCTTCTAACCGCTATGGTTGCTTGCCTCTAACTTCCAATGAAAATAGGTGTTTTGCGTTGAAACATTTTACGGGAAATTCGAAATGCATGCGGGCGACGCCGCTCAGGACCGTTGTTAATAAATCTATACTAATATTATAAAGCTGAAGAGTTTGTTTGTTTGTTTGTTTGTTTGTTTGTTTGTTTGAACGCGCTAATCTCAAAAACTACTGGCCCGATTTGAAAAATTATTTTTTCAAATCGGATATTAGATAGTCCAATTATCGAGGAAGGCTTTAGGCTATATAACATAAAGATACGACTCATAAGACCACAGCAGAAATGAAAAATGTTGCGAAAACGGGAGAAAGATATTCCTTTTAAGAGCTTCCGCTGCATACGCTGCGAAAACCGCTTAAGTTACACAAAAATCATGTATGACAGGATTGTTCAGCATTAAGAGTTCTATAATAAAGTCCGCAACAGCATATGTGTATCTTTTATGGTTGACTTACTACAACCTTTTTTATGTTAATAAATTTGTAAAAAAATAATGCATTATTTTAGAGGTGTATTATACACACAGGTATTTATTCATATCAAAATAAATACATTCATCATCACGAGCATTTCATTTAGAACCAAGTTGCCCTTTATATCATTTGATTTCAATGAAAATTTCACAACGTGCGCTTGCGCTAATATATTATAAAGCTGAAGAGTTTGTTTGTTTGAACGCGCTTATCCCAGGAACTGCTGGACCGATTTGAAAAAATATTTCTGTGTTGGATAGCTTATTTATCGAGAAAGGCTTTAGGATATAAAACATGACGCTGCGACGGGAGGGGAGGGAGCAAACTCAAAACGCGCGGACGAAGTCGCGGGGGACCGCTAGTAATCTATACTAATATTATAAAGCTGAAGAGTTTGTTTGTTTGTTTGTTTGTTTGAACGCGCTAATCTCAGAAACTACTGGCCCGATTTGAAAAATTATTTTTACGTTAAGTAGTCCATTTATCGAGGAAGGCTTTAGGCTATATAACATAAAGATACGACTCATAAGACCACAGCAGAAATGAAAAATGTTGCGAAAACGGGAGACAGATATTCCTTTTGAGAGCTTCCGCTGCATACGCTGCGGAAACCGCTTAAGTTACACAAAAATCATGTATGACAAGATTGTTCAGCATTAAGAGTTTTATAATAAAGTCCGCAACAGCATATGTCTATCTTTTATGGTTGACTTATTACAACCTTTTTTATGTTAATAAATTTGTAAAAAAATAATGCATTATTTTCAGAGGTGCATTATACACACAGGTATTTATTCTTATCAAAATAAATACATTCATCATCACGAGCATTTCATTGAGAACCAAGTTGCCCTTTATATTATTTGATTTCAATAAATATCTTAGGAGCTATCACAGTTTTAACATAACTCCGCACCAAAATAATGTTCGCAGCTTAAGTACAACGTGCGCTTGCGCTAATATATTATAAAGCTGAAGAGTTTGTTTGTTTGAAAGCGCTTATCTAAGGAACTGCTGGACCGATTTGAAAAAATATTTCTGTGTTGGATAGCTCATTTATCGAGAAAGGCTTTAGGATATAAAACATGACGCTGCGACGGGAGGGGAGGAAGCAAACTTAAAACGCGCGGACGAAGTCGCGGGGGACCGCTAGTCATAAATATGCGCCATACTACACACCAATTGTCGTGGTTTCGAAGTCATCTTTCTGTTGAATACATTAGCATATTACATATAAATAAATAAATAAATAAATAAATAAATAAATAAATAAATAAATATCCTTTGGACATTCCCACACATCGCCATCTAGCCCCAAAGTAAGCTACTCAAAGCTTGTGTTATGGGTGCCAGACAACGGATATAATACTTACATACTTTTTTTTTTGTAAATACATACATGATATACATCGAAAACACCCAGACCAATACAAACAGACATGTTCATGCACACAAATGTTTGTATTGTGCGGGGATCGAACCCGCACCCGCTGCGTAGTAGGCGATTTCTCGACCACTACACCAGACGGGTCGTTTGGACATATTTAACCTTGGCTCTCTTCAGAATTAAAAATAATTTTCTTTTATTTGTGTTTTTTTTTGGATGTCATCAATATCATCACTTTTATCATTCATAGTTTTGTATTTATTAAGTATATGTATTCTATGTATGTTTATTTGTCTTTTGCTTATGTATCCTATTATATATTCATGTAATATGAGTATGTATGTTTATGTTAGTGCATTTTAATTCCTTTTTTGTACCACTCCTCTCACTTATTATTAATATTCCGCCACTAATTAAACTCTCTGCATTACCAGGTGGTTGACTGGTAGAGAATGCCATAAGGCATTAAGTCTGCCAATTGTACATTTTACAGTGCAATAAAGTTTAAATAAATAAATATTACGAGGTAAACTTTCCAAATTTTGAAATCACTCGCTTCAAGTTGGCATGTGATAGGTATTGATTGATGGCTGATTTTCCAATGAAAATAATATAACACGGGAGTGATTTATAAAAAGATAACCAAATTAAAGAGTACTTAACGTCTGTATATAAAGTGATTTTCATTGATTTTTCATTAGTTTTCGAACGAAATTCACTCGCCATATTCAAGCGAATTTCGAAAATATGGCCCTGGCTTCGGTCGTGACATCCTTCAGGAGAGATACAATAAATATTCTTCATTGCACAAGCAAGGACACAGAAAATTCACAAGTGAAAAATACACAGTAAGAGCCTACTGCGTGTATATATTTAGAGAACTACCTGCTTTCATTTACATAATGGTGGCCTTTTTTCGATAGGATCTGGTTTCGTTTTTGTCACTAACGTCCGGCTTTGTCCGCGCGGATGAAAACGAAATCCATATCAAAATCGGTCCAATAGTGAGACATTTGCGGACAAGCAAACAAACATACAAGTTGAACTGAGAACGCTCTTATTTTGAAGTCTTTGATTGATGATTGACGACGCGTTTGGTGTATTGATTAAACCTCCTGGCCGGGTCCGAATCCCGCAAGGGGCAAATGTTTGTGTGATGAGCACGATCATTTGTACCTAAGTCATAATTATCAGCCAAAAGACGTCCACTGCTGAACATAGGCCTGCCCCACGGCTTTCCACAACGACCGATCACTAGCGGTCTGCATCAAGTTTGATCCTGCGATCTGTACAAGGTCGTCTGTCTGTCCATCTTGTCGATGGATGTCCTCCTCTGCGTCTTTGGTCGAAGGGTCTCCAATCTAGAACTTTCCTGCCTCAACGGCAATCAGTTCTTCGCGCTATGTGCCCTCCCCATTGCCACATGAGCTGAGCTACCTGAGTCATGGATGTTTAATATGTTTTTAAGTATTTATGAGAGACGCCCCCGTAATAATCGTTGTCTGGTATTCGTAACACAAGGAAGACAATTCCCTACTTCGAAACCATGAACATCCAACCATCTAGCGCATATAAAAAATAATATCTTTTGGTTTGGATACTTTCATATTGAGGTAACTCTATATCAAGACCTCATTGACTTCTACGAGTATATTAGAGGTCCGGGCAAACCTCGTTTCTCTTCTATGTCCTATTCAGGGCTGCGACGGACCCAAAAAAATTGGCCAAGTGCGAGTCGGACTTGCGCATTGAGGGTTCCGTGCCAACGTTTACTAAATTAGGTTATCCATTTACTTTCACTAGGTAGAATACCACAATATTTTGTTTACAGTAAATATAACTTTGTTTTTCATAGTGTTTAGTTTATGTTATGTTTGCAGTTTTTGCAAGTGTGCTATATCTCAAAAACTACTAGTTCGATCCCGTCTAAGTGTTTGTTGAGATCTATGTTACACTTTCATTTTTTAAAATTTACACTCGCTTTGTTATCAAACGTTAGACTTTAATAGGACCCCCCCCCCCTTAAACATCATTATTTTTAATTTTTTTTACAAGAATTACTTATGCAAAACAGAGAAGATTTTTTGTATTCGTCTAATCTCTGCTGGTTCTTAGGTCATTTTAGATTTCGTGATTTCGCTTTGCGAACCACTCTTTTCACGTTCTAAATTAAAACACATCATACAGAACGATGAAACGAATCAACATATCAAAAGGCTGTTATTTGAACTTCCAAATCCTCTTAGCGTCAATACTATTGTCAACCCGAGGCGAATACCGATCGAGGAGATTTCCTAATGCCGTAGGGATATGTCTAGAGATGTGCTAGACTGGAAGCAAATTATCGGATATAATCTGACATTTGAAAACTGTTGTTTTTTGATGTTAACGGTCTGAACTTGCTATTGCATGGTATGAAAAAGTAAGATGATTATTTAAAAGATGTATGTATGGACTTACATGATCACTGCAAACATTGTAAACCTTTTGAAAAGAGGCATTGACAATAGTGACTGAGTTTGTTGCGCAGCTTCTTCTCAGCACTAGCCCACAATTGTCCCGAAGCTGTGGTTGGGTTTATATTGGGACGTGTCAAAATGCCCCCAGTGGGTCAATTTGATAAATTACTTTGATGACTTTTATGGTCAGTATCATCCTTGACTCAGGCACTTGGAAACGACACTAATAAATTTCTTTTATGACTTTTATGGTCAGTAGCATCCTTGACTTAGGCACTTGTAAGTGACACCTTTCACACAGGCTGTTGTTTTGGTCAGCGACCTCCCACTCAGGCGTGGTTGTACACAAACGATATTGATGCCAAAAAAATATACAAATAAAAATATTAAAATAATATTTTTCAATGGGAAAAGAAACGAATTCATTTTTTTATTACAATACTAGCAAGCGAGTCGGAAACTACTAAAGCCCAGTTTACACCCAACACGTATTAATGGTTCCCGCTGAAAATCAATATCTCGGCATGCTTACATGCCTTTTTTCTTTAGGAATTAAAGCTATTTTTCTTGTGAATAAAGTTATTTGCAATAACAGGCCACACGCTGTTGCTCTGATCACTAAATAAGTAGCTAATGCACTTGTGTTATGTAAATCAGAAACAACGGTGGTACCACAACACCCAGACCCGAGACAATATAGAAAGCTCTGATTCCTACATTGTCCCGACCGGTAATCGAACCCGGGATCTAGGAGCATCAACGCCTTGAAACGCAGCGTGCTTAGCCACTACACCATGGAGGTCGTCGAAATCAATATCCAAAACCAATACTATCTTAGTTCTATTATATCCGAATTTATCCGAAATCGCTTGAATTTGACATCACTAACTTATATCACGTCAGGGACCTTAAAAGGAGAACAAAGGTATATAAGGGTTTTGTACTGACTAGATGAAGGGTTTTGTGTGAAATGTTAAGTTTCATTCAACTATACACACATCCAAAAAGTTACCGCAAAAAGTTCAATTTTAGACACTATAAACCACCATTTTTAATTAGATAGACCAGAATGACGATTTTTCAATTTCGTAATTCTACTTCTTTTGATCTAATTCTACTTATTCTTATAGGTAAAAAATAAAGTCCCTTCACATGCAATACCAATACTTTGTATGACTTCAACCTATTTTGACTATTTACTAAATTCTATAAATACACTATTAGAAATTATGATTACTTTGCAGGTAACATGATCTTAAAACAAAACTTGTTTTTTTTTTGTAATCCAAAACTTTTTTATTTTATGCAAATAATTTTCTGCACAACACAAATTCAAACTATACCCCATCAATTATTCTATAATAATATATTTCTCAAACTTTTGTAATTCGAACGTAAGATGATTTTATAAATCGATTTAGGTCGATGTTTTGGCACCCATCTCAAAGAATCAGCCCTTAAAGCTGGTGCAGCAGCGGAGTTGGCTGTAAACGACAAACGTCGCAAGTACGTCTCACTTGCAAGTGATTATATGTTTGTGCTGTTTAACGTTGAAACACTAGGGCATTTTGCTCAATTTTTGTACAGAAAAGTTACTTCAAAAGTAATTCTGTTACGGCCAATAATAAAGCTGGCTGGTTCCTAGCTCAAAGGATCAGCATAGCTATCCAACGCGGCAACGCAGCCAGCATCATAGCCTCCTCGCCGCAAGGAAATGGTTTCGTTTTTGAATACGTAGATTTTAAGTTTAGTTGTCATGTTGGATGTCTTAGTTAAAACTTTTGTAGTGACTAGGTCCAAAAATATCTCTATAAATGAAAGTATTTATTGATTTCTATCTGTCAGCCTTAAAGATCAATTGAACTCTTTCTCAGTATCCGTTCATCTTTATTAAAGTTTCATTTCCGATAGTCGGAACCTTTTCTTTGAAGTTTGTGACCCTGAAAACGAAAGACTTACAAAGAGTCACCGAGGCATTACGTAAACTGCAATCGATCGTAATAGCGATTGAAAACCGTGTATTGGGATTGTGCCCGACGACGACGCCTCAAACTATTAGCAGACGTTGAAATGACAAATGGCTGGCTGTCATTACGAAAAGAAATTAAACCAAAGTTTTTAAAATAAAAAGCGGCCAAGTGCGAGTCGGACTCGCGCACTGAGGGTTCCGTGCCAACTTTAAATGAATAAGGGAATCCACTTTCTTCTACTTAGTAAAATACCACAATATTTTGTAGACTACAAATATAACTTTGTTTTTTATATAGTGTTTGTATGAAGTACAAAGTTATGTTTGCGGTTGTTGAAAACATGCTATATCTCAAAAACTACTCGTTTGATCTCGTCCAAACCAGTTTTCGTTGATAGTGTTTGTTACGATCTATATTATATTTTTTTTCAAAATTTACACTCTCTTGGTTTAGAAGTTAGATAGGGGGGACGCCCATTTTACCACTTTGGAAGCGGATAGCTATGAAACGTTAGAATTTAAAAGAAAATGGTTTTAGGAACCTCAATATCATTTTAAAAGACCTATCTAAAGACACCCCACACGCATAGGTATGACAAAATAAAATTTTGGTTATAGTTTCATGTATGGGAGGGCCCCTTAAATGACATAATTTTTTATTTTTTGTATGAGAATCAGTAAGCGGTTAACCGAATACATCTTCCAACTAAATTTCAACAGTGTAATGCTTATAGTTACAGAATAAAATGGCTATGACATACGGACGGACAGACTGACAGACTTGAAGAAACAATAAGGGTTCCGTTTTTTGCCATTCGGCTACGGAACCCTAAAAAATTGTACAATCTATACAGAGTGATTTTTATCAGTACCAAAAATTTGTGTAAAGACTCCACTGATGAATATGAACAACTTTTACTATGGGGGCAATAGTGAAATCAAGAAAAAAAAGCAGTTCCGTTCATTTTGACCGCGCGCCAATTGAACTTTTGTATGGAACAGCGGGTTTTACACAAAATTTCGGTACTGATAATAAAGTCACCCTGTATAGATTGTACGAAGTCGATTTTCACTTATAAGCAATATGTAAATAAAACTGTCCGGTCCGAAAGGGTCATCAAAAGTTACTTCAATAACATAACCAGTACAAGTATTACATTTAACGCAATTCATTAAAACTTTTTTTTATCGATTTTCAAAGTCATCAAGCTTTGCACCTATTTACCCTAAAACGGGGGAATTCTCAAAATGCGTTATCACTCCTGTCGCGCTACCTGCGAGTGCCCGTGCAACTCTGCGCCTCCCGCGCGCCCCGTCTATCCCCTTTGGGTTGCCATGTATGCTTTTTTTAATAGGTATTTTTTCTAATATTTTATGAAGATTATTACACAATTAGAACATAATCACGATACTTAATAACCTCTTATGGGGAAGATCTGTGGTCGAGTGGTGTAGGCATGCGCTCGGATAGCGTAACACATGTTTTTCCTCACGGTCGTGGACTGTCTGACACAGTAGCTTTTTAAAAGTGCAATTTATATTATTAAGTTTGTATAGTGACAAACTCCAATAAAATAAATAAAAAAGTTTATAAAACTAAAACCCGACAACTTAAAAGACGTTCTAAAAAGTACGAAACAAGAACTTTAGTTTAATTTATTTTTATATTGTATTAATTTATTGTTATAATGAACCTGTTTTTCTACAGTAGGTGGCATACGATCACGGCGATCCTTTAAGACTATTTTCTTGTTTCGTACTTTTTAGAGTTAACAGCAGCTATTAGATAGCTTATTTATCGAGAAAGGCTTTAGGCTATAAAACACGTCGGGAGAGAACGGAGCAAATTCAAAACGTGCGGTCGAAGTCGCGGAGATCCGCTAGAGAATCGATAAAGTTTGGTAATATCACTGCTATCCTGTCCAAAAGTTTCGAAAGAAAGCTTAACATAACGACGTAACAGTGTGTGCACACAGAAAATGTGAGAATAGTGTCTGAAAAGTGAAGACTGTTTGTGAAAGAACTTAAAAGAGTTTAGGGTTCCTCTCAATGACGGTGGGTTGAAACGCTTTGTGGGTTTCAGGTTTATAACAGTACTAACGGTCCCTATAGTGACTTAGTTCGCACGTTTTGAGTTTGCTTCCTCCCCTCCCGTCGCAACTTGATGTTATATCCTAAGTAATAAGTTTTTTTTTAAACCGGTCCGGTAGTTGAATTTATTCTGTAAAGAATAACTGCTTGGGCCATCTGTTTCATGAACAGACGGCTAGATGGCGCTAAGCGTCGCGCAATTGACGTTTTCATAAGAAACCACAAATTTCGCAGCAAACTCTTTAGCTTTATAATATTAGTATTAATTAGGTACCGTAGCCCGTGAGAGGAACTGGGGAACATTAGACGACCCGTCTGGTGTAGTGGTCGAGAAATCGCCTACTACGCAGCGGGTGCGGCTTCGATCCCCGCACAATACAAACATTTGTGTGCATGAACATGTCTGTTTGTATTGGTCTGGGTGTTTTCTATGTATATCATGTATGTGCAAACAAAAAGTATTTAAGTATAATATCCGTTGTCTGGCACCCATAACACAAGCTTTGAGTAGCTTACTTTGAGACTAGATGGCGATGGGTGGTAATGACCAAAGGATATTTTTAACCGTCTTAAAGCCACGCAAACCCACGTTATGAATCATCTTAATTAACCTCTAGGACATGTTATCCTTTTTTGACACTCCATATAATTTTTGTGTAAAAATTATGTTATAATTCAACATAGTAATGGTATGTGATGTATTATCCATAATGTTTACGTTTTCAACATTGCATTTCTTGACCCGGATCCCTGGTTCGATTCCCGGTCGGGTCAATATAGAAATCAAAGTTTTCTGTATTTTCTCGGGTCTGGGTGTTGTGCTTCTTCTTATTTTGGGATCAGAGCAATGTATGTAATTGGTGTCCAATTTTTTTGAAATTATATTAATCCACGCCACCTCATAACATACGCAATCAACGAATTTATATTATAACACACATCAGAAAAACCAAGCTTTGCCTCAAGGAGGCAGGGTGAAATTTCAAGAATAAGTTTCTTACGTGACCTTATTATGAAAGAAATGGGAGCTTTCGTTAGATACCAAACGGAGCTTTTTCCTGCTCCAATTTGGTTAAAATGACGGTTCATATTTTTGAGAATAATAATGATGTTTGGGCATTAGTTAATGCTTACTTAAAAGGGGTGAAACATTTTTGTGAATTTAGAACGCGTGTTACTTACGTAAATTGATTATAAATAAGTAATAAAGGAAAGAAAACTAAACCCAAAAAAAAACCGACCAAGTGCGAGTCGGACTCGCGTACTGAGGGTTCCGTGCCAACTTTAACTGATTAAGGAATTCACTTAGTTAAAATACCACAATATTTTGTTGACAGCAAATATAACTTTGTTTTTCATAGTGTTTGTATAAAGAACAAAGTTATGTTTGCGGTTGTTGAAAAGGAGCTATATCTCTAAAACTACTAGTTCGATCTCGTTCAAACCAATTTTCGTTGAAAGTTTTGTTAAGACATTATACATTTTTTTCAAAATTTACACTCGCCTAGTTTAAAAGTTAGATGGGGGGGAGACGCCCGTTTTACCACTTTGGAAGCGTGTATCTTTCAAACGTTAGACTTTAAAAAGAAAATGGTTTTGGGAACCTAATTGTCATTTTAAAAGTTTCATGTATGGGAGCCCCCCCTTAAATATCATTATTTTTTGTATAATAATTTTAAGGCGGTTAACAGGATACATCTTTCTACCAAATTTCAACAGCGTGATGCTTATAGGTACAGAATAAAGTGGCTGTGACATACGGACGGACAGACGGACAGACAGACTTGACGAAACTATAAGGATTCCGTTTTTTGCCATTCGGCTACGGAACCCTAAAAAGCAAAAATGAGAGGTAAAATAAGTGTGCCCCTACTAAGTGAAGCCAACAGTATACGTGTAAGTATACATGTTTACATAAATAAATTCATCTTTCTTTCTTTCTTTATAAATATATTAATAACAAGTGTTTTCGTAAACACAATTATTTCTTAAAATTGACCATGGTCGAAGTAATGATTTAATAGTATTTATTGCATTAGTGGAGATTTGGTACCTTTTGAATTGTTATTTTTTTCTGTTGTTGTTTTTAGGGTTCCGTAGCCGAATGGCAAATAATTGAACTCTTATAGTTTCGTCAAGTCTGTCTGTCTGTCTGTCCGTCCGTATGTTACAGCCACTTTATTCTGTAACTATACGCATCACACTGTTGAAATTTGGAAGGAAGATGTATCTTGTTAACCGCTTTACGATTCTTATACACAGAATAAAAAAAATGGTATTTAATGGGGGGAGCTAAGTTTTTGAGATATAGCACATTTTCAACAACCGCAAACATAACTTTGTTCTTCATATCAACACTATGAAAAACAAAGTAATATTAGCTGTCATCAAACTATTGTGGTATTTTACTAAGTGGAAGTAAGTGGATTTCCTAATTCAGTTACAGTTGGCACACTGAGGGTTCCCCTCAGTGCGCGAGTACGACTCGCACGTGGTCAGTTTTTAATTAATTAATTAATTTACTGGATACCAATCACATACATTGCTCTGATTCCAAAGTAAGTAGCCAATGCACTTGTGTTATGGAAATCAGACACAACGGTGGTACCACAACACCCAGACCCGAGACAATATAGAAAATTATGATTTCTACATTGATCCGATCGGGCGACGCCTTAAAAACCCAAAATAATATCAAAACATTTGGAGTCGATGCATGATCTCAAGCTAACGTACAAACAACAGCACGTCAAGGTAAACACTGCGGTATCTTATGCAGTTGTAATAAGGGCTTCTTTGCAACAAAAGTGGGTAGCCTGATGTATTGGCGACTGTACATACATCAATAGTCTACGAACATCATGCACCGACTCCAGATGAATTTGTGTTATTTTGAGATACTTTGTAAGTTTTTGCGAAGCGAAGCGGTTAAATTATTGAAATGTTTGTTTTTATTTCATGTTTTGACGACCCGTCTGGTGTAGTGGTCGAGAAATCGCCTACTACGCAGCGAGTTGCGGGTTCGATCCCCGCACAATACAAACATCTGTGTGCATGAACATGTCTGTTTGGGTGTTTTCTATGTATATCATGTATGTATTTACAAACAAAAAGTATTTAAGTATTATATCCGTTGTCTGGCACCCATAACACAAGCTTTGAGCAGCTTACTTTGGGACTAGATGGCGATGTGTGGAAATGTCCAAAGGATATTTATATTTATTACTTATGTCTCAAAAACTACTGGACCGATTTTGATGAAACTTATACTTTACTCAAATTGAATTATAACTAATTAAACTTTTAAATTAATCATCTTGCTTGACTTCTCGTTTTCGAGAAATCCGTGGACAAACATACATACACTAACAAAATTTAGCACACGTGTTTGGAAGCCTTAATAGAGCAACGTACTCAAATATTACTAAATTCTCAGGATATTACATACATGCACATTGAATTATTTCCTCCGTTTTTCAGTAAAAGCCATCTAAAACACAAACTCATCCTGAAATTCGGTGCACCTATCTATCTGTGTATATTAGTGCTGCTCACACTAAAAGGTTTTCCACGTTGAGGTCATTTAAAAAGCATTTGCCATCTCTCTCTGGTCCCATGGCGAGAGACTGTTTGAAAAATTCAGGACACATTTTATGTTTGGGGAGGTAGTGGGGCCGATTCTCGGTATGCTACGAATTTGTTTAACAAAAATAAATATCTCTTTTTAACCTAAATATATGAAAAGGGATGGTATTTAATGATTAACAAACAAGGCAGGTTGGGGCAGGAAAGTTCTTGATTGGAGAACCTTCGACCAAAGACGCGGTGTAGGACGTCCACCGACGAGATGGAACGACCTTGTAAAGATCGCAGGATCAAACTGGATGCAGACCGCTAGTGATCGGCCGCTGTGGAAAGCCGTGGGGGAGGCCTATGTTCAGCAGTGGACGTCCTTTGGCTGATAATCATGATGATGCTGATGATCACATACATTGCTCTGATTCCAAAGTAAGTAGCTAATGCACTTGTGTTATGGAAATCAGACACAACGGTGGTACCACAACACCCAGACCAAAGACATTATAGAAAATTTTCATTTCTTTATTGACCCGACCGGGAATCAAATCAAAGCGGCGACGTCTTAATACCCAGCGGTTCTAGCCACTACACCACGGAGCTCGTCAAAGAGCAAAATATTTGTACAGTAGCTGTCATATATATATATATATAGTATCTAAATAATTAAGTCCACACCTTTGTACCAGATCAAATTACCTACGGCGACCGGGGTGTTTGCTTTGTACAGTCAGCATATAAGACTACTCGTTTTTGTAGCAAATCGACCGTGTCACTACTAAATAAGATACTATAGAGTTCGCACCATGTGCTGAGGACTGTACATATGCTTATATGAACAGTACTGACAGCAAACAAAGGTTTATTTACTCTGATTATGCGTGTTTATACAAATAATATTAGGTCCGTTTCTTTTGTATTGTGAGCTTGCGAATTTGGTAGACCTCAAAGGCGTCTAATTCAACAGGCTTGCTAATATGTCGAGTGGTATAGGCATGGCCTTGAACAGCCTAAGAGACAGGGTTTGATTAATTGTCTGTCACAATGGTTTTTATTGATAAGTAAATTTTACAAGCCCAAAAACGAGTCTAACTTCACTGGGTTTAATAGATTTTTAATGGCCTTGTTTAAGCGTAATGAATTGTTTTTCTTTTATTTTATTTTTAATTAGAAAGCCGGACATTTGGCCTTGGTTACAATATAATACAAGTGTCAATGTAGATTTTCCTTGTAAAAATACCTAACATATTTTTTTAAAGAAGATGAACAGACATTACTTACATATGAGGAATATATTACCATAAAAATAACCTGTAAATAAATATTTTTACCAACTTCAACTAATAGGAGGTAATCAATTCGACCTGTATGTATGTAATTAGATAAAATCGTTGGTCTATTCAGGCTACGTGACTGCAAATTTTCCTAAGTGTATGTATGTTTGTATATTTGTATGTTCATTTCAGGATTTCTCGAAAATGAGAAGTCATAGCGAGATGATTCTTTTTTAGTTTAATTAGGTGTAGTTTAGCCTAGGGTACAGGGTGAGTTTTATCAAAATCGGTATAGTAGTTTTTTTAATACGAATAAACACTTAAAGTTATGAAAAACAGAAATTAGTCAAAAATTAAAAGCTTTCAATAAACTGGCTACAAAGTTTAAAACAACGCATTCGTCTTTTGTTTGAATATAGAAACAAATTCTATTTTTCTTGCATATTCACGTCAGTATAGTATCAGATTTCAACCTGCATTTCAAAATAACTAAACTGTTATAAAAATAGTTTTTATTTGGATTCAAATGGTTAAATAAATTGACGTTCGGGAACATTACCGATTTATTTATTTAACCAGTCATACTTACATGACTTTTGTAACAACCCACATGATTTTAATTTGTTTTGGATTTTTCTGCTTACCGTACTCTAGGTCAATGACCTTAGCATGCCAACGGTGCATTACAGAACAAACTCATTTCCGACGAACAAAACCAACTGTCTATGTATTGCGTTTCGTTTCAAATGAAAATACTGTTTAAAACTATAAAATTGAGGGTTTGAAGGAGATCGGCCGTAAAGGACCGTGTATAACTCTTGCGAGTCACAGTTTTTAGGGTTCCGTAGCCGTAGCGAATCGCAAAAAATGGAATCCTCATATTTTTGTCAGGTGTCTGTACGCCCGTATGTCACAGTTGTTAGGTTGAACCGATTTTGATGTGATGTTCAAAAAAAGGTGGTAAATTAACTAGATGGTTTTAGTTACTATTTTAGTTCAATTCAATTCAAGTTCAAGAAAAAAAATCACAACAATTGAACCGCCTTAAAAAACACTAAAAGGACTGAAATAACACTAATACGAGAAACAAACTCAATTGAAGTCGGTGCATGCTGTGCGAACGTAGACTGCTGCTGTCTGCTAAGGTTGACATCATGCACCGACTTCAAATGAGTTTGTTTTTCCATTTAACGTTGTTATTTTAAGACCTTTGAGTGTTTGACTATGAATCGATTTTACTAACGTCAGATAAGAAATATTCGTCTAATATATAAGGTTACCTCGTTTTAAGTGATAATATTTTAACAGAGCATCAAACAATAACATAGAAAGAGGACCCAATAATTATTTTTTTTGAAAACTGGCCCGTTTACGTTTTTATTTTTCCTAACAAAAAAAATATTATTTTTTAAGAGCACCCTGTTCCGCGACATCGCCTTTCGTCTCTTACATAAGTACTACATTGAGCGAAAACTAGACAGACGTATGGGCTTGAGTGTGACGGAAGATGGACTAGCTAAGCGAGAACGAGACAGACGCGTGGGCGTGAGCGTGACAGAAGATGCCTATCTCATTCATGCGGCGTGCCGATGCGCGGTACTCGGGCGGTAGGGGGCGCCGCTGCGCGCCTATTTATTTGGTCCTACATAATAATAATAAAAAAGGTTACTACCTACTGCATTCGATTACCTATTATAACGAAACACTAATATGAAAAAAACATTATCAACGTGTATCAGTACCTAATAAATCAAACAGATAGATCAGTTAGATAAACGCTAAACAAACAAAACAGCTGGGTATAAAAACAAAGACAAAAACTTAAGAAGGTATGTGCCCATTTATCTGAGGCCTAAAACAGCTGGGTAGGTATGATTCTCTGAAACAGAAACTCAACTTAGGTAGGTATGTGTTCATTAATCGTAGGCCTAAAACCCTAACAGCTGGGTATGTATGATAAACTAAGACAGAAACTCAACTTAGGTACCTATGTGTTTATCGCAGGCTTAAAACATGAACAGCTGGGCAGGTATGATAAACTAAAACTACCTAATTGTGTTGTGTTCCTTCTGTTTATTTAATAATAATAAGGAGACAAAGCTTATGTGAAAGTAAACTTCCTAATTGTGTTGTGTTACCTCTGTTTATTTAATAATAATAAGACAAATCTTATGTGAAAGTAAACTTTAAAAAGAATACCTATTAAAATTCTCAATCTTACTAAATTTAACTTAGACAGATGTTGTAGTTACCTACCTACCTACCTAATGAGTACCTATTGATTCCTTTTGATTCAGAAGATGGATATGCACTTAAAATTGCGTGAGTAAATTTAACACAGTTTTGTTTTAAATTTCGTTTATTAGGTACCGTAAATTAACATAACACATAAAACGCGAACCCATCTTTGAAAATTACGTACATTTTTATTATTTTTTACTTTTAATTATCACACTTGCTCAGTTTTTGTACAGATATGTGGATACAAGTCTTATTTCACAATAAAATAAATTAAAACTAGGATTTCTGCATTGGTTTACAAATACGTTTTCTTTATTAGCAGCGATAAGTTAACATTTGAAAACAATGACGTCAAAGATTTGAAGTAAAACAGGTTACTATTTTTACGGTAACATCTTATTTTACAATTGCCAATTGAGGCGATACCTCCTAACCTTATTATTATACAAACTGGGCCTCTATTTTTGAATCACTCGCTTGAACATGGCGTGTGAGTTTTGTTTGAAAACAAATTAAAAATCAATAATAATCACGCAAAATATTCGCGTTGGTACTCACAAAATTCATTAATCATTTTTGCAAATCACTTCCACGTGAGATTATACTAATTTTCATAGGAAAATCGGACATTAAACAATGAATATCACACACCATCTTGACGCGAGTGATTCAAAAATAAGGGCCCTGAAGCGAGCACTAGACAATCTAGCTATCACGAGCACTGCTTTTTTTTTCACTAGTCATCACGGCATTCACTGTTCATTCACACACGTATGCACTGAACCTTTGCTGGAATTGGTGGCGAATAACTGCAGCATTGAGTTGTGCATGCACGTTATCCCTGCAACGTGCAATTGCGCAGTAGTCAACGGGAGGACTCGAGCTCGTGCTGTTCGATCTTCGTCGCATAGTCCGCACCAGCAGCAAAACTTGGACCCTCAAGTGATAAAGGCGTAATCCCCGCCAACAGCAAATCTTGGACCCTCAAGTGATAAAGGTGGAGGGCTTCGTTGTGCAGAAACCGCCATAGCAAGCGTCTGCGGTGTTTGGCAGTCGGTGCCGTACCAGGTCAAGGCGCGGCGGGAAACTATGTGATGCTGGTCACACGACCCAGGCTTCGGAAAACGCACCGCAGGTCCGCGACGCGCGCGCACACGACATACAAACGCGAATTTTTTTGGTAGACTGACTCGCGTCGCGCGCGCGCGCGGCCGCGGCTATCCGGTGGGGCCCCCGCCCCCGCTCCCCAGCGGCCGCGAGCGCGACACGTGTAGGCAGGCAGGCAACACGGCGGCGATGGGCGGCGCGTATGACAATACCTACAAAGAAAGACCGAAAGCTCCGCTCAGCAACACGCGGCACGGGGTGTTTTATTTTACTCTTTTTTCTACATGTTTAGAGGCGATTTTCTCGAAAACTAGCGTATAAAAAATATTTTTTTTCGTACAAAATATATTTTATTTATTTTTCTGAATCTGCCTTTAAAATATTATCACTTAAAACGAGGTAGCCTTATATATATGTTATGGACCAGGTGATTAACGCGGTCATTATTTATAATGCACGAGCATTATGAATAATGTCTAGCTTTATCGGGCTAAGTGAATAATTACTCTCTCAACTTTATTATTTATCACATTGCACGGTCATTATTATATTGCTATTAAAAATAAGACATTTCTATAAAACATAGATATGTTTTGATTTTTTATTTTAAATTTATTTTATTTTATGTTACGTTTTAAATATGACTTTCCTTAAGTTTTAATTGCAAAAAGTTGTGGATTTTTAAGGTCCTTCGTAATTAATCCAAATAATGAGTCTGATTATTTAAAGGGTTTAATATTTAGTTTCTTTTAAGTTAAATGACAGTAACAATAAAAAAAATGTAATTAAATATGTTTGTATTACTCTGCCCAAAAAGTGATGGGCAATATGTATAGTGCCCGGTCAATTTGATTATTTGAATAATTATTAACAAATTGCACTTTCATACTGGGCATTTTTCATAATGACCGGGCATTATGTATACTGCTGAATTTATCACTTAGTCCATAACATGTACATATTACATAAAACGCCGAATTTTAAAATTTCACCTGATGTCAAGAATGATTTATGAAAATAAAGTTTATAACAGGTATTTTATTAGTAATTCGGTCGGATAAGTTCTATCTTGACGTTGGTAAAATCTTCTCGGAGCTATATGTATTGTATTCCACACTGTCGGATTCTAGTAGTGTCAGGTAGATAGTTGATGCTTAATGGTCAAAGTGATAGCACCGACTCAGTACAAAAGTTAAGTTAACCTGTAACGTCCCACTGCTGGGCAAAGACCTTACCTCATCTATAAGGTAGTTTGAGCCATACTCCACCACGCGTGCTCAGTGCGGAGTAGCGGAGGGGTGTTTGCAAGGCAAGCGACTAACCCTGCTGTCAGATGTTATCAAGCCGCCCATAAGGCCTCTGACTAGGCTTAACGACTAATATCAACCGATATACCGGGCCCAACTGCGAAACGTGCCTTCCGAAGCACGGAGATGCTCGTGATATACGTCACTGATATGGTCGAAATGGTCACCCATCTAAACACGACTGCACCGTAGGTTGCTTGACTTCAGTATCACTACCAAAGCGATGCTGACTCCAAAAAGATATTGTTGGCCTAAAATGGCTTTCTTTCCTTTCAAGGGTCAAGAAGAGTTTATTCAAGATTTTTTAGTGCATTTTGCGTTTTGAAGTCGGTTTTTAGTTTGAAAAGTTATTGCTTTTGTTCATTTTTAGTGGTTGCAGGAGAGGGGGAGTGGATTGCACCTTATGACTCTGTTCTTTAAGAAGCAACTTTTTTTTAAAAATCTTTTGGACATTCCCACACATCGCCATCTAGTCCCAAAGTAAGCTACTCAAAGCTTGTGTTATGGGTGCCAGACAACGGATATAATACTTAAATACTTTTTGTTTATGAATACATACATGATATACATAGAAAACACCCAGACCAATACAAAAAGCCATGTTTATGCACACAAATGTTTGTATTGTGCAAGGATCGAACCCGCAACCCGCTGCGTAATAGGCGATTTCTCGACCACTACACCAGACGGGTCGTCAAATTACTGATCATGAGTCTGTCTTTATAGGTAATTACTGAATTCCTAAGCGTTGAGGAGTTCCACCATCAGCTCAGCTCCACAAAATGTTAACTATCTGACGTAAGAACACGTAAAAATTAAGATTGTAGTAAAATAACTCTATATGTGCCTTTAAAAATTGAGGGTTCCCTCGATTACACCAAGATCCCAGCATTAGATCCCGAATTGGCAAAAATGCGACCAACTTCAAGGTATATTCCCTAGGTAGGCGAAAAAAAATTCGAATCGGTTGACATATGACTGAGATACAAGTTTACATAGATACAAAAAAAACATACAGTCGAATTGATAACCTCCTCCTTTTTTGAAGACGCTTAAAAATCACCCTTACAGGCATAGATAAAAAACGATCAGTCAGCCACGCACTGTGTT
The DNA here is from genome assembly GCA_963924145.1 of Pyrausta purpuralis. Lineage (NCBI taxonomy): Eukaryota > Metazoa > Arthropoda > Insecta > Lepidoptera > Crambidae > Pyrausta > Pyrausta purpuralis. The sequence goes on from OZ001672.1 coordinate 6,974,585, forward strand.
TAATAAAAAATATAAATGTCCCTTACTTTTACACCAGCATTAATTTATTTTTAATTTTCAGGTAATGGAATTGTTATCAGTGAGTCTCGTGTCTGTGTTATGGTAAGTTTTATATAGATTTTAATTCAAATTAACATAATTAGTTTAAAGCGCATCGCAAAATACGGCTATTATACTATAAACTTTTACAATTGGGTGGTTTTCTTCATGTTTGTTTCTGAAGTTTAAGCGAGTACTTCTCATTGAAATAAACAATATTTTACGGTTATTTTCGTGAATATTTTTTTCCCGACGTTTCGAACACGTCACGTTCGTGGTCAAGGGTAAAATTTAATAAAGAATCACGAAAATAACCGTAAAATATTGTTTTATCCAAAGGTTTTCTACAATCACCAACGACTCTGATATTTCAAGGATATACAATTTACTCCCACTTCCTTCTTAAATAAATAAGCTATCCAACACCAAAATATTTTTTCACATCGGTCTAGTAGTTCCTGAAGAAACATGTGCTACATACTAGGGCGTCCCTTATAAGCGACGAGTTTAGACGCAACGCTACTAATATGCGTATAGCGACCTGGAACATCGGCTCACTGACCGGACGAAGCCAGGAATTGGCAGAGATCTTATTTAAGCGGAGTATAAAGTGGAGGAATCATTGCCCGAAATCCAAGACAATCTCAACAGGTGCCTTAGGGCATTAGAAAGCAGTGGACTACGGGTTAATCGTAAAAAGACCGTGAACATGCATTGCCCTTTCTCTGGTATCAACAGCAATGCACAGGCAGTACCTACCATCAAAGGAACCCCTCTGAAACAAGTACAGGAATTTAAGTACCTCGGATCCATAGTCAACATCAGAGCGAACATGGAAAGAGATTTGGCAAACAGAATCGGGACCGGCTGGAGTGGAGACAGCTTTCTAGGGTCCTCTGTGATGCAAAGATGCCTATTAAAACCAAAGGCCACGTGTACAAACGAGCTGTCAGACCGGCTATGCTCTATGGATCCGAGTGCTAGGGGGTTGAGGAAAAGCGAAGATCAAAAAATGCATATCGCGGAAATGAAAATGCTACGATGGGCAGGCGGCGTTACAAGACTCGATAAAGTCCCGAACACGTACATCCGTGGGACCTTCAAAGTATCCGAAGTTCTTGAAAAAATGCGGGAAAGGTTGCGCTGGTTCGGGCATGTAATGCGCAGAGCCGAAGAACACAAGCCGGCAAGTTTTGGCCAAAGAGGAGAGCAAGAGAGGCAGAGGGCGCCCACCGACTATCTGGGCGCGAACCGTCCAAAAGGACATGTTGACGTGGAATTTGACGCCTGAAATGACACAAAATCGCCAAGAGTGGCGTAAAAGTATCAGGATGGCTGACCCCAAATAGAGAAAGAGCCAGGGAATTGATAGTCTAGTAGTTCCTGAGATCAGCGCGTTAAAAAAAACTCTTCAGCTTTATAATATAAGTATATAGTCCCCCTAGCCGATTTCGACTACGGTGGCCAGTCACAACGACCAGCCGACTGCGCGGGACGTATTATAGTGCACAAGTGTGTACAAACACAGGTGCACTCTTTTCCTTTCACTCTCATAGCCCGATGGGACAGCAAACTGACACGACCGGAGAGAGATCAGGCGCAGGACCAACGGCCTAACGTGCTTTTCCGAGGCACGGGGGTGAAAACACCGCCAACTTCCAAACTCCGGGCTACCCTAAAAATTTCTGAACAGAAAAACTCAGGTATACATTTTTGGCCCAACCCGGGGATCGAACCGGGTCCTCTGGCGCAGCCGTTGCTTTAAAGTGCGACCCTCCTACCGCTGCGCCACCGAGGCAGTTAATATAAGTATAGATAAAAACTAAAAAAAAGATAAGATAACAGCTCAGTCAGCAGTTAAAAGAACGTAATTTGAACATAGAAAATTATGAAATCATAGTCTCAAATAGCCATAGTAAATCAAAGAAATAGTAGCGTTTCGACAGTTATTAAAAAGTGTTTTAACGATTGGTTATTTCTTTTGGTTTATCAACAAATAACATGATTAGAAAACTATATCAAATTACATGCTTACGCTAGAAACACTTCTTAATAAGGCCCAAAGGTACACCCCTTCGACCAAACACGCAGCGTAATACGTCCACCGTTAAGATGGACAGACGACCTTGTAAAGATCGCAGGATCAAACTGGATGCAGACCGCTAGTGATCGGTTGTTGTGGAAAGCTGTGGGGGAGGCCTATGTTCAGCAGTGGACGTCCTTTGGCTGATAATGATGATGATGATGCTAGAAACGCGAAAGAGGAATAATATCTAAGACGATTCTTTATAAACTCGAATTATTTCATTTGTAACCCTATACGACCCTTTTACCATCATTTGCTTCAAAAAACACTCCAGACCCCAATTAGAGTTAATTGCAAAACTTAACCCTTGAAAAACAAACTTCAATTTTGTTCCGAAACCGTAAATAATCTTTTGCCAACTTTAAAATTTCTTTTCGACAGTATTTAGGTGGTCAGAGGTCGCTTCAATAAAAACCCTGAGTTTAATTTTGCGAGGTATAAATCTTAAGTCCCGAGAGAATCGGGAGGGGCAATGAATTCTTTTGAAAGTAGGGTTGGTAAAAAAGGTTTTGCAACTTTTTTTTTAATTGTGGTTTTGTTTTCTTTGAAATGTATGACGCTTTTGCTGTCTCTGCATTGGAAAATTATACATAGCGTATTCACACTATCTATATTTTTGTTTTATTTAGTGTTCAATCTAGGTGCTCGTAGCGCAGTGGTAGCAGCGCTTTGGTAGTGATACCGAAGTGAAGAAACCTACGGCGCGTCGTGTTTGGATGGGTGACCATTCCGACCATATAAGTGACCATGAAGTGCTTCGAAAGGCACGTTAAGCTGTTGGTCCCGGCTAATATCGGTTGATAGTCGTTAAGCCTAGTCAGAGGCTTATGGGAGGCTTGATAGCATCTGACAGCAGGGTCAGTCGCTTGCCTTGCAAACACCCCTCCACCAACCCGCACTGAGCCCGCGTCGTGGAATATGGCTCGAACCACCTCATAGTTGAGGTAAGGCCTTTGCCCAGCAGAGGGATATTACAGACTAACTTCACTTTTTTTAGTGTTAAATCAGTATACAAGCTTATAATAGCATAAGCTAAATATCATATGCTAGCCGGGCGCATGCCTATACCACTCGGCCACCGACACATTTGCAAATGAATTTTGCTAGTGCTTTCTTGAACGCAAGCTATGGATCTTATACTTACGCTCAAAGTCCCTGTCGCTACTACTTTCCAAATAAAATTCTTACACAAAAGGGCGTCATTCAATAGGCGATAATACCTAACCTACCGGTTGTTATAAGAATAGACCTGTGAAACATGTCAAATTCCTCCCGCTTCCCCGCTCATATACCCGCGATCGTCCGTTTCATGTTTCAATACAGTTCATTTTTGCACACTTTTCTCACCGCGCAGTGACAGGGTTAGGCCCATTTTTACCTAAGTGCCTTTTTGTGGTAAGTACAGACAACAACATGTCAAGGTAAACACTGCGGTATCTTATTCAATTGTAATAAGGGCGAGTTTGCAACAAAAGTGGATAACCTGATGTGCTGGCAACTGTACACGTTATGGGTGTCGTAGAAAGAGCCAGTTTATAATAAAATTTTACTTTACTTCCGTGTGTCTGAATATCAGTTATTAATAAATAATCCCACAATCGACCACAATTATTAACTAGTTTAATTAAACTCATTTATTTAATGTTTCGAAACCACAAACCCAAAGGTGGTATTACGTAACTCTACTATAGCCTTAAGGGTGTTGTTTTGGTCAGCGACGCCCGACTCAGGGGCGGTTATACAAACGATACCTACTGATGCCAAAATTATGTAAAAATGCTTTTCATTAAAAAATCTTACAAAATTAATTTATTTTTGGGATTATAGTGAGCGAAACAAAACTAGCAAAACCAGGTCGCCTCGTCTAGCTTCGGCGTAGAATTTCTCATTTTCACTTGTCATTCATTCAATTTACAAAATAAACAACGATAATTTTAACAATATAATTATTCTTATTCTTTAGACATTCCCACACATCGCCATCTAGTCCCAAAGTAAGCTACTCAAAGCTTGTGTTATGGGTGCCAGACAACGGATATAACACTTAAATACTTTTTTTTGTAAATACATACATGATATACATAGAAAACACCCAGACCAATACAAACAGACATGTTCATGCACACAAATGTTTGTATTGTGCGGGGATCGAACCCACACCCGCTGCGTAGTAGTCGATTTCTCGACCACTACACCAGACGGGTCGTCATAACATTGGTATTTATACGATTTAGGGCTGGTTTTTCAATAGTCAGATAAGAAATATTCGTCGAACAGAATGCAATATGGCTAATTTGAAAACGTCACCTAATAATAATTGTCAACGATCATACGTAAATGTCATTTTTTTAAATCTGTCGCTTTATAATTTATCAGTCTGATAAATTATATAGCGATAAAAGACAGTGACGTATGATTGCCGACAATTAGGTGAAGTTTTCAAACTAGCCATATTGTATTTTGTTCGACGAATATTTATAATCTTTTGAAAAATCGGCCCTAAATTAATTAACCTAACAAACTGTTGATTTACGGAATCAGTACAAAAACGGTTCGTGTAAGCTTTCGGCTGCGTATTTCATTTTGACAGCCCTATTCGTGATAAATCACGTCGAGTCTGGTTAACCATCTTGCAGTTGTATATACGCTACATTGGAACAGCGGAATTCGGGTTAGATTAAAATATTTCACTTGTGATTTTTTGTTGTTTTTTTTTTCTTATTTTTGATCGACTTTTAAATTGAGGAGGTGGTTAACTTAATATATTAATTCGCTTGTATGATGTTTTAAGGGTTCCGTAGCCGAATGAAAAATAAAACTGAACCCTTATGGTTTTGTCAAGTCTGTTCGTCTGTAAGTCCGTCCGTATGTCACAGCCACTTTATTCTGAAATTATTAGTATAACACAGTTGAAACTTAGTAGGTAGATGTATCCCGTTAATCGCTTTACGTTTCTCATATAAAAAAAAATTAAGAAGGGGGCCGGGCATACATGAAACTAAAACCGTTTTTTTTTGTCAAACCTAAATAAAAAAAAAACTATGTAATCTAGATCTTAAAAAATACTTTCAACGAAAATTAATTTGGACGGGATCGCACTAGTAGTTTTTGAGATATATCACATTTTCAACAACCGCAAACATAACTTTTAAACACTGAAAATTTTATGGTTTTCTAAGTGAAGTCACAAATAAACACATTTTTTTGCTCTTACATTGCAAACGCTGGCCAAACCTTACTATAAATAAACATCATTGCACCCGTGTGAAGCTGGGGCGGGTCGCTAGTTAAGGTTTGATTTAAATCAGAAACATGGATGGATGTGTCTATAAATTCCATATCTTCGAAAATCTTGCCATTCATCAGAAATTCTTGACACGTCTTAAAGGTGAACGCACATTTATCCGAGCCGAATGCACCGAACGAATCGAAGTCAAGCAGGCCTCGCACACGTATTCGCAACGGACGAATCGACCGCGTCGAAGAAATCATGAGCGGCAGCTAAACGTGAAAGTCATAAAAGTCAAATCATTTATTTTTGCAAATAGGGCCTCTGGGGAAACTTTTACACGTCCCAATATAAACCCTACCACAGCTTCGGGAAAATTGTGGGCTTGTGCTGATTTCTGCGCAGCAAACTCAGTCACTATAGTCAATGCCTCTACTCAAAAGGTTTACAATATTTGTAGTGATCATGCAAGTCCATGGTGGGAGTGAGTATGAAGATTTTATACGGCGAGTCGTCCGAGTCGATCGCATTAGCCGCACCGAATCTGATGACGTCATCCGTAATTGTCTGGGATTTCTAAGGGTCTTCCAGATTCGGACGATTCGACGCAGATAAATGTGCGAGGTTTTATGAGATTTCATATAAAGAATTCTAAAGATTAAGAATGTTTTTAACACTCACAGTGTTATATTTTATATTCATAAAGATTAAATAAGAACCCAAAATCTGCTCACGGGCAGGACTCGAACTAGCAACTTCTTGGCTTACCGGGCCATACGCTTTACCAATTGAGCTACCATGCTGTCAGTCCGACCTTGCGATATTTGTGGTCTGTTATGGATACGTCATTACGCGTGACGTTTAGCGCCACCTACTCGTCTGTTTATGCAAAGAATTTTCTGGTTCGAGTCCCGCCTGAGCGCAAATTTTTGGTATCTTATATCATCTTTCTGAAGCATTCTTAAATTCGTTTCGTTCGACTCGATCGACGCGTTCGGCGCGTTTGGCTCGGATAAGTGTGCGTTCATCTTAAATTTATGGATGCCTCATTTTATTGACGACATAAAACATCATAACTCTGTTGATCTATCATTTGGTGCGGCCGTAAAAGTTATAGCTGTAGACATATTGTAAGCGATATGGAAGTAGAGAATACAGCTCGGAAAAAAACCGGTCAGGTGAGAGCCGGACTCGCGCACTGAGGGTTCCGTGCCAAATTTAACTTAATTAGGAGTCCACGTACTTTCACTTACATAATATATTTTATTTTAAAGTGATATTAATTTTGTTTTTCATTGTTTTTGTATGAAAGACAAAGTTATATTTGCGGTTCTGGAAATATAAACATTTTTGTTTTTGTTTTAGTTTCAAGTATATGAGCCCCCTTCAAATATCCATATTTTATAGAACGGGAATCGAATTTATCCAAGCGCTGCCACCTCTACGCTAAGAGCGACTCCGAGATTGATATAAAGATTATATTGAACTTATAATAAATAAATAAGTATTGGAAACCGATCACATACATTGCTCTGATCCCAAAGTAAGTAGCTATTGCACTTGTGTTATGGAAATCAGACACAACGGTGATACCACAACACCCAGACCCGGGACATTATAGAACATTTTGATTTCTATATTGACCCGACCGGGAATCGAACCCGCCTAATAACAATAAGAACGCCTTAAGGAACAACTCACTGACAGATAAGAACGCCTTAAGAAGTGCTCAGTAGCATCATTTTTTTTTAAAACTATTTTTATGTTGTGTGCAAGCGATTTTTGTAAGGCAGCAGAGATCTCAACCGTGGGTCCTTACCTAATTTGTGAATCGAAATCAAATTATTGTAAAACACCCTTACCGATAACTCCAGACACAATAACAGCGTACAATTTCAACAAATGACAGAGCATTTAGTTAAACGTGTGAATTGTTCAATTATTATATCCTGTTTCATATCAAAGCTAAATTAATGTCAGCCATTGAGATTAATGACTGTTCATTTGGTAATATCAAACAATTTGGTGTCACATTACATTACATAAAGAGAGGTGCTCGTAGCGCAGTGGTAGCAGCGCTTTGGTAGTGATACCGAAGTGAAGCAACCTACAGCGCGGTCATGTTTGGATGGGCCGATTCCGACCATGTAAGTGACGTATTGCACGAGCATCTCCGTGCTTCGAAAGGCACGTTAAGCCGTTGATCCCGGCTAATATCGGTTGATATTAGTCGTTAAGCATAGTCAGAGGCCCTATGGGCTTGATAACATCTGACAGCATGGTTAGTCGCTTGCCTTGCAAACACCCCTTTTTTTCGACTGGAAATGCCTTGCGCATACTCGCTGATCTCGGGGGAGACCAGGGGTTATGTGGGACTCCCCCACCTAGTTAGGGCGGGTACACCCACTAAAAACCAGTCGGTGTCCTTCAGTGCCATATATAGGGGGGTGCTGCGGGTTATCGCCCTGGCCCAACTAGCACACAAGCAGCTTTCACCGCCATTATAGAGCTTCTTAGCGATACAATGGCCGTTGAAAAGCTTAAACCAACTCCTCAGCCTGTATAGCAACGTATTCTAATGCCATTATACAGGTAGGCGATACAGTGGCCATACAATCGTAATCATTTACACTAAAGCAGTTACAATGGTATCTTGTTCCGTCATTCTACAGGTGATGGAGGTATAGTAGCGTTGTGAATACTCCTTTACCACTAGTAGAGCTATAAATGATTTTTTGGAAGGTATGAGTGTTTGAAAGGCGCTATAGGATGCTACTTAATCACTTTGAGTGGAAAAGGGAGTCTCTATAGATCTTTAAGGTCTATTATAGTGTTTATCACCGCTCTTGTAGCGTCATTACCTACAGTAGAGTTAAAGTTACTCTGTAGTAGCGCTAAAGGCGCTATATTTGAGGAAATGAACTCTTTCGTAGCACTAAAGGCGTTAAAGTAGTGGTTTTAATTACTAAAAACGATGAGTGATACGTTTATAGCGTTGCTGTAGCGCTTTGAGTGGGACAGGAGTGGTTTCAAATGCTTTGAAAAACGTGAACGTTGTCGTCCATTTTGAGTTAAAATCTTCAACAATAACAATAACAACGCCCACATAGATATCGAGTTATTACAACTACTTTATAGTTTAGTTTCGATATTATTTATTTATAAATGACTTAAACATCTATTGGGAAGTCTTAATAAGAGGTTTTTATAAAATAAAAAATACTATAACACCAATATTATAAAAGTATTATAACACTAAAAACGTATTATCTTGTGGGCGCGTTAAAATCTAAGCGAAAATACATGTATATATTCACAGTAAGCTGACACTCGCAATAAATATGGCACGGTAATAATATATTCAAACTTACCTTTTGAGTTAATGTATTTGGAAAACTTCTGACAGACAACACCTTGTTTCATTTGCACTGATTTAAAATTACAACTATTATTTTTCCATAAGTATTTAGTTTTTAGTCACACAATCGCGATCAAATACGACAAGAGCTGCAGAATAGCGCTACAAAAAAAAATTTACTCTTCCAGCGTTCGCTACCGCTTTTTAAGCGTCATTGTATATCCGTTAGCGTACACAACCACACATGAGATAACGATGGTTTTATTCGCTAGCGACGACGTAAAAAAAGGCTATGGAAACTTGCACAGCGCCTCTAGCATTCACTAACAGAACTAAAATTTTCCATACAATAAGTTGGAGAATTTGTAAAAAAAAAACAAATTCTTGTTACAAGTTCTCTTCTGCATTTTATTTACAATAATACAGTTAAAATTAATAAACAAATAGGTGGCACATGTCAAACTATTAATAATGAATCTGCTAAATTGCTGGTTAGAAAAATTGGTCATAAAACTAATTTCTGTAACAGCTATTAATAAAGCTGGCTGGTTCTTAGCTCAAGGATTAGCATAGCTATCCATCGCGGCAACGCAGCCAGCATCATAGCCTCCTTGCCGCAAGGAATAGTTTCGTTTTTTAAAAGGTCAGTTTTATTATCTATTACATATTAAAGGTCAGTTATTTTATCGACTCCACAACATTCTTGGGAATCACTTTAGACTCCAAACTACATCATCCTCATATAGAGGCTATATCAGGGAAACTGAGCTCAGCTGCTTTTGCTGTAAGAAAGATTAGACGTTTGACTGATGTAGAAACAGCTAGGTTAGTTCATTTTTGTTATTTCCATAGCTTGATGTCCTACGGCATTTTGCTGTGGGGCTCGGCTGCAGATATAGAATTAATTTTTGTCTAATAAAGGAGAGCCGTGCGAGCTATTTATAATCTAAAATCTTAAGATTCTCTACGAGAGTATAGATCAGTATATTTATGAAAATTTTATGTATGCAAAAAATTACATTCATTCACGAAAAAAGTGATATACACAATAATAATACTAGGAATAAAAATAAGCTTGCTATTCCACAATTAAGGCTTCGAAAGGTTGGTTATTCTTTCATAGGGAAATGTATAAAAATTTTCAATAAACTACCAGAACACATTGTAAACTTACCGGTCAATAAATTTAAAACCATTAAAGAAACCCTAAAGACGAAAGGGTACTATAAAGTAGATGATTGTTTATACGATTAAACAGGCTTTGGACTCAGGTTGGTCGCAGTAAGGAGAACATGGCCAGGTGGGGATTTTCGGCAAGCTCCGATGTGGACTGTGTTTGCGGTGCAGTGCAAACTATGGCTCACTTAACATCGTGCCCGGCGTGCCCCGACACTGACATGCCAGCGGATTTAATGAACTGCAGTCGATCCGCAATACAAGTGGCTGAATTCTGGGCTGCTACGATTTAATTTCTCGTGTTCCATCGACACGCTAAGAAGAAGAATTTAAAAGATAATAAGGTATGGACTTGCATGATCACTTTTGTAGTGATCATGCATTGTAAACCTTTTGAAAAGAGGCATTGACAATAGTGACTGAATTTGTTGCGCAGCCTCTTCTCAGCACTAGCCCACAATTGTCCCGAAGCTGAGGTAGAGTTTATATTGGGACGTGTAAAAGTGTCCACAATGGGCCTATATGCATAAATTAATGACTTTTTGTTGCTATTAAATATAATACCTTTAATCAAAATATGTTACAATGATAATAATGTTGTGGCTGATATCCTTGATATGTGTCAATGATAGTCTGAGCTAAGGTTGGAAGAGGAAATTCTGCTCTTTTATTTTTGTTAACTTTAGTCATTAACTCTCCATCTTTGCCTATAAAACTCTAATAAGATTAACTATAAACTTTGAATTGGTATTAAATCCTATTAAAGTAAAAAAAAACAATTTCTTTTGTAATTACCTAATTATCATGCTATCATATTTCGACATCAAATGAATGAAGGCAATTCTGCCAGTCGTTCCGCCTGCATCCGAAAGTTAAACAATATTTTTATGTAAAAAAAATCAATCTCTTTCATGAAAATTTACAAAATTTTAGTGGCGCCAACCATTCAACTGGCAATATTATAAAGTTTTGACCTTAATATCAAGATTATTGTCAAGCCATCTTCAAAGTATTTCTATATCGATACCATAACTAACAAATAAAGACTCTAACTTGAAAATTCTGACACATCGAGAGAACATTACACGAACCACCATAATTGTTCACCGAAACTGTCCTAATCAAAAACACTCGGGTTCCAACCCTCAAATTATGGGAGGAAAATTCACACGTACACACATACGCAGACCTTTTATATATACGGGCGCAACGGTTGGACGGCAGTCGATTCTGAGCCTCCAACGAGAGAGGTCGCGTTGAGAATTTCGCGAGTTTGAAATATAGTGTTGTGTCGTAGTATCACTTAGAATTAACGACCTAGGCAGTACCTCTGAGGTAAGTGCTATCACAGTCCTTACCGTGTGCTGTAATAAACCTTTAAAATGCGAACTTCGGAGGAAAAAGGTTTTTATTTCTTTTCTACGTGATTTTAAACGTGGATATTTAATCGTTGTGAAAGTGATAAAATGTTAATGGAAAGCTTTTCAGCGGTTGGTAGTTATGAAAGTTTGAGGTTCCAAAAGTATTTTAACTGTCGCATGGCTACTTGATGAGTATTTGAGCTTAACTTACTTAGACAGGCTGTTTTAGGAAATTTTGTCAACCAGAAGTCCAAAGATAGGCATACCCTTTGAGGCACATAAAACATTCCTATTTCTATAATTCTTGCAATATTTGAGTTGAGTTTTTATTTTATTTTAGAGACTAAAAGGAAACATCGACAAATGGTGTGTTGTCTGGCGCATTTTTATTCCAAATTAATTACAGGACATTTTCAAAAGTTTTTGTCATTTTTTTGACACTTGGTTATTGCAAATGATGGATGTTTCATGTGCACCTAAGGGTTCTGTATCTATAGACTAATGCTGGAAAATTTGTGTAGTTTTGTCCTCGAAATGCTACCATTATTTTTATTGTAAATAGAAACTATTCATAAAGTAGGTAGGTAATGATGTCTGTTACTAGACGTAAATTGATTTGTTTAAGCCTGAAGCAAAGAAAAATTTATTAACATAAAGGGTTTTTTCATGATTTGAAGTCTTGGACACATTTCTTAGCTCTCGAAAATACTGAAAATTAAATGTTGTCATAAAAATAAATTTTACTTATTCTTAAATATCCTAACTTAACCTAGTTATTTTATATATATACGTATTAAGTAGTATTTCTATCTCCGTTCCATAGAAGTGCCAAATTTTGTGAAGAAAAAGAACCGTCGCGTAAATAAAATCACAGCAATTAACAATATCAACACACAATAGATAAGGAATCTTGTCTTGTATTATTGTGATTTTATTCAAAAAATCATGTGTAAAAGATGTAGTTATAATACTCAAAATTACAACTCTCATTTTAGAGTGACGCCACAGAGTTAATTAAATCATAAGAAAATTAAAACTCAGAAGTCAGACCTAGATGTCTGTTTGTCTCTTCGATTTTTGTGTTTACAGTATGTGACAGCCCAAGACCAAAACTAATTAATTTAATTTAGGTCACAAAATGCCACTTATGAACGTCAATAATTCGTTAATATCAATAAATTATGACCTATATGGGGCTAGAACATGTCTCCTTATCTTTTGGGCCCTACTAGCGCTTCGAAACCAGACACAGACAATCTGGCAAGTGCTGAGAAGAAACGCCCGAACAAACTCAGTCACCAGTCACCACTAATTGCCACAAAAATGATGCAAATCAAAATAAACAGGTAGGTAACAGTTTGGTGCAGACTGGAATTTCCATACATTCTCGTCATTAAGATAGTCGATAGAAGATAGCCAGATGCAGATATGTGCACATAATATTGCCCTTTTTTACATTTTCGTAACGTTATAAATTGACAATGCATCGCCACCATTGTGGCAGCTGAGGTCCTTGATGTTTCAAGGTATAATTATCGCTGTTGCATAAAAAGACGGGTAGATGACGCTAAACGTCACGCGTAATGACATATCCATAAGAGACCACAAATTTCGGGTCCGACAGACAGCACGGTAGCTCAATTGATAGAGCGTTTCGCCCGGTTAGCCAAGAAGTTGCTGATTCGAGTCCCGCCCGTGCACAAATTGTTGGGTTCTTATTTCATCTTTATAAATATAAAATATGTCACTGTGAGTGTGAAAAACATTCTAAGCTTTAAGATAGCGAAGCGTCATCAATTTCCAAGTTGACCATTTGGCCCACTGTTTCATAAACAGACGGGTAGATGGCGCTAACGTCACGCGGAATGACGTATCTATAAGAGACCACAATTTTGCAAAGTCGGACCGACAGCACGGTAGCTCAATTGATAGAGTGTTTGGCCCGATTAGCCAAGAAGTTGCTGGTTTCAAGTCCCGCACTTGCGCAATTTTTTTGGTTTCTTATTTCATCTTTATGAATATAATTATAAGTATTAATAACATCTGTCACGTGTGCCGATCATATAGAAATGCTTTGCTCGCCAACTAAGTAACTAGTGGAATATGATTTCTATGACTCACCTGGAACATGTTATCAGTAGGATTCGAAAATTAATATGGATCTTTAAAACACTCAGACATGTAATACCTGATTATAGTAATAAGTGCGACTCTCCAAGACATCTCCTTAACCAAATATATATTTCACTTGCACAATCTATTGTTACGTATTGCATCCCGGCCTGGGGTGGAGCTACAAAGACTCAGTTTCTGCATTTGGAAAGAGCTCAACGAACCCTTATTAAAGTAATGTACTTTAAGAGAAGTCGGTTTTCTACAGGCGAACTCTATCGCATAAGTGGTCTACTCACTGTTAGAAAATTATATGTCATTATGACTACTCTTAAAGTACATAAATCCCTGCCGTATGACCCGCGTATCTCAAAAACACGACGAAGGTATGCTGTGGCTAAGTCCTCTGGCACCAAAACAGAGTTTGCCAGTAGGCAATTCAGCTCACGTTCTGCATTCCTTTACAATAAAATTAATAAAGAAATAAACATTTATGATCAAACTTACTATCAATGTAAGCAAGTTCTTATTAAATGGGTGCAGCCAAAAACATATAATGAAACTGAATCTATGCTGTACCGCATCTCGTGACTAAACACACACACGCACACATACACACACGCACGCACACGCACACACACACAAACACACAAACACACACACACACACACACACACACACACACACACACACACACAAATTGTTCTTATTTTGATTTGCTTGTAAAACCAAACCAAAAATGTATGCGTAGATAAGGAAGAGCGGGGTAGCCAAACACAGGCATTACTTGCTTAAATGGAGACCCCAACCAACCATGTAACTTAACTTAACTTTGTTATTGAAAATAAAAATGTTTATGTTTAATGTTTAAATGTTTATGAATTTAAAAATGTATTTACTGAAAAACCAAATTAAAGACTATACCGACAACAAGAAATGTGAGTTATCTCTTAACTGCCTCAAACATTTATATTTGATTTCACCGAAAAATATTCGTTTCCTTTCTACGAAAAAGCTTTAGGTTGGTAATTTGTCCCAAACCAATTGTAATGAAATAGTACAGTCGACGACAGCACATCAGTACCCACTTTTGTTGCAAACTAGCCCTTATTCCAACTGCATAAGATACCGTAGTAATTACCATGATGTGCTGTTGTCTGTACATTGACGTATTATTAAGGAAGAAAAGCAAATTTGGGGCGTGTATGATGATGTACCATTCTTTTTAAATGAGATTATTTAAAAGAAGTTCCTTTTATTTGTAAATAAGAAAAATATAAACATATCAATATTAATATTATAAAGCTGAAGAGATTTTTAGGGTTTCGTAACTGAATGGCTAAAAACTGAACCTTTATGGTTTCGTCAAGTATGTCTTTCTGTCTGTCCGTCCGTCCGTGTGTCACAGCCACTTTATTCTGAAACTTAGTGGGTAAATGTATCCCGTAAACCGCTTTTCATACAACATACAAAAAATAATACATGAAACAGTAACAAAAAAAAAAGAATTTCAAACCTATGAGTAACCTTTTTGTTTGTAAATACACACATGATATACATAGAAAACACCGAGACCAATACAAACAGACATGTTTATGCACACAAAATGTTTGTATTGTGCGGGGATCGAACCCACAACCCGCTGCGTAGTTGGCGATTTCTCGACCACCACACCAGACGGGTCGTCTTCGTTGTCACGTTGAAATCGTGAAATGTAAATCTTATTACAAAACCTATTTTCAGAATGAGAATTGGATATCATTGAAATAAAATGGAACTCCGGGCCACATTCAGACAGGCGTGAAATGACTATTCTAGGCAACTTTTTAGCGCAATTTTTAGCCACATCAAAATGTAGCTAAAAGTTTTAAATCTGATATATTTTTTATATTGCTAATTACAGTGGTTAGTGTTGAAATTAATTAACTTATCTATCGAGATATCTTTATGCCCATTTTACCACTTTGTAAGCGTCTATCTCTCAAACGTTAGACTTTAAGGGAAAATGTTTTTAGGAACCCCGATGTAATTTTAACAGACCTATCCATATAGACAACCTACACGCATAGGTTTGACAAAAAAAAAGACGGGTGTACTCGGAGACTGCCGCGGTAAAGCTTTGCATAGAATTTTTGATCAACTAATGCAATTATAATTATTTATTTATTTTATTTATACAACCAACGCCACCTAAAGGCGGGTTGCTGAAATAAAGAGATAAGCGTGATATTTCAAAAAGTCGTTAAAAGTTCTGATAGTCATCGATAGATGGAAAAACTAAAAAGTATCACCGCTGTGCCGGTCGGAGTAGGGGGTGTTAGGTTATTTTCCTTACGGAATTTGAGGATTCGATCTCCACGCTCAAGGCCCGTGATAGAAGCTATGGAATAGCTTAAAAGTTCTAGTTTCATGTGTTCCCACACAAATATCATTATTTTGTAATTTTTGTATGAGAATCGTAAAGCGGTTGCAAGGATACATCTAAAATAAAAAGAATAAAATGGCTGTGACATCCGGACGGATAGAAAAACAGGCATACTTGACGAAACTATAAGTGTTCGGTTTTTTGCCATTCGGCAACTGAATCCTAAAAGCTGAGTTTTCAAGCTTATTATTTAAAGCTTAAGTGCCTGGTCAATTTCAGTGATTCAGGAGCTTTGAGGTTTATTAATAGGTCGACTTTATTTCCTTAACACATTTTATAACTATCTACGTCAAAAATCACAATTACTGCATTCCATTTCACTCGGTTTTCGTGAGACTTTTTAACATTCACCCGTTTTCAAATCTAATCTAGGGATGATAATATAAGTATATTTAAATGCTTGGTCCAAAAAATGTTTCTTTAAATTATGCAAGTTTCATAAATAAAAAATATTCGTCGAATAAAATCCAATACGCCTAATTTATAAATGTCACCTGTTTGTCAGCAGTCACTTATATAAATGTCATTTTAAAATAATCGTTTTATACTTTTTAACCGACTTCAAAAAAGGAGGAGGTTATCAATTCGACTGTATGTTTTTTTTTATCATTATTTTTTTTTTTTGTATGTATGTTACCTCATATCTCAGTCGTTTGTCAACCGAATCGAAAAATTTTTTCGCCTACTTAGAGGGTGTACCTTCTAGTTGGTCCCATTTTTTCCATTTTGGGATCTGATGATGGGATCTTGGTGTAATTTAGGGAAACCCTCAAATTTTAAAGGCACGTATAGTGTTTCTTTACTAGAATCTTAATGTTGACGTCTTGTTACGTGTGATAGTCAACATCTTGTGGGGCTGAGCTGATGGTGGAACTCCTTAACGCTTAGGAGTTCAGTAATTATAATGACGGAACTTATGATAGTTAATTTGTAGCTTCTTAAAAAATAGAATCATAAGGTGCATTCCCCCCCCCCCTCTTATGTAATCACTGAAAATGAAGAAAAAAAAAAAACTTTAAAAAAAAGTAAAAACCGACTTCAAAACCAAAATGCACTAAAAAGTATTAAATAAACTCTTCACCATTAAAAGGAAAGGAATCCGTTTTAGGCAAACAATTTCTTTTTGGAGTCGGTGCCATCACTTTGACCATCAAGCATCAACTATCACAGCACCGACTCCAAAAAGAAATTGCCTAAAACGGATTCCTTTCCTTTTAATGGTGAAGAGTTTATTTAATACTTTTTAGTGCATTTTGGTTTTGAAGTCGGTTTTTACTTTTTTTTAAAGTTTATTTTTTTTCAGTGGAATAAGTCTTTTCTGACGTTAATAAAATCAACCCTTAGTTTAATACTAATCTAGGCTTATAATCTAAGCTGGGTTGCAAACTATTACGTTACTGAAAAAAAATATTTATACAGGGTGTAAAAAGTACGCGTAATTTGAGGGGGTAAAAGTAACTGTGCATTCATAAATCCATAGTAATTAATTTAGAAATAATAAAAGCGAAAAAAATATGTTCAACGGACATAGCCTCGAGAATCAGTAAGCTCAAGTGGCAATGCGCAGGGCACATAGCGCGAAGAACTCATGGCCGTTGGGGCAGAAAGTTCTAGATTGGAGACCCTTCGACCAAAGACACAGCGTAGGTCGTCGACCAACAGTATGGACAGACGACTTTGTAATGATCGCCGGATCACATTGGATGCAGATACGTCCTTTGGCTGATAATGATGATGATGATGATGATGACTTCTTGTAACGAGCCTCGCTCCATCATAGGGTGGCCCCACAGCCCGCACGGTTGATCTCAATAATCTCGTAAAAATCATCTACTTACAAGGATACACATATTGTTGCTATTACAATTTAAACCAGAAATGCGACTGAATTACTATTTTCTTATTTGGCAATAACATATTCTGTGAAAAAAAAAATTTTGCCTGTACTTAATTGACAACCCTCTTAAATTCGACGCGTACTTTTTTTGCAGTCTGTATTGTAAAAATCGTCGAAAAATAAATACCTTCACTAACAAACCTAACTCGCAATAGAGATCTCTTAACAATGTAATTGAGATATTACAGCAGCGGTATTAAAATTAAAATATTTGAGTAATATGGCGAGGCCTTTCTATAAAAACATTTCATTAATTGGATGTTTTCATCGCCGGTAATGTAATATAATATTCTTTACAATACGGTTCTCTAGAGAATGTATAAAAAACCGGCCAAGTGCGAGTCGAACTCGTACATTAAGGGTTCCGTGCCAACTTTAATTGCATTAGACATTCAATTACTTCCATTTAGCCAAAATAGCACAATATTTTGTTAACAGCAAATATAACTTTGTTTGTCAACTTTGTGTTTGTATGAAAAACAAAGTTATGTTTGCAGTTGCTGAAAATGGGCTCTTTCTTAAAAACTATTAGTTTGATCTCGTTCTAACCAGTTTTTGTTGAAAGTCTTTGTCAAGATCCACATCATGTATTTTTTTCCAAATTAACACTCACTTAGTTTAAAAGTTAGATCAAAGTTAGTTCAAACGTTAGGCTTAGAGAAAATGGTTTTAGGAACCTCAATGTCATTTTAAAAGACCTAACAATAGACACCCTACCTACACGCATAGGTTTGACAAATAAAAAATCGGTTTTAGTCTAAACTAATATTATAAAGCTGAAGAGTTTTTTTGTTTGTTTGTTTGTTTGTTTGTTTGAACCTGCTAATCTCAGAAACTACTGGCCCGATTTGAAAAAATATTTTAACGTTGGATAGTCCATTTATCGAGGAAGGCTTTAGGTTATATAACATAAAGATACGACTCATAAGACCACAGCAGCAATGAAAAATGTTGCGAAAACGGGAGAAAGATATTCCTTTTGAGAGCTTCCGCTGCGTACGCTGCGGAAACCGCTTAAGTTACACATAAATCATGTATGACAGGATTGTTCAGCATCAAGAGTTCTATAATAAAGTCCGCGACAACATATGTCTATCTTTTATGGTTGACTTACTACAACCTTTTTTATGTTAATAAATTTGTAAAAAAAAAATGCATTATTTTTAGAGGTGTATTATACACACAGGTATTTATTCTTATCAAAATAAATAGATTCATCATCACGAGCATTTCAGTTAGAACAAAGTTGCCCTTTATATCATTTGATTTCAATAAATATCTTAGGAGCTATCACAGTTTTAACATAACTCCGCACCAATATAATGTTCGCAGCTTAAGTACAACGTGCGCTTGCGCTAATTGCTATGGTTGCTGGCTTCTTAGTTACAATAGAACTGCGTATGTTTTGCGTTAAAATATTTTACTATTTTTATTCGAACATTATTTTCGAAGGTGTTTTATACACACGGGTATTGATTCTTATCAAAATAAATACATTCATCATCACGAGCATTTCATTTTGAACAAAGTTTACATCATTTGATTTCAATAAATATCTTAGAAGCTATCACAGTTTTGAAATAACTCCACATCAAAATAATACTCGCAGCTTAAGATAGTACTTACAACGCGAGCTTGCGCTAAGTATGGTTGGTGGCTTCTCACTTACATTAAAATATGTGTTTCGCGTTTAAATATTTTCCTTATACATACCTATTAGATTAATTTAGGCGGCTCCCTACGGAACGGTTGTCCCGCCCAACTGCTTTTTTTGCAATACTTCAAGTGATTTAAGCGCGTTATACATAGTTTTCCTATCTAGGACTGAGTAGTAAAGGACTTGAGCTCTATATTTTGATTGCAGATATTTTCTATGAGGTAGATTCAGTAATACTTTTGGTTAAAATTCTTTCTTCAGATTTATGCAGGTTAAAGTTTTCTTTTCGCCACTGAGTAGGTTTTAATTTTGAATGCATCTATTAATTATTAAGTTTAATAGATGTAATAGGTAATTACTTTTGTTGTTCTTTCTTCTGATTTATGCAAGTATAAGTAACTGCGATAGCTCATCTCAGCATGTATTAAAAAAATCTTGACTTAGTAATAAGTACCATTTAAAGTAGGTAGGAGGTAGGTATTAAATCTAAATGTGCATTTATAATTTGATTTTGTAGTAGGTAATTTGATTTGATATTATTCTTCTTATTCTCTGTAAAGTAATTGATTACATTAGGTTAATGCTTAATTAATAGGTTGGTTGATTTATATTTTCCAATCTTAATGCAAAATTTGATATCATTGTAATTGGGTATTGTTTTGTTGTATTTCTACAAAGCTTTGACGTTTTGGACATTTTTTATGTCAAATTTGTTAGGTTTTGTATAAACAAAATTATATGTATAATTAAGTCACTATTCCACGCGGACGAAGTCGCGGGCACAGCTAGTTTTATGTATATACGAGTATATGCCTTTATGAGAATCGTAAAGCAATTAACACGATACATCTACCTACTAAGATTCATTTGTGTAAAACTTATAGTTTCAGAATAAAGTGGCTGTGACATACAGACGGACAGACAGACTTGAAACTATAAGGGTTCCGTTTTTTGCCATACGGCTACGGAACCCTAAAAATGATCAAATAATTTGTTTAATGATGCAGACAACTTGATTATTTCGTATAACTAGGCGGCTTCTGGTGTTTCTTAAATAACCCTCGTTTTCATATCTTTACAGGTAGGTGCTGTTCCAAACTTCAGACTCCAGAAGGTAAATCACTCATTTATTGAAAGATGTATTACTTTCTTTAATAAATTACCTCAAAATATAATTGAATTACCCTAAGATACACTCAAATCGTTTGTTAAACAATGTTTAATGAGCAAAGGATATCATAAACTAGATTATTATATGAACGATAACAAATGTATGGTCTAGATATACACACACAGAACACAAAAATAAAAATATTTTTAAAAAGAGGCATTGATAATACTGACTGAGTTTGTTGCGCAGCTTCTTCGTACGAGTAGCACTAGCCACAATTGTCCTTTTAGCTTTGATAGTTAAAATATATTACTTTTACTGATTGACAATATGTTACATAATATTTTAATAAGGATTTAGTCCCCGTTTCCATTTGCAGTATTCGGCAAATTTGCCATGAACCGGCTCCCGGACCATTTATAGTGTTCACATTACTCGTACACCGGATACGGCAAAAAACAGACAGTCAAGTAAAAATGGTGGATAAAAGTAATACTAGTAATTAAAATAAAAATAGTTGAAAGATAAGTACATAACTCGTATTTTTTTAAATTATACATATTATTAAAATAATAACTTTTTGATGAGCGCTTTGGGAGTGGTACCAAAGTGAAGCAACCTACGGCGCGGTCGTGTTTGTATGGGTGACCATTCTGACCATATAAGTGACGTACATCACGAGCATCTCCGTGCTTCGGAAGGCACGTTAAGCCGTTGGTTCCGGCTGATATCGATTGATTTTAGTCGTTAAGCCTAGTCAGAGACCTTATGGGCGGCTTGATAACATCTTATAGCAGGGTTAGTCGCTTGCCTTGCAAACAACTCTCGACCAATCCGCACTGAGCACTGGCTCGAACTACCTCATGGTTGAGGTAGGGCATTTTCCCAGCAGTGAAACGTTGCAGGCTACCCCTCCATTCAACCCGCACTGAGCCAGCGTGGTGGAGTATGGCTCAAACTACCTTATAGTTGAGGTAAGGCCTTTGCCCAGCAGTGAGATGTTACAGGCTAACTTTATTTTTTTAAACTTTTTTATTGGAAGACAAATGTACTAAATATATTATATAAAGTCCACCTAGCTAAACTGACCGATTTCATAAAAGCTAAAAAAATATATCTTAACAACTTTCAGCAAAAAATTACATAGATCTAGACCGAACCTAAATCGAGACGTAGCTTAATCTATTTTATCCTCAGAAGACGGTTCCCCGAGTATGTTTTCTATCATAAAGAATGATTTGTGTCCCGTTCAATTCTGTTTCTAAGAAATGGCGGGAGAAACAGGGAGGAAAATAAATTATAAAGCTACGCGCACCGGGTGCTTTTAAGAATAAAAGTGAGGTGATAAAAAACCTAAGCTTAGCAAAAAACATTCCTGTGAAATTCGTCATGAATGTAAAAAAAAATGTTGTTGCCCTAGAGGTTTACCGCGTCTATAAAAATGTTGGTTGTCCGAATTATCTTTCAAACTGATTCCAGGGCTTCCAGGGCTGATTTCCAGGATCAAAAGTATAGGATTCTAATGTATTTTTCCTATGGCTAAATCTATCTATCTCTATGGTTCAAAATCGTTGAGGGTCGTGACTAAAATTCATTCATATGTTTAAAAAAACATCCGATCTAGCATTAATGCTTACTTATTTGGGTATTTTATTCTTTATTGCACAGACCAAAGAATGTACAAGTTAACAGAAATAATTTAGGCGGTGCAAAGAACACGAAAAATAGGCTTAGTACGAGTCGGACTCGCGCATTAAGGGTTCCTTGACAACTTTTCACTGAATTTGGGTTAACCAATTTTTGCCATTCGACTACAGAACCCTAAAAACATCATTTTTTGCATCAAAGCTTATTAGTCTTTTATATACTTTATTGCACAGAACAAGTGGCGGAATTAATGCTCAAAGCATTCTCTACCAGTTAACTATTAGGTGAAGCAGAAACGATTGAGGCGGTGTAACAGAACACAAAAAAAGCAACATACGAGTATTATATGTACTATTAAAATACTTAAAATATAAACCTAGACAAACATACTTGACTACATTTATTCATACATATCTTATCAAGGAACCAATATTTGAACCACTCGCATCAAAATAGCGTGTGATAGCGTTTAAAGATTAAAGTCTCGCACGAAAATCAGTTTCAGTTCCCCACAGGAGTCATAGGAAAAGAAAGCTAAATTTTGTGGGTACTCACATCTATAATTCGCTTGAGTTTCGTTCATTTTCAATTCGTTTTTGAACGAAACCACACGCCATATATCCAAGCGAGTGATTCTAAAAGAGGTGTCCAGATTTTATCACAATTTCGCATTCTGGAACAAAATCTGTGAAAGGTATAGTCGGACACGGATACAATTTTGTCATACTATTTTTTCACTTTAAGCCTCGGACCAGTTGGTACCACGGACGATTCACTGTATTTTATTAATTGGAAAAATGAAACAACCCAAACTTTTATTCAAACCTTTTTATTTTCGACTGTCCTTTTTTGCTGACGGCGACGCAATGATCGAACAGCAGTACGATCATCTACTTTAGAATATATCTTGCGAAAAAATAGAGCCCTCAATTCCACTTGTAAAAGCTAAGTCAGACAAGGAATAGAACCCTGTGTCTTACGCTTTCAAGGCAAATGCCTGTACCACTCGGCCACCGACACATTGTAGAAAATGTGTCGGTTATTAAGTTTTTGTAGTGACAAAACGCTATGCTAATAAAAAATAAAATTTAAAACAGGGCCATATTAACATGGGACTAACAGAAAGCCTCATAAAGAAGCTCAAAATCTCACAACGAGCAATGGAGAGGACTATGCTCGGTGTTTCTCTCCGAGATCGAATCAGAAACGAGGGGGCAGGGCACATAGCGCGAGGAACTGATGGCCATTGGAGCAGAAAAGTTCTAGATTGGACATGATTGATGGACGACCTTGTTTAGATTGCGGGATCACACTGGATGCAGACCGCTTGTGATCGGTCGCAGTGGAAAACCGTGGAGCCAAAGGAATTGGCTGATAATGATGATGATAATGATAACAGAAAGCGCTGATTCCACCGTTTCTTCATTGTGATTAACTTCTACTCCGTTTGGGAATTTGTCATTCTGTCACAATATTGTGATAGTATTCACAGCTTTTTGGATGGAGTAAATCGCTAGCAAGACCCACGATGAAATCGTTAGTCGTTATTTTCATTGGCTTTGCGTTTGATTGTGAGCTTTCAAATTCAAGTTTTCTTTATTTTTTGTCTTATTAATTATGTTTTTGGTCCAAAACAGTGAAGCTTTTTTTTCAAGACTTTTTTATCGTTCACTAGTTCGTATTTTCAATTCGTGTTTAGCTAGTCAGTCAGTCTAGTCATTTAAAAAGGCCTATCCATAGATGTCCCACATGCATAGGTTAGAACAAAGAAAACTTTTTGTTTTATTTCCATGTATGAAAGGTATTTGTATAAGAATCGTAAAGCGGTTATCAAGATACACCTACCTACCATGTTTCATCTAGGTATTGCGAATCGGTTCAGAATAAAGTGGCTGTGACATACGGGCGAACAGACAGACATACTTGACGAAACTATAAGGGTTCCGTTTTTGCCATTCGGCTGTGGAACCCTAAAAATGAGTTCGTTTAAACTCTTGTGGGCACTCACAAAGTGGGCTTACTCAGTGGGCATTCACAAAGTTGTCACCTCGTGATATCCTACAGTGTAGTTAACCAAAGACTCGCCCACTCGAACCGGATCGATTCCCGGGCCAGTCGGTTTTGATTTATGGTAAACGATTTTATTGCTTTTGCTTTGTGTTGGTGTTGGGTTTAGGTGTGCTAGATATTTTAGGGTAAACGTTTTGGGATAAATATTGTAGAATCAATGAGCAGTTTTATTCGTAAATGGCCGAACCAAAAAATATAAACCGGTCAAGTGCGAGTCGGACTCGCGCACTGAGGGTTAAAATACATAATATAGTGATTATAGAGCTCCAGTAGTTTCTGAGATTAGCACGTTCGACAAACAAACTCTTCAGCTTTATAATATTAGCAAAGATATAGTATGGATTTTTATTAGTATATATTATCCTATTCAGGGTCAAGATAAATTATCTGGCCGTACAAAATTAAGAATCATGACAATCGGTCTACCCGTTTTCGATTTCCAAGGTTAGATTGGCTTACATGCGCGTAACTATACGTAGGATAATTTTGTTCTTCGATTTTATATTCGAATAACACAAAGTCGTTTTTCGACTTAAATAGAAATAGGATTCATAAAGATGAAATAAGCAACCAAACATTTGAGCACGGGCGGGACAAACGCGCTACCAATTGAGCTACTGTGCTGTCTGTCGGACCTTGCGAAATTGTGGTCTCTTATGGATACGTCATAATGCGAGACGTTAAGCGCCATCTACCCGTCTGTTTATGCAACAGGTGTTTGGTTTCTTATTTCATCTTTATGAATATAAAATGACACTGTGAGAGTTAAAAACATTCTAAACCATCTAAACCATCTGATCTACTATTTATGTCCAGTATCGTTACCATGAGTTTAAGAAGGTTTTACTCGCTAGCGACGACGTAAAAAAAGTCTATGGAAAATTGCACACTCCTCTAGTGGTCACTTGCAGAACTAAAATTTTCCATACATTTTTTTAACGTCACTAGCGAGTGAAATCGCCGTGACATCATGGTAACGGTACTTAGGGTACGATAGGGCTCTTAGGATTGGAACCCGTTAGTGTTAGTTTTTATAGTCCGCAGTTAGACCCACTTGACCGAGGTGTTATAAAACCTTAGCTATATCAGTAGTTGGTGTAGCAAACACAATGAGGGCATATATATCGACGGAAGAAAACGTAATTGCTGTAAGTGAACAAAAACCAATTTTAGAGTAGAGCCGAAAAACTATTTAAAAAGTAGAAAAAGCAATTTGAAAAAAAAAGAAAAAAATACGAATACCTGGAATGGTCTCCGGGAGTTTAGAAAATAAGCTATCTAATAAACTTTGATGTGCTCTTTTCGAATTCCAACTTTGCCACCTCGTATCTCAGCCGCTCGCGCCGCCTTCTTGAAAAAATGGCGTCTTATAGTACTTTTCAGACGATATCACTTTTTTGGTTCATTTATCGAGATAAATATCTACTAAATAATTAAATAAAAAAATTGCAAATCAGTATACGTTTCACTTTATCTCAACTTTAATTAAACAACAAATTGGTAGTACAGGCAAAATAATTTTTTTTGTTAAAGTTTCCCCCAGCCTATTTCGACAACGGTTGCCACACAACGACTAACTGACTGCGCGGAAGATATTATAGTGCACAAGTGTGTGCGCAAACACAGGTGCACTCATTATTCCTTTCACTCTCATAGCCTGATGAGACAGCAATCTGACACGACCGGAGAGAGTTCAGGCGCAGGACCAACGGCTTTGCGTGCTTACCGAGGCACGGGGGTGAAACACCGCCAACTTCCAAACTCCGGGCTTCCCTGAGAATTTCTGAACAGAAAAACACAGGTACACATTTTTGGCCCGTCCCGGGGATCGAACCCGGGACCTCAGTCGCAGCCGTCGCTTTAAAGTGCGACCCTTTTACCGCTGCACCACCAAGGAAGTTATGCTAATAAATACCGTTATTATGTGTACCGTAGTATCAGTATCTGTTCACTTAATATCTTGTTTCATGTAAATACATTTTGCGGTGCATCCTTCTGCATCTAGGAGGCTTATAGTGTTTCAGTAGGAGAGCTTATTTTTCAACTGTTTGTGAGCAGAATGGCATATTTTTGTAGATAAATGTTAAACAATGTACGAAATAAGGTTTCATTCCATTTAGCTCAACTAACTGATATTGATTCAATATCAACTTAAAAAAAAACTTCGAAGGGAGGTAGATCGATATGTCTGCCAATAACAGCTTACCCGCAACAACTTCAGTTACGCCGTGACCATGGCACTTGCAACAGTGCCAAAATATCAGAAACTGAAAAATAATAAGGTAAATGGTAGCAATCCCGTTACGATCAATTAAAAATAAAAAAAACTTTAGAAAAAAAATTATAAAATGACAATGTCATATCTTCGAGACGGCTACTTCAAATTCTATCATACATAGATTAGAACCATCGCTAAGAACTAGTTTTCCAAAAGAAAAAACATATTTGGGAAACCCAGTGTCAACAAACAGACACACAACCACACATAGCGGTCATACTTATAACACCTTTTTTTTACGACGGGGGCTTAAAATGAGTGACGACACATTAAACCCAGTGGTTAGTGCTTCTGACTACAGGATCAGCGATCGTGGGTTCAAATCCCTGAGTGATGAGCACACACAAACATTTTAATTATCTAAAACTAACAAAAATCGGAGTCTCGTAATACTCCTCTCACCTCTGTATTTTGGCTTGAAACTGTTTTTGAGACATCCTGTATATTGATCACCACATACACTAGGAATACCGTTAATACAGGATGTTGTTTTAGTCAGTGACATCCAACTCAGGGATTATAATATGAGTTGTGCTTATTCTAAAAATTATCTTCTTCTATTTTCTTTAAATTATATGTAAAATTTATAAAAGTGAATCTCTTCACAACATCCTAAAAATTATGAAAACGAATTGGGAAACTCGCACCCTCGCGCGTAACTTGCGCGTATTTACAACACACTACGCCGTAGCTAATAAACTACGAAGAGGCTACTCGCTAGCGACGACGTCACTTTTTGTATGGAAAATTTTAGTTCCGTCAGCGACCGCTAGGGGCGCGGTGCTATTTTCCATAGATTTTTTTAAGTCGTCGCTAGCGCGTAAAACCATTGTAAACTCATGGTAACGGTACTGGCGTTGGTAGTTTCGACTCGCTCGCTAGTATCGTAGTTATAAATAGAACTTGTGTATTTTTATTTTTATTTTTTTGGCTTCAGCATAGTTTGTACAACCACCCCTGAGTCGGGCGTCCCTGACCAAAACAATACACTGTATATCAAGAAACAATACAATGAAATATAAATAGTAATAGTCCCCCTAGCCGATTTCGACTACGGTGGCCAGTCATAACGACTTACTGACTACGCGAAACATATTATAGTGCACAAGTGTGTGCGCGAACATAGGTGCACTCTCTATTCATTTCACTCTCATATTCCGATGGGGCAGCAATCTGACACGAACGGAGAAAGATCAGGCGCAGGACCTACGGCTTTACGTGCTTACCGAGCACGGGTTGAAACACCGCCAACTTCCAAATTCCGGGCTTCGTGCTTTCTGAACAGAAAACACAGGTACACATTTTTGGCCAGAGCCATGGATCGAACCCATGACCTCTGGCGCAGCCATCGCTTCAAATTGCGACCCTCTAACCGCTGCGCCACTGAGGCAGTTAAATATACAACTCTTAAAAACGTAATAAGAAACATTGCTACGTCGTAGCATTCGTAGTATAAATTGCTACGAAATGACTACGAAATTACTGTCTTCATTAAATAATATTAAGTATTTTTATATTCTAACTGCTTAGCAACAGATCTTAAATAAGAAATCTAATTTCAAGAAGGTATTTAATATTTACAAGGAACTGAGCAAACAACTTTATTTAATTTCTTCTTGTTACTAGTTTGCTAAGTCCGATGTTCGTAAAGCTATGGAATAAGCTAAAATTTTTATTTCACTCCTTCTTATTCTTTTTCTTTTTATTTTAGAGCTATGCTCTTGTCGGTGGAGTTTTTTCCAATTTATTCGATCCCATGCCATTTCCTTGACTACTTGGTACCACTTGACTCCTAAACTTTTCCTTAATTTGCGTCATGTATGCCCTTCTAGGTCTTCCTCTTTTTCTCCGCCCTTCAACTTTTCCCTCTATGATGATCCTTATTAAGTCGTCATGTCATTTCACTCCTATGTGCCCAATTTAAACATTTTATTTCATATTAAGTTTTAAATTGCCGTGTGTATTTGGATAGTTAAGCACTTGATAAGTCTAAATATATGAAAAAATGGCACTGCATTTTGGCGGTTGTTTTCACGCAGCAGCGGTTAAAGTCTGAAGCAAAATTTTGACATTTCGCGTAGACTACGCTGAGATCAAATTCGATTTTTCATGGTTTTTTCATGTATTCAATGCTTGAGACGAATATGTTAGAAAAAAAACATTGATTTAAACAGAAAATCAGAAAATTTAAATTGTTGACGCGTAATGTCAAAAATTTTGCTTTAGGCTTCAACGGCTGTACATTCGAGTACGAATAGAATGTCTATTTATTTTAATAGAAAGAATAATAAATACATACTGATTTTGTTTTCAATTTAAATATTAGATCATCTTCTTTCGAGTCTGTTTTTTTTTCCTATTACAGGACACTGTATTTTTAATATTTCACACGGCAAAGGAGTACATATTTAACACGAAACACGTATAAAATACGAAACAGCGTACACATGATGTTGAAATTTAACATATTGTACTTTTTCGCACACTTGTGTAAAGAATAAGATAAAAGGCACCAGCGCGAATCTTTCCTAAATAAGCAAACATAATCGTATAGTTTCGTCAAGTCTGTCTGTCCATCCGTATGTCACAGACACTTTATTCTGTAACTATAAGCATCATACTGCTGAAATTTGGTAGAAAGATGAATCCTGTTACCCGATTTACGATTTGTATACATAAATAAAAATTATTAAATTTAAGGGTGGGGCTTTTTTGTAGTCAAACCGATGGGTATGAAGTGCTATAGATAGGTCTTTTGAAATGACATAGAGGTTCCCCAATCCATTTTCTTTTTAATTGTAACGTTTGATATATAGACGCTTCCAAAGTGGTAAAATGGGCGCCCCACCACTTTCTTACTTCTTAAATAAGCGAATGTAAATTTCGAAAAAAATATATGATGTAGATCGTAACATTTCAATGGAAATTGGTTTGGGCGAGATCGCTTTAGTACTTTTTGAGATATAGCACATTTTCAACAATCGCAAACACAACTTTGTTCTTCATACAAATACTATGAAAAACAATGTTATATTTGCTGTCAACAATGAAATATTGTGGTATTTTAGCTAAGTGGAAGTAAACGAATATCTATTCTTTTAAACTTGGCACGGAACCCTTAGAGTACGAGTCAGACTCGCAATTGGCTTGTGGAAATTACGATTCTGAGTAATCTCTGCTCGCCTTTTTAGTATTATTGAGAAAATACTGAATATTTGATTGTAAATGATAGTTTATGAGGACTAAAATAGATAGAATTATTTTTTTAAACCTCTTGACATATATCATTAAATTCATGTTAACCTTACCACGTTTTTTCAATATCAAATGTGTAACACGGTGCCAAATTTTGAATCGATAGGACATTTGGAAGGTAGTCCCATCCGCTAATCAATTATTAAAGAGCTGGTGATCTTTTATCGGATGATCAGGTCATGGTTATCTTACCATATGCCTTCAATATCATTGAAGTAGAACGGAACCAAATTTCGAATCTACCGAAACGAGTTCGAGCTAATTTTTGTTCTTTGATGGGAACCGTAAAGCGGTTATCAAGAAACCTACGCGTACCAAGTTTTATATAATATTTTTAGACTATGAGGGTTTCGTTTTTTCCATTCGGCTACGGAACCCTAAAAAGCTAAACGGCAATCTTCAAACGGCTGAACAGATTTTCAGAAAACATGACTATCACTCAAAACAAAATTAGGGCATAACAAAAATATATACAAGAAAATTGGGTTATCCTTTTAAGAGCTACGTACCAGAGAAAGATACACAGATACATAGACAGACACGTTAAACTTATAACAATCCACTCTTCTTGCATCGGGCGTTAATCGGGTATGACTGGATCAAAACTTACCTAGACAATAGAACGCAATTTGTAGAAATTTCAAAATTAAACAAAAAACTTTAAACCGTCGTGTATTATTTAGAAAAAGGTGCAAATCATTTTGGAGTTCCTCAGGGTAGTATCTTAGGACCCCTCCTATTTATTATTTATATTAATGACCTTCCAAAATGTACAAAATATTCATGTATTTTATTTGCTGATGACATCTCCCTTATTATTCCCAAGCACTCTGACATCAAATATAATTCAGAAATAATTAATGAAATTGACAAAGTTGTGAAATGGCTTCAACAAAATAATTTACGCGTAAATTCAACAAAAACAAAGCTTCTTCAGTTTCACAACAGGAATGACAAACCCCAAAAGTTAACTATATACCATCACAGTAACCCTATTGCCGAAGTGACAACTGCAAAATTTCTCGGAATTATATTAGATTCGAATCTGACATGGAAAAGTCACATCGATACGGTATGTCAGAAGTTGAACAGGTTTACTTATGCGTTGTACCGCCTAACCAAAATATCAAACCTAAAGACAGCTCTAACAGCGTATCATGGCTACGTATGCTCTGTTCTGCGATATGGCCTGATTGTGTGGGGAAACTCAAGTGACATGGATCGTGCCTTTATTATTCAAAGGAAATGTATTAGATCCTTGTGTGGTGCTAAACCAAAGGACTCCTGTAGGCCACTTTTTAAACGTCTTAATATTTTGACATTACCTTGCATGTACGTTTTTGAAGTGCTCATTTTTGTAAGGAAGAACAAGGGTCTTTTTGAAACTAAATGTCAAACATTATCAACCCGATATCTAGGGCAACTCGTTAGACCCCAGTCCTCCACAACATGTTTTTCGCGAAATTGTTACGTAATGTCAATTAAATTATTTAACATGTTGCCGCACAAAATGAGAGACCTGCCCTTGAGGTCTTTTAGGAACGTACTGCGCAATATACTTTCAGAAAACTCCTTTTATTCTGTAGAGGAGTTTACAAAATTTTGTTCTGATGGACACATTAAACGCCTATTTCCAAGGTAGACCACACAGCATTATTTATTAGGTTTAGGTATTATCTGTGACATATTTTTTTTGTATAATGCATGTTAAAATTGTATTCATTTGACATCTAATTATTAATGTTTTTTTGTATCATAATTAATTATTGTAATAATCCTTTTTGACATTTATAAATGACATTGTTAATTTAAGACGACGACAGCAAATATTTGCCTACCGAAACATCGGTAAAACACGCTGAACCCATTATTATTGTTTCTATCAATCTGTACCGTGTTTTAAGCAAATAAATTTCATTTCATTTCAAATAAAGCAAAAAAGACTACAATTTCTTGTCTGAAAAACTCGGACCCCCCGCGCACTGAAAGTTTCGTGCCAGCTTTAACTGAATCAGGGAATCGACTTACTTCCCCTTAGCTAAAATACCACAGTATTTTGTTGACGGCAAATATAGCTTTGTTTTTCATAGTTTTTGTATGAATAACAAAGTCATGTTTGCGGTTGTTGAAAATGTGCTTTATCTCAAAAACTACTTGATCGATCCCATCCAAACCAATTTTTGTTGAAAGTATTTATTAAGATGGACTTACAAACTTTTTATGTTAATTTACATTCGCTTAGTTCAGTAGTTAGAGAAGGGGGCCCATTTAACCACTTTGGGAGCGTCTACCTATCAAACGTTAGACTTTAAAAGAAAATGGTTTTTGAAATCTCTTTGTCATTTTAAAAGACTTAGCATAGCTATCAAACGCGGTAACGTCGCCAGTATCATAGCCTCCTTGCCGCAAGGAAATGGTTTCGTTTTTGAATACGTAGATTTTAAGTTATTTATCATGTTGTATGTCTTAGTTTAAATTCTTGTTATTATACAATATAGACAACAAGCAGTTTAAGAAAACTCTTAAAGATGAATAAGAATTACTAAAGAAGTCACTCTGAAATTAGTTTTAGTTTTAGCACTATCATGTTAAATGTCTTTTTGACTTGCGCTGAAAAAAACAGTCCACTTTTTTCCTGAAACATCCGGTTGCCCGGGGCTTAAGATAACGTCTTTCATTGTCGCACAGAATACAGCTTTGTATTTGAATTATGGTGATAAAAAACATTCGAGGTTCACCTGTTTCACAAAGTGTAAGTTCTGGTTAGCGTAAATTGTTAGATACTACATACGATATGACGTTATATTTTTGAGTTAGTCGTGGGTTAATGCTTATTTGTCGAATAAAAAACATACCCTTATTAACTTTTGTTCAAAAGTAACTATAAGTCTTTGGAATATGCTTTTTACATCTTTATTACATTTTCTTCCCGTGCCTTGAAGAGAACGTTAAGCTGTTGGTCCTACGTCTGATCCCCTCCGGTCGTGACAGATTGCGCATTGAGAGTAAAAGGAATAGAGAGTGCACCTGTGCTCGTGCACATACTTCTAGATTATAATGACCCGGGCAGTCGGTTAATCGTTGTATCTGGCCATTATAGTCGAAATCCGCTAGAGGGTTTATCAAATAGGCTTGTCAGATGACAAGCTTAGATAGGCCCATTTGATAGTCCCTATTTGATAGGTGCATGAACAATACACAGTCCACTCTCTTAACAATGAGACGGTTCCGTACCATCATTCATTATCATCATTATCAGCCAAAAGACGTCCACTGCTAAACAAAGGCCTCCCCCACGGCTTTCCACAGCGATCACCAGCAGTCTGCATCCAGATTGATCCTGCGATCTTTATAAGATCGTCTGTCCATCTTGTCGGTGGACGTCCTGAGCTGCGTCTTTGGTCGAAGGGTCTCCAATCTAGAACTATCCTGCCACAACGGCCATCAGTTCTTCACGTTATGTGCCCTGCCCATTGGCACTTGAGCTTACTGATTCTCAAGGCTATGTCTGTTACCTTAGTTCTTCTACGTATTTCCTCATTTCTGATTCAATCCCGTAGAGAAACACCCAGCATAGCCCTCTCCATCGCTCGTTGTGTGACTTTGAGCTTCATTATAAGGCCCATAGATAGAGACCATATTTCAGATCCGTATGTCATCACTGATAACACACACTGGTTGAAGACTTTCGTCTTCAGACACTGAGGTAGTTGAGATGAGAAGACCGTTCTGGTTCCGTACAGTTTTTCTAAAAAGACAGTGTAAGAAAATCAATCCTTGTACATTTTATGAGCTAGTCAGCAAAAAATAAGCCAGACTAAAAGAGTAGATACGGTAAAAGAGAGATTTTTCGAGTCCTAAACTAAGTGGATCTCTTTTTTCCTTATTTTATGTGACAAAAACGTGCCGTTTGTAACTAGAGGCAGTATTTTACCTGTCTGACAATGCCTGCGGGTAGAAAAGGGTTTTTCATAGTTAAAATTGATACAGAAAGGCCTGCTAACAGTATAACTAAGTAATAGTTTTTTTTAACTAACTTCAAAAAAGGAGGAGGTTATCAATTCGATTTTTTGTTGGAAGGGTTCCGTAGCCAAATGGCAAAAACGGAACCCTTATAGTTTCGTCAAGTCTGTCCGTCGCCCGTCCGTATGTCACAGCCACTTTATTCAACCCTTAGTGTGCGAGTCCGACTCGCACTTGACCGTTTTTTGTTGTTGCGCTACCTTGTATCGTATGATAGTCATGTGAAGACACCGATTTGAAAATAATAACGCTAACTTAGATGTTATACTTAGATGTTATGTGCAATCGAGGGAAACCTTCAAATATTAAAGACACGTGCAGTTTTTTTGAATTAGAATCTTAATGTTGACATGTTGTAACGTCTGATAGTCAACATTGTGTGGAGCTGAGCCAATGGTGGAACTCCTTACCGTTGAGGAGTTCGGTGATTTTAATGACATAACTTATGATAGGTGATTTGTAGCTTCTTAAAAAACGGAGAAAGACAAGTAAAAACCGACTTCAAAACCGAAATGCACTATAAAGTCGGTGACGGTTGGAGTCGGTACCATCACTTTGACCATCTCAAGCATCAAATATCAGAGCACCGACTCCAAAAAGAAATTGTTCGCCTAAAATGGATTCCGTTCCTTTAAAGGGTCAAGATATTATTTAAGACTTTTCAGTGCATTTCGATTTTGAAGTCGGTTTTCAAGTTTTTTTTTTCGGTCCACCCGTTTTGGAATTATACATGGCGTAATAAGCACGACTCTTTTTTGTGCATATAGATATAAATAGAAGAAATGATAAGAATTCATATTATTATAATAAAGCTGAAGAGTTTGTTTGTTATAACACGCTTATCTCAGTATCTACTGGACCAATTAAAAATGTAAGGCTATAAAACATTACGATATGACTTCTAATAACAGAGCAACAATGAAAAATGTTGCAAAAGCAGAGGTTAAATATCATGAATATCCCTTTTAAGAGCTTTCGTTGCGTATGCAGCTTAAGCCGTTTAAGTGAAATAATTGGATTTTTCTCCTTAAAATAATGTACAATAAAGTCCGCGACAGCATATGTCTACCTGATATGGTTTACTCCCTACAAATTTTTTTATGTTCATAAGTATTGGACACCAATCACATACATTGCTCTGATCCTAAAGTAAGTAGCTAATGCACTTGTGTTATGGAAAATCAGACACAGCGGTGGTAGCACAACACCCAGACCCGTGACAATATAGAAACAAAAAATCTATATTGACCCGACCGGGAATCGAATCCGGGACCGCTGAGTGGCGACGCCTTGAAACCAGCGTGCTTAGCCACTACACCGCGGAGGTCGTCAAATATAAATATATAAATTTGATTTAAAAAAATATATTTTCAAAGGTGTTTTGACACACACGGGTATTGATTCTTATCAAAATAATTATATTCATTATCATGAACACATAATTTTCTTCAAAATATCCTTTGGTATCACATGATTTTAACTAGTATCTTAGAAGCTACGAGTATCACAGTTTTAAAATAATTGCGCATCAAAATAATGCTTCTAACCGCTATGGTTGCTTGCCTCTACCTTCCAATGAAAATATGTGTTTTGCGTTGAAACATTTTACGGGAAATTCGAAATGTATTCGGGTGACGCCGCTCAGGACCGTTGTTAATAAATAATCATAAAATACGCGCCATACTGCACACCAATTGTCGTGGTTTCGAAGTCATCTTTCTGTTGGATACATATTAGCATATTACATATAAATAAATAAATAAATATCCTTTGGACATTCCCACACAGCGCCATCTAGCCCCAAAGTAAGCTACTCAAAGCTTGTGTTATGGGTGCCAGACAACGGATATAATACTTAAATACTTTTTTTTTTGTAAATACATACATGATATACATCGAAAACACCCAGACCAATACAAACAGACATGTTCATGCACACAAATGTTTGTATTGTGCGGGGATCGAACCCGCACCCGCTGCGTAGTAGGCGATTTCTCGACCACTACACCAGACGGGTCGTTTGGACATATTTAACCTTGGCTCTCTTCAGAATTAAAAATAATTTTCTTTTATTTGTGTTTTTTTTGGATGTCATCAATATCATCACTTTTATCATTCATATTTTTGTATTTATTAAGTATATGTATTCTATGTATGTTTATTTGTCTTTTGCTTATGTATCCTATTATATATTCATGTAATATTAGTATGTATGTTTATGTTAGTGCATTTTAATTCCTTTTTTTACCACTCCTCTCACTTATTATTAATATTCCGCCACTAATTTGACGACCCGTCTGGTGTAGTGGTCGAGAAATCGCCTACTACGCAGCGGGTTGCGGGTTCGATCCTCGCACAATACAAGCATTTGTGTGCATGAACATGTCTGTTTGTATTGGTCTGGGTGTTTTCTATGTATATCATGTATTTATTTACAAACAAAAAAGTATTTAAGTATTATATCCGTTGTCTGGCACCCATAACACAAGCTTTGAGTAGCTTACTTTGGGACTGGATGGCGATGTGTGGGAATGTCCAAAGGGTATTTATTTATATATTTATTTATTTATTTAATTAAACTCTCTGCATTACCAGGTGGTTGACTGGTAGAGAATGCCATAAGGCATTAAGTCTGCCAATTGTACATTTTACAGTGCAATCAAGTTTAAAGAAATAAATATTACGAGGTAAACTTTCCAAATTTTGAAATCACTCGCTTCAAGTTGGCATGTGATAGGTATTGATTGATGGCTGATTTTCCAATGAAAATAATATAATCCACACGGGAGTGATTTATAAAAAGATAACCGAATTAAAGAGTACTAACGTCTGTATATAAAGTGATTTTCATTGATTTTTCATTACTTTTCGAAAGAAATTCACTCGCAATATTAAAGCGAGTGTTTCTAAAAAATATGGCCCTGGCTTCGGTCGTGATATCCTTCAGGAGTGATACAATAAATATTCTTCATTGCACAAGCAAGGACACAGAAAATTCACAAGTGAAAAATACACAGTAAGAGCCTACTGTGTGTATATATTTAGAGAACTACCTGCTTTTATTTACATAATGGTGGCCTTTTTTCGATAGGATCTGGTTTCTTTGGGATCTGGTCTGCTTTGTCCGCGCGGATGAAAACGAAATCCGCATCAAAATCGGTCCAATAGTGAGACATTTGCGGACAAGCAAACAAACATACAAGTTGAACTGAGAACGCTGTTATTTTGAAGTCGGTTAAAATGACCTGATTGATGATTGACGACGCGTTTGGTGTATTGGTTAGACCTCCTGGCTATTACGCCGGCCGTCGCGGGTTCGAATCCCGCGAGGGTCAAATTTTTGTGTGATGAGCACGATCATTTGTACCTAAGTCATCATTCGCCAAAAGACGTCCACTGCTGAACATAGGCCTGCCCCACGGCTTTCCACAACGACCGATCACTAGCGGTCTGCATTCAGTTTGACCCTGCGATCTTTACAAGGTCGTCTGTCCATCTTGTCGATGGACGTCCACCTCTGCGTCTTTGGTCGAAGGGTCTCCAATCTAGAACTTTCCTGCCCCAATGCCATCAGTTCTTTGCGCTTTAATATGTTCCCTGCCCTTTGCCACTTGAGCCTACCCACCTGAGTCATGGATGTTTAATATGTTTTTAAGTATTTATGGCAGAAGCCCCCGTAATAATCGTTGTCTGGTATTCGTAACACAAGGAAGACAATTCCCTACTTCGAAACCATGAACATCCAACCATCTAGCGCATATAAAAAATAATATCTTTTGGATTGGATACTTTCAAAATGAGGTAACTCTATATATCAAGACCACATTGACTTCTACGAGTATATTAGAGGTCCGGGCAAACCTCGTTTCTCTTCCATGTCCTATTCAGGGCTAAGACCGGCCAAGTGCGAGTCGGACTTGCGCATTGAGGGTTCCGTGCCAACGTTTACTAAATTAGGTTATCCATTTACTTTCACTAGGTAGAATACCACAATATTTTGTTGACAGTAAATATAACTTTGTTTTTCATAGTGTTTAGTTTATGTTATGCTTGCAGTTGTTGCAAGTGTGCTATATCTCAAAAACTACTAGTTCGATCCCGTCTAAGTGTTTGTTGAGATCTATGTTACACTTTCATTTTTTTAAATTTACACTCGCTTTGTTATCAAACGTTAGACTTTAATGGGACACCCCCTCCCCCCTTAAACATCATTATTTATTATTATTTTTACAAGAATTACTTATGTAAAACAGAGAAGATTTTTTGTATTCGTCTAATCTCTGCTGGTTCTGAGGTCATTTTAGATTTCATGATTTCGCTTTGCGAACCACTCTTTTCACGTTCTAAATTAAAACACATCATACAGAACGATGAAACGAATCAACATATCAAAAGGCTGTTATTTGAACTTCCAAATCCTCTTAGCGTCAATACTATTGTCGACCCGAGGCGAATACCGATCGAGGAGATTTCCTAATGCCGTAGGGATATATCTAGAGATGTGCTAGTCTGGTAGCAAAGTATCGGATATAATCTTGTCATTTTAATGCTGATGTTTGTTGGTGTTAATGGTATAAGCTTGCTTTTCCACAATTCAGGCTTCAAAAGGTTGGCAAATGTATAAAATTTTTCGATAAACCAGAACACATTGTAAGCTAACCGATTAATAAATTGAAAACTGTAATAAAGAAACCTTAATGACGATAGGGTATTAGTAGATGATTATTTAAAAGATAATAATGTATGGACTTGCATGATCACAACAAACATAGTAAACTTTCTGAAAAGAGGCATTGAAAATAGTGACTGAGTTTGTTGCGCAGCTTCTTCTCAGCACTAGCCCACAATTGTCCCGAAGCTGTGGTAGAGTTTATATTGTGATGTGTAAAAATGCCCTCAGTGGGCTAATTTGATAAATTACTTTTGTTACTTTTATGGTCAGTATCATCCTTGATTCAGACACTTGAAAACGACACTGATAAATTTCTTTTATGACCTTTAGGTCAGTAGCATCCTTGACTTAGGCACTTGTAAGTGACACCTTTAACACAGGCTGTTGTTTTGGTCAGCGACCTCCCACTCAGGCGTGGTTGTACACCAACAATATTGATGCCAAAAAACAACATAAAAAGAACGTTTTTTATGGTAAAACATACATCATCATCATCATTCTCAGCCAAAGGACGTCCACTGCTGAACATAGGCGTCCCCCACGGCTTTCTACAGCGACTGATCACTAGCGGTCTGCATCCAGTTTGATCCTGCGATCTTTTTAAGGTCGTTTGTCCATTTTGTTGGTGGACGTCCTACGCTGCGTCTTTAGTCGAAGGGTCACCAATCTAGAACTTTTCTGCCCCAACGGCCATCAGTTCTTCGCGCTATGTGCCCAGCCCATTGCCACTTGAGCTTACTGATTCTCAAGGCTATGTCCGTTACCTTAGTACTTCTACGTATCTCCTCATTTCTGATTCGATCACGTAAAAAACAAACACAAAAATATACAAAATCAATTTATTAATGCAATACTAGCAAGCGAGTCGGAAACTAATAAAGCCCAGTTTATACCCAACACGTAGCAAAGGTTTCCGCTGAAAATCAGTATCATGAAATGCTTACATGCGTGTTTCTTTGGGAGTTAAAGCTATTTTCCTTGAGAAGAAAGTTATTGGCAATTATAGTCCATATGCTGATACTCTGATCACAAAATACGTAGCTAATGCACTTGTGTTATGAAAATCAGAAACAACGGTGGTACCACAACACCTAGACCCGAGACGATATAGAAAGCCATGATTCCTACATTGACCCGAACTGGATTCGAACCCGGGACCTCAGCGAAGCAACGCCTTGATAAGCAGTGCTTAGCCCTACACCATGGAGGTCGTCGAAATCAATATCCAAAACCAATACTATCTTAGTTCTATAATATCCGAATTTATCCGAAATCGCTTGAATTTGACATCACTAACTTATATCACGTCAGGGACCTTAAAAGGAGAACAAAGGTATATAAGGGTTTTGTACTGACTAGATGAAGGGTTTTGTGTGAAATGTTAAGTTTCATTCAATAATACGCACATCAAAAAAGTTACTGATCACTTTTGGTACGGTTACTGATATCATTACATATTCTTTTTACTTTTATATTAATACAAGGTTTCAATATTTAAAGAACACACATTTCCTTTATAAACTTGCATAAAAACAGTTGCCTAATGATACGATTCTTGAAAAGTGGGTTATTTCGATTTTCCAAACTGAAAATCCACACTAGTATGGGAAATTTGACTTTTTATTCATTTATATTCACTTACAGCTAGGGGAGGAAAAATTAACAAATTAATGTTTTACATTTCTAGAAACTTATTCTATTATTTGATAAAACGTGGGGACCTCCGCGGTTTAGTGGCTAAGTACGGTCTCGGATTCGATTCCCGGTCGGGTCAATGTAGAAATCATAATGTTCTAAATTGTCTCGGGTCTATCTATATCTAGGACTATACTGTCGTGAATATGCAAGTAAAAAAATATTAGTTTTTACATCTAAATACAAGATGCATGCGTTATTTTAAGTTGTTTGGCCACTTTTTGACGACCTCCGTGGTCGAGTGGCTAGCGCGCTGGTTTCAAGCGTCGCCATCTCGTGAGGGTTCGGGTTCGATTCCCGGTCGGGTCAATGTAGAAAACGATCTTTTCTATATTGTTTAGGGTCTAGGTGTTGTGGTACCACTGTTGTATCTGATTTCTATAACACAAGTGCTACTTACTTTGGGATCCGAGCAATGTATGTGTTTGTTGTCCAATATTTAATTATTTATTTATCTTCTTATATATAAAACTCTCGTGTCACAATGTTCGTTCACGTACTGCTCCGAAACGGCTTGACTGATTCTCATGAAATTTTGTGAGCATATTGAGTAGGTCTGAAAATCGGCCAACATCTATTTTTCATACCCTTTAGTGTTAAGGGTTGTGCACCCTTAACATTTTTCTTTAATTACGTGGCAGGACGGGACGAGGCCGGGCAA
This sequence comes from Pyrausta purpuralis, assembly GCA_963924145.1. Taxonomy (NCBI): domain Eukaryota; kingdom Metazoa; phylum Arthropoda; class Insecta; order Lepidoptera; family Crambidae; genus Pyrausta; species Pyrausta purpuralis. The sequence continues at coordinate 7,015,337 of OZ001672.1, forward strand.
GATGAGGATGGGGGCGAATCAAAGTTCGCTGGATCCGCTAGTTTAATTATATAAATAAGTGATTTTATGAAACTACGGCATGATTTTCATAAACAAAATATTTTTTTGTAAATTTATAATTGACATTTACTATGTGATACTACTCATAGATCAAAATACTTTTTACAAATATTTTTTCGCGAAGTGTAAAAATTCAATGAAATCTCTTCGTTTTCTTTCGTATAAATTTGTAAAAACTGTAAGTGGATGTACAAAAAATTTTGAATTTGCTCCAAAACTATATTCTGTTACGGCCAATAATAAAGCTGGCTGGTTCCTAGCTCAAAGGATTAGCATAGCTATCCAACGCGGCAACGCAGCCAGCATCATAGCCTCTTCGCCGCAAGAAAATGGTTTCGTTTTTGAATACGTAGATTTTAAGATTAGTTGTCATGTTGGATGTCTTAGTTATAATTTTTGTAGTGACTAGGTCCAAAAATATCTCTATAAATGAAAGTATTTATTGATTTCTATCTGTCAGCCTTAAAGATCAATTGAACTCTTTCTCAATATCCGTTCATCTTTATTAAAGTTTCATTTCCGATAGTCGGAACCTTTTCTTTGAAGTTTGTGACCCCGAAAACTAAAGACTTACAAAGAGTCACCGAGGCATTACGTAAACTGCAATCGATCGTAATAGCGATTGCAAACCGTGTATTAGGACCTTGCCCGACGACGTCGCCTCAAACTATTGGCAGACGTAGAAATGACAAATGGCTGGCTGTCATTACGAAAAGAAATTAAACCAAAGTTTTTAAAATAAAAACCGGCCAAGTGCGAGTCGGACTCGCGCACTGAGGGTTCCGTGCCAACTTTAAATGAATTAGGGAATCCACTTTCCAGCATCATAGCCTCCTTGCCGCAAGGAAATGGTTTCGTTTTTGAATAGGTATTAATATTAAGGTATTTTTTTATGTTGCATGTCTTAGTTTAATTTTTTCTTGTTTGTTATTAATAAAGTCAGTCATTATCCACTTTCTTCTACTTAGTAAAATACCACAATATTTTGTTGACTACAAATATAACTTTGTTTTTTATAGTGTTTGTATGAAGTACAAAGTTATGTTTGCGGTTGTTGAAAACATGCTATATCTCAAAAACTACTCGTTTGATCTCGTCCAAACCAGTTTTCGTTGATAGTGTTTGTTACGATCCATATTATATATTTTTTCAAAATTCACACTCTCTTGGTTTAGAAGTTAGATGGGGGGACGCCCATTTTACCAGTTTGGAAGCGGATAGCTATGAAACGTTAGACTTTAAAAGAAAATGGTTTTAGGAACCTCAATATCATTTTAAAAGACCTACCTAAAGACACCCCACACGCATAGGTATGACAAAAAAAAATTTTGGTTATAGTTTCATGTATGGGAGCCCCCCCTTAAATGACATTCTTTTTTATTTTTTGTATGAGAATCAGTAAGCGGTTAACCGAATACATCTTCCTTTTAAATTTCAACAGTGTAATGCTTATAGTTACAGAATAAAATGGCTATGACATACGGACGGACAGACTGACAGACTTGAAGAAACAATAAGGGTTCCGTTTTTTGCCATTCGGCTACGGAACCCCTTAAAAATTGTACAATCTATACAGAGTGATTTTTTATCAGTACCAAAAATTTGTGTAAAGACTCCACTGATGAATATGAACAACTTTTACTATGGGGGCAATAGTGAAATCAAGAAAAAAAAGCAGTTCCGTACATTTTGACCGCGCGCCAATTGAACTTTTGTATGGAACAACGGATTTAACACAAAATTTCACCCTGTATAGATTGTACGAAGTCGATTTTCACTTATAAGCAATATGTAAATAAAACTGTCCGGTCCGAAAGGGTCATCAAAAGTTACTTCAATAACATAACCAGTACAAGTATTACATTTAACGCAATTCATTAAAACTTTTTTTTATCGATTTCCAAAGTCATAAAGCTTTGCACCTATTTACCCTAAAACGGGGGAATTCTCAAAATGCGTTATCACTCCTGTCGCGCTACCTGCGAGTGCCCGTGCAACTCTGCGCCTCCCGCGCGCCCCGTCTATCCCCTTTGGGTTGCCATGTATGCTTTTTTTAATAGGTATTTTTTCTAATATTTTATGAAGATTATTACACAATTAGAACATAATCACGATACTTAATAACCTCTTATGGGGAAGATCTGTGGCCGAGTGTTATAGGCATGCGCCCGGATAGCGTAACACATGTTTTTCCTCACGGTCGTGGACTGTCTGACACAGTAGCTTTTTAAAAGTGCAATTTATATTATTAAGTTTGTATAGTGACAAACTCCAATAAAATAAATAAAAAAGTTTATAAAACTAAAACCCGACAACTTAAAAGACGTTCTAAAAAGTACGAAACAAGAACTTTAGTTTAATTTATATTTATATTGTATTAATTTATTGTTATAATGAACCTGTTTTTCTACAGTAGGTGGCATACGATCACGGCGATCCTTTAAGACTATTTTCTTGTTTCGTACTTTTTAGAGTTAACAGCAGCTATTAGATAGCTTATTTATCGAGAAAGGCTTTAGGCTATAAAACACGTCGGGAGAGAACGGAGCAAATTCAAAACGTGCGGTCGAAGTCGCGGAGATCCGCTAGAGAATCGATAAAGTTTGGTAATATCACTGCTATCCTGTCCAAAAGTTTCGAAAGAAAGCTTAACATAACGACGTAACAGTGTGTGCACACAGAAAATGTGAGAATAGTGTCTGAAAAGTGAAGACTGTTTGTGAAAGAACTTAAAAGAGTTTAGGGTTCCTCTCAATGACGGTGGGTTGAAACGCTTTGTGGGTTTCAGGTTTATAATAGTACTAACGGTCCCTATAGTGACTTAGTTCGCACGTTTTGAGTTTGCTTCCTCCCCTCCCGTCGCAACTTGATGTTATATCCTAAGTAATAAGTTCTTTTTTTAAACCGGTCCGGTAGTTGAATTTATTCTGTAAAGAATAACTGCTTGGGCCATCTGTTTCATGAACAGACGGCTAGATGGCGCTAAGCGTCGCGCAATTGACGTTTTCATAAGAAACCACAAATTTCGCAGGGTCAGACTAACAGCACGGTAGCTCAATTGGTAAGAGCGTTTGGCCCGGTTCACCAAAAGGTTGCTGGTTCAAGTCCCGCCCGTGCGCAAATTTTTGGTTTCTTATTTCATCTTTATGAATATAAAATATGACACTGTGGGTGTTAAAAACATTCTTAAGCATCGGTCCGGTAGTTCCTAAGATTAACGCGTTGCAACAAACAAACGAACAAACTCTTTAGCTTTATAATATTAGTATTAATTAGGTACCGTAGCCCGTGAGAGGAACTGGGGAACATTTGAAATAGTACCAAATGTGACATACCAAGTCTCGCGATCGTTTTAGGCTGAAAGAAAATTTTCTTTTAGTTTTCTTGCTGTGATTTAACTTATTTAACTATAAATAAGGAACTTTATCCGGAAATCAAAATTTTCTGTATTGTCTCGGGTCTGGATTAGCTATTTATTTTGGGATCAGAGAAATGTTTGTGATTGGTGTCCATTTTTTTTTTAATTAAATCCATCCACGCCACCTCAGCACATACACAAGAAACTAATTTACATTATAACACACATCAGAAAAACCAAGCTTTTTCCTTGAAGCAGGGTGGAATTAGAAAGCTCTCAAAGCTGTACGGAACAAGTTTCTTACGTGACCTTATTATGAAAGAAATGGGAGCTTTCGTTAGATACCAAATGGAGCTTTTTCCTGCTCCAATTTGGTTAAAATTACGGTTCATATTTTTGAGAATAATAATGATGTTTGGGCATTAGTTAATGCTTGCGTAAAAGGGGTGAAACATTATTGGGAATTTAGATCGCGTGTTACTTACGTAAATTGATTATAAATTATAAATATATCTGTCACCGGAAAATAACAAGAAGCGCTAATTTATAAATATCCTAGAAAATTTATAAACTTTCGAAGGATTCTAAACGAGAGATAAATTGTATTATTATACGCACACATTTCCGAAAGTTTATAAACTTACCAAACTCACGCGTAAAATAATAAGTAAGCAATAACAAAACGCCTTGTGCGCTTTGATTGGTTGAATAAGTGACGTGTTCCTTCTTCATCCACTCCGCCGCCATTTTACGTCACGGAACATAAACAAACCGGTTTCTCTTGTGTTTTTGTAAAAATTTTAATGTTGTTACTGTGTTGGAAAATGCGGAAAGCAAAAATGGTGAAGATAGTGCGTAAATTCTAAAAAAAATGTTGACGAAGTGAAATTTACCACAGAGCTACGAAAGTTTTTGTAGTGGCCATGACCAATATAGTGTGTAGTCGGAATGGACAGAGGAAAAAAAATCCTGCCGGTTTTTATGTTTTATAATTGTTTTTTTCTTTTTTAATAATCCTCTTATATCGTAGAACACGATTTCTGATGTTTTAGTTTGCTAGAGTGAAGTAGGGATCATTAGCATAATAGGTAAAAAAGTAACCCTGTAGTACCTACCCAGTTTTAAAGTAAAAATACTGTTAGGTAGGTAATCGAAACTGATAAATTTATAGTTTATACTTAGTTTGGCATGACTGATTGTACCTAAGTCTATTGACACAAGCATTGCCACTGTATACATCGACCAATCAGAGAGCAGAGTGTTATTTGCCGTATTTGAAAGGAGCGTATAATTAAAAGCTCTTTTGTGATTGGTCGAACCGTTTAGAATTTTACAAATGGATATCCGTCAGTTTATAAATTTACCACGAGACGTCGTAAATTGCTAAATTTCCGAAAATTTTGGCGTAAAATAATACTATTTATCTCTCGTTTAGAATCCTACGAAAGTTTATAAATTTCGTAGGTAATTTATAATCTAGCGGATCTTATTATCTTCCGGTGACATATCAATAACAAATGTTTTCGTTAACACAATTTTTTTCTTGAAATTAACCATGGTCAAAGTAATGATTAATAGTATTTATTGCATTAGTGGAGATTTGGTACCTTTTAAATTGTTCTTTTTTTCTGTTGTTTATTTTAGGGTTCCGTAGCCGAATGGCAAAAAATTAAACCCTTATAGTTTCGTCAAGTCTGTCTGTCTGTCCGTCCGTATGTCACAGCCACACAATTAATTATTTTCTGGACACCAATCACATACATTTCTGATCCCAAAGTAAGTAGCCAATGCACTTGTGTTATGGAAATCAGACACAACGGTGGTACCACAACACCCAGACCGGAGACAATATAGAAAATTATGATTTCTACATTGATCCGATCGGGCGACGCCTTGAAACCCAAAAAAATATCAAATCATTTGGAGTCGATGCATGATCTCAAGCTAACGTACGAACAACAGCACGTCAAGGTAAACACTGCGGTATCTTATACAGTTGTAATAAGGGCTTCTTTGCAACAAAAGTGGGTAGCCTGATGTATTGGCGACTGTACATACATCAATAGTCTACGAACATCATGCACCGACTCCAAATGAATTTGTGTTATTTTGAGCGAAGCGGTTAAATTATTAAAATGTTTGTTTTTATTTCATGTTTTGACGACCCGTCTGGTGTAGTGGTCGAGAAATCGCCTACTACGCAGCGAGTTGCGGGTTCGATCCCCGCACAATACAAACATTTGTGTGCATGAACATGTCTGTTTGTATTGGTCTGGGTGTTTTCTATGTATATCATGTATGTATTTACAAACAAAAAGTATTTAAGTATAATATCCGTTGTCTGGCACCCATAACACAAGCTTTGAGTACCTAGCTTACTTTGGGACTAGATGGCGATGTGAGGAAATGTCCAAAGGATATTTATATTTATTACTTATGTCTCAAAAACTACTGGACCGATTTTGATGAAACTTATACTTTACTCAAATTGAATTATAACTAATTAAACTTTTAAATTAATCATCTTGCTTGACTTCTCGTTTTCGAGAAATCCGTGGACAAACATACATACACTAACAAAATTTAGCACACGTGTTTGGAAGCCTTAATAGAGCAACGTACTCAAATATTACTAAATTCTCAGGATATTACATACATGCACATTGAATTATTTCCTCCGTTTTTCAGTAAAAGCCATCTAAAACACAAACTCATCCTGAAATTCGGTGCACCTATCTATCTGTGTATATTAGTGCTGCTCACACTAAAAGGTTTTCCACGTTGAGGTCATATAAAAAGCATTTGCCATCTCTCTCTGGTCCCATGGCGAGAGACTGTTTGAAAAATTCAGGACACATTTTATGTTTGGGGAGGTAGTGGAGCCGATTCTCGGTATTCTACGAATTTCTTTAACAAAAATAAATATCTCTTTTTAACCTAAATATATGAAAAGGGATGGTATTTAATGATTAACAAACAAGGCAGGTTGGGGCAGGAAAGTTCTAGATTGGAGAACCCTCGACCAAAGACGCGGCGTAGGACGTCCACCGACAAGGTGGAACCACCTTGTAAAGATAATGATGATGATGCTGATGATCACATACATTGCTCTGATTCCAAAGTAAGTAGCTAATGCACTTGTGTAATGGAAATCAGACACAACGGTGGTACCACAACACCCAGACCAAAGACATTATAGAAAATTTTCATTTCTTTATTGACCCCACCGGGAATCAAACGCGGCGACGTCTGGATACCCGTACGTAGCCACTACACCACGGAGCTCGTCAAAGAGCACAATATTTGTACAGTAGCTGTCATATATATATGTAGTATCTAAATAATTAAGTCCACACCTTTGTACCAGATCAAATTACCTACGGCGACCGGGGTGTTTGCTTTGTACAGTCAGCATATAAGACTACACGTTTTTGCAGCAAATCGACCGTGTCACCACTAAATAAGATACTATAGAGTTCGCACCATGTGCTGAGGACTGTACATGTGCTTATATGAACAGTACTGACAGCAAACAAAGGTTTATTTACTTAGATTATGCGTGTTTATACAAATAAAATTAGGTCCGTTTCTTTTGTATTGTGAGCTTGCGTATTTGGTAGACCTCAAAGGCGTCTAATTCAACAGGCTTGCTAATATGTCCAGTGGTATAGGCATGGCCTTGAACAGCCTAAGAGACAGGGTTTGATTAATTGTCTATCACAATTGTTTTTATTGACAAGTAAATTTTACAAGCCCAAAAACGAGTCTAACTTCACTGGGTTTAATAGATTTTTAATGGCCTTGTTTAAGCGTAATGAAAGATTTTTCTTTTATTTTATTTTTAATTAGAAAGCCGGACATTTTGGCCTCGGTTACAATATAATACAAGTGTCAATGTAGATTTTCCTTGTAAAAATACCTAACATATTTTTTTAAAGAAGATGAACAGACATTACTTACATATGAGGAATATATTACCATAAAAATAACCTGTAAATATATATTTTGACCAACTTCAACTAATAGGAGGTAATCAATTCGACCTGTATGTATGTAATTAGATAAAATCGTTGGTCTATTCAGGCTACCTAACTGCAAATTTTCGTAAGTGTATGTATGTTTGTATATTTGTATGTTCATTTCAGGATTTCTCGAAAATAAGAAGTCATAGCGAGATGATTCTTTTTTAGTTTAATCAGGTGTAGTTTAGCCTTGGGTACAGTGTGAGTTTTTACAAAATCGGTATAGTAGTTTTTTAATATGAATAAAAACTTAAAGTTATGAAAAACAGAAATTAGTCAAAAATTAAAAGCTTTCAATAAACTGGCTACAAAGTTTAAAATAACGCATTCGTCTTTTGTTTGGATATAGAAACAAATTCTATTTTTCTTGCATATTCACGTCAGTATAGTATCAGATTTCAACCTGCATTTCAAAATAACTAAACTGTTATAAAAATAGTTTTTATTTGGATTCAAATGGTTAAATAAATTGACGTTCGGGAACATTACCGATTTATTTATTTAACCAGTCATACTTACATGACTTTTGTAACAACCCACATGATTTTACTTTGTTTTGTTTTTTTCTGCTTACCGTACTCAAGGTCAACGACCTTAGCATGCCAACGGTGCATTACAGAACAAACTCATTTCCGACGAACAAAACCAACTGTCTATGTATTGCGTTTCGTTTCAAATGAAAATACTGTTTAAAACTATAAAATTGAGGTTTTGAAGGAGATCGACCGTAAAAGAACCGTATATTAACTCTTGCGAGTCACATTTTTTAGGGTACCGTAGCCGTAGCGAACGGCAAAAAACGGAACCTTTATAGTTTTGTCAGGTCTCTGTACGTACGTACGTCACAGTTGTTTGGTTGAACCGATTTTGATGGGATTTTCAAAAAAAGATGGTAAATTAACTAGATGGTTTTAGTTACTATTTTAGTTCAATTCAATTCAAGTTCAAGAAAAAAAATCACAACAATTGAACCGCATTAAAAAACACTAAAAGGACTGAAATAACACTAATACGAGAAACAAACTCATTTGAAGTCGGTGCATGCTGTGCGAACGTAGACTGCTGCTGTCTGCTAAGGTTGACATCATGCACTGACTTCAAATGAGTTTGTTTTTCCATTTAACGTTGTTATTTTAGTCCTTTGAGTGTTTGACTATGAATCGATTTTACTAACGTCAGATAAGAAATATTCGTCTAATATATATATGTTATGGACCAGGTGATTAACGCGGTCATTATTTATAATGCACGAGCATTATGAATAATGTCTAGCTTTATCGGGCTAAGTGAATAATTACTCTCTCAACTTTATTGTTTATCACATTGCACGGTCATTATTATATTGCTACATGATAGTTGGGCAATTTGATAATAAAGCTATTAAAAATAAGCTATAAAACAAAGATATGTTTTGATTTTTTATTTTAAATTTATTTTATTTTATGTTATGTTTTAAATATGACTTTCCTTAAGTTTTAAATGCAAAAAGTTGTGGATTTTTAAGGTAGCAGTCCTTCGTAATTAATCCAAATAATGAGTCTGATTATTTAAGTGGTTTAATATTTAGTTTCTTTTAAGTTAAATGACAGTAACAATAATAAAATTGTAATTAAATATGTTTGTATTACTCTGCCCAAAAAGTGATGGGCAATATGTATAGTGCCCGGTCAATTTGATTATTTGAATAATTATTAACAAATTGCACTTTCATACTGGGCATTTTTCATAATGACCGGGCATTATGTATACTGCTGAATTTATCACTTGGTCCATAACATGTACATATTACACAAAACGCCGAATTTCAAAATTTCACCTGATGCCAATAATTATTTATGAAAAGAAAGTTTATAACGGGTATTTTATTAGTAATTCGGTCGGATAAGTTCTACCTGACGTTGGTAAAATCTTCTCGGAGATATGTATTGTATTACACACTGTCGGATTCTAGTAGTGTCAGGTAGATAGTTGATGCTGATTGGTCAAAGTGATAGCACCGACTCAGTACAAAAGTAAAGTTAACCTGTAACGTCCCACTGCTGGGCAAAGACCTTACCTCATCTATAAGGTAGTTTGAGCCATACTCCACCACGCGTGCTCAGTGCAGAGTAGCGGAGGGGTGTTTGCAAGGCAAGCGACTAACCCTGCTGTCAGATGTTATCAAGCCGCCCATAAGGCCTCTGACTAGGCTTAACGACTAATATCAACCGATATACCGGGCCCAACTGCTAAACGTGCCTTCCGAAGCACGGAGATGCTCGTGATATACGTCACTGATATGGTCGAAATGGTCACCCATCTAAACACGACTGCACCGTAGGTTGCTTGACTTCAGTATCACTACCAAAGCGATGCTAACTCCAAAAAGATATTGTTGGCCTAAAATGGCTTTCTTTTCTTTCAAGGGTCAAGAGTTTATTCAAGACTTTTAGTGCATTTTGCGTTTTGAAGTCGGTTTTTAGTTTTAAAAGTTATTGATTTTGTTCATTTTTAGTGGTTGCAGGAGCAACTTTTTTTAAAAAATCCTTTGGACATTCCCACACATCGCCATCTAGTCCCAAAGTAAGCTACTCAAAGCTTGTGTTATGGGTGCCAGACAACGGATATAATACTTAAATACTTTTTGTTTGTGAATACATACATGATATACATAGAAAACACCCAGACCAATACAAAAAGACATGTTTATACACACAAATGTTTGTATTGTGCAAGGATCGAACCCGCAACCCGCTGCGTAGTAGGCGATTTCTCGACCACTACACCAGACGGGTCGTCAAATTACTGATCATGAGTTCTGTCTTTATAATTACTGAATTATTACACCAAGATCCCATCATTAGATCCCGAATCGGCAAAAATAGGACCAACTAGAAGGTATATCTCCTAGGTAGGCGAAAAAAAATCTAATCGGTCGACATATGACTGAGATACAAGTTTACATAGATACAAAAAAAACATACAGTCGAATTGATAACCTCCTCCTTTTTTGAAGACGCTTAAAAATCACCCTTACAGGCATAGATAAAAAACGATCAGTCAGCCCCGCACTGTGTTTGATTAAAATATAAATGTCCCTTACTTTTACACCCTCATTAATTTATTTTTAATTTTCAGGTAATGGAATTGTTATCAGTGAGCCTCGTGTCTGTGTTATGGTAAGTTTTATATAGATTTTAATTCAAATTAACATAATTAGTTTTAAGCGCATCGCAAAATACGGCTATTATACTATAAACTTTTATAATTGGGTGCTTTTCTTTATGATTGTTTCTGAAGTTTACGGGAATACTTCTCATTGAAAAAAACAATATTTTACGGTTATTTTTGTGAATATTTTTTTCCCGACGTTTCGAACACGTCACAGCGTTCGTGGTCAAGAGTAAAATTTAATAAAGAATCACGAAAATACCCCAAAAATATTGTTTTATCCAAAGGTTTTCTACAATCAGCAACGACTCTGATATTTCAAGGATATACAATTTACTCCCACTTCCTTCTTAAATAAATAAGCTATCCAAAACCAAAATATTTTTTCACATCGGTCTAGTAGTTCCTGAAGAAACATGTGTTACATACTAGGGCGTCCCTTATGCGACGAGTTTAGACGCAACGCTACTAATATGCGTATAGCGACCTGGAACATCGGCTCACTGACCGGACGAAGCCAGGAATTGGCAGAGATCTTGTTTAAGCGGAGTATAAAGTGGAGGAATCATTGCCCGAAATCCAAGACAATCTCAACAGGTAGCTTAGGGCATTAGAAAGCAGTGGACTACGGGTTAATCGTAAAAAGACCGTGTACATGCATTGCCCTTTCTCTGGTATCAACAGCAATGGCCTCCTTTGATAGTAGGCAGTACCTACTATCAAAGGAACCCCTCTAAATCAAAAACAGGAATTTAAGTATCTCGGATCCATAGTCAACATCAGAGCGAACATGGAAAAAGATTTGGCAAACAGAATCGGGACTGGCTGGAGTGGAGACGGCTTTCTAGGGTCCTCTGTGATGCAAAGATGCCTATTAAAACCAAAGGCAACGTGTACAAACGAGCTGTCAGACCGGCTATGCTCTATGAATCCGAGGTCTTGGGGAAGAGGAAAAGCGAAGAACAAAAAATGCATATCGCGGAAATGAAAATGCTACGATGGGCAGGCGGCGTTACAAGACTCGATAAAGTCCCGAACACGTACATCCGTGGGACCTTCAAAGTATCCGAAGTTCTTGAAAAAATGCGGGAAAGGTTGCGCTGGTTCGAGCATGTAATGCGCAGAGCCGAAGAACACAAGCCGGCAAGTTTTGGCCATAGAGGAGGGCAAGAGAGGCAGAGGGCGCCCACCGACTATCTGGGCGCGAACCGTCCAAAAGGACATGTTGACGTGGAATTTGACGCCAGAAATGACACAAAATCGCCAAGAGTGGCGTAAAAGTATCAGGATGGCTGACCCCAAATAGAGAAAGAGCCAGGGAATTGATAGTCTAGTAGTTCCTGAGATCAGCGCGTTAAAAAAAAACTCTTCAGCTTTATAATATAAGTATATAGTCCCCCTAGCCGATTTCGACTACGGTGGCCAGTCACAACGACCAGCCGACTGCGCGGGACGTATTATAGTGCACAAGTGTGTGCGCAAACACAGGTGCACTCTTTTCCTTTCACTCTCATAGCCCGATGGGACAGCAAACTGACACGACCGGAGAGAGATCAGGCGCAGGACCAACGGCTTAACGTGCTTTTCCGAGGCACGGGGGTGAAAACACCGCCAACTTCCAAACTCCGGGCTACCCTAAAAATTTCTGAACAGAAAAACTCAGGTATATATTTTTGGCCCAACCCGGGGATCGAACCGGGTCCTCTGGCGCAGCCGTTGCTTTAAAGTGCGACCCTCCTACCGCTGCGCCACCGAGGCAGTTAATATAAGTATAGATAAAAACTAAAAAAAAGATAAGATAACAGCTCAGTCAGCAGTTAAAAGAACGTAATTTGAACATAGAAAATTATGAAATCATAGTCTCAAATAGCCATAGTAAATCAAAGAAATAGTAGCGTTTCGACAGTTATTAAAAAGTGTTTTAACGATTGGTTATTTCTTTTGGTTTATCAACAAATAACATGATTAGAAAATTATATCAAATTACATGCTTACGCTAGAAACACTTCTTTATAAGGCCCAAAGTTAGACCCTCCGACCAAACACGCAGCGTAGGACGTCCACCGACAAGATGGACAGACGACCTTGTAAAGATCGCAGGATCAAACTGGATGCAGACCGCTAGTGATCGGTTGTTGTGGAAAGCTGTGGGGGAGGCCTATGTTCAGCAGTGGACGTCCTTTGGCTGATAATGATGATGATGCTAGTGGCTCATAATCGTGATAATGATGATGCAAGAAACGCGAAAGAAGAAGAATATCTAAGACGATTCTTTATAAACCCGAATTATTTCAGTTGTAACCCTATACGACCCTTTTACCGTCATTGGCTTCAAAAAAAACTCCAAACCCCAATTAGAGTTAATTGCAAAACTTAACCCTTGAAAAACAAACTTCAATTTTGTTCCGAAACCGTAAATAATCTTTTGCCAACTTTAAAATTTCTTTTCGACAGTATTTAGGTGGTCAGAGGTCGCTTAAATAAAAACCCTGAGTTTAATTTTGCGAGGTATAAATCTTAAGTCCCGAGAGAATCGGGAGGGGCAATGAATTCTTTTGCAAGTAGGGTTGGTAAAAAGATTTTGTTACTTTTTTTATTGTAGTTTGGTTTTCTTTGAAATGTAAGACGCCTTTGCTGTCTTTGCATTGGAAAATTATACAAAGCGTATTCACACTATCTTTATTTTTTTAGTGTTTAATCTAGGTGCTCGTAGCGCAGTGATAGCAGCGCTTTGGTAGTGATACCGAAGTGAAGCAACCTACGGCGCGGTCGTGTTTTGACTTCATTCCGACCATATAAGTGATGTACATCATCATTATCATTTTGACGACCTCCATGGTCCAGTGGCTAGCACGCTGGTTTCAAGCGTCGCCATCTCGTGAGGTTCCGGGTTCGATTCCCGGTCGGGTCAATGTAGAAAACGATATTTCTACATTGTCTCGGGTCTGGGTGTTGTGGTACCACCGTTGTTTCCGATTTCCATAACACAAGTGCTTAAGCTACTTAGCTTGGGATCGGAGCAATGTATGCGATGTTGTCAAATACTTATATTTATTTATTTTATCACGAGCATCTCCGTGATTCGGAAAGCACGTTAAGCCGTTGGTCCCGGCTAATATCGGTTGATAGTCGTTAAGCCTAGTCAGAGGCTCATGGGCGGCTTGATAGAATCTGACAGCAGGGTCAGTCGCTTGCCTTGCAAACACCTCTCCACCAACCCGCACTAAGCCCGCGTAGTGGAGTATGGCTCAAACTACCTCATACGAGGGTCAAACTGAAAGTTCTTAGAACTGGCCACTTATAAACAATATAATAAAAAAAATATTCTAAAATTTGAAAATAGGACTCTTTGCCAATATTACTGAGTATATATTTCATTCATTTGTCATTTGTTTTACGATTTGGCGGCAAATTGAAAATTGTCTGTGTCACGTCAACATGAATTTAACACGAGAAAATTTTCGTGCAATGATTTTTTATGACTTTCGATGTCATTTAAGTCAACAAGAAAGTTATGATAGACTACAATTGGCCTTTCACGATGAAGCCCCATCTCGTGCGACTGTTTACAACTGGTTTAATGAGTTTAAACGTGGTCGCACTAATCTCACTGATGATGTACGTGAGGGACGGCCTTCTACGGCGACGACTGAAAATAACATCTGTGTTGTGCGGCGTATGATAGAGACTGACAAAAGAGTGACCTATCAGCAGATTCGGACAAGCTAAGGCATCGGTATGAGTCAAGTGCACAAAATCCTCCACGAACATTTAGCGGTCAGGAAGCTTTGCGCCCGGTGGATACCTCATAATTTGACTAAGGCTCAAAAACTCCATCGTGTGGATTGGTGCCGTAAAATGATTGAAAGATTTAACGGAGGTGACTCAAATGCTGTGTTCGACATACTAACAGGTGACGAAAGCTGGATTTACTGTTATGATCCTGAAACCAAAAGACAATCTGCTCAGTGGGTGTTTCCTTTCGAGGAGTTGCCAACTAAAGTGAAGAGAGATCGAAGTGCGGGAAAAAAAATGGTGGCCTCGTTCTTTGGAAGGATAGGTCATTTCGCAACAATTGTGTTAGAGGATCAAAAAACAGTTTCTGCAGAATGGTACACTACCAATTGTTTGCCACTTGTCTTGGAAAAAGTTCGAGAGAAACGTACTCGCAGTAGGATCCTCCTTCACCACGACAACGCCTCGTCGCACACCGCCAAGCGAACGATCGACTATTTGGCGACATCAAACGTTGAATTACTGGGTCACCCGCCGTATAGCCCTGACCTCGCGCCTTGTGATTTTTATTTATTTCCAAAAATTAAAGAAAAACTTAAAGGAAAGCGGTTTATGAATGCTGAAGAAGCGGTGGCTGCGTATCGCGATGCCATTGAAGAGACCCCTAAGGACGAGTGGGCAAAGTGCTTTTCCCAGTGGTTCCATCGCATGCAGCGGTGTATTGACGTCAATGGACAATATTTTGAAAAGATATAATAAAACTAATAACTGGCTAATGTAATCAGTTTTTGATTTTCTAAGAACTTTCAGTTTGACCCTCGTAGTTGAGCTAAGGCCTTTGCCCAGCAGAGGGATATTACAGACTAACTTTACTTTTTATAAGTATTTAATCAGTATACAAGCTTATAATAGCATAAGCTAAATATCATATGCTAGCCGGGCGCATGCCTATACCAATATCTCTGCCGCTAAAAATCCAAATAAAAATCTTACACAAACGGGCGTCATTTCTAATGAAAAACAACTTGAGGTGTAAGCGATTTTGGCCCTTAAGGTAAGGCGGTGATTACCTCGATAATACCGAACCTACCGGTTGTTACAAGAATAGACCTGTAAAACATGTCAAATTCCACCCGTGTTCGTCTTTATCGTGTCAATACAGTTCATTTTTGCATACTTTTTCACCACGCAGGGGCAAGGTTAGGCCCATTTTCTCGATGATAAGATTGTACCTAAAGTGCATTCCTGTGGTAAGTACGGACAACAGCATGTCAAGGTAATCACTGCGGTATCTTATACAGTTGTAATAAGGACTAGTTTGCAACAAAAGTGGGTAACCTAATGTGCTAGCCACTGTACATTATGAGTGTCATAGAACGAGTCAGTTTATAATAAAATTTTACTTTACTTGTGTGTGTCTGAATATCAGTTATTAATAAATAATCCCACAATCGACGACAATATTTAACTAGTTTAATTAAACTCATTTATTTAATGTTTCGAAACCACAAACCCAAAGGTGGTATTACGTAACTCTACTATAGCCTTAAGGGTGTTGTTTTGGTCAGCGACGCCCGACTCAGGGGCGGTTATACAAACGATACCTACTGATGCCAAAATTATGTAAAAATGTTTTTCATTAAAAAATCTTACAAAATTAATTTATTTTTGGGATAATAGTGAGCGCTACAAAACTAGCAAAACCAGGTCGCCTCTTCGTAGCTCACTAGCTTCGGCGTAGAATTTCTCATTTTCACTTGTCATTCATTCAATTTACAAAATCAACATTGATAATTTTAAACATAACATTGGTATTAATACGATTAGGGGCTGATTTTTCAATAGTCATATAAGAAATATTCGTCGAACAGAATACAATATGGCTAATTTGGAAACGTCACTTCATAATAATTGTCAACAATCATACGAAACTGTCATTTTTAGGGTTCCGTAGCCGAATGGCAAAAAACGGAACCCTTATAGTTTCGTCAAGTCTGTCTGTCTGTCTGTCTGTCCGTCCGTATGTCACAGCCATTATATTATATAACTATAAGCATTACACTAATCAAATTTAGTAGGAAAAATAAAAAATATTGACATTTAAGGGGGGCTCCCATACATGAAACTAAAACCAAAAAAAAATTTTTTGTTAAACGTATGCGTGTCTATGGATAGGTCTTTTAAAATGACATAGAGGTTCTTTAAACCAAATTCTATTAAAGTTTTTCTAGTAAGTTTCATCCCAAAGTGGTAAAATGGGCGTGACCCCCCCCCCACCCCTCCATCTAACTTCTGAACTAAGCAAGTGTAAATTTATATATAATGTAGATCTTAACAAATACTTTCAACGAAAATTGGTTCGGACGGGATCGAATGAGTATTTTTTGAGATATAGCACGTTTTCAACAACCGCAAACATAACTTTGTACTTCATACAAACACTATGAAAAACAAAGTTATATTTGCAGTTAACAAAATATTGTGTAAGCAGAAGTAAGTGGATTGCCTAATTCAGTTAAAGTTGGCACGGAACCCTCAGTGCGCGAGTCCGACTCGCACTTGGCCGGTTTTTTTAAAAAATGTGTCGCTTTATAATTTATCAGTCTGAAAAGTTTTATCTGGCCATTGCAAAATCGGCCCTAAATTAATTAACCTAACAAACTGTTGATTTACGGAATCAGTACAAAAACGGTTCGTGTAAGCTTTCAGGCGCGTATTTCATTTTGACAGCCCTATTCGTGATAAATCACGCCGGGTCTGGTTAACCGTCTTGCAGTTGTATATACGCTACATTGGAACAGTGGAATTCAGGTTAGATTAAAATATTTCACTTGTGATTTTTTGTTGTTTTTTTTTTCTTATTTTTGATCGACTTTTAAATTGAGGAGGTGGTTAACTTAATATATTAATTCGCTTGTATGATGTTTTAAGGGTTCCGTAGCCGAATGAAAAATAAAACTGAACCCTTATGGTTTTGTCAAGTCTGTTCGTCTGTAAGTCCGTCCGTATGTCACAGCCACTTTATTCTGAAATTATTAGTATAACACAGTTGAAACTTAGTAGGTAGATGTATCCCGTTAACCGCTTTAAATTTCTCATACAAAAAATAAAATAAAATAAATGTTTTAAGGGGCAGGCTCCAGGCATACAGTAAACTAAAACAGAAAAAAATATTTTTAGTCAACCTAAATTTTCAATTTAAATATGTTATGTAGATCTTAACAAATACGTTCAACAAAAATTGGTTTGGACTGGATTGAACTAGTAGTTTTTGAGATGTAGCACATTTTCAACAACCGCAAACATAGCTTTGTTCTTCATACAAACACTATGAAAAACATAGTTAAATTTGCGGTCAACAAATATTGTGGTATTTTAGCCAAGTGGTAGTAAGTGGATTTTGATTTGGTATTTTAAAATGGATAGAGTCATTTAAGGGTAAAGTTTATATGTTAAATACATGCATAATATAGAAATAAAACACTGTCAATTTTATGGTTTTCTAAGTGAAGTCACAAATAAACTCATTTTTTTGCTCTTACATTGCAAACGCTGGCCAAACCTTACTATAAATAAACATAATTGCACCAGTGTGAAGCCGGGGCGGGTCGCTAGTTATAGTTTGATTTAAATCAGAAACATGGATGGATGTGTCTATAAATTCCATATCTTCGAAAATCTTGCCATTCATCAGAAATTCTTGACGCGTCTTAAAGGTGAATGCACATTTATCCGAGCCGAATGCGCCGAACGCCTCGCACACATATCCGCATTGGACGAATCGACCGCGTCGAAGAAATCATGAGCGGCAGTAAAGGTGAAAGTCATAAAAGTCAAGTCATTTATTTTTGCAAATAGGGCCTCTGGGGAAACTTTTACACGTCCCAATATAAACCCTACCACAGCTTTGAGACAATTGTGGGCTAGTGCTGAGAAAAAGCTGCGCAACAAACTCAATCACTATTGTCAATGCCTCTTTTCAAAAGGTTTACAATGTTTGTAGTGATCATGCAAGTCCATGGTGGGAGTGATAATGAAGATTTTATCCGGCGAGTCGTCCGAATCGTCCAAGTCGATCGCATTAGCCGCACCGGATATGATGACGTCATCCGTAATTGTCTGGGATTTCTAAGGGTCTTCCAGATTCAGACGATTCGACGCGGATAAGTGTGCGAGGTTTCATGAGATTTCATATAAAGAATTCTAAAGGTTTAGAATGTTTTTAACACTCAGAGTGTTATATTTTATATTCATAAAGATGAAATTAAAACCCAAAACTTGTGCACGGACGGGACTCGAACCAGCAAGCTCTTGGCTAACCGGGCCAAACAATTGAGCTACCGTGCTGTCAGACCGACCTTGCGATATTTGTGGTCTCTTATG
Source organism: Pyrausta purpuralis (assembly GCA_963924145.1). Taxonomy (NCBI): domain Eukaryota; kingdom Metazoa; phylum Arthropoda; class Insecta; order Lepidoptera; family Crambidae; genus Pyrausta; species Pyrausta purpuralis. Next base: position 7,034,045 of record OZ001672.1, read on the forward strand.
GATACGTCATAACGCGTGACGTTTAGCGCCAATTACCTGTCTGTTTATGCCAAGAAGTTTCTGATTCGAGTCCGACCCGTGCGCAAATTTTTAGTTTTCTTATATCATCTTTCTGAAGCATTCTTAAAATCCTTTCGTTCGACTCAATCGACGCGTTTGGCTCGGATAAGTGTGCGTTCATCTTAAATTTATGGATGCCTCATTTTATTGACGACATAAAACATCATAACTCTGTTGATCTATCATTTGGTGCGGCCGTAAAAGTTATAGCTGTAGACATATTGTAAGCGATATGGAAGTAGAGAATACAGCTCGGAAAAAAACCGGTCAGGTGAGAGCCGGACTCGCGCACTGAGGGTTCCGTGCCAAATTTAACTTAATTAAGAGTCCACGTACTTTCACTTACATAATATATTTTATTTTAAAGCGATATTAATTTTGTTTTTCATTGTTTTGTATGAAAGACAAAGTTATATTTGCGGTTCTGGAAATATAAACATTTTTGTTTTTGTTTTAGTTTCAAGTATATGAGCCCCCTTCAAATATCCATATTTTATTGAATGGGAATCGATTTTTTCCAAGCGCTGCCACCTCTACGCTAAGAGCGACTCCGAGATTGACATAAAGATTATATTGAACTTATAATAAATAAATAAGTATTGGAAACCGATCACATACATTGCTCTGATCCCAAAGTTAGTAGCTATTGCACTTGTGTTATGGAAATCAGACACAACGGTGATACCACAACACCCAGACCCGGGACATTATAGAACATTTTGATTTCTATATTGACCCGACCGGGAATCGAACCCGCCTAATAACAATAAGAACGCCTTAAGTAACAACTCACTGACAAATAAGAACGCCTTAAGTGCTCAGAAGCATCATTTTTTAAAAAAACTATTTTTATGTTGTGTTCAAGCGATTTTTGTAAGGCAGCAGAGATCTCAACCGTGGGTCCTTACCTAATTTGTGAATCGAAATCAAATTATTGTAAAACAGCCTTACTGATAACTCCAGACACAATAACAGCGTACAATTTCAACAAATGACTGAGCATTTAGTTAAACGTGTGAATTGTTCAATTATTATATCCTGTTTCATATCAAAGCTAAATTAATGTCAGCCATTGAGATTAATGACTGTTCATTTGGTAATATCAAACAATTTGATGTCACATAACATATACACATAGGTACATGAATAGATGTGCTCGTAGCGCAGTGGTAGCAGCGCTTTGGTAGTGATACCGAAGTGAAGCAACCTACGGCGCGGTCGTGTTTGGATGGGTGACCATTCCGAACATATAAGTGACGTTATCACGAGCATCTCCGTGCTTCGAAAGGCACGTTAAGCCGTTGATCCCGGCTAATATCGGTTGATATTAGTCGTTAAGCCTAGTCAGAGGCCCTATGGGCTTGATAACATCTGACAGCATGGTTAGTCGCTTGCCTTGCAAAACACCCCTTTTTTTTTCGACTGGAAATGCCTTGCGCATACTCGCTGATCTCGGGGGAGACCAGGGGTTATGTGGGACTCCCCCACCTAGTTAGGGCGGGTACACCCACTAAAAACCAGTCGGTGTCCTTCAGTGCCATATATAGGGGGGTGCTGCGGGTTATCGCCCTGGGTATATCCCTAAGCATTCTTCCGCAGCCCCGCCTCTGGCTGAGCTCGTTTTCGAGCACCAAGCTTCAGGGGAAGAGAGTTTTTCCCTAAATTCCCGTAGACGGCGAGCGGGACACGCACACCACCGTCAAGAGCCTGTTTCAGAGAGCGTCTGCCACCCCCGTGTCAGCCGCCTGTGGCCCATCGATGAGAGGCAAAGCGAGGGCATGAAGCCTTCTGCGGTGCCCTGGACGCCGGCGTCGGATTATCGGGGCATCGGCTTCAGCCTCTCGCTCCCTCTCCGCCGCTTCCTTCTGCGAGATGACGGTCTCACAGAAGGTGAGCACCGCCTGCCATGCCTCCTGACTATCCACCATTTGTCTCACGACCACCCCGATGGAGAGGTCGCTTCCAATTATTTCTTTTAGGGCTTCGCGCTCAACTGCTTCATCGGCTGAGCAGTGATGACACCTTGGACTAAGCTCCCGGTTGATGCGGTGCAGGTATTTGCCGAAACAGCCGTGTCCGGTTAGGATCTGAGTAACCCTTTATGTTAGGCGACCATGCTGGCGCCGTACCCATCCCTCCAACACCGGGCGAATTGCCTCTATGATACGGTGCCCAACGTTACTTTGGGCTAGCTGTAGGTCCCAGACCTGCAAAGCCTCGTCCTCCAGCTTAAGACGCTCTGACATGACTTCCCGAGGTGCTGGCCTTAGGTCAAGTGACCTTCGCTCCTCACGCCACTCGAATACTGCGGCGAGAACCGCAGCATCAAGGGTCCAGGGTAAAGTACCGGCCAGAGCCACCGCTGCATCTCCTGCTACAGTACGGTAGCCCCGGATCACTTTTAGCGCTATAATGCGCTGCACTCTGCGCAGTTGCAATTTGCAGTCCCTGTTATGTCCACCAACCCGCACTGAGCCCGCGTGGTGGAGTATGGCTCGAACTACCTCATAGTTGAGGTAAGGCCTTTGCCCAGTAGTGGGACGTTATAGGCTTACTTTACGCAATAGAGGTCGTGGAATTCATCATTTGTACTTTCTTTTTACCACCTTCAAAAAAGGAGGTATTGAAATCGACCTATATGTGTGTGGTATCATCAGTATTAGAAAAAAAAGTGTGTTGATATATTAAGGCTTCCTAACTCGTGTGCAAAGTTTCGTGAGTCTGTTTCAAGATTTCTCAAAAGCGAGAAGTCATAGCGAGTGATTATTTTTTACTGATTTCAAAAAAAAAAACATGTATGTTGCAACATCTTAGGTAAGTATGTGGTATCGTCAAACTTGATTGTTGTATGATGCATTTTTTTTTATTTTTGACATTTTGCAAAATAATACGCCGTTACTATTAAGCTACAAAGAGGCTACCTGGTGTCGGTAGTTTTGACTCGATCGCTGTATCGCATCAATAAATTAATTTTGTAGGTTTTTTCAGGGCAGGTTTTGTAGGGCATCTCTATCTTTTGTACAGCCACCCCTTAGTCGCTAGTCGTTGACCAAAACAACACCCTGTATTTCTATAAGTTGTATTTGATGTTGAATAACAAAAAAATACTTGTAACTTTACAGCTGACCGGATTATTACTAATTTGACTTCACACAACTCCGTCAGGTTACTCTGCAAAGGGCATATCACGTGCTCGAGCCGGTAATCGAATCCGGGTCCGACTCCCTTTATGCAAGCTATTACTAGGTAATCAAGTTATTGCGCATAGAGCCCTTGAAAGCTTGCATTTAAAGCCGATATACAGGGTATCTAGAATGATGTTAACGCAGGTATGCGAATTAATTGAGTTAAATTCATTATAAATTAATGAAATCATCTTTATTCAGGCAAATTTACACCCATGCATTTCATGTTTACAAGTATTCAATAAAATAATATTAAAAGTTAGAACCCATATACTTAATAAATACATATGAATCTTATTTGTCAAATCATTAGCCTAAATAATTACACATTCTACCCAAGGCAAAGCTTGTTAATAAATATTTACGTATTATATATTAGAAGTAGCTAGTAGAGTAATTGCTGAGCTTTGATGAAAATCCCAAGCGACGGTTATTATTACAAGTAAAGCTATTATTATCTCTAGATTTGTTTCCATTGTCTTTCGATATAGACACTAAAATTCGCAATAGATAATCTTCATAGAATAAAAAATATATTCATAATCAATTAAACGTGTATGTATGTGATATTGCTAAAAATTGATAATATTTGAGTATGTTGATCTATTCTATTAGGCTTCAAAATCAGTGTGCAAAATTTCGAAAGAGTATGTATGTTTGTCCACGGATTTTCCGAAAACGGGAAGTCATAGCGAGATAATTCTTTTTTAATTCAATCAAATATGTTTCAACTTTGGGTACAGTGTAAGTTTCGTCAAAATCGGTCCGGTAGTTTTGAGATATGGCTAAAAACAAAAAAAACATGAAATTAAAAAAAAAATGCACTCCGGGAGTGCCGGCAGAAGTGAAAACTTGAATATCAACGTTGTGCATTTTTGATTTTTTGGAATAGTTAGGGAATAATTTTTTTTTTTATTATCAATATAAAAGTACTATCATTTTTGTGATAGAATACAATAATAATAATCTATACTAATATTATAAAGCTGAAGAGTTTGTTTGTTTGTTTGTTTGTTTGAACGCGCTAATCTCAGAAACTACTGGCCCGATTTGAAAAAATATTTTTATGTTGGATAGTCCATTTATCGAGGAAGGCTTTAAGCTATATAACATAAAGATACGACTCACAAGACCACAGCAGCAATGAAAAATGTTGCGAAAACGGGAGAAAGATATTCCTTTTGAGAGCTTCCGCTGCATACGCTGCGGAAACCGACAAAGTTACACAAAAATCATGTATGACAGGATTGTTTAGCATCAAGAGTTCTATAATAAAGTCTGCAACAGCATAAGTCTATCTTTTATGGTTGACTTACTACAACCTTTTTTATGTTAAATAAATTTGTAAAAAAATAATACATCATTTTTAGAGGTGTATTATACACACAGGTATTTATTCTTATCAAAATATATACATTCATCATCACGAGCATTTCATTTAGAACAAAGTTGCCCTTTTTATCATTTGATTCCAATAAATATCTTAGGAGCTATCACAGTTTTAACATAACTCCGCACCAAAATAATGTTCGCAGCTTAAGTACAACGTGCGCTTGCGCTAATTATATTATAAAGCTGAAGAGTTTGTTGGTTTATACGCGCTTATCTCAGGAACTGCTGAACCGATTTGAAAAAATATTTCTGTGTTAGGTAGCTTATTTATTGAGAAAGGCTTTAGGATATAAAACATCACGCTGCGACAGGAGGGGAGGGAGCAAACTCAAAACGCGCGGACGATGTCGCGGGGGACCGCTAGTAATATAATATTTTTATAGAATACAATATTTATTTTTTGCGCTATCGTACACAAACATTACAATTTATATTATATTAAATTACATTAAAAAGTTTATCTCTCAGAAAAATCAACTTACATCCATAATTTCGCCAACCGTCTTACGGTTTTTCGATCAGCCCACGTGTCCTGACGCGAGTTTCACATTTTTCCCCCATCCCACAAAAGTGCTCAACGCCGCTAAAGAAGTTTTCACTTCAATAACGAACTTGAAAACTGACTTAAAAGCTCAAAATAACATTTGCCCTCTGTTTAGGAGAAAAAAATTCATATCACTCACCTCCCATTGCAGCGTGATAGCATGAAACCTCTCGCGATAAGAAAGCTATCCAAAACAAAAATAATTTTGCAATTCGGCCCAGTTGTTCCCAAGATTAGCACGTTCAAAGAAACAAAATCTTTATCTTTATAATATATTGTTATAGATTAACATTCTTACTAGTATAACTACAATAATTTATTATAATCATCATGATCACTCGTAGGATAGTCACTGCTCAACATGATCCTGCCCCTTAGTTATCTGTTGCGGCCGGTTGCAAGTGTTCGGCATCCAGAGAACCCACGATCTTAATAAGATCGCCATTCCAGAAGGCCATTCTATAGATGCATTCTTAACAGCACTTTTTGAAAAACGGTCTAAATTGATGTTATTACTAGTCTTATCTATCTCAAAGGACCAACAGGTATGCAACAATATTAATTTAATTTGTAAACCGTAAAACACTACATTAATTCGGTTGCCGAAATGAAGCCGTGGTGTAACTAAAGCACAGCGTCATCTATGCACATTTTTTGGAACTGCATTTAATGAATATCATCTTCTTAACAGCTCCTCATTTTAAATTCAATCTCGTAGAGAAACACCCCACACAATTTCTTTCTCTATCGGTCGTTATCGCCGTTTGTCGCTTTTAGCCGATTTCGACTACGATGGCCAGTCACAACGACTAACCGACTGCGCGGGACATATTATAGTGCCCAAGTGTGTGCACAAACACAAGTGCACTCTCTCTTCTGTTCACTATCGAACGGAGAGAGATCAGACGCAGGACCAACGACTTTACGTGCTTTCCGAGGCAGGGGGTGAAACACCGCCAACTTCCAAACTCCGGGCTGCCTTAAGAATTTCTCGATAGAAAAACCCAGGTACATATTTTTGGCCCGACCCGGGGATCGAACCCGGGACGTCTGCCGCAGCCGTCGCTTCAAAGTGCGACCCTCCCACCGCTGCGCCACCGAGGTAGTTTTGATACTAAGCTCATAGTTAGAGACTTAGTTTTAGATCCGAACGTATTTTAATGACAATAAGGCCGATATAAAATCGTACAACTCAACAATGGAAACGCGTTGTTATACATAAATCTGCCAACAAAATGTGGTTTACGCTCCACAAACTCGAATGATTCAAAACTTTTAATGGATACCACCGACTCAATACATTTTTGAGCGGCTCTGCCAATCAGAAAACGACCTTGAAACTTGGAGTATAAACGTCACATTTGAATGACAGCGCAAACGACGCAGAATATAAAATGTATGGAGATGAAATATTACTGATTTAGCTTCTCCGTTTAGGTTTAAAAGGATTTCGATGTTGATTTTTATTGTTGTGCATCTGCATGAACGATGCGAGGGTGGACGTCTGGACGTTGTGTTTATATATTATAATGATTTGGAAGTATTTTGGTTCTGGGCCCGTTTTGTTTAGGTGCATTTTTCAGAACAGAATTTCCATTCAGAGCTTCACCTTCGGAGTTTTAGCCTCAGCGTAACATTAACGAAATTTGCGAAATTTCAGTATTAGCATAATATGGTTAGAATGTTTTTAAAACTCAGTGTTATTTCTGACTTCAAAAAATAGGAGGTTACCAATTCGACTTTGTGTTTTTTTATCTATGTTACCTCAAATCTCAGTCATTTGTCGACCGATTCGAAACAAATTTTCGCCTTCTTATACCCTATTCACGAGCCTTAGTCCATAAATGTAAACAAACTATTGACTATCCTATTGACCCTATTATATAGGGTCTAACAAAACTAATGATCGACCGCCAACGGGGGGTATCTATACATCATATTGATCACGCTCACCAAATTTGAGAAAAAAATTCAGGCTAGTTTCAGAGATAATCAACAAAACATTAGCACTTCTAAAATGTGTAAAAACACACCATTTACAGCTGTTTACTATACTACGATGTCAAATGCGGTCGCACACCAACAAAGCTAGCCGATATGACGGTGCGCCGCACCGCGGCAGACGTAAACAAAGGAGCGGCATCCTTTGTGTCGGGGCGGCATTCTTCTTTCGGCGTCTGCGGCGCGTGTTTGTATTGATTTTTATTTCGTCAGTCGCGAACTCACTTCGCCAAGGAAAGGACGTCGACTGAACTAGATTATTACTTTCTGCAACCCGAAGTGAAGTCAAGTACGAGTCACTTCCGAGAGGCCTGGTGGGTGTTCCTCTACACCACGTACATTTTCCGCGCGAAATGTTAACTCAGCGAAATGGATCCCCCTGCCAAGTGTGGTGTGATTGGCCTCCGTGTCTTCTTTCTTCGGGCTCAGCCGTCGGTGGATCGGGCGCAATGGGCCCGGCGCCCTGGCGCCCCTGACCAGCGCGGCGCCCGACCAATCACTACTCCATGCCTACGTACCGGACGTGAAGGACACGACAGTGTTTATTACCTACGAAATGTTGTTGTTACGTGCGTGATTGATAAGAAATGTACCTACCAATTTACGTAAAAGTGATAAAAAAAACATTCTAAATCGTGTAATAAGTGAGACGTGATGATGTGCTTTGAAGCTTTTAGACATTTTGTGTTAGACAACGTTAGATTACCTACAGTAAGTCCTTATAACAACAAAATTCCTGTGAATAGGTTACTTTTTTATGAAAGAGCTAAAACGCCATGTCAGTAACTTTTGTTTCAGAGGGCTAAAATAATTGTTTGTTTATTAACTACGAGTATTTTAATTTAAATTACGAGTTATAAACCTGAAAAATTGTGATAGGTATGCGTTTCAAAATAAATTGTTGCATCAAAGTCGTATTTTCTTTATGCTTATCTACTTCCAAAGCCTGCTTATACCAAAGGAGACTTTAACTTATTGTCTCCTTTGAGGTTTAGGTAGGAGAAAAGACACATTGTTTTTACATAATAAAATCTGTTACTGTTTAGGTAGGTACACACTACCACGCCTTTGTTTTACAAATTTGCCCTGCTGGTTATTCATTTTGGTTAGGCAACGTTTATTATCATCTTTGATAAGGTTGTGTCTGTTATTATTTTGGTAGTAGAAGTAAAAAGGAATGACTACAACTTTAAAGTAGGTAAGTATGCAAATCTGCCATTAACTGCGTAAATCCCCAGGTTATTCATTTAATTTACACAGCTTGTTTAAAAGTGTATTTTAATCATCATAAGGTAATGATAGACTAGACAAAATTAGGTAACTACTAGACTAGCTGGTGCGCGTGTCCAATGAGTAGGTAAAGTCTGTTTTTCTTGGCTTGTCAAATATTGTAAACAATCTTAACATTTCGTTTTTGTGAAATGATCAATTTTAAAATAAAATAAAGATATAACTCTCTACTCACGTAGGTAATTTATCCTTGAATACTAAGATCTTTTTAAATCAAATAATTACTTTAATTTTATTGCTGATAAAAAGATATAAAAGTTATAAAAAGATTGTTTACATTATTGGACTATCAAAGATAAACAGACTTTAGACGAGTCTGGGAGCCTACTTTGTAAGACGTTGCATGTAAATATCGGCTATAGCCATCTTGCTTGCTCCCATGTTATCCTGGCATGGGTGACTGAGACGACTAGAGTAGAAAGCATGAACATTCGACGTACAGAGCAGGTACCTTCGGTTCGTATGTGTGTGCATGACACAGATAAAAGTACAGCAGGTTTCCTTATTTAATTGAATTATTATGTTAGAAAACATAACTTTGAAAAATCACTATAAAACATCTGTCAATATTTTGTCATCGTATTCAGTATGATTTATAGATACCCCCCGTTGGCGATCGATCACTAGTTTTGTTAGACCCTGTATAAAGATTCTCGGGATATACGCTAGTGAATTTCTGTACAGAACGCACGGACACCTTCACCAATTACGATGTAACAATGTTAATACGATAATTGCATTCAAAAACACATAATTACACTTAAAAACGTAAATCATGCGAAAACAATCATTTTTTTTAATACAAGTTTAACTTCCTTGGCTCTACGCCATACAGACTATTCTTTTATGTTCTTTTTCATTTTATATCACTTATAACTAAAACTAACACTAAACTACCTTGTCTTAACCTAACTCATTAAAATGCGAGGTGGTTCACATTTCAATGCTCAACAAGGAAGCTTAGCGCAGGAATAGCGATCCGGATAAGACGGCGCGATCTGATCACTTCACTTAATTCCCCACTTCAATTGCGTTGTTTTCTTCAAAAGCACAAATTATCATGAAAATTTCACACACAAAGTAGTACTTACCCTTTCTTTATAAGTCTTGAAATTTTTCATTAATTGTTATACCTAAAAATGTGTTTGGCATTACTGCTCACTTTAATAACTTCAGTTATTGTAAATATATGTGGAAGAGTTGACGTCTGTCACACAGTTTCTTTGTAAACTAGTATAGACGTCAATAATCCCCATCTTTATACTGAGTCCTTTGTTAGAATGTAACATAGATTTCTTAAGAAAACTTGTATGCCTTAAAGAACTAATAAAGATATTTATTTATTTATTCCACCGCACAGTCACATTAATTGACCCGAATAAAACCAATAACTAAAATGAAAAAATAAGGTCCGTCCTTCCCTTTCGTTTCCCGCGCAAAACTCCAGCCAAAACAATCACCATTTTGTCAAAGACAAAAAATATGCTGGCAAACAACATTTGTTTTTAAATTTAGTGATGGAACACCAATTTTGTTAAATTGATCGATTCAATTGATCATTCGAATCTAACATGTTTACTGTTTGTTTGCGTGTATTTGAAAGGAATGATATCAAAATTATGTTGTTTAGTATTGTATATTAATTGTTGTAGCCGATTATGTGCTCAAACCTTGGACGAATAAACCACTGGACGCGCAATGACGGGCAATTTCGCTTGTGCCCCCTTAGCCACGAAGCGGGCTTTTTGGCCTCACTTGCAGGTGATGTCTTGTCAGTACGGTGATAGAGATCAGTGAGAAACATTGACAGAGAAAATGAGTAAATGTGGCTTATTTTAGTGAAAAACGACGTTTTATCCCAAAAAAGCTGTTATTTTTCATGAAAATAGTGAAAAGTGTTTTCCAAGAGAAGAGTAACATTGCCATTTAAAAAAACCGGCCAAGTGCGAGTCGGACTCGCGCACTGAGGGTTCCGTGCCAACTTCAACTGAATTAGGGAATCCATTTACTTCTACTTAGTAAAATATCACAATATTTTGTTGACTACAAATATAACTTTGTTTTTCATAGTGTTTGTATGAAGTACAAAGTTATGTTTGCGGTTGTTGAAAATGTGCTATATCTCAAAAACTACTTGTTCGATCCTGTCCGAACCAATTTTCGTTGAAAGTATTTATTAAGATCTACATCAGATATTTTTTTCAAAATTTACACTTGCTTGGTTTAGAAATTAGATGGGGGGGACGCCCATTTTACCACTTTGGAAGCGTCTAGCTATGAAACGTAAGACTTTAAAAGAAAATGGTTCAAGGAACCTCTATGTCATTTTAAAAGACCTATCTATAGACACCCCACACGCGTAGGTTTGACAAAAAAAAAATTTTTTGGTTTTAGTTTCATGTATGAGAGCCCCCCCTTAACTGTCATTATTTTTTATTTTTTGTATGAGAATCGGTAAGCGGTTAACAAGATACATCTTCCTACCAAATTTCAATTGTGTAATGCTTATAGTTACAGAATAAAAAGGGTGTGACATACGGACGGACAGACAGACAGACAGACAGACAGACAGACAGACAGACAGACAGACAGACTTGACGAAACTATAAGGGTTCCGTTTTTGCCATTCGGCTACGGAACCCTAAAAAGTGGTGGTCTGTTACTACAAAATCAACAAGATAACGTATACTATATACGGTAGGATTGTCGTTTGTTTATCATTCGTTCTCTTGTCAGTTTAATTTCAATTGTGCTTGACAAATGTCGATAAATCATATCGATAAACGTTCTTTTATTAAATTTTTGAATATAATAAATACGACTAAAATAAAATTATAAATCTGTAAAAGTTTCACTCGAGAGTAGATGAAGGTAATCATAAATATACAACAGTTTGCTTTAAAATTTTAAACTTCATATTATATGACAACACATCCTTCTGATATAATTTCAGATTTCCTGTAGATCCATCATGGAAAATAAAGTGAGTACAAGCCGTCCGAAGAGAGGCAAAATGGATCCCCACAAAACATCACCGAGTTACATAGTGCCAATGCAAAAAAATCTTCTGGTTAATGATCCGTTATGAGGACTTTAATGGTGCAAGGCTATGTGTATTTACGGGCTGTTTCAATATGTCTAGGGAAGTTCTAGTTAGTGTTACTTGGCAGACCGTTTATATAAAACGACGTTCTATGTTTTAATTGTTCATTTGATGGTTTGTGCATTGCATGCCCATAATGTAATTTATTGTTTTCGTGATAAAATTATATAATTTTACAAAAGATTCGTTCATTCATTCATTCCACACATATCGATAAAAAATATCGACACTTTTATGCACTAAATGTCAATAATTGACACGACAAGCTCCCCCCGCCCCGCAGAAATTGGCTAATGTTATTTTCATACATTTGCTCTTGCGTTTCATATCCAGTGGTTAATTCATCCAAGGCTCAAACCTATGCGTGTGAGATGTCTATGGATAGGTATCCTAAAATGACATAAAGTTTTCTAAAACCATTTTATCTGAAAGTCAATCGTTTGTATGATAGACGCTTCCAAAAGCGTCCCCCCCGCTCTAACTTTTAAATTAAGCTTGTTATTTCTTTAAATTAAATACACAATGTAGATCTTTAGAATTACTTTTAAAGAAAATTTTGAGATACAGCACATTTTCAACAAATATAACTTTATCCTTCATACAAGTACTATAAAAACGAAGTTATTTTTGCTGTCGAAATTTTGTGGTATTTTGGCTAAGTGGAAGTAAGCGGACCCCTAATTCAGTTAAATTTGGCATAGAGTGCGAGATTTGGACAAACATGGTCACCTCTTGTAAATAATAATAAAATTAACTGACCTACTTAGTTAGAAGTTGCTAAATAGACGAATCGTCGATAACCTACTTTCCAGGAATTAAATAACACCTTTGTTTGTAAAAAAAAAGTTGTAACAAAGCATCAATTACAGTAATAGAGAAACAATTTCCACGTAATTCGTGAATGTCCTAATTCTGTCAAATAATGGGGACACCCTAATTGGGCCAGCATACATCTTTTATTGTCATCGACCGGGCCATACTTTCGGTTGTACCTATGTATACAGGGTGTTTTAGACTTGTTACTGAAGATTATGCGAATTCTACACATTGAATAAAATAATATTATACGAAAGTTTTCCCGGATATTTATTATTGCTTTTACCTCGACGTTTCGAACACGACGGTAGACTTTACCCGTGTCTACATATTCGTGAAAATAACCGCAAAATATTTTTATATTTATAGTCGTATTCAAAATAGACACCATTATTGTTTTAATCTGTAACCTGTTAAAAAAGCAACGTCATTGCAATTTTAGTTTTAGGTTCATGTATAGCCCCCCCCCCCCCCCCCTTAAATATCATTATTTTTTATTTGTTTATATAAGAATCGGAGAGCGGTTAACAGGATGCATCTTCCTACCGAATTTCTTACCAACATACGGACGGACAGACAGACAGACTTGTCGAAACTATCATGCGCGAATAAGCCCTAATGTACACAGTGCATGGTAGAAACCTATTTTCATTTTACCAAATTAAGAAGCATCCTAAACAAATGTCTCATTCTTAATTTGCTCGTGAACAAAATAGTAGCACGCTCGCTACGCTTGCGCTTTCATCCTAATCATATTGCTTCGAGTCGAAAACTTTGTATGTTTTTGGTTTGGTCAGAGTAGAAAGCCGGATTGTAGCGCGCTCGCTTCGCTTGCGCTCAAAGTATTAAACCTTGTATTGGCTTAATGAGCATTAAAAACCGAATTGTATCGCGCTCGCTTTGTTCGCACTTGCATTTTTAAAATGTTTTTGGTGTGAAAAACTTTGAAAACTGAATTGTAGCAAGCTCGCGCTTAAAATAGTCTTATTTTGTTAAAATCTCCCTCCGCTCCCTTCCTCCATCATTGAAAACCATAGCGTGCCCAGCACCTTTTTGGAGAGCTGGATCCGCGTCTGGATACTATAAGGGTTCCATTTTTTGCCATTAGGTTACGGAACCCAAAAAGGCATGCGGTATGCGATCGTAAAAGGGTTGATCGTTTGTGAAACAACTTTTGTCTGTTTTATGAAGTATGTAGTTTATTATATTTCATTCACATATTTATTAAGCAGCGCTTTGGCAGTGATACCGAAGCTAAGCAACCTACAGCGCGGTCGTGTTTGGATGGGTGACCATCCCAACCATATAAGTGACGTACATCACGAGCGTTTCCGTGCTTCGGGAGGCACGTTAAACCGTTGGTCCTGGCTAATACCGGTTGATGTTAGTCGTTGAACCTAGTCAGAGGCCTTATAGGCGGCTTGATAACATCTGACAACAGGGTTAGTCGCTTGCCTTGCAAACACCCCTCCACCAATCCGCACTGAGCCCGCGTGGTAAAGTATGGCTCGAACTACCTTATAGTTGAGGTAAGGCCTTTGACCAGCAGTGGGACGTTACAGGCTAACTTTACTGACTTTAACTTACATATTTATTTAATAGGTATCCTACTTTACAAATACTTATGTTCTCAAGCAACGCATCCTTTCAATTATCTAGAACTCAAGAATCAGTATATTTTGCGTAATATTTATGATATCACTTACATAAGTTACAAAGCACACAACTGTATATCCTTTAATGACGAAAGTCTTTCGGTTGGTAATAGGTTCAGAAAATTTACGTGGACTCCTAAGTTTTTTATGCAAGATTCATGAACATCATCATCGTCATTATCAGCCAAAGGACGTCCACTGCTGAACATAGGCCTCCGCCACGGCTTTCCACAGCTACCGATCACTAACTATCTACATCCAGTTTGATCCTGCGATCTTTACAAGGTCATCTGTCCATCTTGTAGGTGGATGCCCTACGCGACGTCTTTGGTCGAAGGGTCTCCAATCTAGAACTTTCCTTCCCCAACGTCCATCAGTTCTTCTCGTTATGAGCCGTGCCCATTGCCACTTGAGCTTACTGATTCTCAAGGCTATGTCCGTAACCTTAGTTCTTCTACATATCTCCTCATTCCTGATTCGATCCCGTAGATAAACACCCAGCATAGCCCTCTCCATCGCTCGTTGTGTGATTTTGAGCTTCTTTATAAGGCCCATATTTAGAATCATGTTTCAGATCCGTATGTCATCACTGGTAACACTCACTGGTTGAAGACTGGTGTTTTCAGTATGCTAGATTACTTTTCCGGAACTGATTGTTCTGGCAAGATCACCGTAAATGTATCAATTACGAACATTTTTTTCAATTCACCCTATATTATTGAAAGTTGTAAGCCTAATATGCTTGGTAGAATATACCTCATTACGTAGTAAATTAAGGAAATTGATGATAATTTTCTCATTTGTGAAATAATTTGAAGGAAAAACCGGTCAAGTAAGAGTCTGACTCTACTCGGACACTAGGGTTAATTCCGTGCCAACTTCAACTGAATTATAGATCCAATCACTTCCACTTAGCCATAATACCACAATATTTTGTTGACAGCAAATACAACTTTGTTTTTCATAATGTTTGTATAAAGAACAAATTTATGTTTGCGGTTATAGAAAATGTGATCTATCTCAAAAACTAATTGTTCGCTCTCGTTCAAACCAATTGTCGTTGAAAATCTTTGTCAAGATCTACATTATGTAAGTATCTTTTTCAAAATTGATACTCGCTTAGTTTAAAATATAGATAGGGGACTTCATTTTACCACTTTGGAAGCGTCTATCTCTGAAACGTTAGACTTTTAGAGAAAATGGTTTTAGAAACTCTGATGTCATTTTAAAAGAACTAGCCATAGACACCCTACAAACATAGATTTGTCAAAAAAATAGTTTTTTTTTTCATATATGGGAGTCCCTAAATATCATTGTTTTGTATTTTTTGTATGATAATCGTAAAGCAGTTAACAGGATACAATCTACTAAGTTTCAACTGTGTAATACTAATACTTACCGAATAAAGTGCCTGTGACATACGGACGGACAGACAGACAGACATGACGAAAATATTATATTTTAAGTTAATATTTGCACACAAATTTATGAAAAATTTTACCACATGTCCGGTCAAATTAGACATCCAAGGTTACAAAAATTCCCACCTAGCTGAAAATTGGTAGGATTGTTTAAAACACCATCATAAATGAAATGTAGAAAGTCCCCATTGATCCGATACCTGGAAAAAAAGTTACTCGGGGTCAAATGTCACAAAAACGGGTATTTCGCGATTTTCAGCAAAACGGTAAGTTTTGTCTGGCTAATTTTATGATATTTCTACATTTCATTTATGATGGTGTTTTAAACAATCCTACCAATTTTCAGCTAGGTGGGAATTTTTGTAACCTTACCCCTATTTTTATGTCTAATTTGACCGGAGTATAGTATCAGTCCCGTTATAATCAATTATAACAATTAAGCCTTTTAGTTTCAATGCGGAAATATTAAAAGAACAGATACAGAAATACGACTATTTATTAACTAACGTAAACGCTATTTTCATGTGAGATTAAATCTTTAACAGTACCACATCAAAATTATTACGTAATTGTCATATCTTTTTTCATGCGGGGTTTTAAGGCTACAAAATAATGTCTCCTACACTGTTTACAGGCAGTAAAAAAGTACAGTTACATTTTAAATATGTTAAGGTTCGTAAAACACTCTGTATATAGCTAAATCGTTGGCTTCGTAAATAATGTTTCCGACAAATTAATGATATTCAAGTGAAACAGAACTAAAAATCAATTGGAAAGGAAAGATATGCTTCGAATGTTTTCGATGTTTGGTAAGAATACTATTTAGGTCATAAACTTGCATAGCAGTTACATATACAGAACATATTGGTGGTAGATTCACTGCATGCTTGGTCAAATCGATTGACGATCTCCGTAGTGGCTAGCATGCGGGTTTTCAAGGCGTTGCCGCTCCGAGGTCCCGGGTTCGATTTCCGGTCGGGTTAATGTAGAAATTATAATTTTCTGTATTGTCTCGGGTCTGGGTGTTGCGGAACCACCATTGTGTCTGATTTACTCACAAGTGCATTAGCTACTTACTTTGGGATCAGAGCAATATGTATGTGATTGGTGTCCAATATTAAAAACCGGCCAAGTGCGAGTCGGACTCGCGCACTGAGGGTTCCGTGCCAACTTTAAATGAATAAGGGAATCCACTGACTTCTACTTAGTAAAATACCACAATAATTTTTTGACTACAAATATAACTTTGTTTTTCATAGTGTTTGTATGAAGTACAAAGTTATGTTTGCGGTTGTTGAAAACATGCTATACCTAAAAAACTACTCGTTCGATCTCGTCCAAACTAATTTTCGTTGAAAGTGTTTGTTACGATCTGTATTATTTATTTATTTATTTAAACTTTATTGCACTGTAAGTTGTACAATTGGCGGACTTAATGCCTAGTGGCATTCTCTACCAGTCAACCACCTGGTAATGCAGAGAGTTTAATCAGTGGCGGAATATTAATAATATGTGAGAAGAGTGGTAAGAAAAAGAAGTAAAATGCACTAACATAAACATACATACTAATATTACACAAATATATAATAGGATACATAAGCAAAAGAATAATAAACATACAAAGAATACATAAACTTAATAAATACAAAATTATGAATGATAAAGCTGATGATAATGACGACATCCAAAGAACACAAATAAAAGAAAATGGCTGTTAATTCTGAAGAGAGCCAAGGTTAAGATAGTGGGTGCGGAGAGACTTTTTAAAAGTAAATTTGTTGGGGGACATTCTGATTTCATTGGGGAGAGAATTCCAAAGTCGAATCGCAGAGATGGTGAAAGAGTCCGACATAAAGCCGGTCTTGAAAAGTGGTGTGAAAAGAGTGAGATTATGGGAAGAGCGAAGGTTGCGCGAAGTAGTGGAAGCCAGATAGTTGAAGCGCTGTGCCAAATAGGTCGGAGAGTGAGGGTTACGAAGTATGTTGAAGAGAGTGCACAGGATTCTTATTTCTTTGCGATGTCGGATGGGAAGCCATTTAAGCTTGAACCGGTAAGCAGAAATGTGGTCGTACTTACGGAGACCGAAGATAAAGCGAATACCATTGTTAAGGAGACGGTCAAGTTTATTGAGATAAGCTTCACTGATGTTCGTACAACAAACATCGGCGTAGTCGAGAAGAGTATTATATTTTTTTTTCAAAATTTACACTCTCTTGGTTTAGAAGTTAGATGGGGGAGACGCCCATTTTACCACTTTGGAAGCAGATAGCTATGAAACGTTAGACTTTAAAAGAAAATGGTTTTAGAAACCTATACGTCATTTTAGAAGACCTATCTATAGACACCCCACACGTATAGGTTTGACTAAAAAAATTTTTTTTGGTTATAGTTTCATGTATGGGAGCCCCCCCCCCCCTTAAATGACATTATTTTTTATTTTTTGTGTAAGAATCGGTAAGCGGATAACAGGATACATCTTCCTACCAAATTTCAACAGTGTCATGCTTATAGTTACAAAATAAAATGGCTGTGACATACGGACGGACAGACAGACAGACAGACTTGACGAAACTATAAGGGTTCCGTTTTTTGCCATTCGGCTACGGAACCCTAAAAAAGACTATTTCATTTCTTGTGGAACACTTTTAGCATCGATGCAGTCGCGTTTTCAAGACGCGCTTCAGACACGACTCACGCAGTTAACAGTTTTAATTAAATATTATTTTAATTTACCAATTCAGTACTTAATTTGTCATATTACAGCTTCTGCATCGCGACTGCATCGATACTAACGCGCGTTAGCATCGACAATATCGATGCTTAAAGTAGCGCTGTGTGTAAAGGTTGACATTTTGCGATCGCGACTGCATGGCTGCTAAAAGTCGCAGTGTGTAAAGTCTAAGGTCTTATAGATAAAGACCTTAGACTTTACACACTGCGACATTTGTCCCTACAATTGTATTATCGAAAAAAAAAAAATGGTGACAGAACTAATAATAATAGTCCCCCTAGCCGATTTCGACTACGGTGGCCAGTCACAACGACTAACCGACTGCGCAAGACATATAAAAGTGCACAAGTGTGTGCGCAAATACAGGTGCACTCTCGATTCCTTTCACTCTCATAACCCGATGGGACAGCAATCTGGCACGACCGGAGAGAGATCAGGCGCAGGACAAACAGCTTTACGTGCTTTGCCGAGGGTATAACAGCCGTCGCTTTAAGTGCAACCCTCTTACCGCAGTTAGTGACAGAACTACAGGTAGATGCAATGGTCACCCATCCAATTTATAACTAAACAAGTGTGTCAATGAAAATTAATTTATCGACGGTAAAATAAAGGAAATTGCGCTATCGCCGAGATAAGGTACCATTAATGATATCTTATCTAGTGTTCAAATATCGATCAAAATAGATGGACAGACGTGCGTTGTGGATTCAGTATACATCGTACATAATTGCAAAACTTGTGGGTAAACGGAGTAGGCAGGATTGTATTTGTAGTGATAATAAACATGAAGGTAGATTCAGATTTCAGCAAGGATGTTCTGTCATGTGTTAATCCTACTAATATTATAAACGCGAAAGTTTGTGAGGATGGATATACAGATGTGTGGTTATATGTTTGATACTACTTCAAGCAAAATCTAGTGAATAGATTTTGATAAAACTTTACAATATAATATAATAATAATAGCTTATACATTAGAATAATACGTATCTCATAAAGACATGTGTGTTGATAGAGAAGATATGACAATAAATATATTATATTGGACACCAATCACATACATTGCTCTGATCTCAAAGTAAGTAGCCAATGCACTTGTGTGATGGAGATCAGACACAACGGTGAAACCACAACACCCAGACCCGAGACAATATAGAAAATATCGTTTTCCACATTGACCTGACCGGGAATCGAACCCGGAACCCGAGATGGCGACGCTTAAAACCAGCGTGCTAGCCACTCGACCACGGAGGTCGTCAAAGAGGATAAATGTTAACGAAGCTGGAAGAAATCTGTAATTTTCGAGCTATTTTTGCGTTTCAAAATCTGTAAGAGTTACATCAATATATTGTATGGCATAAAGGTTTGCCTTTAATAGTTCTACAGAAAAGTCCACGACAGCATATGCCTATCTGTCCAGGTTTGGTCACTATAACCTTTACTATGATGATAAAAAAATATTTGCCGCATTCATTAATCCTTATCCAAATAAACACTTTATATGTCACAAGCATATATCATTTTGAACATATTTGCCCTTTAAGCCATACTTTATTTCGACCTCCGTGGTGTAGTGGCTAAGCACGCTGGTGTCAAGGCGTCGCCGCTCCGAGGTCTCGGATTCGATTCCCGGTCGGGTCATTATAGAAATCAAAATTTTCTATATTGTCTCGGGTCTGGGTGTTGTGGTACCACCGTTGTGTCTGATTTCCATAACACAAGTGCAAAATCAGCTGCTACTTTGGGATCAGAGCAATGTATTTCATTTTTGTCCAATATATTTATTTAAAAAAAAACAATGAGATTTCAATAATTATCTTAGGAGATCTCTTAGTTTTTAACAGACTTCAAAAAAGGAGGAGGTTATCAATTCGACTGTATGTTTTTTTTATTTGTTTTTATCTATGTTACCTCATATCTCTGTCGTTTGTCGACCGATTCGAAAAAATGTTTCGTCTACTTAGAGGGTATACCATTTAGTTGGTCCCATTTTTTCCAATTTGGTATCTGATGATGGGATCTTGGCCATTTCTTTGACCATCAAGCATCAACTATCACAGCACCGACTCCAAAAAGTTATTGTTTGCCTAAAAAAGGTTCCTTTCCATTCAAAAGACAAGAGATTATTTAAAACTTTTTAGTGCATTTTGGTTTTGAAGTCGGTTTTAAAATTCCCTGAGCGTTTGTGTGGTGGGTTGAAACCCACGGATGCTATTTTTTCATGTAATAATTGAATTTTACAAACGCCCTTATCACCCTAAGTCCACCGTTGTTCATTGTCAACTTAGTTAGACTAAACAAAGTAAATACTCTCCTTACTCTGTTGTACAATGTTCTTTTCAATTCTATCTCAAGGAACGTTTTCACTTTCTGCATTCCACCAACGACCAGGGTAACATGCGTTTTTGCCGTCGACTACAACTTTCCTTTCCCCCTTTCTCCTTACTGAACCGATTTAAATAAATCGTTTTGTATTGGATAGTTTATTTATCAAGGATGGCTTAAGGTTATAAAACATCACGCTGCAACGGGAAGGGTGGGAGAAAACTTAAAACACAGTCGCGGGAGACCGCTAGTCCCTTATTTTAATCATGTATTTCCATTATCATTATCATTTTAGTGACCATTCCGATCATATAAGTGACGTACATCACGAGCATCTCCGTGCTTCGGAAGACACGTTGAGCCCGTCCCGGCTAATATCGGTTGATATTTGTCGTTACGCCTAGTCAGCGGCCTTATGGGCGGCTTGATAACATCAGACAGCAGGGTTAGTCGCTTGCCTTGCAAACACCCCTCCACCAACCCGCACTGAGCCCACGTGGTGGAGTATGACTTAAACTACCTCATCGTTGAGGTAAGGCCTTTGCCCAGCAGTGAAATGTTACAGGCTAACTTTACTTTATTCCCCATCAAATCGTTCAACCAATTTTCGCCTTTGACAGTGTCCTTCAACACTTATTACCGTATAAAGGGTTTATTGATACACGAATAAGCACCATAAGAAAACCAGCTTAAGGTGAACGCACACTTATCCGAGCCGAATGCGACGAACGAGTTGAACGAAATAAATTTTGGAATTCTGTATGTGAAATCTCATGACTCCTCGCACACTTCCCCTCGTCAAATCAGATCGAGTCGAATAAATTTAGATGACGTCATCAAATTCGGTGCGGCTTATGCGGTCAACTCGCCGAGTGTTCAATATAAAATCTTCTTACTCACTCCCACATTTAGCTGTCTCTCATAGCGCTATCTCATGAGACGAAATCGAATCTGCAATTATTTGGTCTCAATCAGTGTTTTTTTTTGCGACATTGCCAGCTTTTTCAACTTCATTCTTATGCCGCTCGGCATAGCGCTCAAGCCATTTTGCTAACTACTATATCTGCGAATAGGCGCGCGTAGTCCACTCCGAGTGCAAGGATGTAATTAAATTGTTTTATAGGAAACTAGAAAAAAAACGGAAATAACACATTTGACATAATCAGTGGCAAGTTTTCATGGCAAGGTTAAGGTTGCGATTATTCACTAAATAATAACACAACGTTATTCTGTTGCGATACTCAAAAATATTATTTAATATAATAAACGATTTCTTAGACGCGGTCGATTCTTTGTATAATGCGAATATATGTGCGAGGCCTCCTTGACTTCGATTCGATCGACGCGTTCGGCTCAGATAAGTGTGCGTTCACCTTTAAAATACAAACTCCTTGGGTCGATAATAGGACCTTGGGAAAGCTTGGACCCTTATAACTAAGTTAGGAATAATCCGCTGGAGGCTTTTCTAAGCAGGATCTGAATTCAGTTAAGACACACTGATAAAAGCTGAGACATAGTTGACACTTAATGGTACAGGGTATTAAAAAAACTAATTTAAAAATAATAATAATTTAGAGTCGATGATGTACGTAGACTATTGATAAACTTAAGCTTGAGATCATGCACCAACTTCAAAAAAACCGGCCAAGTGCGAGTCGGACTCGCGTACTGAGGGTTCCGTGCCAACTTAAACTGAATTAGGGTGTCTACTTACTTCCACTTAGTAAATTACCACAATATGTTGTTGACAGCAAATATAACTTTGTTTTTCATAGAGTTTGTATGAAGAACAAAGTTATGATTGCGGTTGTTGAAAATGTGCTATATCTCAAAAAGTTTTCGTTCGATCCCGCCCAAACCAATTTTCGTTGAAATTATTTGTTAAGATTTATATATTTTTTTCAAAATTATCACTCGCTTAGTTTTGAAGTTAGATGAGGGGGAGGGGACCATTTTACAACTTTGAAAGCGTCTAGCTCTGAAACGTTAGACTTTAAAAGAAAATGGTTTTAGAAACCTCGATGTTATTTTAAGAGACCTATCCATACACCAGATACCTACACGCATAGGTTTGACTAAAAAAAAACAGTTTTCAGTTTCACATATGGGAGCCCCCTTTAAATATCATTATTTGTTCTTTTTTGTATGAGAATCGTAAATCGGTTAACAGGATACATTTTTCTACTAAATTTCAACAGATCACACTGTTGAAATTTAATAGGAAGATGTATTCTGTTAACCGCTTATAGTTACAGAATAAAGTGACTGTGATATACGGACGGACAGACAGACAGACCGACTTGACGAAACTAAAAGGATTCCGTTTTTTGCCATTCCGCTACGGAACCCTAAAAAGTTGTTTCTCCTAAATAGAAGACAAATGCCTTATTTTTTCATTTTTAGTTAGGTTTTTAAAGTCGGTTGATTTTTTATTTATTTAATGATTATTTGTAACTACCTATATTTTAAAAAACCACTACACAGATTTTTATAAAAGTTGCACTATACCCTAAGATGGAATATAGCTGATTGAACTGAAAAGAATCAAGAATCAATCACTCATTATGAATTCTTGTTTTCGAGACATTCGTTAACAAACATACAAACATACGTACACCTATGAAATTAAGCACACGTGTTTGGAAGCCTTACTAGATCATTATACTCAAATACTAGTAAATTCCAACGATATTACATACATACTCTAAATTTATTTCCTCTTTTTTTGAAGTCTGTGTTAAATGTCGATTATGATATTTGCAATGATTTCTAGTTACACTTAGTACATATGGTTAGTTTGCAATATAATCGCAATTAAGTAACTTCTTACTCCACTTTTTTTATACATATAAGATTAAATAAGATACCAAACAAATTACACACATGCTGAAACCGAAGGCAAACTTGGTTTCTTGTACAAATCCATCCGAGTATTTTTTTAAATATTTGACACCAAACACATACATTGCTCTGACCCCAAAGTAAGTAGCTAATGCACTTGTGTTATGGAAATCAGACACAACGGTGGTACCACAACACCCAGACCCGAGACAATATAGATAACTATGATTTTTACATTGACCACCGGGAATCGAACCAGGGACCTCGGAGCTGAGACGCCTTGAAACCCAGCGTGCTTAGTTTCAACACCAAGGAGGTTTTCAAATCTAAAGTTATTTTTATCTAAAGTTATAGTCGTTTTAGAATGTTTTTATCTTTCACAGTGTTATATTTTATATTCATAAAGATGAACGGGTCGGACTTGAACCAGCAACTTTTTGGCTTACCGGGCCAAAAAGTTGCTATTTCAAGTCCCGCCCGTGCACAAATTTTTGGTTTCTTATTTCATCTTTATGAATATTATGTTATGTTCTATGTATATCATGTATGTATTTACAAACAAAAAGTATTTAAGTATTATATCCGTTGTCTGGCACCCATAACACAAGCTTTGAGTAGCTTCCTTTGGGGCTAGATGGCGATGTGTGGGAATGTCCAAAGGATATTTATTTATTATTTTATATTTATAGTCCCCAATCAATGTATATCAAAATCGCTAACTCGTTGTAATAAATGACAACGTCAAATGCTATGACTGGACAGATTTGTTTGCAATACATTGCTGTTTCGATTTATTTCGAACCATTTAGAATACATTACTGGTTAATTAAGGGCATATACTTAGTGATTAAACGAACTTACCTGAAGTGAAGTTCAATCATAATTATACGAAGGCTTCGTCCGAAGAGATTAGCATTGACAACTTGTAGTATCGTGTAGCGGATCGCCTTATACGCACTAATTTGAGAGTACTATAAAAATAAAAGGGTATTTTTTTTATTAACATAAGAGGGGGTAGTTAGTACAATCTCTGCCTTTCCGCTCCTACTTCGTGTCATTTAGTTTAGAGCTGACATTTTGCGACATATTTTGGGTTATACTTTGGGAGGGAGGGATGCTAATCTCTTCGGACGAAGCCTTCGTATAATTATGATTGAACTTCACTTCAGGTAAGTTCGTTTAATCACTAATTATACTCGCTTCGTCCTCGAGATTAGCATTGACAACTTGTAGACTTTTAGAGCATTGTCGCAAAATATCATAGTGTTTGCTGTTACAAGATGATGGTAATGAGTTGAAAGAAAGGTTAATATTAATGATTTACTTATTTATTCTGCACTGATATATCTGATTAAACAAAGACGTAGCTATCTACGTATTACTACCATAAATTTATTCAGTAGTTAGATACGAGTATTAAACATAAGTAATATACTTATTGTACATTATGTTACTAATTATCAATAGTGTTATTTATTATAGCCCTAGCAAAAGAATCATCGCATTCATTATTTTGATTTCCTATATGTCGGTTATAGTATCTGAAGAACGTGTTGGAGGAGCTACTCCAACCAGCAGTCCTTCTGATAGTATCTAGGCTAACGCCCATCCTGTGCGCAGCAGACGCAGACGCATGTCGCGTGCTGTGCGCACAGAACAGCGAAACGTCAATCCCACTTTCGCTTAAAACATTTTTTATTCAACGACTCAATGTTTGAGTCGTGACTTCTTTATACGGTTTCTTAAAGCTTATAAAAAGGGTTTTTACATCCTTACGTAATGACCCTGTTTTGTCTAAGTACGTGGTAAGGACTTTCCCAGGGTAGATTTGTAATCGTTCAGAAAAAAATGGCAGTATTAAAACGGGCTGCATTGACCCTACACGAGAAGATTTAATTAAATCCGGGATTTTAATAACTATTTTGTCAGTAAAAATTTGTATGTTTTGAATTTGTATTTTTGCAAACGTCTGAACACGGTGTGCTGTAGCCAAAGCTAACAAGGTTATTAATTTTTTAGAGATAATTTCTAATGACATATCTTCATTGGGATACCAATTTCCTAAGAAATCCAGTACAATAGACGTATCCCAAGTGATATTATACCTAGGCAATGGTGGACGAAGGCGAAAGACGCCCTTCAGGAATCTTTTAACACGGTCATCGTTATTATTAAGACTACTTAAGATAAGGGCCAATGCAGATTTACACGTGTTGAGTGTGCTATACTGTGCACCCTCAGTAAATAATTTATTCAGAAAATATATGACGTTAGGGATTGACGCCTCGTATAAATCAAGATGATAATTACGGCAAAACATAAACCATTGCTTTAAATAAACATCATATTGTTTCAATGAATTTTTAGAGAGAGATGCAAGCATAACATCTATAGCTGAAGGGGGAATGCTTCTTTTCAGCCACGCTGTCCTGATAACATTCCGACCGCCAGGGTAAGTTTGGTGTGTATGTTTTGATGACTGTAACGACAATTAATCAAATTATTACTAGGTTTTAATATTAGTGCATCAGATAACATAAGCTTTTGGAACAATGGGTACCATGGTTGGGTCGGCCAGAGCGGTACAACCATAATGCCCGTTGCCCTATCTGCTATGATTTTTCGTAAAGCCTTTAAAATCATAGAAAACGGTGGGAAAGCATAAAACAAGAATTTTGTCCAAGAATCTGTAAAAGCATCCACCGCATAACAATCTGGGTCCCGATGCCAAGAAATATATCTTTCACACTTTTTGTTAATTCTGGTAGCAAAAAGATCGATGTCTGGTTTACCGAATTTAGAAATTATCTTTTGATAATATTCTTCGGCAAGTTCCCATTCTATATCGGGATGTAAACGTCTGGATTCAGCATCAGCAGTTTTGTTATCTGATGAACGAATGTATGAAGCGAAAACATACAGTTCACGACATTCACACCACTGCCATAGGTGTTTCGTAACATCCGTAAGGTGTGGAAATTGTATTCCACCCATACGATTTATATAGGAGATGGCAGTCGTGTTGTCAACGCGTAGCAATATCGAGCAATTTTTAAGATGTTTCGCAAAAATTTTTAGGCCAATAAAAGCTGCTAATATTTCAAGGTAATTTATGTGTTGACTTTGCTCGCTTTCGCTCCACAACCCGCTTGCCGTCTCACTCCCACATGCCACGCCCCACCCCGTTGTTGAGGCATCTGAGAAAATTTCCAGGCAGTAATCGTCAGTTTTAATTTTGTTTACCGAGTGCTTAATTGAATTAAGCCACCAATGCATGTCCGATTGTAAATGTTCAGGTATATTCATATAGCTTTCATAGTTATTTTCCTTTTGCAAACTTAAAAACTTGTGACGCTCAAAACTTTTAGTATATAGCCATCCGTATTCAACGGCTGGACAACAAGAGACTAAAAGACCTACAAATCTTGCAAAATCTCGTATTTTACATCGTTTTAATTTACTAATTTTATTTATTTCTTTTTCTACCTTGAGTCTTTTATCGTCGGGTAAACTTACTTGAAAATTTTCTGAGTCAATTTGAAAACCTAAAAAGGTGCATAATTTACTAGGAATAAGGCAACTTTTAGGCTCATTAACTATGAAACCAAGTGCTGTTAGTAACTTGATAGTAAGATTGACATTGAACTTACATGAATCATATGATTGGGCTATTAATAAATAATCGTCCAAATATATGGTCGATACCTGTCCCGCACAACGCAATAATCTGGCAACCGGTTTCATTATTTTGGTGAAAATGTACGGTGCCGTATTAAGTCCGAAAGGTAGAACATTAAATTCATATATTTTTTGATCCCATTGGAAGCGTAAATACTTTTTGGACTCTGAGTGTATTTTAATTAAAAAATAAGCATCTTTCAAATCTAATTTAGCCATGTGACAGTTTACTGAAATTAATTTTAAAGCTGTTCTTAAATCCTCGAGTTTAAAATGCTGTGTGTTGATAAACTTATTAAGACTTTAAGGTTTAGTATGAACCTCATTCTACCATTCGGTTTTGGAATTAAAAATATACTAGACAGGTATTGACCCTCACATGGTTCACACACAGAGATGGCCCCAATTGATAGTAAGGCATTTATGGCTTCATTAAAATGAACTCTTTCTGCACTTGAGTAATGTGGCGTTTTTGGGACGAAAGATTGGTAAATGGGGCCAATAATAGGTATTTTATAACCTTGTACATACGACAAAATAATTGGATCTTGGGTTATCATTGCCCATTGATTATAAAATGAAGATAATCTGCCAGCGTACATTACCGGGTCTACCGTCGACTGCTGGAGCTGTGCCGAGGCTGCGACGGTTTGTATGACGTTGATGGCCGATTCTTGGGTGTAGCTGCTTCCTTCGTCTTCTGAGTCGTCGAGGGAGGCGGTTTCTTGTTCGCAGGAACTTTCCAGTTTTTTGAAGGACCCGGTGTCGGCTTTTTGGGGGCGAAATTCCTCGATTGCGGGTTAGCTTTGAGTTCTGCTCCAGATTTAGAGATCGCTCTTGCGGCCTTTATCGTCTCTGGTAAATTCTCCCCAAAAAGAAAGCTGTCTACCTTCGTATTCTGCAATTGTTCTTTCAACTCTTTTTTTAAAGAGGAAAGAATGAAATTGCGTCTCGTGATGGAATCGTTGTATTGGCAATCGCATAAAATACGACTTATATCCATTAGGGAACGGATCAAGTTTATATCTTTATTTTGGGATGAAAAAATAGATGTAAGTACTTCACTTAAGCATGATAAAGCGGTGGCTACTTGCTTTTGTCTATTTTCAATGTGTTTATCTCTTTTCGCCAGTGGTTCGGTTAAGGCAGCCTTAATTTCTGGATTTAGTTGCGGAGCGTCGATAAATTTACAATTACCAGGAGTGAGGTATTTTTCAGTAAGCTCTTTACGCATTTCTTTAGTCAACCCAGTGGTTGAATAATGCTGCAATCGAATAGCCAAGTCATTGTTGACGTCTTTGCCGAATTTAGTTTTTGTTGTGGGGTCTATGCCCAAAATTTCCAGAATATCACTGT
Source organism: Pyrausta purpuralis (assembly GCA_963924145.1). Classification (NCBI taxonomy): domain Eukaryota; kingdom Metazoa; phylum Arthropoda; class Insecta; order Lepidoptera; family Crambidae; genus Pyrausta; species Pyrausta purpuralis. The sequence goes on from OZ001672.1 coordinate 7,062,443, forward strand.
CTAATGATGGTTCTGTAGGCTCAATTACAGGGTCTGAGGCACCACTTGTGCTCGCAATAGGTTCAACTGTAGCTGAAATCTCGATTTCAGAACTTTGGGGTATAACGATTTCTGATTGTAGCCTGTTATCATGGGCATCGACTGGCACTTCGGTTGGTATATCCAAATCTATTAACGTTACCTCGCCTGAAAAAATAGACAGAACACGTAACGGTAAGTACCACATTTAGTTACAAAACAGTCCTAAATACTGTTCGCCAAACTAAATTATAGGGTAGTGACAACTCCACAGAGAAGCACGCAAACCCAGGTACATGTAGCTAAGTGGGTGCACATAATATTAATGTAAGTAGTAAGAGATAACCCGGTAGCTATCCGCAATACTATAAATCGGTAAGAAACAGCCCCTCGAACTGTTCGCAATACCATATTTTTGCGTTCAAGCAAACAAGTGCATTATGTGACCCGTAATTAGTATCAATTACACTCGACTGACCTTCTTTTTCTGAATTATGTTGAGTTGTAGAATCCGACGACGAAGACGACGCGTGGCGCGTCCTACGACGTATTTTCCTTTCCAACTTCCGTAATTTTTTACTTAAATGTTCGTAATCATCTTTGTTCTTGCGCTTAGGCATTGTAAATACTTTCACAAACACTCAAATCACAATTTAGCGGAGATTTTTAAGGCACGTACGTACAGGCGAAGCACTAAAAGCACGAATGACACGAAGTAGGAGCGGAAAGGCAGAGATTGTACTAACTACCCCCTCTTATGTTAATAAAAAAAATACCCTTTTATTTTTATAGTACTCTCAAATTAGTGCGTATAAGGCGATCCGCTACACGATACCACAAGTTGTCAATGCTAATCTCGAGGACGAAGCGAGTATAATTTAAATTTTTGCTCAACATAACCTTAGCTTCTGTATTCACAGTCAGTTGAAAAATTGCTTCATATTGCCAAAACTGAATCTCTATTCAAGCACAAAGCATATAACGTCAGTATTCAGCTCAATTAACCCCCACACTGTCCTCTGAGGCTGTGTGCTTTGCTGACCGTACCGGCTGTGTCAACACAATTACGCGTGACGCAGGTACGGTTAGCAGAAGAAAGTGATAAAGTAATATAGTCCCGCTTGCCGATTTCGAATACGGTGGCCAGTCACAATGACTTACCGACTGCGCGGGACATATTATAGTGCATAAGTGTGTGCGCAAAAACAGGTGCACTTAACACTAGCACTGTCAATTTCATACATAAAATGACAGCTGTAAGCCCTTCACATTAGAGAGACGCGCTGCTGTCGCTCTAATGTGAAGGCGCACTAATGAGCTACGGATATATGAGCTGTTTGGGTGAAATATACAGGGTGTTGTTTTTTTGACGACCCGTCTGGTGTAGTGGTCGAGAAATCGCCTACTACGCAGCGGGTGCGGGTTCGATCCCCGCACAATACAAACATTTGTGTGCATGAACATGTCTGTTTGTATTGGTCTGGGTGTTTTCTATGTATATCATGTATGTATTTACAAAAAAAAAGTATTTAAGTATTATATCCGTTGTCTGGCACCCATAACACAAGCTTTGAGTAGCTTACTTTGGGGCTAGATGGCGATGTGTGGGAATGTCCAAAGGATATTTGTTGTTTTGATCAGCGACGAGCGACTCAGGGGTGGTTGTACAAACGATACTAATGCCAAGAAAATATATATACATTTTTTTGAAATAGAAAAAAGGCTACAAAATCATTTTATTAATGCAATACAGCTATCGAGTCAAAGCTTCCAACACCAGGTATCCTCTTCGTAGGTTACCTACTAGCAACGGCGTAGTATTTCGTAGATAAAACTTGCTTAGAATTTAAAGAAAACTTTTTTTTAGAATAAGCATAACTCATATTATCATCCCTTAGTTGGATGTCACTGACCAAAACAACACCCTGTAATTATTTTTTAATTTTTCGCTCGCGAGCTTCTTAACTCTATATGTATTATATCAATAATCAAGCGCATGTTTTATGCCGTTTTTTTATCGTTTCTAATTTTAATTCCACATTTGTTTAGATTCTTACGTTGGGACCAGAGTTCAGTTGCGTGATGTTTTTGGATACTCATTAATAATAATTTATTATTCCAAAGTGGAATTTATATGCTGACCGTACGTCATTACGCGCTGACAGAGCCCCAGCACAACTTAAATTACTTACTTTTAGAAATTGACGACTTTGAACAAGTGGAATCAAGTTGCTAAGTAATAACAGTGGAGGAGGAGACAGAAGTCTTCCTTGTTAAGAAACTTGCGGTACCATCGCACATCATCCCTTCCCGGCCCCGTTTGATAGTTATTATCTTAAATTGGGGCAAGAAGAATCCAACAAAGTAAAAATCATAAAAATCGGTCCACCCGTTCATGAGTTATTTAAGTCACTTCACTTATTTGTTTTTTTATGTACCTTGAAACTGGGCATTTTTGGCTATTTTTTCGGTTTTATGGACTTAAAAAAAAAATGACAACATCGGATACATTGCTCCGATCCCAAGCTAAGTAGCTAAAGCATTTGTGTTATGGAAATCGGAAACAACGGTGGTACACAAAAAATATCCAACCTTTATTTGATTTTCCTATACCTTAAGTTGACCCTTATAGCCACAAAAATACTGTTAAAACTAGGTGATATAACTCCTAATACAGGCTGAGATGTAAGCAAAAACAGAGGTGGGCAAAGTTATATCTCAAAACTGACATCTTTGCCCACCCTTAATATCTCAGCAACTATAAGCACACATACTTCCAAAAATAATCGTGTTTTTCTGAGAAACCAAAAATAAATTGTTGAAGATTTTAAATTAAAGACAAGAAAATATTACACACGTAATTTAACACAACGATATTTCAATTTTTTTAAACTTCATCACAGCAACAAAAATAAAAATGCCAAATAAATATTATTAAAAATTTTATAATGCCTGAGGCACGGAAAATAATTCATACTGACAAAACGTTGCCAATCTTTACAATACAGATAAGAACAGTATCTTTAATAATTTGTTATTTTTAACCGAAAAAGGGAGGTTCTTGGTTCGACCTGTTGTATGTATGTATTTCACTGAAGTATTTGTTATACCAAAGAGAATGTTTTAGTTACTATATTTTTTTAATCGATTCAAATCGAATCATATGGACGTCAAATGGGTTTGTTTTTTAAGGCGGTAATATTTTAATGAAGACTCTTTTTCGTCCTTTTTAGTTATTGTTTAAGTTACAACATTTATTTGTCATAAATTTGGTTTGATTATTTGTATGAAACGGCGGTATTAAGTTATTGCAAGAGTAACAATAATATAAACCCAATGTTTTTAATTTCTTCACCAAAGGGCGGAATATTTTTAACTTACTTATAGCCTTATGCTTCCATTTCCTTTGAAATAAATGATTTGATTTAATAGAACACAATGATAAAAAGTAACAGCTATAGGTTTAAAGTTGTTAACCTCAAACCGAATGATTTTCATGATGGTACTGTGAGAAAGCGTAGCGAGGTTTTACGCGTAGCTCCAAACCTCTACAGTACGTTACCCTGTATAAAAACATCATGACATCAACCGCAACTTGGAAATAACTTTGCAACAATCCATAAACATTGGCCGAATCTCATATTAAAGTTGGCGGAAAGGACTTATAGGAGACGCCCCTTCATAACCGTTGTCTGGTATATAAAAGACTAGCGGTCCCCCGCGACTTCGTCCGCGCGTTTTGAGTTTGCTCCCTCCCCTCCCGTCGCAGCGTCATGTTTTATATCCTAAAGCCTTTCTTGATAAATAAGCTATCCAACACAGAAATATTTTTTCAAATCGGTCCTGCAGTTCCTGAGATAAGCGCGTTCAAACAAACAAACTCTTCAGCTTTATAATATATTAGCGCAAGCGCACGTTGTACTTAAGCTGCGAACATTATTTTGGTGCGGAGTTATGTTAAAACTGTGATAGCTCCTAAGATATTTATTGAAATCAAATAATATAAAGGGCAACTTGGTTCTAAATGAAATGCTCGTGATGATGAATGTATTTATTTTGGTAAGAATAAATACCTGTGTGTATAATACACCTCTAAAAATAATGCATCATTTTTTTTACAAATTTATTAACATAAAAAAGGTTGTAGTAAGTCAACCATAAAAGATAGACATATGCTGTCGCGGACTTTATTATAGAACTTTTTATGCTGAACAATCCTGTCATACATGATTTTTATGTAACTTAAGCGGTTTCCGCAGCGTATGCAGTGGAAGCTCTCAAAAGTAATATCTTTCTCCCGTTTTCGCAACATTTTTCATTTCTGCTGTGGTCTTATGAGTTGTATCTTTATGTTATATAGCCTAAAGCCTTCCTCGATAAATGGACTATCCAACGTAAAAATAATTTTTCAAATCGGGCCAGTAGTTTTTGAGATTAGCGCGTTCAAACAAACAAACAAACAAACAAACAAACAAACTCTTCAGCTTTATAATATTAGTATAGATAAAAAATCCTTACTTCGAAACCACGACAATTGGTATGTTGTCCGGCGCATATTTATTTATATATATACCAGACATAAAAATAAACTCTACCTCCCCAATCTGGAATTAAAATGTTAAACTCCAGTTCGTACTATATGTTATTAATAGTACATTTTGACACAAGTGTGCTAAGTTGACCATTACATACAAGGCGATATTGTGTGCGCACGAGCGATAGCGAGTGCGCCATAAGAAAGCCGCGTATATTATGGTCACATGCACACGTGTTTCATACGACGTTTTTCAACACACTTGCCACATTAATCCAAACATCGTCACTAGCGTTGGGTTTGTGACCGGTAATTTACTCAATTTCGAGTAAATTACCAAAAACATGTAATTTACTCGGTAAAATTACCGATGACTGGTAAAATATTTAAATGATTTTAATTAACAAAACTTAATGTATAAATATACTTAAATCCTTTACCAAATTACCATGAATAACATTTCACTCATTTTTACTGTCTTAGCATGATGATACTTCTTTACATGCCAATACGAACACGAACTTTTGAGCTGGATTCACATCACACAAAAATATATTTATTAGGTTTATTTTTGTTTTGTACTTTGTAATTTATGAGTGATATTGTGTTTGTAATAGAAACATATTAATGTTTATTTTAAAACAGGAGGTTATCAATTCGACCTATAAGGTATGTGATATTGTTAGAATTTTATATTGTTCGAGTGGGGTTATCTATTAAGGCTTCCAAAGTTCCAAACACGTGTTCAAAATTTCGTAAGTGTATGTGTGTTTTGATGTTTTTTTCACCACGGATTTCTAGAAAACGAGAAGTCATAGCGAGGTGATTATTTTTTGTTCAATCAGATATATTGCTACTAAGGGTACCTACAGTGTAAGTTCCATCCAAACCAGTAGTTTTCGTTTTATAGGTTATTAATTTAATAACTGAAAATCACGAAAAAAGGTATATTTTTTTCAAAAAATGCCTCCTTATCATACTGACCTAAAAGCTAAGCTTATCATTCACCTCACCATCGTCTGCATCGCTGGTTCCTTTTCACTTTCTTACTCAAGATATTCAAGTATTTAAACAAACTAACAAGTTGCAGAGCGGAAGCCACAACTAATTCAACCTTCGGCATCTTCATGTACAACAAATGCTATGATTAATCTCGCGCATGTGTGAATCACGAAGCGTCTCGCACGTAGGTTTGATGACTTCCAGCCTCCCGAACAACAAATCTATTAAGGCAAATTATACAGAAGTCCGAGAAGTACGAGTATAATACGCTTCTATGTTTAGCGTTTGTGGACTATGAGATGGCTTTTGATTCGATCAAAAATTGGGCGTTGCTTAGGCCTCTTCAGTGGTGTCACATAGACGATAGGTGTTAAAGTGTCTGTATAACAACGCCACCATGGTCGGTCCGAGTACAGGAACGAAATACGAGTGCGATTCCATTGCGGAGAGGTGTAAGACTGGGAGTCGTTATATCTCCGAAACTGTTTACAGCGCCATTGGAAGACGCCTTTAAGGTCCTGGAATGAGAAGGATTCGGCACCTGCGTCAATAGCAAATACATAACACGCCTCCGGTTTGCCGATGATATAGTCGTTGTGGCAAAGACGCTGAATGACCTTGGCACTATGCTCGACCAATTATCCCAACCGGTGTGTCTTTGAAAAAAACATGGAAAAGACGAAAATTACGTCAAGTTCCCTTGTTATACCTACTCCAGTATCCCCTGGAAACTCAACTCTTGAAGTTGTCGACGAGTACGTCTACCTTAGATGAAAGATCCAATTAGATAGGTCAAAGTTGAGAAAGAGGTCAATTGACGAATCCAATTCGGCTAGGCAGCGTTCGGGAAACTGCATAAGAGCGTCCTCTCGTGTCAATTACCTCAGTGTCTGAAGACGAAAGTTTTCAACCAGTGTATGTCACCAGTGAAGACATACGGATCCGTTACGTGGTCTCTAACTATGGGCCTCATAAAGAAGCTTAAAATCACACAACGAGCAATGGAGTGGGCTATGCTCGATGATCGAATCAGAAGCGAGGAGATACGTAGAAGAACTAAGGTAACGGACATATCCCTACGAATCAGTAAGCTCTAGTGGCAGTGGGCACTTTGGCAGGGCACATAGCAGGGAACTGATGGCCGCTGGGGCAGAAAAGTTCTAGATTTGAAACCCTTCGACCAAAAGCGCAGCGTGGGATGTCCACCGACAAGATGGACAGACGACCTTGTAAAGATCGCAGGATCAAACTGGATGCAGACCGCTCACAACCGGTCGCTGTGGAAAGCCGTGGGGGTGGCATATGTTCAGCAGTGGACGTCTTTTGGCTGATAATGATGATTGATGTGTGAACATCAATGTGAACAGCAAGCTCGCGTCAGCTCTCGTGCACGAATATTTCCTCGAACGTTTCGTCAATAACCAGACGAGAAGCGAGCGCGAATGTTAAATGCCATTTAATAATTTACGCAACGCGCTCGAATATTTGTTTTCTGTTTTATATGGTGACCCAAGTAACGTAAAAAATAATCAATTTTTGAAGTGTTTTCTACCATCAACACCGCCAACTACCGTTTGGATTAAAGCTTCAATCATGCACAAATTATAAAATAAATAAATATAGCAACTGAATATTTTACGGTCTATTTGATAAATTACGAATATTTTACAATTTTTACCATAAATTACCGTATTTTTCATTACTTACCATTTTGTTTTTTTACCTGCCCAACTCTAATCGTCACACCACAGCCGCCAACTATTTACGAAAAATGGCGCGTTGTTTTTTTTTTTGCCGCGATATCGATGCGCGCGCAAGGTTAAGGCGCGAACTAGATCGGCCAACAGCCAAGAAAAATGTAATAATTCGTTATTTAAAATACAAATTACAGAAAATTTTAAATTAATTTGAGTTTTTTTAAGTAATAAAGCTGGATTTACCATTTATTGAAATAAATATGTACATACTGTTATTTTTCGCATAAATACTGTTTGTTGTGTAAGTTATAACCCGACTAAATTATATCGCGTCATCTTCTTACTTACTACTTGGTACTAGGGTACAAATGTAAATTGGTCGGGTTAATAAACAAAATGCACTCGTGTTTAATATCTATGATTATGAGCCAAAAATCGGTGGAATAAAAACGTCATTTTGAGCAAGTGTGTTGAAAAAATATTTAATAAACTTGCGGGAGTTGCATGTAAAAAATGAAACCAAATTCAAAGTTATTACAAAATGCCCGAAAATATTTATTAAATAAAAATTACTACTCAATAAGTATTTACTGGCCTTTAGTATTCTATAATATCACACACATCATGGTCAAACTACACCGCATAAGCGAAAAAAGTGAGGAAATGGTGGATATAGGCGTAACTTACAATACCATTGTAAGTCGTTTCCCAGCTTTGACCTTTACTGCTTTTATTAGAAACTAATCTAGTTTTGTATAAAAAAGTAAAGTAAACCTGTAACGTCCCACTGCTGGCCAAAGGCCTAACCTCAACTATGAGGTAGTTCGAGCCATACTCCACCACGCGGGCTCAGTGCGGGTTTGTGGAGGGGTGTTAGCAAGCGACTAACCCTGTTCTCAGATGTTATCAAGCCTATATAAGGCCTCTAAATTTTATGCTTTACATAACTGCCTCAATGGGTCTATATGCAAAAATAAAAGACTATTTTGACTTGTGGTTTAGAGTATTTTTAACACTCACAGTGTCATGTTATAAATTCATAAAGAACCAATTTGCGCACGTGCGGGACTCGAACCAGCAACTTCTTGGCTTACCGTTTCTGGTCCGGGTCCCGCCCGCGCGCCCGGTTTCTTATTTCATCTTTAAGAATAAAAAATGTGACACTGTAAGTGTTAAAATATTATAAAAACCATAGGTCTTTTGTTGCTAGGACGCAACAACGCAAGGTTTAACAGTGCATTATTGACTTGCCTACTTACTATGTTTAAATTATTCGTTAGTTAGTGATTAAACGGCAAAGGTAAAATAGGCCTATAGTCTTATTTTTATACAAAACCATAAAATGTACAGTCGCCAGCACACCAGGTTACCCACTTTTGTTGCAAACTAGCCCTTATTACAACTGCATAAGATACCGCAGTGTTTACCTTGACATGCTGTTGTCCGCACAATGATCGCTATTAAAAACACACTAATAATGAACTGTTTTTTTTTGTTACAGATTGAATATGCCCGTGAATGGTAAGTTATTCTTGTATTTATTATATATCGACTAAACTAGAATAAATATTTTATTTTTTATTTTTTTATTTTTTTTTTATTTTTTTATTTTTAGGGAAACATACAGTTATTATGAAAATAATATAAATAACACTTAAAGATAACACCAAAACCAATTAAGTTTCCTCAGACTAATATTACATTACATTTTGAGCAAACCAAAACCTTCAAAATTACAATTCGAAAGAAAATATTTAAAAGAAAAAGTGAATAAGTCATAATAAAATAATTCACGAAAACTATTGACAGTCACCTGACAGGTCGTGGATTTGCTTTTTAAATTGAAATAAAGTTGAGGCAAATATATCAACTCCTTGATACCTGTCATTGTGACTGCGACAAGTACGCGGCAGGAAAGTGTTACAAACATATTTAGTCCTATATGTAGGCACATAAAAAATACTTTTATGACGTGCACTTAGTCGGGTACATCGTAATTTTATTTCGCTCAAAAGAAAGGGAGAGTCGATAAGGTTGTGCAGCAATTTATATAGAAATAATTGATCTCTTTCAAAGCGTCGGCTATGCAAAGAGGGTACGGATTTCATATGGTTACAAGAGTCAGGAACATGACATCTAAACTGTAGATGTTTTATAAATTTAAGACGAATCCGTTCAATAAGTTCAACATACTTTTTAAAATGTGGGCTCCAAACAACGGACGCATATTCAAGAATAGATCGAACAAGGCAGTTAAATAAAAGTATAAGGGTCGAGCAACAATGAAAGTCTTTCCCTGTCCTCAAAACGAACCCCAGCATACGGTATGCTTTAGAAGATATTGAACTAATATGAGCATCGAATGACATTTCATGGTCAAGGAGAATACCCAAGTCCCTGATCTCATAAACCCGGTTAATTATTTTGTTAGCGATACAATAGTTAAAAACAATTGGCTTACGTTTACGGGCAAAAGTTATTGTGTTACATTTTTTGATATTCAAATAGAGACAATTATCGGAACAGTATTGGGTCAAAGCGTCGATATCCCTCTGAAGGAGAAAACAATCCGATTCGTCCCTAATGATTCTAAAAACTTTCATATCATCGGCGTATATGAGGACATTGCTATGTCTAAAAATGTTCACGATGTCATTGATAAAAATATTGAAAAATAATGGTCCGAGGTGGGACCCCTGTGGCACACCCGAAGCAATAGGAACAAAAGAGGAGACATAACCCTTAACCGTGACAGCCTGACTGCGATCACGTAGGTAAGAAATAATCCATCGAAGAAGATCGCCGTGTATACCGACCATGCAGAGCTTATTAATCAAATGTGCATGAGAAATTTTATCAAAAGCCTTTGAATAGTCGGTATACACCGCATCGACCTGGAGCCCCCGATCCATAGCACCAGTAACGCGATGAACAAATTCACAAAGGTTAGATTCCGTTGATTTCCTACCAATGAAACCGTGCTGCTGCTCTGCGATTATTGGTCGTAAAATAGGGTAAATATAGTCATAAATAATTTTTTCAAACATTTTGGCAATCGTGCACAGTTTTGAGATTGGTCTATAGTCCTGGACTTTATGCTTATTACCGGATTTAAATACCGGTACAACAAAAGATTGCTTCCAAACACCAGGCATAACACCTGACCTTAAAGATAGTGAAAACAGCATATAAATTGGAATCGCCAAATTTTTATAGCACATTTTTAAGAAAAAAGGCGGTATGTTATCAGGCCCGCTACCCTTATTTGGATCTAAATTCTTTAAATACCTTTCAACGACTCCGGAAGATAGATCAACGGTCCCAATCGACACGGAGTTTTGACTAACACCAGCATTGAGTATTGTAGGTCCATCGGTTCCAGAAACAAAAGCAGACTGAAAATAATCATTGAATAACGAGCAAATTTTAACACCCTCAGATGAGGATTTTTCCCCAGAAAATAAAGTGTCGGGAATATTATTAGTGGACTTCTTGGATTTAACAAAATTCCAGAAAAATTTACTATTGTACCTAATCTTTTCCTCAGAGTATCGGATATATGCATCATAGCACTGTACCTGAATTCGCTTCTGCCTATCACGCAACAGACAAAAAGTATTATAATCACTTACTTTACCGAATGTCTTCCATTTCTTGTGATATTTAAGTTTCTCAGATATAATCTTAATTAGAGATGCAGAATACCAGCAAGGATATCGAGTGCTATTTTTAACTGTTATTAACCTTAGAATATGAATGGTTATGGGCATAAATAAAAGATTTCTCCAGGATGAACTGAGATTTATAGGGATATAAAAATGTGTTACATAGCAGAACGGCAGTCGAGAACATGAAGACCGGATTTTTTATGTTAGTCGGAAGTGCAACCAGAATGCATTTTTGACATTGACAGTAGCTGTCAAAATAGTGACGTTTACATAGATTACACAACACTGGCCCTTAAACCAAACTATTTTATAGTTTTACAATAAACATTTATTTTGTCTATAAACATCTTGTATTTTAATTTTATTTTTTTCAAAATCTTTAGCAGTATACAACAATGCTATATAAACTTTACGAAAACAATGAAATGGTTATCTATTAGAACAGTATTATTCTATCATTAACAATTATAAAGTTATACAACTAAATCAGCATTAGTTTCTTTACAAACTTCTCATGCATCTCTTTAGACAATGGTTTAGTCAGCAAATCTGCTAACATATCTTTAGTACATAAGTATTTAACATCCATAGAACCATTACTAATGTGATCTCTAATAAAATGGTGGCGAATATCAATGTGTTTGGTTCTGGCATGAAATATTGTATTCTTACACAGCTTCTGTGCAGATTGATTGTCATTAAAGATTGTAACTTAACATACAATACCTAAAATTTCCTGTAAAAAAATACGAAGAAACAACGCCTCCTTGCAGCAATCCGAAAGAGACATATACTCCGCCTCTGTGCCCGATAAGGCGACAGTTCGCTGCTTTCGACTTTCCCAGGAAACTACAGACCTGCCAACCTAAAACACATAACCGGTGTAGGACCTCCTATCTGTTTCACATCTGCCCCAGTCAGCATCTGCAAAGCCTGTAACACTAATGCCTCCTTTGAAGAAATTTAAACATAAGTCCTTTGAACCTTTTAGATACCGAAGAACTCTTTTTGCTGACTTCCAATGGGTTTCATCATAGCAGTCATTAAATTGGCTTAGATAGCTAACTGCATGTGCAATGTCAGGTCGAGAACCTACTGCAATGTACATCAACGAGCCTATGAGACTCCTGAAATCATATTTAGAAATTTCTTTATCAACTGATTTTTCTAGCTTCACACCAAGCTCCATGGGTGTAGCCGAAGGTTTACAATCCTCCATTTTAAATCTTTGTAATACTTTCTCAATATAGTTTGTCTGATCTAATGTTATTTTATCTTTACATTCAGTAATTCTCATTCCTAAGATATACCTTGCTGGCCCTAGATCACTTATCTCAAACTCACTTTTAAGTTTACTTTTAATATTCATTACCTCTTCATGGGCATTCTTGGTTGAAAATAACATTATATCGTCTACATACAAAACAATTGCAATGAGCCTGTCTTGACTAGATTTGAAATACACACAAGCTTCTAACGATGACTTAGTAAACATGAACTTCTCGCATAATATTTTATTAATGCTTTCGCAGCTTGTTTTAGCCCATAGATGGCCTTGTTAAGTTTTAAGATTTTATTTTCACTGCCTTTTATTATAAAGCCCTCAGGTTGCTCCATGAATACAGATTCATGAATAGGGACCCTATTAAGAAAAAAAAGCTGTCTTTACATCTAAATGTTGAATATTCGAGTGAATCCTTTAGCTACTAATCTGGCCTTGTACTTAATAAGTTCGCCATTAACACCTAGTTTTCTTTTAAACACCCATTTACACTTTACAGGGGTATGACCATCCACTCTGTCGGTAAGTGTCCAGCATTTGTTATAATTGAAAGACTTATACTCATCTGCCATTGCTTGCTTCCAGCAGTCTGCATCTGGAGCTGATAGAGCCTCACTCACAGTAACTGGGTCGTCGGTGTCAATGGTGCACATGGTTTCTTTCACTAGCTGAGCTGTCAAGGCATCAAGACTGTTATCTGGATCTGTACTTGAAGATTCTTCTTCAAGATCTGGAACATAAGTTTCATCCGAGGAATTATCTGTGCAAAATATTTCATTGCTCTCTTCAGAATCATTTACAGATATCAAACTATCATCAGGTCCATCCTGATTTGAGGCTGTGTCATCAGAATGTACCACACAGGAAATATTTACCTCACTAAGTGATTCTGTAGGAGACGGAGCCCTACTATTCACATCTATAGCTATTTGTGTGAATGACTCTTTGTGCTTATCATCATGTGACACATCAGCCTCACTACTAAGAAACTTATCCTCAAAGAAGGTCACACTTCTAGCTTTTACACAGACTCTTGGATTATTTGGGTCTATTAATCTATAGCCCTTTGTATTTTCACAATACCCAACGAAAATATACCTCTTAGCTTTAGGTTCTAACTTGGTTCGACTATTGACATGTGCATAAGCAATGCACCCAAAAGTAATCATATGTGCAACTGATACCTTGCGATTGGTCCACTTCTCCTCTGGAGTGCATCCTCTGACGGCTAAAGTTGGAGAGCGATTCTTCAGATACACGGCAGTATTCAAAGCTTCAGCCCAATACTGCGGGCCAAGGCCTGCCTCCTGAAGCATACAGCGTGACTTCTACATGATACTTCTATTAGCGCGTTCAGCAACTCCATTTTGCTGAGGCGAGTATGGTACAGTCGTTTGATGGACAATACCATTCTCCTTTAGATAATTCTGAAATTTTAAATTACAATATTCAGTACCATTATCGGATCGAATCACTTTTAGTTTTCTATTTGTCTGATTTTCTACCAAAGTTTTCCAGGCTTTGAATGTTTCAAATACCTCATCTTTCCCATTCAAAAAATAAACAAAAGTTTTTCTTGTGTAGTCATCAATGAAAGTTATAAAATACTTTGCCCCACTAAGTGATTGGCTAGGCATAGGACCACATAGGTCACTGTGAACTAATTCAGGAACCTCAGTGGCTCTGTTGACTGACCTTTTGGGAAAAGATGTACGAGTTTGTTTTCCCTCAACACAAGGTATACATTTTTCTAAACCAGTACAATCATATGAAATACCAGTAACCATACCTTTTCTCATAAGCTCCATGCTGCGAAGATTGAGATGTGCCAGCCGCCGATGCCAAACCTGCTGCGAGACCTTTTCTTCCTTTGTGTTGGCTGTCATCGCAGACGCTGCAGCTTGCTCGCTGTTCGCAAATGGCTTCTCATTACAACCTGTATTTAGAGTAGGAGAGATATTGCATTTCATGGTAAAGTTACAATCAAGAGATGATGGTTCAGCTGTGTCAAGTTGATAGACCCCATCATGTTGAGTAGCTAAGGCAATTAGAGTTTTATTATCATATATATGACACATACCAGAACTAAACACCACCCTAAATCCTTTATTAACCATTGCGCTAACTGATAGCAAATTAACAGTTAAGTTAGGTACGTAGAACACATTACTTATAGTCCTTATACAACCATTTTTCATCTGAATTTTTACAGTGCCTTTACCTGCAGTGTACAGTTTTTCACCATTTGCTACAGTTATAGCTGCGATAGGCTTATCATCACTCATATTACACATAATGCTTTTTGTACCACACATGTGCCCCGGGGCACCACTGTCCACATACCACTGACCGTGTTTGATGTTCGCTGAAAGTGCAGTCAGCAGGGCTTTTGATGTGTTGCCGTTGCCCTTTGAGGTGTCTGCATTTGTCTTCGCAGTCTTCTTCGGTGCAGCCTTGGGACAATCCTTGATGAAATGGCCCACCTTTCCGCATCTATAGCATTTTCTTTCTTTCTTGAAAAATAGAGCAGACTCTCCTTCGGTTTTATCACATCTTCTAATGTTCTCTTGGAGTAGTTTACCTTTAACCACCTCGCTGGAAAGGTGCACAGTAGAGTTTTCGATAGCCATTATAAGAGGGTCGAAATCCGACGGGAGCCCGCTCAACATAATAACGGCAATGAAATCATCATCCAGTGGTGATCCTATTTCACTCAACTGTTGTGCTACCTCTGTAATCCTGTTAATATAGCCTTCCATGTCGTTATTCAATTTCGTGGCAAACAGATTCCTGAGGAGCCCCAGACGGCGGCACAGCCCGCGGTCTTCATATGCCCTCTCCAAACTGCTCCATGCCTCGTGCGCCGTCTTGGCATTCCTGATATGTGGGATGGCGGATGGTTGTACTGCTAGCGCTATCCGCGCCAAAGCCTTTGGCTGCTTCTTCGCATCATCCTGAGTCTCACCTTCCTTTTTCTCCACACACTCCCATAGGTCCTCCTGTACGAGTATCATTCTCATCATGAACTTCCAGGAGCTGTAGTTATCAATACCCCTAAGTTTATCGATGACCCCGTAGTTAGCAGACGCAGCCATGGCAGTAAGGCGGTCACGCACCGTATTGTTGTAGGTTAGGTTTCCGCAAAGTGCCGATCTCAGATTTTACTTCTAATGAAATAAATACTGTTGCGATATCCTGGGCCCATAACCTGAATGGTTATAGGCATAAATAAAAGATTTATCCAGGATGGACTGAGATTTATTGGGATATAAAAATGTGTCTTACATAGCAGAACGGCAGTCGAGAACATGAAGACCGGATTTATGTTAGTCGGAAGTGCAACCAGAATGCATTTTTGACATTGACAGTAGCTGTCAACATAGTGACGTTTACATAGATTACACAACAGAATAAATCACTAGTTATCTGAGATATATCAATTTTCAATTCGACCACCTACTGTTTTAGAATATCGGGTTTATACGGAGTAAGACCCTTTACACACTGCGCTACTTTTAGCAGCGATGCAGTCGCAATGCTAAAGCGTGTTAGCATCGATGCAGTCGCAAAATGTCAACCTTTACACACTGCGCTACTTTTAGCAGCGATGCAGTCGTAATGCTAAAGCTTGTTAGCATCGATGCAGTCGCAAAATGTCAACCTTTACACACTGCGCTACTTTTAGCAGCGATGCAGTCGTAATGCTAAAGCTTGTTAGCATCGATGCA
Source organism: Pyrausta purpuralis (assembly GCA_963924145.1). Classification (NCBI taxonomy): domain Eukaryota; kingdom Metazoa; phylum Arthropoda; class Insecta; order Lepidoptera; family Crambidae; genus Pyrausta; species Pyrausta purpuralis. Next base: position 7,078,372 of record OZ001672.1, read on the forward strand.
GTCGCAAAATGTCAACCTTTACACACTGCGCTCTTTTAGCATCGATACAGTCGCGATGCAGAAGCTGGAGATTGACAAATTATGTACTGATGCTTTAGAATGTTTTTAACACTCACAGTGTCATATTTTATATTCATAAAGATGAAATAAGAAACCAAAAACTTTGCGCACGGGCGCTCTTACCAATTGAGATACCGTGCCGTCCCCCCCCCCCCATCTAACTTCTAAACTATGCGAATGTAAATTTTGAAAAAATATATGATGTAGATCTTAATAAATACTTTCAACGAAAATTGGTTTGGACGGAATCGAGCGAGAAGTTTTTGAGATATAACACATTCTCAACAACCGGAAATATAACTTTGTACTTCATACAATCACTATGAAAAACAAAGTTATATTTGCTGTCAAAAAAATATTGTGGATTTTACTAAGTGGAAGTAAGTGGATTCCCTAATTCAGTTAAAGTTGGCACGGAACCCTCAGTGCGCGAGTCCGACTTGCACTTGGCCGGTTTTTTTTGTATGGAAATTTTCCATACACTTTTATTACATCGTTGCTAGCGAGTGAAACCATCGTAAACTCATGGTAACGGTACAGATGACTGAATTTTAAATTTCACACCATACTGCTTTGGAGCAGCATTGATTTCTTGGTTAAGAACACAAATCATCACTTTTACTTAACAAGTTTAGTAATTTTAAATATAATTTTACTTAAGTTTGCATTAAAAAACGAGTTTGAGTTACTCAAAAGCAAATCGATGTATAAAATTATCCTTCGTTTAGGGTCGCGTGTGTAAACCTGTGTTTGGTCGAATCCACCCTTAATTATCTATTTCTTAAATTAAAACATGTTACTTACATATGACTCCAGAACGGTTGTACCGTTTTGCATGATTTTTACTTATTTGACTTTGTCGCCAACCAGAAAAGCAATATAATACTCGTATTTGTATCGAAAAATATATTAATAAAAAAACTACCGCCTTCAAGTTATATTTCATTTCATGATTCTTAGTTATTAACCCAACTCTACATAATACTGGACCGATTTTGATAAAATTTACATTGTACCGTAACTTAAAAATACCTGTTCAAATTCAATCATCCATACAGACATACATTTTCAAAATTTGGCACTCGTGTTTGGAAGCCTCCGTAGATCAACATAGTTTAACTTCATCGAGTTCTTGATATCATATACATACAGGTCGCGTGGATCACCTCTTTTTTAGCAATCGGTAAAAAAACTTAGCTTTTGTGAATTTGCAAGAATGTTGTATGTATGAACATTTCTTAGAAATAATTATAAAATTTAAACTTCGGAAAATAAATCTAAAACTACATGGCAAATTATTAATAGCGCTAAACTAAATGTACCTAAACAAAACATAGCAAAAATTAAAATAAATGACGAATATATAACGGACCCAAAAAAATTGCTGACAAATTTAATAATTATTTTATTGACAAAATCAACCCATTGCACGGATATGGTAAAAATGTAACCAATAACTTCCAACACCAATTAAACTCTATGTTCATGTCGCCTTGTCTTCCTATACAAATCTCTAAAATCATACAAGGTCAGAAGGGAACAAATAGTGTAGGATACGACGGTATTGCTACTAAAATAATAAAATCTGTTAATAAATACATATGTCAGCACTTATGCTATATATTGAATCTAAGTATAGAAAAAGGTATCTTCCCCAGTGATCTAAAGTTGACAATAATAAAACCTTTATTTAAAAAAAACAATAGAGATCTCATGGAATATTACCGACCCATTGCACTCATATCAGTCTTTTCAAAAATCTTTGAGAAATACATTTATAGTGAATTAAACAGTTACATGGAAAAAAATAACCTACTTCGTACTGAGCAAAAAGGATTCCGGCAAAACGGAACAATTAACATGGTTATTTTTGACTTCTATAAATATGTTATAAATCAGGTGGATACGACTAATCCTGTATGTGCTCTGTACTGTGACATGACCCAAGCGTTTGACTATGTTGACCACAACATTTTATTAAAAAAACTGTCAGCTTATGGCATCAGGGGAAATGTCCTTAATTTAATAAAATCCTAATCTCAGTGATCGTTCTCAAAAAACCGAAATATGTAGAATTAATACAAAAACAAATTATGAGGAATTTTTTACCTCTAAGGAACGAAGTGTAAAGTACGGGGTTCCACAAGGCAGTGTATTAGGGCCTCTTCTATTCATTATATATATTAATGACCTGCCAACCGCCACAAGACAACCCATGACATTATCCGCAGATGATAGCACGGTGACAATTAAGTGTAATGACATAAATACGTATAAATTTGACATTAATGATTCTTTAAACTCTATAATTTCGTGGCTGAATAATAATAATTTAAAAATAAACATTGACAAAACCCATATAATGCACTTTAACCAAAGATCTGAAACTCCTTCTGACATTATTATATCGTACCAGGGTAAAACAATTAGCGAAGTAGACACTGCTTGCTTTCTAGGTATCCAAATAGACAATAAATTGAATTGGAAATATCATACCAACGAGTTATGTAAAAAACTAAGCACCCAAGCGTATGCGTTATATAGGCTTTCCAGTACAGTTAATGTTGACGCATTACTAACTGCTTATTATGGCTTAGTCGAATCCCATTTGAGATTTGGTATAATTTTTTGGGGTAACTCTACCAACAAAGAAATAGGTTTTAAAGGCCAAAAACGTTGCATTCGCTCTATGTTTAGATTACAAACTACTGATACGTGTAAAGGTATGTTCAGAAAGCATAAGGTTTTGACGCTTCCGTCATTATACATTTTGGAAACCGCTCTATTTGTGAAATGCAACCCTCATTTATTTGAGCGCATGGCTGATATATACGTGCGCAATCGCCGTGGTGGAAACCGTTTATGCTTACATCCTTCGAAAACAGCATTGTTAAATAAAAGTTGTGTATGTATGCATGGCCCCTAAAATTTACAACAAACTACCCAATAACTTGAAGCTTTTGAATAAGGACCTTTTTAAAAATAAACTTAAAGTAATCTTGGTCGACAAATGTTATTATAATGTACAGGAATTTTTTGATGACAAATTTTGACATTTTTATATATAATTTAATGTGACATTGTTTCTTTTTTATCAATTATTATTATTTAATTATGACTTAATGGGATTGTGTCTGCATTTTGAATATTTGAATACAATTTGTTCGCTTTAAATGACATTTTTACACGCCGAATGTTGGCAGAACATGTTGATGCTAAAACTTTGTTGTCATCATTTATGTACACACATGTTTAGTAAATAAATATCTTTATCTTTATCTTTAAAAGTTCTACACTAAAACCTCCGGCGTCATATGTCTATCTGATATGGTTTATTTACTACAAACCTTTTAATGTTCATAAAGTTTAGTAGTATTTGTAATACGTGATACATACAGGAAGCGGCTCTCTTTTATCTAAAACTAGCTAGCGAACTTTGTTTCACCCCCAGCCTCGTCCCGCCCCGGCCCCATCCCGCCCAAGCCCGTAATTTTAAAAGTTAAGCGGTTCCAACGAACTTTGTTTTGCCCCAGCCCCGTCAGACGGGATAAAAGTATCCCATGTCCTTTTCTTGGCTCTAACCTTCTCCCCACCAATTTTTAGCCTATTTGCGATTTACTCGTTCTTGAGTTATAAACAGTGTAACTAACAGGACTTTCTTTTATAGATTTACTAGCTAACCCGGCAAAAGTTGTTTTGCATATATCAGGATTAAACTTTAATAATGAAAATAAATGTTTATTTTCGTAAAATAAATTTTAGATTTGCCATAAGCTAAGGAAAATGTTAATCGAAGTACAGTTATAAACAATATAATCAGTTATCGAGTGGGATGAAAAATTATAAAACTACTAAAATGACTATAAAAATAGGCGTTGGTGGTAAAAAAGTAAATATTTAGGGTTGTATGTATTTTTAATGCCACATTATAAAAAAAAACATCATTTAAAAAAAAAGGGTGAACAATCCTTATCACTTAGGTGTATGAAAAACAGATAGTAAAGGATTCTCAGATTTAGTGAATACGCATATAAAATTTGGTAAGAATCGGTAAAGCCGTTTCGGAGGTGTACGAACATTGTGACATGGAAATATATATAAGAATATAGACTGAGAATATTTTCTGTTGAGGCGTAAATTTCAGTGCCGAACAAGGCGATTTTTCAGCGTCAGTGAATAGAATAAATATCTCCAATATAAGTACTCTGTTTGATTTTTCCGAGTCATTAGGCATCTAGCTTTTATGGGCACAGATTATGTAATAGCCAAAGAATAGACGTTCCATTGTACCAAAAATATATAGCGTAGGTTTTATTAGAAATAAAATAAGTATTCCTATATAGTTATTCTAGTTTCAGTAAATGTATTTGCCATTTTAGGGTTCCGTAGCCGAAGGGCAAACAACGAAACCCTTATAGTTTCGTCACGTCTGTCTGTCTGTCTGTCCGTCCATCCGCATGACACAGTCCCTGTAACTATAAGCATCAAACTGTTGAAATTTGATAGGAAGATTAACCGGTTCTATATTTAAAAATGTTGCAAGCGTTGTATCAATAGTGTCCAACAATTCAATTATACGCGATTAATAAAACTTGTGTTATGAATTTTCAATAACATGTTTTTACTCATAATGATGAATAATACAGAAAACTATACTTAAAGCTATAAATAAACGTTATACATACAACAGTTTTTGTAAGGAGTAATCAAAATCTAGGTATTAATTTTGCAATTTTAATTTTCTGATCTTTACTAATTTTGAGCTTAAAATAAAAAAAAACTTTTAAAATAAATAATGATCATCTTTGCAGGCAACATGGTTTTTATTAACAGATTTTCTTTTAATATTTTTTAATTATTAATAACAATAATTGAATGACATTGAAATTTTCGATTATTTGGAAGCAACATACGGGATAAGCAACACTATTTTTTGATCGATTCGATTCTATCGATCGGTTTTTGAACTTCATTTATTTATTTTATTTTATTTTTTTATATTACAAGATTCACAGCTCTAGTACAGTATGTATAAATAAACTTAATAACTAAACTTACAGCCAATAACGAATCTACATTTTAATTTACAATGTTTATACATCGACAATCATAAATAAGTGGGTTCTCCTCACACTGTGTGCGAAAAAAAAGTGGCCACCCACGTAATGTCATTTTTGTGTATCTCATTAAAAATCTGAGTTTTAATACAAAACTCTGATTTTTAATGAGATACACAAAAATTTTAGAAATTTACAAGTACAAGCAAATTTAACTGTTTAATGTTCACTACTTGACCCGTGACTTAATCCGTGCGATTTAAGTTTGCCCTCTCCACTCTTGTTGCTATGTGTTTTATTATAAACTTCATGCTTCCTCGATTAATAAGCTATCCAACATAAAAACAATTTTTCACATCAGTCTAGTAGTTCCTGAGATTAGCGCGTTCAAACAAACAATTAAACTTTCAGCTTTATAATATTAGTATATACATTTCTAAGTTAAAAGTTGACCTACTTCACAAGTGGAGTCAATCGCCAAGTATTGTTCCTACCTCCTTTGTAGACCAAAGGTATTCGCTTTGATTACCTCTGCCTTTGTTAGTGAGAATCAATTCAACTTTAATAAAATCATTGTGAGCGCTCAGTGTTCTTTGATCCAATTGTTTTGTTGAAATGTTGTTCTGTTTATAAACTAGAAGGTAGGCTTAAGTATACGCGCCTTGAAGTTTGTATTTAAGAAGCTTAATAAGTCAAATGGAAGATGTTTAAGTGTATAACCAGTCATATCATTAAAACTAGCGGTCCCTCGCGACTTTGTCTGCGCGTTTTGCTTGATGCTTGATGTTTACAGCCCTATAGCCTTCCTCGCTTAATAATCTACCCAACACAAAAAAAAACTTTCAAATCGGTTTAGTAGTTCCTAAAATTACCGCGTTCAAACAAAGTCTTGAGCTTTATAATATAAGCATAGTTTTGTAAACTGGATGATTTGTAAGAAGTAACATATAAAAAAATAATTAAAAAATTAAACCGCCTTAAAAAAACTGACCAAAAAACTAAAAAAAAATTGGTGTCGGCACATGATGTGTGTAGACTGTTGGTGTAGGTAAGCTTGATATCACATACGTGTACATTCAGGTCGATCGAATTAGTTACCTCCTTTTTTTGAAGTCGGTAAATAGTATTAATCACAGTCATATCATAAAAATTGGTAATTTAGATTATTTTTAAACTGTTACAAAAAATATATATCTTAATAAGCACGTAAAATTTAGGCAGACTTGTTGCTAGAAACGATATCTTTTAGTCATGTCTCTATTGGGTAAAGAAGTAATGTGTCCGTGAAGTGATGTGTTAAAAAATCTTTTTGTAAAATATAAGTTTATTTGTTTATAATTAAAGATCCCAGCAAACATCGTTACGCCCCAGCCCAGTTTTATATACATTATCCTATTCGAGGCCAAGACAAAACCAACAAAGTATAAATCATTAAAATCGGTCCACCTGAATCTCGAGTTATAAGTGTTATAAGCCCTTGCGCGGCTCAACTAAATGAGTAAGAGGCATTTTTTATATATAATTTTATAAGACTATCCCTAAATGGGATAGCTGAGTTTCAAAATAAGGCTCATGTTTTTCTTTTATTATTGTGATTTATATCACAAAATCACGGTTTGTTTATTGGAAAAACATCATGTGGATAAAAACTTTAAAAAAAGATATAGAGATCGGAAACATTAAACTGTTAATGTTAAAGGATTTTCATAATTATTTCTTTAATTCAAGTTTTAAACAATCGAAAAGTCGTTAACTGCAGCACAAAATCTTATTTTACATCTTAAACTTTTGAAGTAAAAAACTCTACTCTGAAGATTCCCAATGCATCTTCAGATTGGCAGTTACCAGAACTAGGTCAAAGTTAGACTCGCTCCGCAAATATTTCAGAACTCCAGTTTCGAATTAAGAAAATTTTTCAAAGCGCGGTTCAAGCGATCTTCAGCGCCATCTACCGGAACATTTGCAAGCTCAGTTTGTCAAACTTTCAGTCGAATAATCACGCATTGCAATTTTCTAACTTATAGTAGCAGTAAACTAATTTAATTGTAACTTAACTGGTGAACATAACTACTGCATCTTAAACTTATCTTAATTTCATCGTCGTCTAAACAGTAATTTTTGTTGAGCCTATACTAATTTTTACGAGTATGATAACTATTTTTTTTAAAGAAGTATAACCATTACGTATTTATTTACTTTAATTTCATCGTAATTATAATCTCCCGATTAATATTTTTTTATCATAAAGTTTACTGAAACTTAGTTTGACAGTTGCACATAAATACCCCAACAAGTGGGTCTTAAATGAACATGGTAAAGACAAAAATTATGTCAAGCTCCCTTATTGTACCCACTCCAGTATCCGTTGGGAACTCAACTCTCGAAGTTGTCGACGAGTACGTCTATCTGGGACAAGTGATCCAATTGGGTAGGTCCAACTTTGAGAAGGAGGTCAATCGACAAATCCAACTCGGCTGGGCAGCGTTCGGGAAACTGCGCAAGAGCGTCTTCTTGTCTTATCTACCTCAGTGTCTGAAGACGAAAGTCTTCAACCAATGTGTGTAACTAGTGATGAAATACGGATACGAAACATAGTATCTAACTATGGACCTTATAAAGAAGCTCAAAATCACACAACTAGCGATGGAGAAGGCTATGCTGAGTGGTTCAAGAGTTGTGAATATGTTCTCTGACTTACTAAATATAAACTTAATGGATTACATCGAGGAAGTGACATTTATAGGTAAACGAGGTCAGAAAAGACCACTGAAGATTGAGTTAATCAGTAAAAGAATGACAATATATATATTAAATAATTCTTTCTACCTAAAGGAGGCTGGCTTTAGTGCTACGGAATATCTAAGTCCAACAGCTTTACAAGAAAGAAGAAAATTAAACCATGCTCTACAAACAGCCCGACGTAATGGGCAACATGCAATAATAAAAAACAACAAGTTGTTTATAAACGGAACAGAGACTAGTTTACAACAGATTCAAGAAAGTCACACTTACGCAAGCTTACTAGAAGCAAAAGTAACAAATAGAGAACAACAATTGCCTACCAGTCTGCAGCCTCCACGCATGCCTTACTTACCTATTTCACAAGAAACAAATACAATTAACACCGCGTCAAACACAAACACTTCGATTACCATAACACACCCCAATACAAACAAAACACTCACTAACACAAATGCAATAAACACAAATGAACAAAATAAAAAAACACATAAAACTAACAAGACTAAAACCTCTAATTTTCGCAACTAATATAGACATACTTTTTCAAAACATTCAAAGTATCTATAATAAAACACACCTTATTGAAGCCTTATTAGAAAACAAACCAAACTTAAAAGTTATCTCTTTATCTGAAACATGGTTAAATAAAGAAAAGGCTGATTTACTCAATATAGATAACTTTACATTGAGTTCATCCTTCTATCGGGAGGAACATGCTGGAGGTGGAGTGTCGATACTTGTAAGAAATACTTTAGAATACAGTGAAAGAAAAGATATAAATAAAATGTTTCATGAAATGATTTTTGAAATTAGTGCAATTGAGTTACTTAGGGAAAACTTATTAATTATAAATATATACTGGCCAAATAGCAAAAGAGAGGTTGAAATGTTCTATGTTTGCTTAGAAAGATTACTTGAACATATCAGTAAAAAAGATCATTCCAAAAATATCTTAATAGGAGGAGACTTTAATATAGATTTCCTCGTATATAGCAGCGAAAGACTTAGAATGTCAAATTTGATGTTGTCATATGGTTTCCAACAAAAAATTAAAGATCCTACCAGAATCACCCCAAATAGCGCAACATGTATTGATTTAATCTTTACAAATTTTGAAACGAAAGATACCGGAATTATTGTTTCAGAATTTGGCTTGTCAGATCACAAAGGTCTATTATTTTCACTACCCGCTAACACCGATCACTTAAATTATTTCACAAAATACAAACGAATATTCAATAAAGCAAATATAAGTAAATTCAAACACGAAATTTCTACTATAGCCTGGGAAGATATATTAAAACAAGATAAAAGTTTGAATGAAAACTTTAATACGTTTAATAAAATTCTACAAAATTCTTTAAACAAATGTATGCCTATAAAAAGAATAAAAATAAGTCCTATTTCAAATACTCACTTAACATTAGGACTGAAGACATCGTGCCGCTATAAAAGATTATTAAGGATACTTATATCAAAAACTTAAAGTGAACACTTAAGGGAATATTATAAAAAATATTGCAAAATACTTAAAAACGCAGTCAATACATCAAAAAAACTAAAAAATAAAAACCAATTTGAAAATTCGCTAAACAAAACAAAATCTATGTGGCGTATAATACACAATGAAACAAATAAAATAAAACGGAAGAATAAAAATATTTGTATCACGTCAATAGATAACTTAAATATATTAACAGACCCTAAAGTAATATCTGACGATTTTAACTCTTTTTTCGCTTCTATTGGAAACTCGCATACAAATCTCACTTATATTGGAACACAAGCAAATAATATTTTAGAAAATTCATTATTTTTAAGCCCGGTCCAACCCAAAGAAATACGAACCATAATAAACAATCTTAAAAACAAAACATCTTTTGGTATTGATGAAATCCCCCCTTCTCTTATAAAACAATGTGTTGATCTACTAACTATTCCATACACCATACTAATCAATCAATCATTTTTAGAAGGAGTTTTCCCAGATGCCCTGAAAATATCAATAATAAAACCTGTCCATAAAAAAGGAAAGACCACCGATAAAAATAATTACCGTCCCATATCATTATTACCAACTTCAGCTAAAATATTTGAATCTGCCATGATAAATCGACTATACTTATTCTATGAAAAATTTAATATATTACATGAAAATCAAAACGGCTTCCGGAAAAACTACTCTACAATTCTGGCAATATACAAATACACAAAAAGAATTTTTGAAGTAATAAATAACAAAAAAATTGCTGTAGGCCTTTTACTAGATATGAGTAAAGCCTATGATAGAGTCAGTCATCAAATTTTATTAAATAAATTTAGTTTAAATCTTATCTCAATAACCGTTACCAACATGTAGTAATAGAACACACAGACTTTGATACCGGAATAATTACAAATACAATATCAGACAAAATACAAGTCACTGGCTCTATTCCTCAGGGCAGTGTTTTGGGATGTTTGTTATTTCTAATATATATAAATAATCTTCCAAACGTACTGGAAGAGCAGTGCGTCCTTTTTGCAGATGACGTCTCTATCTTAATCCCCTGTTCGGATCATGACGAACTAAAAATTAAATTAGATAAAACATTAGAGAACATAGTAAATTGGTTAGAAATACATAACTTGCAGCTAAATTTGAACAAAACTAAAATCATACAATTCAAACCGTACCAAAAAACTACTTTTAAAATTTCATATGCATTTAAAAATATAAAGTTAGAAACCGCAGATTCTGCAACCCTTTTGGGAATAGATTTAGACTGTCACTTAAATTGGAAAAGCCACATTCAAAAATTACTTAAGAAAATGTGTTCCTTCATCTACGCCCTACATCATCTTAAAAGAGTTACAGATTTTAGAACCGCCCTTACGGCATACTACGCGTACGCTCACTCCAGACTCACCTATGGTATAGTTTTCTGGGGAAGTTCGTGCGATGTAGACAAAGTTTTCGTTCTACAAAAAAAATGTCTTAGAATAATAACAAATATTAACCAAATGGAATCCTGTAGAGCCCACTTCATAACCCATAAAATATTAACCGTCACATCAATATATATTCTCGAGTCCTGCAAATTCATTAGAAAATACCCAGATTTTTATTCACCAGTAAAAAATGATAATAAAAGAAATAACAGAAATTTAAACAAACTTAAAACACAATTTACTAAATTAAAATTAGTTTCATCCAGCCCTCATAACATGTTAATAAAAATATACAACCATCTACCTAATTATATAAAAAACCAAACCAGCCCAAAAATATTTACCAAAACATTAAAGGAATACTTGATTAATAAGTGCTACTACAATATACAAGAGTTTTTCAATGACAAAGATAATAATAAATAATTTCTATATATATATACACCAATGATACATAATACACTTTAACATCACTCCTAATTGTCCTTATTAGTTTCATATTATAGTTTATTTAAAAGTGTAAAGTTTAGTTTTGTTTCAAATGTTTATAAATTTAAAAGTAACTAGAGCTCTCATATATTGCTATGCCCTTGCAGGGCGTCATATAGACCTTATGTACCTACCTACCATCTTTGTACAATGTTATGTAATTTATGACATGCAATAAACGAATTTGATTTGATTTGATTTGATTTGATTCTCTACGAGATCGAATCAGAAATGAGGAGATACGTAGATACGTACAAGGGGATCCTGGGGATTACTGATTCTCAGTAAGCTCAAGTGGCAAAGGGCAGGGCACATAGCGCGAAAAACTGACTGACGAGCTAGCGATTTTGATATCCATTAATGAGGGATTACAACTTTGGGTTACTAACAGCCGGTTTCTGATTTGAGCATTTGAGTAAAAATCTGTTGAGATCTGCTCAAATAGTTGATGAGTACTTAAGTTTCCTACATTTCATTCGTTAATTTTAGATTGTCTCAAACCACATTCAACTGAGTTTTATCCTTGATTATACTGCAACGTTCCGTTACAAGTAAATACAACTGAATTTTACTGGTTTTTATTTATAAAGAGATTTGGTTTCATTATAGGCATTAATAAATTCTGGATTTCATTATGTCACTTATATATTCCTAAAAGCATTAGTTTGCGAATAAGATTTTAAGTTAAATAGGCACTATTCTACATTTTAATTAAATTCTTAAAATTAAATTGCGAACGATTGCCGAGAACGGAATCTCTTTTGTCAATCAATCAATGTCAATGTCATACTCAAACTTGATAATGTTTGATTTCCTGCAATGTTTTATGATTAAAAAGTTTATTAGTTGAAGAACTTCGAAATACATTCATTATCAGCCAAAGGACGTTCACTGCTGAACATAGACCTACCCCACAGTTTTCCACTGCGACCGATCACAAGCGGTTTGCATCCAGTGTGATCCCGCGATCTTAACAAGGTCGTTCGACATCCCACGCTGCGCTTTTGATCGAAAGGTCTCCAATCTAGAACTTTCAACTTTCTGCCCCAGCGGCCATCAGTTCTTTGCGATACGTGCCCTGCCCTGCCACTTGAGCTTACTAATTCGTAGTTCTTCTACGTATCTCTGTATCGTCTGATTCGATCTCGTAGAGAAACATCCAGCATATCCCTCTCCATCTCTCGTTGTGTGATTTTGAGCTTCTTTATGAAGCCCATAGTTAGAGACAACGTTTCGGATCCGTATGACATCACTGGTAACACACACTGGTTAAATACTTTCGTATTCAGACACTGAGGTAATTCAGACGAGAAGACGCTCTTGCGGAGTTTCCTGAACGCTGCCCAGCAGATTAGGATTCAACGATTGACCTCTTTCTCAAAGTAGAAATAGATTCAAAGTTTATGAAATGGAAACCACAAAGTAAAAAAGATGTCCCAACTACATTCAGGAAGAGAAGAAAAATTATAGTAGTGAAAAATAATAATAAACACCATTTCAAACCTGATTTTAAAAATAATACAATGAAATTATTAAGAAAAATATACTTTAGATAAAAAAACAAGATTTGCAGGTAAAGATTTTAAAGAAGGAGCTGGAAGAAGCTGTCAAGGACATCTTAATGCTTAATATATCCTTTTAGGATTTGGAACACTGGTTGCGGTCTACGGTCCGGTCCATACAAAATCGACCGGATGCAGGCAATCTTGTATGGACCGGATCACATACCCTTACCAGTGTGCCAATGCTTTTTACTGTTACTTGTATTCACCTTTGTATATTTGTAATTAATGTAACTTTGTCTGAATTATAGTATATTTTGAGATTAATTTAACTTTGTATTATTATAGCGTTTTGTCTGCACTTCCTCATCACCTGTTGGAGCTTGATCTATTACAGCTATAGCCTTCCCCAATTAAGCTGGTCGCAAAATTCGCAAATTTAAGTAGGACTTAAGTACCCTCATTGGGTTGCTTAGCTGTCAGACGCTTAAGTTCACAGTGAGCAGGCTTTGAGTACTGTCAGTAGTGTTGTGCAACGCAAATTTCGAGTAAAGCACTAGCTGATGTCAAAGTTGAGAATTCCCAACCTCAAATGCTCAAATTACACTTAAACTTAATTCAGAAACAGAAATACTTTTGAGTCATACTTAAGTCGAGCTTAAGTTGTTCTCAACGTCAAATGCTCAATTCAGAAACCGGCTGTATATCTCTGAGTTAAGGCATTTTAGAGCAATATGACCAAGTCAAGGTAACTACGCGTACTCTGTAGAATCATTGATTCATTTTTTTGCTCCTATTATAGATCACATGCTGTTTAATAGTTATATCTAAGAACTCTATCTTTAAAAAGTATGCGCTAAATTTAACTACGAACGTTCGACGCTGAGAATTTATCAAACTTACAGTCAATTAACACTTGTAATTTCCAATCTTAGGAGTTTACTGAATTAAAAGTTACTGAACTTTGCTAATTTCATTATGCAATGAAATTGGAACAGATGTTTTATCTCATTTATAAATAAATTATGTTCAAAACCATTAGCTTTGCATCATGAAAACTATACTCATATTATAAAGCCGAAGAGTTTGTTGGTTAGTTTGAACGCGCTAATCTCAAGCACTTCAGGTCCAATTTTAAGGATTATTTTTGTGTTTGATAGCTCATTTATCAGAGAAGACTTTAGACAGTAAAAGATTACGCAGTGACGAAAAGAGAGGGAGCAAACTCAAAACGCGCGGAAAAAGTCGCAGGGGACCGCTAGTAATTAATAAGAGATATTTTTTTATTTAGGCTATTTTCTATTCGATGGAGCGGGCTATGCTCGGTGTTTCTCTACGAGATCGAATCAGAAACGAAGAGATACGTAGAAGAACTAAGGTAACGGACATAGCCTTGAGAATCAGTAAGCTTAAGTGGCAGTGGGCAGGGCACATAGCGCGAAGAACTGATGGCCGTTGGGGCAGGAAAGTTCTAGATTGGAGACCCTTCGACCAAAGACGCAGCACAGGACGTCCACCGATAAGATGGACAGACGAACTTATAAAGATCGTGGGATCAAACTGGATGCAGACCGCTAGTGATCGGTCGCTGTGGAAAGCCGTGGAGGAGGCCTATGTTCAGCAGTAGACGTCCTTTGGCTGATAATGATGATGATGATGATGTTTTTCTATTCATTCCATAACTAGTTTTTTAGTTTTGTGATAAGACAACATATCTTTATAGGCGTGTTACATTTAGGCGGACGTGTCACTAGAAACGATATCTTTCAGTCTCTCTCAGAAATAATGCGCTGTGATTCGTAAAATAATCTTTTTTTTAATGCCAGTTAATTATAATTACATAATTGAGAAAGAAAGTTAATTATAATTAGAAAGATAACTGGAGGTCCCAGCAAACATCGGTTTTTTATTCATTAGTCTATTCGAGGCCATAAAAAAACCAACACAGTATTAATCAATAAAATCGGGACACCTGTTCTCGAGTTATAAGTAGTGTTACTAACAGTTTTTTTATGTATTGGACAAAACCTTTGCGTGATTCAACTAGACTGCAACGCCATCTTTTGGCGCTCACATACAAACATATAAAATACACCTAACTAGGTCAATTGCAAATAGCCACTGGGCTTTGGGGTGGTGCTGAGGTGTCTTAAAAGCGAACTTTGATTGCTTTAACTTAAAATAGGGTGACCAGAATATATACTAGGGCTTAAATACAGGGTGACTTGAAGATGGGTGGAAAGCTTGGAGGCGAAAGTAGTATAGACCATTAAGAATCATTTGAGCCATGGTTGTCTCAGACGAAGTTTCACTTTTTTTTTTCAAATACTTATTATGTTTTTTTTTCCAAAAAACTTAAATTTTTAAAATTAATTGCTAATAATGGCCAATTTTAATGATAAGTGAGTATTTTTTTATTTTTCTTAATCAAAGTAATGTGTAAGCAATCCAACAAAACATGTTCTAATCATTCATGTGATCAATCATTTTTTTACAGACATTTAATTTGTTACAAATAAGAAACATTAAAATCAATTAAAATTCAAGTATATTTAGCGACAGTAGCGGTCAGTTTTGATTTTAAAACATTATCAGAAAATCCATAGGCTTGTGTGTTACACGGTTTTATATACTTGTTTATAGGGACGTTTAATTAAATAGAGAAAGAACTAAACCGCCGTAAAAAACTCTAAAAAGACTATAAAAAACGCTTATAGGAGAAACAAACTCATTAGAAGTCGGTGCATGATGTGTGCAGTAGACTGCTGCTGTCCGTTAAGGCTGACATCATGCACCGACTTCAAATGAGTTTGGTACTCCTTTTAGCAATATTGTGGTCCGTTTCAGATTTATTTGGAAAGCGGTTAAATTTTTGTTAAAGGTTTTTTTTCCATTGTTTTTAGTTCTTGTTTAAGTTACAATGTACTTCATTGAACTAAAACATCAAATTTTATCAAAACCTTCTCCTCAGTGTTACAAATACTTAACTGAAATTCGCATCAAATCTGTCCAGCCAAACGCGAGATATTTGCAGACAAACATACACACATACACGAACATACTCTGAGTTTTTTTTTAAGTTTCCTTACATGTTGATGTTTTAACTAAGCTTAAGAATTTGGGCCATATTCTTAAAAATGCAAAAGTGCAAAGGTATGCACAGTAGGACAGTGAAACAATATCTAAGAGTTGGTTAGTTTAATTTGTTGTGATATCATTCTATATTTTTATTACTTTAATCGAAGGTTAGCGTTTACTTTTCGACCCGTCTGGTGTAGTGGTCGAGAAATCGCCTACATGAACATGTCTGTTTGTATTGGTCTGGGTGTTTTCTATGTATATCATGTATGTATTTACAAAAAAAAAGTATTTAAGTATTATATCCGTTGTCTGGCACCCATAACACAAGCTTTGAGTAGCTTACTTTGGGGCTAGATGGCGATGTGTGGGAATGTCCAAAGGATATTTATTTATTTATTTATTTATTATTTAGTTAAAGAGTCCCTTACGCTCTGTTGTGCATTTAACTTTGACTTGAGCTACTTATGCCAAACGTGAATTTAAAATCATAAAAATCTTTAATGTGGATCACAGGTTAAAAAAGTTGAACAATGGTAGAAGTACTGGCCTAGCGGATAGAAAAACACATGTTAAATACAGTTGATACAAATAAGGTAAATTCAATCGATTACAAAAAAAAAGTGTCAGTCGGAAGCTCCCTCAAGTAAACTTATGAATTGAACTGGTTATGTTAAAAGTAATTTAATCCTTTAAAATATATTTTTTAAAGCAATGCCTATCTTAGAAAATCTATATCATTAACTTTCTCATTAACTAAAAAAGCCTGCCTTAAAGCTATCAGTTAAACATGTCCGGTTCACAAGTCTTTTGCTATCGACCGGACATCCGTCCAGCCGGATGGTAGCCGGATCCACAGTTGATTGGGTAGCGGCTATAAGTGGGGGAGATGCAGTAAGGTCGCTTGGAATCCATAAAACAAAAACACAACAGCTTTTAAAACACTGGCTGGTTTTTAGTACAAAAGATTAGCTACCTTTTTCATAATAACTCAAACAAATAAAAACGCCAAGAAAGAACGAGACAACTATTACAGAGAAATAGTTAAAACAAAGTTATAAAACTGTTTGCGTTATTATGAATAAGAGGGTAGGAATGCTATCTGACAACTCAGCTAGTATCGTCGCCTCCTTGCCAAATGGAAACAGTTTCGATCGAGTTTCGAATCGGTACACACATCCTTTAATACGTCATGACATTCCCACACATCGCCATCGAGTCCCAAAGTAAGCTACTCAAAGCTTGTGTTATGGGTGCTAGACAACGGATAAAATACTTAAATACTTTTTGTTTGTAAATACATACATGATATACATAGAAAACACCCAGACCAATACAAACAGACATGTTCATGCACACAAATGTTTGTATTGTGCGGGGATCGAACCCGCAACCCGCTGCGTAATAGCGGCGATTTCTCGACCACTACACCAGACGGGTCGTCAAAAGGTTGGTTCGTATTCATAAAAAAAATATATACAAAACAGCTAATAAAGCACAAAAGAGCTCTGGCTGGTTCTTAATTCAAAAGATTAGGTATGCTATCCAACGTATTTATAAACGTAGCTAGTATCATCGCCTCCTTGGCAAATGGAAACGGTTTCGATTTCACACAACATCAAACGATATACATAAAAAAACGATCACTTTGAAAAATCAAAATTGATATCGAAACGATAGCCAAATTTTTGTAGATTTCGAGGCTTTTTTATTTTTTTTAGTTTTAGGTTTAAGTTGATCATAATTTTATCTAAGTAAATTTAATTTATAAGGATCATACTCATCATCATCATCATCATCATGGGCCTTGATCCATCTTTACAGATGATCCAATCAGCGTCTATTACAATGTCTTTCATGGCTGTAGAGCCCTATACGCGAACGACAAATACGGTCACACACTCGGCATTTAAACTGCATGTTGCCCGGGATCGCAGCATCACTTCCTGATCTATGACGTCTCAATCGCTTGTCGGCGAGAGACTCAAACCATGCATTGTCGTGTGATGTGCAACCCTCCGCAAGTAATTTCCTCCATACATCGCAGTCATTGGCAAAGCTTTCCCACTTATCACAATCGATTTTAAACGTGATCATGTCTCGCTTTGCGCAGTCCTTAAATCTTAACAAAGGTCTTCCTACATTTCGCTTCGCAAATGCAACTTGTCCTAAAAGGATTTGCCTAGGTAGCCGAGAAGCCTCCATGCGATGCACGTGTCCAAGCCATCTCAACCGCCTTTGCTTTAGTAACGCAGTTATAGTAGGAAGCCTTGCTCTGTCTAGCACCCTCTCGTTTGTCACTTTGTCTTTCCAGGTGATGCCCAGAATAATCCGAAGACAGCGCATGTGAAAACTGTTTAGACGTCGTTCCTGCTTGGCATAGGACGTCCAGGTCTCTGCTCCGTACAAGAGGGCACTCAAGATGCATGTTTGATACACGATCATCTTGGTTTTTATTGTGAGATGTTTATTGCTCCACACCCTTGTGCTAAGCTTCCCGAACGTCGTAGCTGCTTTGCCGATGCGAGTGCTGATCTTATCGTCTAGTGAGAGAGTGCTCGATACTATCGACCCAAGGTAGCAAAATTTATCGACTACTTCTAAAGGCGCGCCATCCAACAGTACCGTCGGTTTGTGGCAAAAACCTTGCGCTAGTACTCATACTATAATCATACTATAATAAAAAAAAAAACGACATAACACCATAAAAAGTGGAGGAATTATAAATTTGCTTGAAAAAATTCTCAGTTTACAAAAAAATATATCTCGACAACAACGAAAATTCGGCTAACATACATAGGGTATATTTAGATAGCCCTGGATGTAAGACTTTCAAAAAAATTTTGGTCGCCTCTGTTTAGGCCACCCCGTATTTTAGGAAAAAACACAATAAAAATGTTGTTTTCTTGACACATTTAAATTTTAATTCAATCAGCCTAAGCTAGTTAGTGGTCGCAATTTTTTAATGTCTGTAGATTTATAGTTTTTTTGGGTGTGAGTACAATCGTGTCAGTTACACTTCTTAGAAACTCGAGAACGGGTGGACCAATTTTCATAATTTTTAGTTTATTTGATTTGTCCTGACTTGTAATAGGATAATCATTACGGAACGGGGCCAGGAGCAAAACGATGTCTGGCGGGATCGCTAGTTTATGAATAAAACAGAAATTAAGCCTACTATCCCATTATTTATTTATGCGTTGGCGTTGAAAACGATACAGATTGTTTTTTAATAGTCCTTTTTTTACCTCCAGGTATTTTTACATGAAGGGTGCTTTTGTAAGCGATTTTTGATAGAAGCAAACTGATAGCTCACAGAACAGGGGACAGTTTAAGTTAAGGCTTAATGATGTTTTGATATTGTCGAAAAACAAATGTGTATCTTAACATAATAGTCCTCCTAGCCGATCTCTACTACGGTGGCCAGGCGCAACGACTAACCGACTGCGCGGGACATATTATAGTGCACAAGTGTGTGCGCAAACACAGGTGCACTCTCTATTTCTTTCACTCTCATAGCCTGATGGGACAGCAATCTGACACGATCGGAGAGAGATCAGGCGCAGGAAAACGGCTTTACGTGCTTTTCCGAGGCACGGGGGTGAAACACCGCCAACTTCCAAACTCTGGGCTACCCTAAGAATTTCTGAACAGAAAAATCCATAGTCACCATTCATAATCCGTCGCTTTGTAGTGCGACCCTCTTACCGCTGCGCCACCGAGGCAGTTAAAATCTTAACATAAACGGGTTGTATGTAGGTGTGTTTAAAAAAAATAAGAAATAGTCTCGACTTGAAATTAATTGAGCACTGTAAACGATATCGCACGATTTCGACATCGATTGCTCAATCAAAAGGAGGACGCAAGTTAATTAGTTACTTGAAAAAAATGAAACATAACTTTCGAAAAAACAGGAACAATGCAAAAACGGAATTTTAAATCATTATTTTTTATATATTTTTCATTGAATCAGCTCCAGGTCTGTACAATACCTTTTTACCTTATTCTTTATTTGTATTACAAAATCCACAGCTCTTAATGCCACAGAGACAGAGAGCCACAGATGATCATAAAATACAGACATGTGAAGAGTTACAGCCAATGACGGATTTACATTTTATTTACTAAACTTTACGTCATCCATCATCTAACATGACGTGTATTAATCTCTCTGTGAAAAAAATAAACTAAGACATGCAACATAAAAAAAATAACTAATGTCTACCTATTCAAAAACGAAACCATTTCCTTGCGGCAAGGAGGCTATGATGCTGGCTGCGTTGCCGCGTTGGATAGCTATGCTGATCCTTTCATTTATCTCTCTGTGTGTGATAAAATGGACAGACGACCTTGGATCTTTTGGACCAGGATGCATATACACGTGTGTTCATCAGCAAAATGATGCTGAAGATTGCGCACACGCGCGCGCGTGTGTGTGTGCTCGTGCGTGAGTGTATGTGTGTGTGTGTGTGTGTGTGTGTGTGTGTGTGTGTGTGTGTGTGTGTGTGTGTGTGTGTGTGTGTGTGTGTGTGTGTGTGTGTGTGTGTACCTCTTTTCGTTTAATGTGTCGACTGATTTATTTTAGTTCGAAAAAACTTCGATCTTGGCCTATTATAAGTCCACACAAAAGTTGTAAAAGTGACGTTTCAAGCTTTCCTCACTATTCAAAAGGGCTAAACATAACAAAGCCCAATTATGACATGTCCCTTAATAATTAATATATCCCTCCTACGCCCTTGCATGTTAACAAGGGATATTTGCCTCGAATATTGTAAGAGGTGTTAGGGTCCAGTAGGTAAATTATAAAACGACAATTAAAACATTAGAGGAATTAAGAATTTTCGCTATACAGTGTGGGTCACTTGGTTTTTTAATTTTATTTTATTTAATGATTTAAAAAAAATATTGCATAAATGTATAAGTAAAATAGTTATGTTAATTAAGTGTGTGTGTGTGTGTGTTGTGTGTCTGTTTGTTGTATTATGTTTTTTCGATTCAGTGTATTTGTATGTGTCTGTGAGCCTAATAAATGTATTTTCTTTAAAAATATATATTTTATTGCTGAAAAAATCGTCTATACTTTTTAAAGTTATTACTGATATCTCAACAACAACTGGCTCGGTTTTGAAGAAACTTACACCAACTAAAAAAGCATAAATTCGCTATGACTTCGCGTTTTCGAGAAATCCGAGCACAAACATATATGATTCCATCACCAGATCCCGACTTGCCAACAATGGGACCAATTATAATGTAAAACCTTACTATGTACTAAAGTCAAAAAACAATTTTGAAACCGGTCAACAAATTACTGAGATACGAGGTAACTACATACAAAAAAAACATACAGTTGATATCATAACCTCCTCTTTTGAAGTCGGTTAAAATACAGAGAGATCAGAACTCTCAACTACTTTTTTGTCTGTGGACTAAATAATAATAAAAAAAATGAGACGTAGCTATTTTCAGATGCGCACTCTCATATTCCAATATTCGGAGGAATTGTGCGGAACCCTCAGTCCGTGATCCTAACTCACGCTTGACTGCTTTTATATTTGGAACGGACGAAAGAGGGCAATCTAGTCGTTGAGGCTTACATGACCCTTTTCAGTAGTAATTTTGGACGCCATTTTTCATTTTTACCGACTTCAAAAAAAGAAGATAATTCAATATTTTTGTATGTTACCATTTTATACGATACTTTGTTGCACAACAAAAAATTTGTACAAAAGGTGGACTTACCGCCATATGGCATTATCCACCAGTCATACCTTTGGGCTAAGCAGAAATGATTGTGTTTTAACGCAAAGAATTATGCACGGATTTTATTACCAAGTTTGCGATTTAGTAATAGTAATAGGTTCCTTAGTTAAAATAAAGTTATTTCTACTGCTAGTTAGTGATTTTTTATAAAATTGACATTAAATATATACAAAACCAACGGCTTAGAATGTTTTTAACACTCACAGTGTGTCCATATATTTTATTGATTATAATACATAAACCTAATTTTAATTCATTGTATACAGTTAACTTCATTCAGAGTAAATATGGAAACTATCATGAGTTAAGATCAATGAAATATCAACAGATGTCGCTGATGTATGTTAGATCGCGCAAAAACTGTTTTTGTTTGGAGAATTAGATCAAGGTTTCATCAAATGTAAGGATATTGACCAAAGCCGGGCCGAGATTGTGTATTTTTAGTTTATATTTCAAAAATGTTGTTTCAATTATAATTGTACAGGTATTTTAAGGGTACCGAAGTCAGTAAGTATTGAATTTCTTTAGTTAAATATAACAATTACCTTCTGAATGTATAAAAATTAATTTAGGTGAGGTGCATTAACTCTGCTATCACAAAACATAACCTCAAAATGTCTAATCTGCCATTGAATTCCTCGTAAGCCCCTGATTATTTATCAAAAACATTTTTTTGTGAGTATTCTTTCAAATATTTATATATTTTATCCGAACATTTTGTAAAGACGCATGCTGACGCAAAGTGGGCCGAGTTTTGGTCAAGATCCTTTGTCTTATTTCGTATAACGGAAATTGGTGTTTTATCCACAGTGGGGTTTTATTTTATATTCTTTAATATGAAATAAGAAACCAAAAGTTGCGCACGGGCTCCTCTAGTCACTTTTAAGAATATACAAAAACCCTCAATAGTATGAATTTTATTCGCCCCCTTAATTATCTTTTTTTTTTGTATGAGAGAGAATCGTTAAGCAGTTACGAGTAACAGGATACATCTAACTAAGAGCCACAATAGATCATACCTGGTCGAGCAGGCAACAATAGAGCCCAACAACCAATAACAATAAATACATCTAAGTACCAAGTTTCAACTGTGTGATGCTAATAGTTTCAGAATAAAGTAATTAAGTGGCTATGACATACGGACGGACAGACAGACTTGACGAAACTATAAGGGTTCCGTTTTTTGCCATTACTACGGAACCCTAAACCAAAATCTGTTTACCGGAAACAAAGTTAACGTCCTCGCCTGAGCTTTGAAAGCCGAAAGTTTGATTATGGTACTGTAAAGATTTTATATACACTTATACTTTAGATTTATCGATGCTATTGTGTATGATTAAGAGTTGATTTCACTAACGTCAGATAAAAAATATCCGACCGAGTAAGTATAAATATAAATATTGGACACCAATCACATACATTGCTCTGATCCCAAAAAAGTAAGTAGCCAATGCACTTGTGTCATGGAAATCAGACACAACGGTGGTACCACAACACCCAGACCCGAGACAATATAGAAAAGATCGTTATCTACATTGACCGGACCGGGAATCGAACCCGGAACCTCACGAGATGGCGTCGCTTGAAACCAGCGTGCTAGCCACTCGATCACGGAGGTCGTCCAGCATAAAACAATCTATTTAAAAATGTATTTTATTTATATGATTGCTGACAAATAGGTGAGGTTTTCGAATAAGGCGTTTTTTGACGTATTCGTCAATATTGTAAAATCGACTCTAAATTTGGCGTTGAAAGTTTTATCAATAACCTTTCTTCGCGGTTTATTGGCGAAAATATCAAATTTCTAATTGATTTCTGCTAAAATCAGAGCAATTTCATTAACACTTTTTACTTAGGGTATATTAAACAACGTTAGAGAAGACCTTATCCGACTGAATAAGTATAAAACGACCGAGTTTAAAATGATATTTACGTAAATGATTGCTGATCAATAGGCGACGTTTTTGCATTAAGCGTATTGTATTTTATTCTACAAATATTCTTTATCGAATCAATTTTTTACTGGACCTTTAAAGGTTCTTTTCATCTCAGATATAATCCTGACCAAAACTCTCAAAATAGACGCTGTTTCAACCTGATTTTCGCTGGTTTTCTCTTAAAAAAAGCCAATAAGACGGGATTTTTAAGTCTCCATGGGGACAAGCAAGGGTCGCTATTGACCTCATTTTTTTTGATAGGAACAAAAACACAGCGTGGTTAGAAAGAGACCTGGGGCCCAATTTTTTAATCATTCGCTTCGAAATGGCGAGTGATTTTCGTCCGACAACGAGTTTTTTTCTATGACTTTTAATTCACCTTTGAACGGAAATCACTCGCCATCTTGAAGCGAGTGATTCAAAAATAGAGCTGGGAGCGTATTGCGATCAAAAATTTCGACTCAGTGTAAACGAATATTATCAATATAATAATATTGTAATTTTAATAAAACTACAATAGTACAAATATTATCATTTATGTTGTTTTATTATAATATAAATATATAAAATTCTCGTGTCACAATGTTCGTTCCCGTACTCCTCCAAAACCGCGTCGGCTCGCGGGCTAAACCTGGTCGAGGGGGGCCTTTCTTGCTTCGGCAGAAAGGTCTGATGCGGATGCCTCCCGCACTAGTCGAGTCGAAGTCTGTCTCGGCGCAGAAGGCAACTCACGCTGATTAGCAACAAGCCTTGGCGGATGCGGCGAGACAGCAAGGCATTGTAGAAGGCTGAGGGCGACGATAGAGGTCAAAGCAATCGTCGGCCAGACACTGTATCCATCTCTTCTCCAGTCGTAGCGGTTCTCCGTTCCACTGGATCAAGAAGAGTGAGGACGAGAGAGTGCATCTGTGTTTGCGCGTACACTTATGCACTTAAATATATCCTGCGCATTTGACCGCTTCCCAATAATGGACTCCGATCTACGCAAAGACCTGTGGCGATGGGAAAAGGTAGAGAGGTCTGGTGCGATGCACACTGGGCTTTGTCTAATTCCTGCACATGGGCGGTTCCGGGGGTGTGAGTACATGCCGTGGTCGCTTTTGTACTGCAAACTTGGGACGACAGTACGAATTCGGCAGCACCCGGGATGACAAAACAGCCCTTTTCAGGGAGGCACTGCTTTCCCCGCTCAGCCGGGAAGGGGGCTAGAAAAGGTGCCCCAAGAAAATGCTCGTCCCTACCGGGAAGGTGGTAGTAGCCACGGCTGCCATCGCATCACTTTATTTCGTGGTCGACGTAGCATGAAAAAGAATCCCATGAAAACATCTTTCATGACTTTTGGTGCGTGGAACGTGATGTAACGTTGTATATTTTTGTCTAAGTTCGCGTGAAACGAAAAGCTAAATGGATGTAGGACTTCAGTCCATATTTTGGCATAGATAAGATGGATGGTGACACTGACATGTGTCAAGTGTGACA
Organism: Pyrausta purpuralis; assembly: GCA_963924145.1. Taxonomy (NCBI): domain Eukaryota; kingdom Metazoa; phylum Arthropoda; class Insecta; order Lepidoptera; family Crambidae; genus Pyrausta; species Pyrausta purpuralis. The sequence goes on from OZ001672.1 coordinate 7,103,410, forward strand.
GCTGCCGTTTTTCCGGTTCCGCACTGTTGGTCGTGCGTCGGAGTGGAACGTTTGTTATAATAATGTATTAGAAGTGAAAATTATAATGGGGCACGCCCCAAATTATTTTGTAGTTTGATAGTTACTCCTGGTAAGTATCTGCAGAAAGGTTTGCGTTGAATTTTGTTTGTTGCTAGACATTTCTGAGAGTCTGAGCACATGGTTCTTTTTATCGTTTCAGACGCCGCCAACATGTCAATTTGGATGAATTAATTCCGAAAATGATTTGATATAAATGACTGGAAAAATGGTAAGTATGTGGAGAAAACCCCTTTGGAAATCCTTGTAAAGAAAATGTAGTCTGCCTACATCTGGTCATATTGTATTGAGAGTTGTAATTTTTATCATTTCAGGTCTCAAATAGAAAAATTAGCATAAATGTTTAGTAATTAATTCAGAAATTATATGGCGAGCCAGCTTTTGCAGGTATTGAATTGGTTTATTATAGATTTCATAAATAGGGTGATGGAAAGTATAACCACCCTCACTTAGAAAAAAAAAAATTGGTTGTTAACTAGAACTTTCTTTTATTTCTAGGTTTCGCTTTTGATATGTGTCTGTAAGTTGAACAGTCACGGTTTGGTGATTATGTTGTAACCTCAGTGACCTTACTAAGACCTTACTAAGACCTTACTTAGACCTCATTTGGATTAATTTTTGAAGTCAGAACTTCCTTATGGATTGATTTGCTTCTTGTCTGCTGTTTTGAGGATGGATCGGTATCGGTGAAACTTTGGGGTAATGTTGCAGAATTGTTTGTAGTTTGATGCAACAAAGATTTGAAATAGTAACCTCCGTTGAAATCAAAGGTTGGTTTTCCTTGTATTACTTTAACTTTAGTGAAAAGTGGGATAATTTAGCTATTAATTTAGGCATAATTTAGGAATCCCTTTGAGGATAAATTTTGGAATTTATTTAGGTAATTAAACTCTTAAATTGGTGGTTTATCTTTATTTAATTAGAAATTTGTGAACATTAAGATTTGTAATAGTATAGATATTGATAACTAAATTAGAACCTAACCTAGTCTCTACTGTATTCTGAGCTATTAAGTTTTGTATTTGATTTGTTTAAAGGTGTTAAAAGGTAGATGTGTAATAGCAAATTTGAATAAACTTTTGTTGCCAAATGCTATACCCGGATTTCTTTATTTCATTCGAATATTAGTACCTTTTAAACACCCTTTGTCCACACTAGCCGGGAGTGACTGCGACAGTGAGAACGCTTATTGATCGAGACGGCAACGCCTGTCCTGAACGCAAGACCGCTATAGTAGCTCGAGAACTCCAACGGTATGACGTGGATGTAGCTACGCTCAGCAAAACACACCTTGCCGACGAAGGAGAGCTTGTGGAAGATGGTGGCGGCTACACTTTCTTCTGGAAAGTTACCGCAGCCTCCGAACCTCGGCGTTCAGGTGTAGGATTTGCCGTCAAGAACAACTTGTTAAAGCGACTTGAGGAGTACCCGGTACATATCTCGGACCGCGTTACCACACTGCGCCTTCATCTAGATAAAGACAACTACCTTAATGTCATTAGTGTCTATGCTCCAACGCTAGATAAGTCTGATGACATAAAGGATCATTTCTACGAGGAAATATCTCGATGCCTAGATAGCATTAATGCCAAAGAGAAAGTGCTACTACTGGGTGATTTCAATGCCAGAGTTGGACGGGACTATGAGGCATGGCCTGCAGTTTTGGGTAGACACGGAGTCGGCAACATAAACAGTAACGGTCAGTTGCTACTCAGTCTTTGTGCTCAATATGAGCTGGCAATATCAAACACGATGTTTAGGCTTGCCGCTAAACACAAAACTACGTGGATGCACCCAAGGTCCAGACACTGGCATCTGATTGACTACGCTATCGTACGGCAAAGAGACTTCAGTCAGGTGCAAATCACGCGAGTAATGCGTGGAGCACACTGTTGGACTGACCACCGGCTTATTGTTACGAAGCTGCGACTCCGTCTCCGACGACCACGTAGATCCACAATAAAAAAGCCTGCGTCTCTTAACGTGGAAAGGCTGAAAGATCGCGAGGTTAGAAAGGAGTATGCTGAAGTCTTGTCCGACAATCTGCCGCCAGCTAACGACGGGGAAGATGTCGTTGAGGCCTGGAAGGCTTCGTCTACTCGCATTTTGGAAACAACTTTGATTACTTTGGGCGTAAAGAGTCGACGTAACGAAGATTGGTTTGACGTGAATGACGGCATACTCAGGGCAGCATTCGATAAACATCAAGACCTCTTGCGGCAACACAGACGACGAGGTGGACGTGATGACATAGTCAAAGCGAGTGACCTTGAAATGCGCAGGTTGTCTCGGCAAATTAAAGATAAGTGGTGGCGCGATAAGGCTTGTCGCATGCAGTGGCTCGCTGACACTAACCAGCTCGGGGAGTTCTACTGTGAGCTGCGTAATCTGACAGGTACGTGTAGTCGAGCGAAGGTGCCTCTGCGATCAGCAGATAGCGGAAGGTTGCTGACGAGCAAAGAAGACGTACTGACACGTTGGGCAGAACATTTTAACTCTTGCTCAACGTAGATCGTTCAGCTGATCTACAACACGTCAGTTTATTGCCCCAACTCCCTCTAGCTTATGAGCTGGATGAGCCCCTGTCACGTGATGAGGTTGTCACGGCCATCAGACAGCAGAAAAACCAGCGGGCAGTTGGCATTGACCTTATACCCGGAGAGCTGATAAAATACGGCGGTAACGAGTTGCATGTTCATATGTGGAACCTCTTTGTTCGCATGTGGGAGGAAGAGCGAGTCCCGGATGATTTCAAAGTATCTCGCATCCAAGCTCTTTACAAGAACAAGGGTGACCGTTCTGACTGTGGCTCTTACCGTGGTATTTCGCTCTTGTCAGCACCTGGGAAGGCTTTTGGTAGGATACTGCAAAACCGCTTAAAGGGTTTGTCGGACAGTATCTTGCCTGAGTCCCAATTCGGCTTCCGACCTGACCGAGGAACCTGTGAAGCTATTTTTTTAGCGCGTCAATTGCAAGAAAAAAGCAGAAAACAAAGTCGTCATTTATATCTCTGCTTTATCGACCTGGAAAAGGCATTTGATAGTGTTCCTCGTGAAGCCTTATTTATGGTTAATGCTAAGTAAGCTGGGATGCACGGAGAAGTTTGTGAGGCTTCTAAGACTCCTACTCGACGACATGCAGTGCTGCGTCGCCGTAGACGGCGAACAGTCAGGTTTCTTTCCCGTTACCTGTGGGGTGAAACAAGGATGCGTCTTAGCACCTACACTGTTCGCCTTATACTTTGCGGTGGTGGTCCGAGAAGTCTTACAGACAGTTTCCAAGGGTGTCCGCATCCGCTTCCGCACAGATGGCGGTCTCTTCAATTTGGCCAGACTTAAGGCGCACACTAAGGTATCGCATGCACTGATAACATATATCATGTATGCTGATGACATATGTTTCTTAGCGGAATCCCCAGATGGCTTGCAACAGCTAATATCAGTATTTCACCAAGCCTGCTGCAAGTTCGGCTTGAAAATCAGTGTCAAAAAGACGGAGGTGATGTCTTTAGACTCACATGGTCACGAGACACTGGCTGTACAGCTTGGTGAAGACGTGCTGAAGCAGGTTGACAAGTTTCGCTACCTGGGGAGCACTTTAACATCCAATTGCGACCTTGAGGCTGAGATCAACAGCAGGATCAGTGCTGCAGCTGCAACATTTGGAAGGCTGTGTTCCAAGGTCTTCTGCTCGCACGACCTTAAGTTGGCTACCAAGATTTCTGTGTACATGGCAATTGTGCTGCCAAATCTTCTTTACTCTTCCGAGACGTGGTGCGTGTACCGTCACCACATTCGTACTTTAGACCGTTTCCACCTTAAATGCCTACGTAAGATATTGAACATCAAATGGTCTGATCGAGTTCGAAATACCGAAGCTTTGCGACGAGCCAAAGTTGGTGGGATTGAGGCTTATTTAATGCGTCGCCAGCTTCGGTGGTGCGGTCACGTATCGCGTATGGCGGAGGAGAGAGTAGCGAAGCGCATCTTTTATTCTGAACTGGAGGACGGCAAGCGGAAGCATGGCGGCCAACTCCTCAGATTTAAGGATGTTCAGAAACGGCATATGAAGAGATGCAATATCGAGCCCTCAGAGTGGGAGGGTTTGGCAGCACAACGTCCCGAATGGCGCAGGCTGGTACAGAAGCGAGTCAGCGATTTCGAGGAGCAACGTAAAGTTGACCTCGACATTAAGCGCGACGAGCTAAAGTCCCGCCAACCTGCTGCCATTCAATACCATTATGAACAAGGTGTACTCACGTGCCCTAAGTGCGCACGTAAGTTCACTGCAAAAATTGGCTACATCAGCCATTTTCGGGCGCACGAGCGCCGTACCGACTAGGAGTCGAAGTGGTCGCCATGGCCGAAATCGGTCGGAAGGATCATCATCATCATCCTCCGAAACGGCTTTACCGATTCTTACCAAATTTTATATGCGTATTCAGTAGGTTTGAGAATCGGCTACTATCTATTTTTCTCACCCCTAAGTGATAAGGGTTGTTCACCCTTAATATATTTTTTCAATTTTTGGACGAATTTTTTGGTTTTATTTTTTATAATGTGGCATTAAAAATACATACAACCTTAAATTTTTATTTTGGTAATTTGATTATTTTTCATCCCGCTCGATAACTGATCAACTAGTGTTTTTTTTTTATCTTTTAAAATTACGAGTCTGAGCGAGACGGGGCCGGGGCGGGACGGTGCTAGGGGCGAAGCAAAGCTCGCTGGGTCCGCTAGTAATATTATAAATATCATGCGACAGTAAAGCTGAGCCGCTTACCTATCAAAACTGCATCGCAACACACGCCTAAGTAGTTCATAAAAGTAAAATGATAAATTTACAAAGTAAATCATTTATTTGTTGTTCTGTGAATTCATCTCACGGGGAATCGAACGAACAACATGCGTTATCAAACATTAATATTGATAAAGGTGAAATAAGAAACCAATACTTGCGCACGGGCGGGACTCGAACCAGCAACTTCTTGGCCAACCTCACTACCTCATACCTCATGTCTCAATCAATTGTCGACCGATTCGAAAAATGTTTTTGCTTACCTAGAGGGTATACCTTCTAGTTGGTACCATTTATGCGAATCCGGGATCTCATGATGGGACCTTGGTGTAATCGAGGGAAACCATCTCAAATCAAATTTTAAAGGCACATATAGTGTTTTCAACATCTTGTAGAGCTGAGCTGATGACGGAACTCCTGTATCTAATTGTTTTTTTGAAAAAAAATCTCTATATGACTGCTCGTTTTTTAACAAACCTGAGACAAAACTTACGTTTAGCGCACGCGCTAGGATGCCTTAAGAGATCAACACACTAAAATTTTATCCAATTCTGACTATTGCACATTCATACAGGTCAAATTGATTACCTGCTCGTTTCAATGTGGGTAAAAATCTGACCTTCAATTTTATTGATTGAGCGTAATTGTGACGACCTCCGTGGTGTAGTGGCTAAGCACGCTGGTTTCAAGGCGTCGCCACTCCGAGGTCCCAGGTTCGATTCCCTGTCGGTTCAATATATAAATCAAAATTTTCTATATTGTCTCGGGTCTGGGTTTTGTGGTACCACCGTTGTGTCTGATTTCCATAACACAAGTGTATTAGCTACTTACTTTGGAATCAGAGCAATGTATGTGATTGTTGTCTTATATTTTTTTATTTTTTTATTTTTTTATAAAAAAAAACGTATTTTAGCAGCTGTGGGTTAAAAAAGCAACTATGATATTTTTTAATTATCTCACCAGCTTCAAACCAATTAAAAATTGAATCAACTCTAAAAATGACGTAAAATAAATATTTTGTGTGTGCTCATATTTTCCGGTGGTTTTTAACTATTGATTGAGTGCAAATAAACGTGAAACTGTTAGTATTTATTTGAGTTGAACGCGTTTTGTGGCTCAAGTAATTTTCAATAAATTTCCATTTTGTTTGCATAGGGTAATTTTAGTTTTGAATATACAGGGTGTCTTTACACAGGTGCTCGTAGCGCAGTGGTGGCAGCGCTTTGGTAGTGATACCGAAGTTAAGGAACAGCGCGTCGATGGGTGACCATTCCGACCATATAAGTGACGTAGATCACGGGCATGCATGGAAAGCACATTAAGCAAGACTGCTTAGCTGCTTAGCTAACAAAAAAAATATTAAACATCACATACATTGCTCGGATCCCAAGCTAAGTAGCTAAAGCACTTGTATTATGGAAATCGGAAACAGCGGTGGTACCACAACACCCAGACCCGAGACAATATAGAAAAGATCGTTTTCTACATTGACCCGGGAATCGAAACCGGAACCTCACGAGATGGCGACGCTTGAAACCAGCGTGCTAGCCACTCGACCACGGAGGATGTTTGAATATCGGTTGATATGACGACCTATGGGCAGTTTGATAACATCTGACAGCAGGGTTAGTCGCTTGCCTTGCAAACGCCCCTCCACCTACCCACGCTGAGCCCGCGTGGTGGAGTATGGCTCGAACTACCTCAGTAGTTAGTATAGGTAAGAGCATTTCCCAGCACTGTGTTTTTTTTATATATATTGTGTGTCTTAAAGTCAAGAAATAGTCCTCTTTAACTATCCTCGTAACTCCTTACCATCCTGCTTCTACCATTCACTTACAACGACTATTCGCTGTATTAATTACTAGCGAGCTTTGTTTCGCCCCCAGCCCGTCCCGCCCAGCCCCGTAATACATTGTTTCGACCCGGCCCCGTCCCGCCTCAGCCCCACCCAGCTCCGGCTGCGGTCTATAGATTATTTTAAAGTCCAACTTTCGATAGAAAGACGCTACCAAAGTGGTAACTTGGGGGTGCCCCCTCTAACTTCTTAAACTAAGCGAGTCTAAATTTTGAAAAAAATATGTAATGTAGATCTTAACAAATACTTTCAACGAAAATCGAACCAGTAGTTTTTGTGATATAGAAAATTTTCAACAACCGCAAATATAACTTTATTTTCATACAAACACTGTGAAAAGCAAAGAAATATTTAGCTGTAAAAAAATGTGGTATTTAAGCTAAGTGGAAGTAAGAGGATTCCCTAATTTAGTAAATATTGGCACGGAACCCTTCGTGCTCGAGTACGGCTCGCACTTGGCCGGTTTTCATTATATGTATAGATTTCTCTAGTTTGTGTTCTTAGTCAAAGATAATCTATGAAAGGCATGCTTTTGCATAGTAATTCCGGCTAAGAATGATCCCACGAGATTAATACCAACTACGCAGATATAGTAGTGTTCACTGCGCAATACTCGTACAAGAATATACTCTATATTCTTTCACTCTCGTAGTTCTGACGATACGTTTAAGCACTCCTGAATATACTATGTATATATATTTAGTGTACCCCCGATTGCCAAAAATATATACCTGAGTTTTTTTGTTCAGAAATTCTTACGGTAGCCCGAAGTTTGGAAGTTGGCGGTGTTTCACCCCCGTGCCTCGGAAAAGCACGTAAAGCCGTTGGTCCTGCGCCTGACGTCTCTTCGGGCGTGTCAGATTGCTGTCCCATCTGGCTATGAGAGTGAAAGGAATAAAGAGTGCACCTGTGTATGCGCACACACTTGTGCACTATAATATGTCCCGTGCAGTCGGTTAGTCGTTGTGACTGGCCACCGTAGTCGAAATCGGCTAGGGGGACTATTATACCCCCGATTATGGATAATTTTGTTTGTTTTGGTAATATTGTTAGACAACAATCACATACATGTCCCAAAGTAAGTAGCCAATGCACTTGTGTTATGGGAATCAGATACCACGATGATACTACAACACCCAGACCGGAGATAATATAAAGTGCACTACGATTTCTACATTGACCCGACCGGGAATCGAACCCGGGACGGGAGGTCGTCGTCGTATATTTTACTAGTTTCGTCGTTTGTTCCAAATTATTTTCTCAATTGCTTTTGTTATTTCTTTTTTTCTTTTATTAAATCAAATGTTTACTTTTTTAAGCTAAATAAGAGCCATACTTCCTGGCACAAGAACATTTCTTTCTTAAAAGGGAGTTTTGGTCAAAAAGTAACTGTAAGTCTTTTAAGTGGAATAAAATTATTTATTTATTTACACAACAGCGGTCGCGGGTTCAAATCCCGTAAGAAGCAAATGTTTGTGTGATGAGCAGAACTGGAGATAAGGCGCAAAATTCAAGGGCTCGTGTTATTCATGTACGGACAATGAACAGCACATTATTTAAAACACTGCGGTGTCTTATGTCATTGTAATAAGGGCTAGTTTGCAACAAAAGTGGGTAGCCTGATGTGCTTGCGATTGTACTATGTATTATTATGAACTTTAAGTTAATTCGTGTAAACGAGAATAACTGTTCTGTTCTGGTCTTTAGTGCAGTTTAAAATTAAAGCTATTATTGTGTGTCTATAGTTCAGTACCGTTACCATGAGTTTACGACGGTTTTACTCGCTAGCGAGTAAAAAAAGTCTATGGAAAATTGCACAGCGCCTCTAGCGGTCACTGAAAGAACTAAAATTTTCCACACAAAAAAGTGACGTCGTCGCTAGCGAGTAAACTCAAGGTAACGGTTCAGATCAGCTCGCGAGAGAGAAGAGCGATGTACTAGATTGAACGAGAACGAGATAGACGCGTATGCGTGAGTGTAACGGAAGATGAACTAGTAAAGGGGGAACGAGACAGAAGCGTGTGCCAGAGCGTGATAGAAGATTTACTCAAATAAATGAACATAAACGTACGACCATATTTTCTATGCTCGACGGACGACTGATGCCAGAGTAATCGGTGAACTATTGATCTAATAGTACAAGAAGACCGAACTAGTTCCTTTGAATGATTGTACTAGCTCGGAGCGCTTCTTTCACTGTCCGAATAAGAACAAGACTTTAGGCTTTACGTGATTTATGTATCTTTGACATTGGTTTTATCGTGAACCAACTGCTCCTATGAAAAGTGGATTGCATCAAGGTACGGCTAACTTTGCACTCACAGTAAAGAAATAAAACCACATTCGCTTGGACATTATAAATGAAAGGACTCAGACAGCGTTAGTCAAACTTTACAAAGGTCTACACCGATACCTGAGGGTTATTAGGTCTGAGGTGGAACTATGTAAAGCAATCGTATTCATTTAACAGTTCAAAACGTACGGTATGATCTGTCAAACGGCAAAGAACAAAACGTTTGACAGATCATACCGTACATTTTGAACTGTCAGATGAATACGATTGCTTTACACAATTCTATCTCTGATTCTATATAATATTCTAACTCAATGTTTATTCACTAAAACTAAAGTAAATGTATCTTTCATTCATAAGGACCGATTTTTTCTAACGTTTGTTAAGACTTATCAGACCGAATAAATTTAAAACGATAGCTTAAAAAATGACCTTTACATAAATGATTGCTGACAAATAGGTGACGTTTTCAAGTTAGCCTTTTTTTGTTCCAAAATACTGATGTTAGAAAAATCAGGCCCAAGAAACATAAATTATTATTCGACTAGCCGTCCCCTGCAGCGTCTCCCGCGTAAATTTCAAATTTCCATAAAATACATATTTCAACGCAAAGCACATAATATATGTTCATAGGATCTAAGATGCCAATCCGTTGCCTGGCAACGCCTTGAAACTCGGCGTGCTTAGCCACTGCACGACCTCCATGGTCAAGTGGCTAGCACGCTGGTTTCAAGCGTCGTCATCTCGTGAGGTTCCGGGTTCGATTCCCAGTCGGGGCAATGTAGAAAACGATCTTTTCTATATTGTCCCGGGTCTGGATGTTGTGGTACCACGTTGTGTCTAATTTCCATAACACAAGTGCATTGGCTACTTACTTTGGGATCAGAGCAATGTATGTGATTGGTGTTCAATATTTATTTATTTATTTACCACTTAGGTCGTCAAAAGTTTGGTAGTATCAAAATACTAGTAATGTTTGAGTAACATCAGGTTAAACAATGAGGCAGGCTTATGTAGTTAAGGCAATGTTCCCTAGTTCCAAGGTATGTTGTGTGAATTATTTGCGCACAAACTTTGCTTTGAGTTTGGCGAGTTGGATTTATAATGTATCGCCTAGTCTGGCAAGCTAGAAAGGTTATTATCATAACTGAATCATGTTATAAAAGTGTTATAATTATTTTGTAATGTTTTGTCACTATACAAACTTAATAATATAAAATGTTCTTGAAAAATTAATGCCTCAATCGTTTCTAATTCACCCAATGGTTGACTGGAAGAGAAAGCTTTAAGCATTAAGTCGAAAGAAAGAAATAAAAAAAAAACAACTGTGTCAGACGAGGCATCGAACCCCGTGTCTTACGCTGGTCACTCGGCCACCGACACATTGGCAAGTCTGTTGATATTTGCAAGAGCTTTATTTAACGCGTAGGCTGCGTGATGTCATCGATGTTGCGAGATTGCTCTCACAATATCCGGAAGAAATATTTTGACAAATATTTAACAAACGGTTAAGATGAAAAAAGTTATAGTGTTTATTGGATAAATTTTATAAAAATTTAATTAGGGCTGATTTTACCAACGTTAGTTAAGATAATGAAATATCAGACTGATTAAGTATAAAACGACCAGTTTTAAAATGACATAACATAATTAAGTTACCTCCGTGGTGTAGTGGCTAAGCACGCTGGTTTTAAGGCGTCGCCGCTACGAGGTCCCAGGTTCGATTCCCGGTCGGGACAATATAGAAAAAAAAACTATATTGTCTCGAGTCTGGGTGTTGTGGTACCACCGTTGTGTCTGATTTCCATAACACATGTGCATGAGCTACTTACTTTGGGATTAGAGCAGTGTATATGATTTGTGTCCAATATTTATTTGTATTTAATTGCTGCCAAAAAGGTGCCGTTTTCAAATGCGGTGTATAGTATTTTACACACGCACACACACACGCACACATACGCACACACACGCACACACACGCGCGCACACACACACACGCACGCACGCACACACACACACACACACACACACACACACACACACACACACACACACACACACGAGAGATTAAATTCAAGCAATAAATTTTGATACTAGCCAACATCCCATTAAGGAACAAAAGAAAAAAGAGATTAAGGATGTCTCTCGTACTATATTACCGTTCAAATAGAACTGGGAAGAACCTATATCCTTGTATAAATAAAACACATCAATCAACAACTTCCATAGAAGTTCGTTCGATCATTTCTTCGGATAACTTAGTAATATGTATTGGTATAAATGAAAGGATTTTTCCCTAAGGCTGTTAAGGTCAAACATCAACCGATATGTGTGTAATGTTCCACATTTCCGGTTTTTGGGAGACCGTATATTTATGGAATGAAAAGAGCCCAGTTTATTGAACTGTTATGTTGCGAATGAAAAATTTCCCATTCGAAGGAAAACGCTGAAGATTCAAGATTCATTTATTCACATTGAAATAAGGTACAATAAGGTCACACTTACAAAAAAAAGGTCCAGATATATCGCCATAAATATATCGTGTGAAAATATATTAAAATTATTAAGGTGCTTTGCAGACTACGCGGCGGGCCGGTTTTTTGACCGTGATGTAATAAAGACTGTGTCTGCCCGTCAGCCACCAGTGCCTAGCGGGCACCTGCAGTGTGGTCTCTTTTTCCTTTATGTACAGTGGCCACCTCATCAGGTTACCCACTTTTGATGCAAACTAGCCCTTATTACAACTGAATAAGCTACCACAGTGTTTACATTGACGTGCTATTGTCCGTACATTGGTAGTATAGAATTCCCTTTGCGCTATCGTTCGCGGTGAAATTGATCAGCCCTAACCTCCTCGCCGACTGTAAGGCGCCTAAGACTATAATAATCCGGTTCCGGTTAGGCATCCATCCTGTCATTTCATCCTTAAATTCTAAATTCAATGCCTGGTTTCTGGATGACGGCTCCTTTGGAGGCAAAGCAGATGTTGTTTTCCAAGATCTTGTCCTGGTTATAAAAGGATTTAAGAAATTAGGCTTAGAAATGAACCTTTCAAAATGTGAACTTTTTATTAATGATCACGTTTCGTCTGGTTCCCGTCAGGATATCCTTCATAAATTTAATTCCATTGCTCCTAACATTAAAATTCTTAATTCTAAATCGCTTTGCCTTTTGGGTGCCCCTCTTCTTGATCCCAGCATCGAACCTTTTCTTGATAAAAAATTGAATGATTCCACCCTATCAGCCCCCAGATTAGAACACCTAAACTCACACATTGCTTTTACTATGCTCAAACCGTGTTTTTTGTGCCTAAATTTACATATTTCCTACGTGCTTGTCCAATTTATATAAAACTATTTGACACCAATCTAAAAATAGTTTGGAAAAAAAAAACATTTTGATAATGATTCTTGGGCTCAGGCTTCGCTTTCTATTCGTTTTGGTGGGATCGGAATTCACCAAATTTCTAGTATAGCCCTCCCCGCTTCTATCTCCTCTTTGCATAGCACTTCCGTTTTAGCCGGAAAAATCTTTGAGCATCCTCGCCAGCTTTCTGAGGTGAGAGAGGTGGAGGAGTCTTGGCAAGGTCTCTGTCCTAAAGAAGCCATTCCAAATGAACGTCACCAACAAAAACTTTGGGATGTCCCTCCTTGCGAGAGAGACCTTCAATTCTTTACTTCAAAATTCCGTCAGTGATAGCAGTCGTGCAAGGCTCTTGGCGGTTTCCTGCAAAAATTCTGGTCACTGGCTTCATGCTATACTTTAATTGCTTTAATTTAGGCATTATTTTCGAAAGTGAGTCTTTCCGGGTGTGTGTGGGCGTCCGCCTTGGTATGGCCTATATGTGAAATATTTACGTGTCCCTGTGGCAACTTGTCAACCTCTTGTTGTCAAATTTGGTCTCCACTGCCTTTGTTGCCAGCAAAGCGCTGGGCGTCTCGCCCGTCACGCTACCCTTAATGATGCCATCAGAAGATCTCTTGCCACCATCAATGTTCCTTTCGCGTTTGAACCACGTGGATTGGTCCGTGACGATGGCAAGAGAACCGATGGCCTCACGCTTATTCCCTAGGAACGGGATCGGGCTTTAGTTTGGGATGCAACTTGTGTCGATACTTTGGCCCCCTCCCATCTCAGAAAATCAGCCCTTAAAACTAGAGCAGCAGCGGAGTTGGCTGAAAACGCGAAGCGTCGCAAGTACGTCTCACTTGCAAGTGATTAAGTGTTTGCGCCGTTTGGTGTTGAAACATTTGGGCCGTGGGGACACCCTCTGCTAAATTGCTGTTTAGTAAAATTGCGCTGAAATTAAATTTTGTAAATGACAATAATTAAGCTGGCTGGTCCCTAGCTCAAAGGATTAGCATAGCTATCCAACGCGGCAACGCAGCCAGCATCATAGCCTCCTTGCCTCAAGGATATGGTTTCGTTTTTAAAAAGGTAGACTTTAAGTTATTTTTTTGTTATGTTGCAAGTCTTAGTTTTATTTTTTCTTGTTTGTTATTAATAAAATAAAGATCAAAATTGCATTTGTAATAAGCAACTGTGTGCAAATGTGTCAGACGAGGAATCGAACCCCGTGTCTTACGCTTTCTGGGCATATGCCTATACCACTCATACATAAGATTAACGTTTCGTCTCGTTCATTGTTAACCAGCTACAGTTATCTTAATCGTGTATTATGATTGGGTAGTTAAATGTATTTTCAATCAAATAGCCATTACTGGCAACACCAGGCTTTAAAGCTTAAATCTTTCTTGAACATAATCCCTTGCAAGTGAGACGTACTTGCAACGCTTGGCATTTTCAGCGAACTCCGCTGCTGTTCCAGCTTTAAAGGCTGATTCTCTGAGACCAAAGTGTCAACACAAGTAGCATCCCAAACTAAGGCCCGACCCCGTTCCCAGGGAATAAGCGTGAGGCCATCGGGTCTCTTGACATCATCACCGACCAAACGACGTAGTTCTAACGCAGAAGGAACATTAATGGTGGCAAAAGCTCTTCTGATGGCGTCATTAACGATAGCATCACGGGCGTGACGACCAGAGCTTTGCTGACAATAAAGGCAGTGGAGACCAAATTTGTCAACCTCATTGTCACAGGATACGACTTCGGGATACTATATCCCTGAGTTAAAGCGTTTTAAAGCTCTGTGACCAATTTCAGGTAACAACCTATAGTTTTTTTTTTAAATATTGGACACCAATCACACACATTGCTCTGATTCCAAAGTAAGTAGCTATTTGCACTTGTGTTATGGAAACCAGACACAACGGTGGTACCACAACACCCAGACCCGAGACAATATAGAAAATTTGTATTTCTATATTGATCCGACCGGGAATCGAACCTGGGACCTCGGAGCGGCAACGCCTTGAAACTAGAATAGTAGAATCGTTGATTTAGATTTTTGCTCTTAATACAGGCCACACGGTATTAATAATACTACGCAAGATGACACATAACCTAGGTACTAAGCGTGTCTCTATAGTAATTACATAAAGATTTGTTGCTACATAATTTAAAAGCGTTATCTACAGAGCCACCTTATGTAAGCCTGACCTTGGGCGCAAACTGTCGTGGGGGTCTGCCCCTTAGCGCACCCTCTCATCCCCTTTCGACTTTAGGGTTGATACTCGCATTTGTTTTTTAGATAAAAAAAGTTGGGAGCGAAAGGAATGGGCTTTTTACTTTTAAAAACTGGCTTAGTGCGAGTTGGACTCGCGCACTGAGGGTTCCGTGCCGATATGACTAAATTTGGGGTGCACATATTTTTTTTGCAAATGTTTTTTTGCAATTTCCTTTTTCCTAAAATAAGTTGAACCATACCCGATTGAACTGATCAAGAATAGAAAGAAAGAAAGGAAGAAAATGAATTTATTCGGCCATAAAATAATTAACATTAAACGTTCTATCCAATTAATGGCTTAAAAGAAAAAGATAAAGACTAATTGACTAAAATTTGGCAAATACACTTACGCCGAAAAAGCACCCACTCAGCATTGGCCGTGGAAAAATAAATCCACTCACACGTGTTAGAAATATCAACATACTAAAATTTCATTTAATTCTGACAATACATTACAGGTCGAATTAATCACCTCCGTTTTTAGGATTCCGTAGCCAAATTGCAATAAATGGAACCCGTATCGTCAAGGCTTTCTGTCTGTCCGTCCGAATGTCACATCCATTTTATTCTGAAACCATTAGCATTACACAAATGAAACTTGGTAGTCAGGTATAAACTGGTAACTGCTTTATATTTCTTATACAAAAATTCAAACATAATGACATTTGAGGAGGGCTCTCATACATGTAACGAAAATAAAAAACTAGTTTTAGCTCAAACCTATGCGTGTGGGGTGTCTATGGATAGGTATTTTAAAATAACTTCGAGGTTTTTGCAACCATTATTGCTAAACGTCTAAAGTTTGAGAGGTAGACGCTTCCAAAGTGGTAAAATGGGCGTCCCAAAGGTCGTCTAACTTTTGAACAAAGCTAGAGAAAAATTTGTCAAGATCTTAACAAATATTACAAAAATTAACGAAAATAGGTTTGAACGAGATCGCATGAGTAGTTTTAGAGTTATATCACATTTTCAACAACCGCTAACTATAACCTATCACTTTGTACTTCATACAAATACTATGAAAAACAATGTTATTTTTGCTTTCAACAAAATATTGTGGTATTAGGTAAACCTTTAATTTAGTTTAAGTTGGCACGGAACCCTCAAGGCGCGAGTCCAAATCGCACTTTAAAATTTTACGTTTTTATTCTGAACAAAATTTTATTTTAATGTGTTCAGGTTGGCAGCCCTAATCTCTTAACCCATCCCCAACCGCCTTTATTTATTATTCAACGTGAATCACATAACTAGCTATCGACATGTTGCAGCTGTTTGGAAACATTTTTGTTTTATTTATTAACTAGTGGTTTCCCGCAACTTTGCTCCAGGGTTAAGAGGTTTTTTTTGTAAACGCTTAGGTGTTAATTATTTTATAGTTTACTATACATTATAATATGAATAGAAGTGAAAAAAGTATTATTTATGCAATAGGGCACTTTTACAAGTCCCGATATAAACCCTACCACAGCTTCGGAACAATTGTGGGCTAGTGCTGAGAAGAAGCTGCGCAACAAACTCAGTTACTATTGTCAATGTCTCTTTTCAAAAGGTTTACAATGTTTGTAGTGATCATGCAAGTCCATACATTATTATCTTTTAAATAATCATCTACTTTATAATACCCTTTTGTCATAAGGGTTTCTTTAACGGTTTTAAATTTATTAACCGGTAAGTTTACAATGGGTTCTGGTAGTTTATTGAAATTTTTTATCCCTTTCTCCACGAAAGAACTACCAACCTTTTGAAGCCTAAATTGTAGAAAATTAAGGTTATCTTTATTTGTAGTATTAAATTTGTGTATGTCACTTTTTTTCGAAAATGAATGTATATATTTTCCGCACATACATTAAATTTTCTAAAAATTCTGAGAGGCTACAGTTAAAATTCCAAAATCTTTAAACAAATACGAATATCTTGAAAACACCAAGCACAAGTCCGTATCTAATATAATAAGTAATTAAAACCAAAGTCATTCAAGACTACTACAATGTGTCCCGGGGATAAGTGACCGCCCGATTTTTTTTGAATATTTATACAAAATTAAGGATAATTTCTTTTATATTTGGGACTTGACGCCTTTGGTTTTTTTAAGTGATTTTTTAATTGTTTTTAGTAAATACGCGTGACGTGCTGCAGTTTTTTTAAGATATTTCCGAGGTTTTTACATCTTTTTTCATTCTTTTTCCTTTATTGACTAGCCGACATCATAGTTTATCAATTAAAATTAACAATCATAACTAAAATGTAATAAAACATTTATTTAAAAAAAAGAAAAGAAAAATTCAAAGAAAATAAACTTTAAAAGAAAGTAAAAACCGACTTCAAAACCAAAATGCACTAAAAAGTCTTAAATAAACTCTTCACCATTGAAAGGAAAAGAATCCGTTTTAGGCAAACAATTTATTTTTGGAGTCGGTGCTGTGATAGTTAATGCTTGATGGTCAAAATGATGGCACCGACTCCAAAAAGAAATTGTTTGCCTAAAACGGATTCCTTTCCTTTCAATGATGAAGAGTTTATTTAAGACTTTTTAGTGCATTTTGGTTTTGAAGTCGGTTTTTACTTTCTTTTAAAGTTTATTTTATTTCTTTATTTTTAGTGATTACATAGGGGGGGGGGGGGTTGCACCTTGTGATTCTATTTTTTACGAAGCTACAAATTACCTATCATAAGTTTCGTCATTATTATTACTGAACTCCTAGGCGTTAAGGAGTTCCACCATCAGCTCAGCCCCACAAAATGTTGACTATCAGACGTAACAACACGTCAATATTAAGATTCTAGTAAAGAAATACTATACGTGCCTTTAAAATTTGAGGGTTTCCCTCGAATACACCAAGATCCCATCATCAGATCCCAAAATGGAAAAAATGGGACCAACTAGAAGGTATACCCTCTAAGTAGGTGAAAAAAATTTTTCGATTCGGTCGACAAACGACTGAGATATGAGGTAACATACATACAAAAAAAAAATAATGATAAAAAAAAAACATACAGTCGAATTGATAACCTCCTCCTTTTTTGAAGTCGGTTAAAAATAACGCCTTTTTTCAGTTTTTTCAAAATAAGTCTAATAAATGCCCCCTTTATATCACTTTCTTTTAATTTATTAATAAATTACATGATATTTCCTGTTAATAGCAGGCCTGACAGTGTCAACAGCGGCTTTAGTTAGCTATGAAGACTTTGCTCATTTTTTAACGAGTAGGAGTCAAATTTCAACTGACTGTACTTTTGCATTTGTTTGAAATAGCAGCAAACATTGTTCTGAGCTATTGCAGGAAATATCATGTAGTTTATTAATAAATTTAAAAAAATGATATTAAGGGGTAATTTATTAGACTCATTTTGAAAAAACTGAAAAAAAGGCGTTATTTTCTTTGAATTTTTATTTTCTTTTTTTCAATAATATTTTATGACATTTTAGTTATTTTTGATAATTTTAATTGATAAACTATGATGTAAAACAAACAAACAAACTTAGGAAATATCTTAAAAAAAACTCCAGCACGTCACGCGTATTTACTAAAAAAAATTAAAAAATCATTTAAAAAAAACCAAAGGCGGTAAGTCCCAAATATAAAAGAAATTATCCTTAATTTTGTACAAATATTCAAAAAAATTCGGGCGGTCACTTATCCCCGGGACACATTGTATAATTTGATAACGGGGGAACCGATTTTCATGCTTTTTACTTTGTTAGATTCATCTTTGACGAAGGAAACGAACTTTACGGGGACTGATAGTATCACCCAATTCTTGATAAAAAAATTACCATGCCTAAATCAAAATTTAATATTCTTAAAAAGGAAATGTCTTCCAGGGCTTTTCTTTCACAGCCCTTTATTGCAAGTGACAAAGTCATTGAGCGGTCCTCTTGAATATCGACTGGAACTCTCAACCTTGACACGCTTAGGCTAGGTTACAGCGTTCAACTTTGACATGTTTGAGGTTAGGTTAGGTTAGGTTAAGCACATTTAAAGTAAACGCACACTTATCTGAGCCGAACGCGCCGAACGAATCGAACGAAACGAATTTTAGAATTCTTTATATGAAATCTCATGGAATCTCGCACTCTTATCCGTGTCTAATCGTCCGAATCTGAACCCTAGACCCCTAGAAATCCCTAAAAAATTGCTAATGCTGTCGACTCGGGTGACTCACCGGATAACAAAATAAAATTGCACTGTAAACTTCTGTAATGGTTTTATCATGCACCGTTTTTATTGTATTTATTTCTGTTTCACCCAACTCGAATCTAATGTTTTTCTGATATTTCAAACATGCTAGGAACACTCAATTTGGATTACGATCTAGACCTTTATGAGTTTAAAAACTTTATCATTTTGTTTTTGTATTGATTGTACTCTGTATGTGTTCTTATTAAATATATTTTTTTCAAAAATTCATACTTACTCCTACCTTTAGCTGTCGCTTATAGCGCTATCTCATGATGTCTTCGACGCGGTCGATGCGTCTGATTCGTCTGATGCGGAAATGTGTGCGAGGCCTGCTTGACTTCGATTCGGTCGACGCGCTCGGCTCGGTTAAATGTGCGTTCACCTTTGTACACCCGTTACGGGAACAACACCGTATCAACTCGAGTTGTTCAGTATTTTTTATATGAACGGACCCAATCTAGTAGCAGCTTACTAGCTACTGCGTTGTATTTCGTAGATACGCGCGAGCCCCCAATATCATGTTGTGAAGAGGTTTTCTTTTATAAAATAAAAAAGTAAGGTTAGCCTGTATCATCCCACTGCTGGGCATAAGCCTTACTTCAACTATGAGGTAGTTCGAGCCATACTCCACCACGCGGGCTCAGTGCGGGTTGGTGGAGAGGTGTTTGCAAGGCAAGCGACTAACCCTGCTGTCAGATGTTATCAAGCCGATAAGGCCTCTGACTGGGCTTAACGAATAATATCAACCGATATTAGCCGGGACCAACGGCTAAACGTGCCTTCCAAAGCAAGGAGATGCTCGTGATGTGCGTCACTTATAATGGTCGGAATGGTCACCCATCCAAACACGACCGCGCCGTAGGTTGCTTCACTTTGGTATCACTACCGAAGCACTGCTACCACTGCGCTACGAGCACCTCAAAATAAAAAATAAATTGTATTTTATTTCCAAAAGTGTTAGTAACAATTTCTCTTAAAACTACGCTAGTAATATTATAATTAATTTTGGTGTCTTTGGCGAGTGGAACCTGGGTCCAGTGTCACTTAAAGACATTGTCCGTGTCCAACCTCGCCGCGATTGCCCTCAGGAGGCTGTTGGAGCTGCCCCGTACCCGCCGCACCAGGGACGCAATGCGTTTCCTAATGACAGCCGAGAGACTGTCTACCACGGCTGCAGCTAGCACCATCAGTCCCCTGAATACGTCATTATATTGAGTGCGCAGGGCGCTTTAAGCTCGTTGCAAAACTAAAAATAAAAAACGAGTTGCACTCCGGGAGTGCCGGAAGAAGTAAAAACTTGAATATTAACGTTGTGCATTTTTGTTTTTTTAAAATAGGGAATAATTTTGCATGAATTGCTTTTATTATCAATATAAATGTACTATCATTTATTTATTGCGCTATCGTACACAAACATTACAATTTATATTACATTATATTATATTAAAAAGTTTATTAATTAGTCAACCGTCTTACGGTATTTCGATCAGCCTACGTGTCCTAACGCGGGTTTCACAGTTTTTACCCATCCCACAAAAGTGCTCAACGCCGCTAAAGAAGTTTTCACTTCAAAACTTGCATATAATTTAAGTTTTTTTTTTAATAAGCATAACACATACCATCATCCCTGAGTTAAATGTCACTGACCAAACAACACTCTGTATAGTAAGTAGGCAAAATTTACAAAATTAAAACGAAACATAGAATGTTAACAAAGATTCTCGCCCATCACAGCTGAGGACTTGACTCCTGAGAATGTCTCCTCCATTCCTTATTAACATTGAGAGTAAATTCCGGGGAGCAGAGGGGGGAGGGGGGGAGGTGACAATCATTTTGTGTTTTGCCCTCCCTGTTGTTTCATATAGGACATGACTTTGGACATTTTGATTGGAGTTTGATTTAAAAAAACTAAGTGAAAGTGGTTACTTTCACGCCATAAGAGTGAAAACGTTACAAAATCTCAATTTGAATGCAAATTACCAGTTTTTTTTTATTGATGTCTCACTTGGCCTCACGTTACGCTACGTGTAAAAATAAGTAAAAAAAAATAGGCATCGATTTAGAACAAAAAAACGGCCAAGTGCGAGTCGGACTCGCGCACTGAGGGTTCCATGCCAACTTTTACAGAATTAGGGAATCCACTTACTTTCACTTAGCTGAAATACCACAATATTTTGTTGACAGCAAATATAACTTTGTCTTTCATAGTGTTTGTATGAAGAACAAAGTTATGTTTGCGTTTGTTGAAAATATACTATATCTCAAAAACTGCTAGTTCGATCTTGTCCAAACCAATTTGCGTTGAAAGTATTTGTTAAGATCCGCATTATATATATATTTTTTATAATTTACACTCGCTTTGTTTTGAAGTTAAAGGGTGGGAGGACGCCCAAATTATCACTCTGGAAGCGTCTATATTTCAAACGTTAGACTTTAAAAGAAAATGGATTTGGAAACCACTATGTCATTTACAAGACTTATCCATAGACACCCCACTCGCAGAGGTTTGACTAAAAATGTCTTACCGGTTTTGTTTACGTGTATGGGAGCCCCCTTACATATCATTATTTTTATTTTTTTATAAGAATAGTAAAGCGGTTAACAGGATATATCTTCTACCAAATTTCAACAGTGTGATTCTTAAAGTTACAAAAAAAAGTGTCTGTAACATACGGACGGACAGAAAGACAGACAGACTTGACGAAACAATAAGGGTTCCGTACTTTGCCATTCGACTACGGAACCCTAAAAAAGATACAGTCGAAGAAATTCCTTCTCTTTGAAGTCGGTTAATAAACTGTAGCTTGAGATCCTAACTCTGCCAGCACTACAGCAGCTGCAAATTATGCCATAACTCAAACGCTTTAAAATAAAATGAACCAAGCCAAGAAAAACATAAAATAAAAATAATGTTACAGTGAAAATCATAATTCTCACCCCACGTCACGCACAGTTGACCTGTTTTCTTGATAACAAGAAACAGCATGCAATTCTAGTGCTGTGTTTAGAAAAAAAAGCTATCGATATAGTTTTTTTTAAACACTTTATTATTATTTTATATATAGAATATTATATTATTATATTACTTTTTTTTTTTTTTTATATATGGATCGGAATTTAGCCTGACGAAAAATGTTTTCAAGAAGAGAGTTAATAGACTGTTATTAGACAGACATAATCCATACATTTTAGGCTCCATCATGACTTAATATTAAGTGCGATTGTGTTCAAATTTTTTCGGCTATATAATATAAAAACAAATGCGGGTCGGACTCCACTTCCACTTAGCCATAATACCACAATATTTTGTTGACAGCAAATATAACTTTGTTTTAATAGTATTTGTTTGAATAACAAAGTTATGTTTGCTGTTATTGAAAATATACTCTATCCTAAAAACTATTAGTTAGATCTCGTTCAAACTAATTTTCGCTGAAAGTTTTTGTTAAGATCTACATCATGTATTTTTTCAAAATTTACACTCGCTTAGTTTAAAAGTAAGAGGGGGGGACGCCCATTTTACCACTTTTGAAGTGTCTATCTCTCAAACGTTAGTCTTTTATAATTTTTAAAAGACCTAAAAAAGTCGGTCCAAAAATATTTACCTAGGATTTACGGTTCAGAAATTCTCAGGGCCGCCCGTAGTTTGGAAGTTGGCAGTGTCTCACCCCCGTGCCTCGGAAAGCACGTTGCAATGTTGGTCCTTCGCCTGATCTCTCTCCGGTCGTGTTAGATTGCTGTCCCATGTGTTTGCGAACACACTTGTGCACTATAATACATACGAGTATGTCCCGCGCAGTCGGTTAGTGGTTGTGCCCGGCCACCGTAGACGAAATCGGCTAGGGCGACTATTATTATTATTATTATTCTGTGACTGCGGCATGACGGGCAAGACTTTTTTGATAATACGTCTTATCGATGTTTAATCTATCGATAACTTTAGACACACCACTCGATACTCATATTTATAGGGTTCTCTACAATGAAAGAACCGTGTTATGGACAGGAGACCGCAATAAAAATAAAAATATGCTCTTGAGACCAGCTATTGAAAAAATCGGGCAAGTGCGAGTCGGACTCGCACACTAAGAGACTGACTTACTTCCACTTATCCAGAATACCACAATATGACAGTAAATACAACTTTGTTTTTCGTAGTATTTGTATAAATTACAAAGTTATGTTTAGTTATGCCCTCTGTTTAGGAGAAACCAATTCATTTGGAGTCGGTGCATCATCTCTTACGTTCATCAACAGTCTACGCACACCATGCACCGACTCCAAATTAATTTGTTTCTCCTATACAGAGGGCAAATGTGTTCTATTTAGATTTTTGAAAGGCAGTCTAAATTTTTAATTTATTTTCTTATTATAGTCCTTATTATACGACCTCCGTGGTCAAGTGGCTAGCACGCTGGTTTCAAGCGTCGCCATCTCGTGAGGTTCCGGGTTCGATTCCCGGTCGGGTCAATGTAAAAAACAATCTTTTCTATATTGTCTCGGGTCTGGGTGTTGTGGTACCACCGTTGTTTCGGATTTCCATAACACAAGTGCTTTAGCTACTTTAGCTTGGGATCGGAGCAATGTATGTGATGTTGTCAAATATTTATTTATTTATTTATCTAAATTCTGTGTACAGGGTGGTCCAAACAGTGACGTCTAAAACAGTGACGTCTTATTATAGTAATATGCTAAATCCGAGCCCTAAAGAGTTAAGTAACATGATTTCTCAAAAGTTGTGGGTACTTTATAAATAGACCTTTGAAGTTTTTAACCCCTTTCAGCCAAATAGTTTCATCTTTACAAAACTGTTAAACATTTTGTGAAAGATTCTTCAGGTTTTTGATGAAGTCTTATAAAGTTCAGAAGTTCGATGTGTATATAAAAGGTAGGTAAGTTAAAATTGGCTAATCGGTAGTGATAGTAGATCTTCACAAATTCTTTCAACGAAAATTGGTTCGGACGGGATCGAACGAGAAGCTTTTGAACTGTAGCACATTTTCAACAACCGCAAACACAACTTTGTACTTCATACAAATACTATGAAAAACAAAGTTATATTTGCTGTCAACAAAATATTGTGGTATTTTACTAAGTGGAAGTAAATGGATTCCCTCATTCAGTTAAAGTTGGCACGGAACCCTCAGTGCGCGAGTCCAACTCGCACTTGGCCGTTTTTTTTATTATTATTTTTATTTTAGGAATTTTAGTTATTAGGTTTTTATTACCCTTGGTTAAAAGGGCATACAGACAGACAGGCAGACTCTAAAAAATAGTACCTAGTTTACTATTTTAATCTTAGATTGGATTCGACCAAACATTACACGCGCGTAACTATACGAAAAATAATTTTGTTCCTCGATTTTATACTCGAAAAACTAAAAGTCGTTTTTCGACGTCAAATTGTAAATAGGAATAACTAAACTTGTATAGCAAAACGAAAGATTGAACTGTATTGTTAACCGGCAAATCAATGCTACACTAATGCAGTATGGTGTGAAAGTAAAATTTCTGTCAACTAAACAATGTCGTATTATACCGAATGGCATATGTTATACTTTGAATTTGCTCTTAAATCACTCGGTGTGTATAAGAGTTACCACCGTATACACGATATATCCTAGTTTAGTCTACTAGGGGTTTATTTATTTAAAGACTTTATTGCACAAATTTAGTGTACAAAGGTGGACTTAATGCTAAAAGCATTCTCTACCAGTCAAACCTTTAGGTCATGCAGAAAGGTGTCAACGGGTGCAGTGAAAAGCTTCTAATTTATTATTCTAAGATTAACAATTTTTATCGTTTTGTCGAAATGAGGAGCTCGTAGCGCAGTGGTGGCAGCGCTTTGGTAGTGATACCGAAGTGAAGCAACCAACGGCGCGGTCGTGCTTAGATGGGTGACCATTCTGACCATATAAGCGACGTATATCACGAGTATCTCCATGCTTCGAAAAGCTTGTTAAGCCGTTGGTCCCGGCTAATATCGGTTGATATTAGTCATTAAGCCTAGTCAGAGGCCTTATGGGCGGCTTGATCACATCTGACAGCAGGGTTAGTCGCTTGCCTTGCAAACACCCCTCCACCAACCCGATCTGAGCCCGCGTGGTACAGTATGGCTCAATCTACCTCATAGTTAAGGTAAGGCTTTTGCCCAGCAGTGGGACAATACAGGCTAACTTTAATTTTACTTTACTTGTCGAATCCACACTCTTCTTCTTTTCGTGTCGACTTTGGCGTTATATTTTTGAGGACCAGTACTCGGCGACTAACACAGCGTTATCAGTGGCGTTGTACAGGTCCGTACGTGTGCAGGTAGAGGGACACGTAGGGCAAGACAACAGGTGTGCCATCGTCTGTGGAGAGACACCACACAAGCATGCTACGTCCGCAACATAACCCCATCTGTCATCATATTCTCCTTGCTTCGGCCGACTTGTGTACGCAGTCTATTTAAAGACTTCCAAGTTTGCCAAGGTAGACTATGTCCAGGGGGGAGCTGTTCCGTTAGCGGTATAGCTGAAGTGTTGGGGTATCTCTCCTTCCAAAGTCTTATCCGGGCTTGATTAGCTTCGCCATCAAGAGGAGACACCTCTTTGACGAAGCTGCGCCGACTCTTTAGCCTCTGGACTACTGGCATATGTTGGTGCAAGGGGTGCCGAGCGTCCGTCACCTTTTTAAGGCGCTCCAAAGAACTTGCCACATCTCTGCGGACGTCCGGGGGTGCAACACCAGCCAGTGGGTACAGCATACCAACAGAAATACTTTTACACTCACAGAAATAGTCACGGCCATCAAATCCCTAAAAAGTGGTAAAGCGTCTGGGGTTGATAACATTTCTGTCGAGCAAATAAAAAACCTCGGCCCTCTTGCTACCTCCTGGGTGCTACAGCTGTCTAACAGCTGTCTGAAGACTGCTCGAATCCCGCGTCTGTGGCGAAAAGCCAAGGTGGTCGCACTGTTAAAACCTGGGAAGCCTAGTAACGATCCTAAAAGCTATCGGCCGATATCTTTACTGTGTCATACGTACAAACTGCTGGAGAGAATGCTACTGGACCGCCTCGTTAGCATTGTGGACCCAATGCTCATTCCCGAACAAGCTGGATTCTGACCGGGAAAATCATGCGTAACCAGTCACTAAACCTCACACAACACCTTGAAGATGGATTTGAGCTGGGTCGGGTAACTGGTGCGGTTTTTGTGGATCTTTCCGCAGCGTATGACACAGTGAACATAAAACGGCTTCTGTGGAAGGTGTCAGAGCTTACATGTGATCACAGCTTTACCCAAATTCTGAGCGAACTTCTCCGCAACAGGCGCTTTCAGGTCCACCTTTCCTCCGAAAAGAGCCGATGGAGAACCCTTAAAAATGGCCTTCCCCAGGGCAGTGTGTTGGCTCCTATGCTTTTCAATATTTACACAAATGACCAGCCTCTTGCGCCAAACACTAATCGCTTCATATATGCCGACGATCTGGCCCTGACATCTCAAGCGCCTTCCTTTGAAGAAGTTGAAAGGAATCTAAGCGAAGCACTGCAAACCCTTAGCTGCTACTATGAGCAAAATTCCTTGCGACCGAATCCACACTTAAGAACCTCAATAACTGTCAAAAACTACAAACGACATAATATGCAACCACTTACAAAAAACATAATACTCTACTGAACCACCATTCAAAACCCATGCCGACATCAGATAAAAATAACTAAATATAATTTTGTAACAACACAATTTATTAATACAGTTTACTGCCTTATCTCAAATAAGCGTAGTAAACTCGCGTTTATGTTAGTAATTTGGTCCAAAAATAGCAAAAGCTTTAACATAACTAAGGTTAATGACCCGCAGGTCACTTGTGAATATAATATTCGTTCATTCAGGTCGTTATATCGTAACGGCCAAAGCCCTGCGGATCAGTAAACTTAAGGGCCAATGAGCGCGTATAGTCCGAAGAACTAACGGTTGTTAGGGCAGAAAAATTCTAGGGTGGCGAACCTATGATCAAAATCGCAGCGTAGATAAATAAAAAAATCCGGCTAAGTGCGAGTCAGACTCGCCTACTGAGGGTGCCAACTTTAACTGAGTTAGGGTTCCACTTACTTCCACTTAGCCGAAATACTACTCACAATATTTTGTTGACAGCAAACATAACTTTGCATTTCATAGTGTTTGTATAAAGGTCAAAGTTATATCAGTTGTTGAAAATGTGCTATACCTCGAAAACTACCGCTTTATAATATATAGAAGTTATGGGCCCCCCCCCCCCCCACCGGGCGGTTACCACTTTGGAAGCGTCTATCTCCCAAATGTAAGACTTTCTGAAAAAATGGTTTTTGGAACCTCAGAGGCAAGCAGGAAGAGTTTAAGAAAAAAGTTGCTGTGACATACGAACTGACAGACAGACAGACAGACAAGACTTGACGAAACTATAAGGGTTCTGTTTTTGCCATTCAGCTACGGAACCCTAATGATATCAGAAAACGACATCGCCGTTGGTTCCGACACTGGTTCTCACACTGGTGTTCAGCGCTTTCAGTTTATTAACTTGTCTAGTTAACTACAACTACCTTTGTATACGCGCTGCTTTATATTGGCGTCAATTTCTGTGTACCTTACTCAGCAAGAGCCTACTGAAAACCAGCGTCTGGTTCTCCGGAGTACTGGCACACACACACACAAACACACAAACATGCACACACACACACACACACACACACATACACACACACATACACACACACACACACACACACACACACACACACACACACACACACACACACACACACACACACACACACACACACACACACACACACACACTTTCTTCCATTCACACGTTTTTTCTTTTCTATTGCCAAAGGTTGCTTAAACAACTGCAAGTCACAGAAAATCTATGTTTTGCGCCTCATTCTATAACTCCTCTTAACAAGTCATAAATCAAATAAAATCTGTTGTGGAAACTGGCGAGAACTGGACAAAACTAGTTGGAACCGGTCGGTTTTGGATTATACAAAAAGTTTTGGGACTGTTTTGAAACATCGGTTTTACGTACAGTGGCTAGCACATCAGGTTACCCACTTTTGTTGCAAACTAGCCCTTATTACAACTGAATAAGATACCGCAGTGTTAACCTTAACGAGCTGTTGTCTGAACAATTGGAGAAAAGCTGGATACATTTCGTTCACATGATGGTCCAGTGCTGTGAGAATGCCATATGTGTACACTATGCGACAGTGTTCAATTTTTCAGCTAAACCGATTTTGAAGAGCACTTAGAGAATATGATGGAATACGAAAATAAATATGAAAGGTCGAAATTGATGTTTGGTTGATACCTTAGTAAAACAAACAAACTCTTCAGCTTTATAATATTAGTATAGATAACTCTTTAATTGACGACCTCCGTCAGCGACGAAGCGTCGCCGCTATGAGGTCCCGCTTTCGATTCCCGATCTGGAATACACTTCATAATTTTCTATAATTGTGTCTGGTCTGAACGTTGTGGTACCACCGTTGTTTCTGATTTCCAAAACACAAGTGCATTAGCTACTAACTACGAGCAAAGAATATGATTGGTTCCTATTATTTTCTTAATGCCTGCATCCCTGCGACACGACATTCGTTGTTTTAAAGAAACTACTACTAATAGTGTTACTAACACTAATAGTGTTAAAGAAACGATAGAGCGGAACCAAGGCTCCAAAGTGTTTGCAAGGAACATGTCTATTGGGCAAAGCCTGTTGACGAAGCTTAAGACGGAGGACGGCAGTGTAGCGTCGACGAAAGCAGAGGTTTTGAGGGAGATCAAAAAATTCTATGGGCAGTTGTACACCTCAGTAGCCAAACCCGTTGATAGCTCGGCTAGAGACCCACGAGCCACCCTGACCCGACACTACACCGAAGACATCCGGGACATCAGCCTCTACGAGATTAGGATGGCCCTTAAACAGCTCAAAAACAACAAGGCACCTGGCGAGGACGGAATCACAGCAGAGCTTCTGAAGGCGGGCGGAACACCGGTACCTACTTAAAGTCCTTCAGAGACTCTTTAATTCCGTGTTACTGGAGGGCATCACACCCGAGGCGTGGAACAGGAGTGTGGTGGTGTTGTTCTTCAAAAAAGGAGACAAAACCTTATTGAAGCTATAGTTCTTCAACCCATCTCACTCCTGGGCCATGTCTACAAGCTGTTTTCAAGGGTCATCACGAATCGTCTCGCACGTAGGTTTAATGACTTCCAGCCTCCCGAACAAGCCGGTTTCCGAAAAGGCTATAGTACTGTAAGAAAGCGTAACGTCGCTGTGATCTTGGAGATATGAATACGAGTTTATGTGTTATGTTATATTCAATGAAAATACTTAACTTCAGGTACTCTCTGTTTTAATTCCATTAGCTATATATTGTTGTTCACGTAAGATTATTCGTATAATATTATTTTCTTGTTGACACACAAAGATCTGATATCGTAGGAATATCACAATTGTATCAATATGACAATCGATATGACAAAAGTCTAAGTTTTTTTTACATTTAAAATACGAAGAGTCGAACGAACGAGACGTAGAGGTTTTACGCGTAGCTTGAAACCTCTACAGTACCATAGACCACATCCATACGCTTCATCATCATCATCATAATCAGCCAAAGGACGTCCACTGCTGAACATAGGCCTCCCCCACGGCTTTCCACAGCGACCGATCACTAGCGGTCTGCATCCAGTTTGATCCTGCGATCTTTTTAAGGTCGTCTGTCCATCTTGTTGGTGGACGTCCTACGCTGCGTCTTTGGTCGAAGGGTCTCCAATCTAGAACTTTCCTGCCCCAACGGCCATCAGTTCTTCGCGCTATGTGCCCTGCCCACTGCCACTTAAGCTTACTGATTCTCAAGGCTATGTCCGTTACCTTGGTTCTTCTACGTATCTCTTCGTTTCTGATTCGATCTCGTAGAGAAACACCGAGCATAGCCCGCTCCATCGCTCGTTGTGTAATTTTGAGCTTCATTATAAGGCCCATAGTAAGAGACCACGTTTCGGATCCGTATGTCATCACTGGTAACACACACTGATTGAAGACTTTCGTCTTCAGACACTGAGGTAATTGAGACGAGAAGACGCTCTTGCGCAGTTTCCCGAACGCTGCCCAGCCGAGTTGGATTCGTCGATTGACCTCTTTCTCGAAGTTGGACCTACCCAATTGGATCACTTGTCCCAGGTAGACGTACTCGTCGACAACTTCGAGAGTTGAGTTCCCAATGGATACTGGAGTGGGTACAACAAGGCCATACGCTTAGGCAAATTATACAGAGGTCCGAGGAGTATAATATGCCTCTATGCTTAGCGTTTGTGGACTATGAGAAGGCCTTTGATTCGATCGAAACTTGGGCGGTGCTTCAGTCTCTGCAGCGGTGCCACATAGACTATAGGTATATAGAGGTGTTAAAGTGCCTTTACAATAACGCCACATGTCGGTCCGAGTACAGAAGCAGAACACGACGGCGATTCCACTGCGGAGAGGTGTGAGACAGGGAGATGTGATATCTCCGAAACTGTTCACGGCGGCATTGGAAGACGCTTTCAAGCTTCTAGAATAGGAAGGAATCGGCATCAATATTAATGGCGAATACATCACACACCTCCGATTTGCCGATGATATAGTCGTTGTGGCAAAGACGCTGGACGATCTTGGCACTATGCTCGAAGACCTTGACCGAGTCTCCCAACAAGTGGGTCTTAAAATGAACATGGAGAAGACGAAAATTATGTCGAGTTCCCTTGTTGTACCCACTCCAGTATCCATTGGGAACTCAACTCTCGAAGTTGTCGACGAGTACGTCTACCTGGGACAAGTGATCCAATTGGGTAGGTCCAACTTCGAGAAAGAGGTCAATCGACGAATCCAGAATCCAACTCGGCTGGGCAGCGTTCGGGAAATTGCGCAAGAGTGTCTTCTCATCTCATTTACCTCAGTGTCTGAAGACTAAACTCTTCAACCAGTGTGTGTAACCAGTGATGACATACGGATCCGAAACATAGTCTCATACTATGGGCCTTATAATGAAGCTCAAATCACACAACGAGCGATGGAGAGAGCGATGCTGGGTGTTTCTCTACGGGATCGAATCAGAAATGAGGAGATACGTAGAAGAACTAAGGTAACGGACATAGCCTTGAGAATCAGTAAGCTCAAGTGGCAATGGGCAGGGCAAATAGCGCGAAGAACTGATGGCCGTTGGGGCAGGAAAGTTCTAGATAGGAGACCCTTCGACCAGAGACGCAGCGTGGGACGTCCACCAACAAGATGGACAGACGACCTTATAAAGATCGCAGGATCAAACTGGAAGCAGACCGCTAGTGATCGGTCGCTGTGGAAAGCCGTGGGGGAGGCCTATGTTCAGCAGTGGACGTCCTTTGGCTGATAATGATGATGATGATGATTTTCTTAATTATTGACCTAATATATTGGTATATAATTTATTTCAATGCCTTTTTATACACCTTGCTAGGTGTCATTTCATTTCTCAGTTTTCAACGCAACATTCCAAATAAAACTTGCACAGAATATTTCTCACAAGAAATACATTGCAAAAACAATACGCCGAGAAATTCTATTACAAAGAATAATATTTAAAACTACCTCCAGAGGGGCCTTATTTAGAATCTGCTCACGAAAGCGCCCGTCGTAAGGATTTATAGACATAGAGTAGAAAGATGGAGAGTATTCAGGAGAATTCAACTTAGTATAGTCAGTGCGATAGCAATTGAGCTTTGAGGTCTTACTGACAATAGAGGAATATGCAACGAGCAGCTTTATAAATAAGTAAAAGTAAAGTTAGCCTGTAACATCCCACTGCTGGGCAAAGGCCTTACCTCAACTATGAGGTAGTTTGAGCCATACTCCACCACAGCCGCGCGGTACGTAAACATGCGATAGGGCTGGGCAGCCCTAGTCCCTGGCCTCAAGTATTTTAATTACATTTTCCTATGTTGTGTTCCCATTTAGATTTGTAATCGTTAATACACTTTAATTATATAAAGAAATAAAAAAAGCTTATGAATTAAAGAGCAAGTGTCTAATAAATATGCATTTGAATCACAAATCGGTCGTATAAATTTGCAACCGATAAATATTTTCACCTCGACTGAAATGGGCTAAATGCTTTATTATATTTATTTTTACGATAAAACATCAGCATTCTAATTCTAATGCTTAGTTAAAATTTATGTGAAGAACTTTTTATGTCTAAAATTGTATCAGGAATCATATTTAAAAAAAATGATCATAATAAAACAACATACCATCCGTTCGTCACTGTGGCACAGTCGCTCGGGACTGTCTGTGTGCGAAAGCATAGCTCGCGTTTCATCCGTTTATATGAAGTTGGTGAAGTTGGAATACTGTACCGCTACCATGAGTTACGGCGGTTTTAAGGGCTAGCGACGACGTATAATATGTATGGAAATTTTTAGTTCT
Organism: Pyrausta purpuralis; assembly: GCA_963924145.1. NCBI lineage: Eukaryota > Metazoa > Arthropoda > Insecta > Lepidoptera > Crambidae > Pyrausta > Pyrausta purpuralis. Next base: position 7,135,708 of record OZ001672.1, read on the forward strand.
GCAAGTGACCGCTCGAGGCGCTGTGCAATTTTCCATAGACTTTTTTTCCTATGAGCCATCTCAGCTTTATTTTCTTGTGCGAAAAACTGATTTCCTTACAAATAATATAATACCTACCTAATCCCTCCTGATAGTTTTTTGATAAAAACCGCACAGGTCCATAAGTTTATTATTTGCTTTCGGTTCATAATTGGCCTACTGCATATTATTATGCTGTGGCTGCAGTTTTTAAGATCTAGAACAAAATGTTTGAAGAAATAATGCCAGCAATTCACGAGAAGACTTTTGTTTACCTTTGAATGGTTTAGAATTTCACCTTGCTATTTAGTAGCCGTTTTGGCGGCACGATTTAGGGTGAACTTTCTGTGAAAATATAAAAGATTTTTATAAGGGAATTTGTGTAGGTTATTTCTTAAAATTTTGCTCATCTATATTTACTTATAATTTATTTTCTTTTAAAACTTCCGGTACCTAACATAGAATGGTGCAGACAGTGTTAATTTGGTCAGCGACGAGCGACTCAGGGGACGATACTGATGCCAATTTGTTTGTTTTTAAACCGAGAAACCCAAGAAAAACGATTGATAAATGCGATACTGGCGAGCGAGTCAAAACTACCAACGCTTCGCCTCTTCGTAGCTTACTAGCTACGGCGTAGTATTTCGTAGTAAGAGCAAAAGTGCAAGTTTCCTCATTTGTATTTATTTTTAGAATGTTTCAGAGTTTTTTTTCCAATACTGAGATTAGCGCGTACAAACAAACAAATAAACATTTCAGTTTAATTATATAAGTATAGATTTACACTTAACAAACTTTTTTTTAAATATTTGTAATAGTTCCGATATTGTTCATTTTAGTAAATGCAATTAAATATTATTTTTATCTGTTATTTATTTCAAATCTTTTATAACAGAAATAAATATTTATAGTATTAATATCGTCACTACACTGGTGCAACACTCTGCCTCCCCATATAGCCTGTAAGTGTGAAAGAGAAACAAGTATGCGCTGTCTCAGTCCCACGTTTCATTGACGCAGAAGAAGCGAGTATTTGATATTCCTATAATTGACTGTAATCGAGTAAAACGCCTAGCCCTACTGCCATGTCACTCTATTATGTTCACTTCCTTAGGAGCGAGTGTTGGCGGTACTTTCGAAAAATTCTTCGCGTGGCAATAAAAATAAGTGATAGCTTACTATCACGCAGTTACTATAAGCGTTGCTTGGTTAATAGTTCCTTTGGGCTCTATTCGGCTGTGAGAAATTGTGCTACTCTTTCATACAACCTTTGTCATTCAATATTCTCTTGTTATGTGTTAATTTGCCTCAGTGGCGCAGCGATTAGAGGGTCGCACTTTAAAGCGACGTCTGCGCTAGAGGTCCTGGGTTCGATTCTGTTGGACCAAAAATATGTACCTGGGTTTTCACGTCATAGATAGGATCACTTAAGTACATCGAAAACATCAAACCAACATTTTCAGCTGGCTAGAAGTAAAATAATTTATACTATAGCTTATTTATCAAGGGAGGCTTTAGAAAGGCTTTAGATTGTAAAATATCACGCTGCGACGGGAGGGGAGGGAGCAAACTCAAAACGCGCGAACGGAGTCGCGGGGGACCGCTAGTCGAGCTTTAAACATGTTTTTTGTATTTTTATTACAATCACGTTTATTTAAATCTATACTAATATTATAAAACAGGAGAGCTTGTATGTTTGTTTGTTTGAACGCGCTAATCTCAAAAACTACTGGATCGATTTGAATAAATCTGTCACGCTGCAACGGGAGGGGTAGGAAAAAACTCAAAACGCGCAAACGAAGTCGCGGATGGCTAGTTATTGAATAATAACACAAATTACTATCGTCAGCAATACATAAAAGAACACAAATGTTCTCTGTGTGTTAAGGACATTAGTGGCCCTTTATACCCTATACCTATAAGTCAATACTCAAACATTTTACGAACAAAAACCCTGAAAGGAAAAAGAAATATAAATCAACTCCGCTCCCGAACGTAATAGGATACGCTTTAGTAATGTTGACCTTCGAATTTATCGATAGTGTTGATAGAAAAAAAATATCGAGATGGAACACTATTGTACAGATTTACTTTTCACAAATTTATTAAATTTTGTCACGTTTAGAACACTTTACAGCGTTAGTGGTCACGGGTAGACTGTTTGACTTAAATTTTTCAAAACTCTGTAAATGACAAATAACATCTTAGTCTACCCGTAACCACGAACGCTGTAAAGTGTTCGAAACGTCAGGATAAAATTTAGTTAAGTCACGAAAAGTAAATCCGTAAAATTGTGTTTCATTTCGATGAGTAATATTCGCGTAAACTTTGGAACCAAGTATAAGAAGAAAAATAGTTTAAAAAACTCAAACAAAACATGCTTTTATAAATGCACGTATAAACCAAAAAATAATCACGGTTTGTTGAAATCTCTCTATTTCTGGGCTAGGTTAGGCTAGGTTTTACTTTGTGCTTTTAATTCATTATATTAGAGTGTATAAGAGGCGCTGGAAAAGCAAAAACTCTATGCATCTACTGCAGAAGTTAGTATAAGTATTTTTTTACAAGAAAGTCTTAATTGTTCTAGCGCCCCACGGCTAGAGCGTGCCAAACTGAAACTGGAGATAGCTTAGCTATAGACCTTTCAAATAAAAATAACATGACTCTAATAAAAGTCTCATAGTTTGGGAGATAATGCCACTTTTTTGTATTTTTCTTGTATGAAAAAAACAAGAAAGTGGCATTATTTTCCAAACCATGACACTTTCATAAGATTCATGTTATTTTTATTTAAAAGATCTTTTGCTAAGCTATCTCCATTGCCAATCTGGAGTGCCATTTATAAGGTAAAAAGCGGCATAATAATAAAAAAATACAGTATATCTGAAAGCTCTATCACTAAGCTAACTCCAGTGTCAGTTTGGGACGTTTTTTTTTGGGACAACGTCTAATATCGATGTCGATAAAAATTGACAGCACTATGTTCCCGCTCTTGAAGCGTTCCTGCTAAGTGAGGGCCACAATAGAGCAGGTGTGACTTTATCGGTGCTTATTTAGGTATCGAATGACGCGGACATGCTATTTTGCTGTAAGCAACGGTAAATGATTGCTATTAGGTTACATCATGTTTAAAACTAGCAGTTTCCCGTATCTTTGCGTGTGGAAATGTCGGATATCAGATCTCACATACTTCAATTCACTCGCTGCATAAAATCAAACCAATTTCATATTGATTACGTATATAGTTTCCACGACAATTGAAAAGCAACACCTTAAATGTTACCATATAATGTGTTTGTACATTCATTTGACAAACCGTTTGGTGTATTGGTTAGCGCTCCTGACTATTACGCCGGTTGTCGCGGGTTCGAATCCCTCAAGAAGCAATTGTTTGTGTGATGAGCACGAACATTTGTAAAAATAACTTTGTTTGAACTATTAATGGATTTATATACGTATTACGTAACTGCCTCTGTGGCGCAGCGGTAGGAGGGTCGCATTTTAAAGCGACAGCTGCGCCAGAGATCCCGGGTTTAATCCCCGGGTCTGGCCAAAAATATATACCTGAGTGTTCAGAAATTCTTAGTGCAGCCCGGAGTTTGGAAGTTGGCGGTGTTTCACCTCCGTGCCTCGGAAAAGCACGTAAAGCCGTTGGTCCTGCGCCTGATCTTTCTTCGGTCGTGTCAGATTGCTGTCCCATCGGGCTATGAGAATGAAAGGAAAATTTTATTTATTTATTTTATTTTATTTAATCATTTATAGTCCTCCACGTCGTATCCGACGACGGCGACCCTTGCAATCGTATTTTGTGATTTAAGATTGGTGTAGTTTTCTGTCATGAGCTGTCCGTGTTCATTAACCGTGTAGGTATAGGAGGGCTTTGGCCGAGTTTTCCGTATATGGCGCTTTAGGTCCAAGTGGTTAAGCCGAGCTTCTTCAAAAGAGGCTACACCTTTTTTGACTGCATTGCGCCATTCCGGTCTCATTCCTGCCAGCTCCTCCCAATGACCCGGTGAGATGTCGCAAGCCTTAAGGTGGCGTTTCAAAACGTCCTTGTACCGCAGGTACTGTCCCCCGTGACTCCGTTTCCCGTGGGATAGCTCGGAATAGAAAACAGATTTCGGGAGTCTGCAGTTATTCATGCGGCTTACATGCCCACTCCATCTTAGTTGGCTCTTAATCAGAAGAGCCTCTATGCCGGTCATACCAGAGCGACGCAGCACCTCAGCATTGGTCACATGATCCTGCCACCTTATGCGTAGATTATATATATAGATATTTATTTCAGGCTACAAAAGGCCCATACAATAGATACCTTAAAGACTAACATACATATAATAATAATAAAAAATAAAAAAAATAAAAGAGTGCACCTGTGTTTGCGCACACACTTGTGCACAATAATATGTCCCGCGCAGTCGGTTAGTCATTGTGACTGGCCCCCGTAGTCGAAATCGGCTAGGGTGTTGTGACTATTATTATATGTATTTAAGTATTTATGGGAGACGCCCCTGTCATAATCGTTGTCTGGTATTCGTAACAAAGGAAAAGAAATTTCTGACTTCGAAACAACGGCAATTGGTGTGTTCTATGGCACATACTTTCTTCTCAACAGGTATTACACAACTTGAGCAGGGGTTGCAAACCTTTGAAAAAGGTTGCGTCTAAATATTCCTTATTGATTCAGTTATAACAACCCTCCGGCAGATGACTTCCTCATTATCAGCCAAAAGACGTCCACTGCTGAACATAGTCCTCCCCTAAGGCTTTCTACAGCGACCGATCACTAGCGGTCTGCATCCAGTTTGATCCTGCGATCTTTTTAAGGTCGTCTGTCCATCTTGTTGGTAGACGTCCTACGCTGCGCCTTTGGTCGAAGGGTCTCCAATCTAGAACTTTCCTGCCCCAACGGCCATCAGTTCTTCGCGCTATGTGCCCTGCCCATTGCCACTTGAGCTTACTGATTCTCAAGGCTATGTCCGCTACCTTATTTCTTCTACGTATCTCCTCATTTACTTACAACTATGTACTAAAACATTTTTTTCTTTTGTTACAGATAAATAAATCAATGACCACACAACAATGTGGCCGATAGATGGCGCTTACCGATAAAAGCGTTAGTGCTGGAAATGCGAGACGGGGCCAGGCCAGGCCCCAGCGGAGCCTCTGGGACCAACGATGATGAAGGTAGGAACTCTGAACTTGTTTAAATCGGTTCAGCAATACAGTGTCGGAAGTCTCGACATAGTTCCGTGTAAAACCACCAGGTGGCGCTCGAAAAATGCTAAGACATAATTGGTGTTTTCGTGTATTTATTGATAGAGAAGAATTTTTGAATGATGCTTAAAAAACTACAAATATTTTTTAAGATTTATTAAAGATATAGCTACGTAAGTTAAAATGATATTTGATGAATTAGAAAATCATAAAATTGAAATTGTCGACGCGAAATGTTAACAATGTGCATCAGACTACGCCCGCTGGTTAACTTAGAATAGTGTTGCCATATTTTTGGAGACGAATGAGGCCATCAATACTCGTACAGGGCAATCTTTTTTTTCACAGCGTAATATTTTTTATTTTATTATTAGTGACCAATCACATACATTGCTCTGATCTCAAAGTAAGTAGACAATGTACATGTGTTATGGAAATCAGATACAACGGTGGTAGCACATCACCCAGACCCGAGACAATATAGAAAATTACGATTTCTACATTGACCCGATCAGGAATCAAACCCGGGACCTTGGACCTTGAAACCCAGCGTGCTAAGCCACTACACCACACATACATGCAATATTTAACTTTTTTCTGACTCTCCATACACTATCGTGAATGTAGCTGACTGATTTAAATATACGGGGCATTTGAAATTTTATTTGTATTTAATTTCACCTCCTTAAGTCTGGCACGCCTTGCAAGGTCATCCTGTATAAATAGAGTTAAAAACAGACCGTCATTTTCACAACTTTTAGTATGATTGAAAAAATACCTGTGTCATTCTGCATTGCAATTTATTTATGACGCTCTTCTCATATTATCACTAATAGAAACAACAGAACGAGCTATGTGTAATTTCAATTTTCATATTTATTTTGTCATTCCTTATTCTGTCAAACTTAAGACTATGAATTTCACTTGAAAAAGCAACTGTGTCAAGGAATCGAACCCTGTACCTTACCCATTTCGAACGTATGCCTATACTACTCTGCCACAGGCACAAGCCTGTCGAATTCTTTTAGTGTATGTTTATAACGCGTAGGCTGCGCCACCTCATCAATGTTCTTAGGTTACTCCCTCAACAGTTTAATGTGTTTCTAAGGTCCGGTGCGTGATCGACATTTATGGTTAAATGTCGGCACCAGCGGTTGTAAAGGTACGATTATACGTGTTTAAAAAATAAAACCTTAGTAAATGATCAACGAAATAGCCATCCTGTCTTTTGGGGACAAAACACTGTAAAAACAACAATCTTTGTAAAAATGAATGCATATTTTCCTTGGTCACGACATCACGCGTGAACGGCTGAGCCGATTTCGGTGATTCGTCTGTTGTTGTACTAGTTATTGTCAAGAGAATGTCCTTATAATTAAAAACAAGTATGAAAATGATGTGGTTGGACCGATTTACATGATTTTACTTTGTAATCATCAAAATTACGGGAACAGGGCGTGACGGGGCCGGGGTCGCTGGGTTCTCTAGTAAAAAGTAAAAACTATGTCGAGATCAACAAGGCAGAGTCCAATGAGTAAACCTAAGTACTTACGACCTGTTTTTTGTTTTTTTTTTGCATTAAGAAAATCAATCAAGCTTTAAAACACACACAGAAAATGGTCGAAAACATGTAACCTCTAACTTCTTGTCTGAAAGTCTCTACATTATTTATTCAAGAACCAAGTTTCTTCAGCCTTGACTCACAAATCTATTTTGAAACATTTTGTAGTAATTTCAGCAGCAATCGATTTGAAATTGAAATGCACAATCACAACGAATCGGTCTTTTGATTTCATATTTCGGTTAGGGTTGCGCTTTGATAATATTTAAAAATATCGACATTGATATAATAGATATTATTATATTTATTTTTAGAGGGTCGCACTTTAAAGCGACGACTGCGCCAGACGTCCCGGGTTTGATCTCCAGGTCAGGCCAAAAATATGTAGCTGCGTTTTTCTGTTCAGAAATTCTCAGCGGTAGCCCTGAGTTTGGAAGTATGCGGTGTTTCACCCCGTGCCTTGAAAGCACGTAAAGCCGTTGGTCCTGCGCCTGATCTCTCTTCGGTCGTGACAGATGTCCCATCGGGCTATGAGAGGGATTGGAATAGAGAGTGCACCTGTGTTTGCGCACACATTTGACATCTAATATTTCCCGCGCAGTCGGTTAGTCGTTATGACTTAACTAATATAAAAAAGGTTAAAGCTTGTGAGGATGGATGTTTATTACGCGTCACGCAAAAATATATAGCTTTTAATGAAACGTAAACACGTAAGGCTATAATTGATAACATTAAAATTTTATGTTTGAAAAGGTATGAAAGTTCAAAAACCATTTCAAGATTTAGCGCTTCTTAACACGTTATATTTATTTCAGTTTCTTTTTGCGCTTTATTTTTAGTTGAATGAAGAAGACTGAAAAGACTATGAAAGTTTGCATTTTCCAGTTAACGGCCTTGCAATGACATTTCATGAAGAGAAACATTTATATTCATAAAGATGAAAAAAAAAACAAAAATTTGCGCACGGGCGGGACATGAACCAGCAACCTTTTGGCTGACCGGGCCAAACGCTCTTACCAATTGAGCTACAGTGCTGTCAGTCCGACCCTGTGAAATTTGTGGTCTCTTTTGGATACGTCATTGCGTGACGCTTAGCGCCATCTATCCGTCCGTTTATGAAACAGAGGAACATTTACTTTTGAACGTTTGAGCTTGCTGTCAGCTGTCATTTTGACATTTAGTGTTGTTATTGTTTCCGGTGTTGTCTTTAAAATTATCGAGAAATAACGATATGGGAAACGTTGATTATTAAAAATACATTTTGCATTCAAATCAATTTTTAAGTTCAGATACGAAATAATTATCGCAATACTTCATTCGCATTATGATTGATATTTGTTTATGAGAAAATATATTTGAGTAATTTGACAGACATCACAATAATATTAAATAAAAAAGAATGTAGCATCCCAGTAAGCTGGGTTTGGTTAGGTCTTACTAGTCTCGAAACGTAATATTGATTGGGTCCTACTAGTCTCGAAACGTAATATTGATTGGGTCCTACTACTCTCGAAACGTTTTGTAAGATGTCCCAGGGAAATATTTTTTACGTTGTCACAGGTACTAGGCATTTTCTTTATTACTACAATGTTATTAAGGTTTAAGGTCCAATAGCATGTTAGCTACGACACGAATGTCGCTATATGGTCTCTTTATAATTTCCACGACGCAAAATAAACGTTATCATTTGAGTCATAACACGAATATTATCGCTATTTGGATGTTTTACTGTGATTACAACGCGTTATAAGCAAATTTTACGCTCAGTGAGCATTTTTTAATCTTGAAGCGTAACATTTACAAAAAAAGCAGTGACGAAACTAATTACCTACTTAAATATAAGTATGCCACAATATAATAATATGTTTAAGGTCACCTCGTTTTAAGTGATAATAATTAACAGGCCGATTCAGTACAACTATTAATCTTTTTTTTAAAAATGAAATGAAATGAAAGTGTTTATTTGCAAGAATGAACATATGCAGAAATACAATGCAGATCTTAAAAGAAAATTAATCCGTGTATTCAGCCTGCGTGCAGGCATGCAATTATTAATATTAAAAGTACACAATTTTATAACACAACATTATGCTTAGTCACATTATTATATTCGTAAATGTCATATTCATTGATTAAATTAGTCATTATAATTCAAATATTCACTTAAACTATAATATAAATAATAAAAATAAATATCCTTTGGACATTCCCACACATCGCCATCTAGTCCCAAAGTAAGCTACTCAAAGCTTGTGTTATGGGTGCCAGACAACGGATATAATACTTAAATACTTTTTGTTTGTAAATACATACATGATATACATAGAAAACACCCAGACCAATACAAACAGACATGTTCATGCACACAAATGTTTGTATTGTGCGGGGATCGAACCCGCACCCGCTGCGTAGTAGGCGATTTCTCGACCACTACACCAGACGGGTCGTCAAATATGAATATGAATTGTAGAAAACACTTAATCGACAGAAAAAAGGACATTGAATATACATGCAAATAAAAAAAGAAAAGACTACTTGAGTCGAGAAGGTTATAATTAAGGTTAGGATTAGAGAAAAAGACAAATTGGTCATAGAGTTAAGCGATTCAAAGCCGATGACGTAGATAACCTTAAAATCGTCAGGGTGTTGTTGCAAAAAAATACATTTTCTTTTTTAAAGAACATAAAATTAAAAAAAAAAGTTTTTCTAAAAAATAATGATAGTTTTATATTTTTATGATGTAAACAAAAACACAATTAAAATATTATCACTCAAAACACTTTGACCTTATAGATAGACGACTATTGGGCGCGCGCTTATTTTGTTGCGAGTTGCTTACATAGTTTTCAATTTGTTCGTCCTTATTTTATGTTTTTTTTTGTTGCTGGCAGTATTTTGACTGAATGTTTACGTGAATTCATACTATTTCTATTTGTGAAAACCTGTAAGAGGTTTATAATTTAACCATACCATCTCATATCATCTATTTAAAAACCCTGGTTTTCCTGTAATAAAAAACTACACAACGTGATGTCGATATTATCGATACGTTGGGCGCTTAGAGTATCGATACCTGGAACATCACTTATGTTGAACATCCTAATTTAAACTTTGCGAGTATAATAATGGTTATCACACAAGCTTTGTTCGTATGAAGAATCAACTTGTTTAATCTTATTTTGATGCTTCAGTCTTTGTTGAAATTTTATGACAACTTACTTTGAAGTTCACAAAGAGACGGCTTGAGTGATTCTACTTTGACAAAAGTTAGTAGATTTCATTATATCCTATAATAATAATAACTGTGGTTTGGTGATTAGTTTATTTGTATAAAAAGTAGGAGAATATCGATATCGATCGAAAAAAAAAACATTGAATATACATGCACTCTCTGCCTCCTCGGCTTTCGTACAGTGCGGACGTGTGTGATTTTTGTCAAGAAATAATAAATAAATAAATCAGTATCTTCGGGCTGCGCCCTCGGACTTTGCCCCTCAGTGGATGTCCTGTGAGCGGTGCGCTTGCTGCTTCGGGGCTCCCTGACGTCGCGCGGTTTGTGAGTGAACGCGCGTCTTTTTGTGTTTTCGGCCGGATTTGAAGTCGGTGCCCGCCCGATCGGCGCGGTCTTGTCTCGCGCTTGTACCAACTGCGCTACGCGAACAGTGTGTCGCCGCGTTGAAATTGGCGGTCTGTTTACGTCGGGTGCTGCGACTCGCGACAACTCTCACATCACTCTACGTTATTTAACCACTTAAACAGGACATTTGAAAAAAAAAATGCCATTGAAGAGGACACCGCCCGTATCACCGTCAACATCCGCTAAATCGAGTCATGAGCATCTCGTACCTACCGCCATGCAGTTTGGAGGGTCGACTCCCAACCTAAACACAGATGATTCACATAAAGTAAACATGCGCGCTAAGCGTAGGAGGGAAGATGATTATCTAACTGATTTCGCGAATTTTAAGGAAGAAATGAGGCACATGATGACTTCTATCTTGGCGGAACAAACCAGGGAACTTAAAACCATCAGTCCGACACTTAAAGACATACAAAAAACGAATGAGAATATTCAAGAATCCATTGCCTTCCTGACAGCACTAAACGAAGATCTTAAAAAGCATATAACCAAGCTTGAGGGACAAGCGAAAGAAGACAGGAAATATATTACGATTCTCGAGGATAGAGTCGAAGATTTGCAAAGAAGCAGTCGGAAAGCTAATTTTGAGATAAAAAACGTGCCCAAACGAAACAATGAAACGAAGGAAGATCTCGTAGATATGGTTGTGACACTATCAGGCAACGTTGGATCTCAAATAGATAAAAGTAGCATAAGCGACATATACAGGATTCGTAGCAAGAACGAGGCAACTCAAAATTCACCGATTATCGTGGAGACCTCATCGGTCATTGTTAAAACAAACATGCTGAAAACATGCAAATCCTTCAATATTAAGCATAAGACAAAACTTTGTGCTAAGCATCTAGGCCTTCGAACAAATGAAGATACCCCTATATTCATCAGTGAACAACTGACTGCAAAAGCGTCGCGACTCCATTTCCTAGCTCGCGACTTAGTGAAATCTCGTATGTACAAATTTTGTTGGACTGCATATGGTGTTGTATATGTAAGAAAAGATGAGACCTCTCCAATTATAAAGCTTCATTCAGAGGCACAGGTTCAGCATCTTATGCAGTCTATCTGACTATTCACCAGTGAGTTTTTAAAAAATTGGCATCTTAAAATATTTTCTGCTAAAAGCATGTATTTATATGAACTTTTCTGGTATGGTTACTTGTTAATTGAACTAATGTTTTTACTTGTATATAATATTTTACCTTTATTAAACAACCAAACAAACTTTAACAAATATAATATGTCTTGTATACAGTGTACTTGTTGCATGAGATGTAGTGATAAATATGATTTATTTTGTTATATAACTTTTTCTTTAAAAATCTACAAAATGTGTTTAAAGAAACAGATTCTTCTAAGTAAAAAACAAACACAATTTACACGATCAACGAACACGATATTGCTGGACTACACTCGTCATTTGATAAACAAAAAAAAAGTTATACTTTTTACACACGAAACAAGGCCCATAAACACAGTGCGAACTGAACTGATGCACAGTTTTCTGCGCACAAACTGTTTATGCGCACAACTAACGAAGGCTGACTATGCTCTACACATGTTTACTATACTTTTGCTAAAACTAGTGTACTTTACTAAACTTAACTATGGATGAAAGGACACAGACTTTAAATGAGCTTGATAATACAAACATAGCTAAATCTGTCGAGTGTGACTGGAATGATCTTACGAAGCATATAATTATTTACAAAACAGACCTTAACATTATTTCACAGAACATCAGAAGCATTTATTGTAATTTTGATAATCTGCTAATAAATTTGTCATCCCTATCTATTGAAGTTGATATAATAATACTGACCGAATGTCGACTTCATCCTGATAAGCCTATCCCTATATTTAATAACTATCACTCCTACAGAACTACTCGTCAACTAAACCAGAATGATGGAGTGGTCTTCTATATAAAGGATACATTAACATCGAACGTATCTGAACTAAATCTTACACATGCTTCTGGTCTGCAAATAGACATAGCCGACATTTCCATATTAGGTATCTATCGCTCTCCGTCAAACCACTCTGCAGAACCTTTCATTAATTCACTGTCAAGACATCTAGTTACCTTAAGCCCTCACAAAAATATTATAATTGCAGGTGACATCAACATAAATATAACACCCATTGATAACGAGCAACCGTACGAGTTTAAAAACAGGACTTCTTACCTGGACATGTTAACGGCATACGGCATTTTTCCTGGACACATGCTAAAAACACGAGATAAAAAATGTCTCGACCACTTTATGTTAAAAATCAATAAGAAAAATCTTTCAGCTTTCATTGCTATATTAAATACGTCTATTACCGATCACCTTACAACATTTCTATCATTATCTAAAGTAAAAAAAGCACAATTATCACCCAAATCTTCAACTAGGACCAACTTCGAAGGTGCTCTTAGATATTTACAAGAAAAAGATTTGTCTCGACTACTTTTATGTGACGATAACCCTAATCTTATAACAGACAATCTTATTCAGTGTCTTACCGATTCAATAAAAGCAAATACTATAGTGATAAAAATACCAAAAAGTAAGCGAAAAATAAAACCTTGGATCACAAACGGCATTTTGAAATGTATTAGGAATCGAAATAAGTTACAAAAAGAATTTAGAGATGACCCACTCAATGAAATAAAAAGGATTACCTTCACACGCTACAGAAATTACTGCAACAAGCTAATAAAAAAACTTAAGAGAAAATATGAAAAACAACTTATAGAAATTTCTATCAATAACAATAAAACGCTATGGAAAAATATAAAATCATTAACGTACACAAGCAAAGTAAACAAATTAAATCACGAACTTACCTACCTAAAAACATCCGCCCGCGACTCTGCTAATCATATAAACCATTTTTTTGCAAATATTGGCAATCAGCTTGCTGATGAAATAAAGCAATCTGTAAATAACGATGACATACTTGACTATCTTAACACATTACCTAATCAACAACAATCCTTTGTTTTATTAGACACTGACCATGAAGAGGTAAACAGCATTATAACAAACCTAAAATCAGAAAGCGCCCCAGGATGGGACAACATTTCCACAAGATTCATCAAACACGTTAAAAGTGAAATTATCCCAGTTGTAACACATTTGGCTAATGTTTGTTTTAGGATGGGTATATTCCCTGACCTACTGAAGAAATCTATAATCACACCGATTTACAAAGGTGGCGAAAAAGATGACATCAGTTATTATAGGCCTATCTCGGTTCTTCTAGTCTTGGCTAAAATTCTGGAAAAAATACTGAACATGAGATTATTAAACTACCTCGATACAAAGAATATTTTTGTCCTCAAATCAATTCGGTTTCAGACGCCAAATATCGACTGAGGACGCAGTTGCCTCCCTAACGAGTCTAATATCACAAAATCTCGATAAAGGGCAAAAATGTCTCTCAGTGTTTATAGACCTAAAGAAGGCGTTTGACACGGTTTCTTATACCATCCTCCTGAAGAAGTTAGAAAAAATTGGCATCAGAGATAAGCAACTTTCGATTTTTGAAGATTACCTATCCAATAGAAAGCAAAAGGTTAAAATAGGAGACTGTACCAGTGAGGACGTTGAGGTGTCGTGTGGCGTACCACAAGGGAGTGTTTTGGGTCCCACCCTGTTCCTCATTTATATAAATGACTTATGTAACTTGACCCTCAACAATGCCAACATATTTTCATATGCTGATGACACTGCAATCGTCTTCACTGGCTCTAGTTGGGCTGAAACAAAAACAATTACAGAAAACGGCTTGAGGAAGGTAGCATTGTGGTTAAAAAATAACCTCCTTACTCTTAATACGGCTAAAACTAATTACATATGTTTCAGCATCTACAATAATTCCCAACCCAATAATGAATTTAATTTAAAAATACATGCATGTGACGGATCTATTGGTTACGAATGTAGCTGTCCCTCAATAAACAAAGTAGAGACCTTGAAATATTTGGGAGTGATGGTAGATCAGAGGCTATCGTGGTACCCCCAGATTGAGATGACTGTGACAAGGATACGCAAATTTAATTGGATTTTTCGAACTCTACGACACATTGTTCCCACAAAGGGGGTTGGTAGCGACGGTACCACCAGAAACCTACTGAATGAAATATACTCTTCTCTCGTCCAGTCTGTAACAACCTACTGTATCTCAGTCTGGGGCGGCGCTCTTAAAACGCGTTTTTTAATCGTGGAGAGAGCTCAAAGAGCTTTACTTAAAATAATGTACTTCAAGAAAAGAACATTCTCAACCCAAAGTATCTACCAATTGAGTAAACTGTTATCCGTACGAAAACTTTATATTTTAGATTTAATATTAAAAAAACATAAAGCATTGTCTTACGACCCCCACGTTGAAGGTAAAAGAAGGGCTCGTAGGTTCAAAGTAGCAACCATTCCAAAGGTAAGAACAGAGTTTGCTAGAGCACAACTAGAATTCCGGTCTTCCCACCTGTATAATAAAATAAATAAAAAACTCGACATATATAAAATGTCTACCTCCGAGTGTAGATCTACAGTAAGGAACTGGTTGCAAGAATTGGACTACGCTGAAACTGAGGCTTTGTTCAATTTCCCCACTTAACTGTTAACAAATCTAAAATAGCAGATTGCTTTTTTGCATGATAAAATATTACCGACAAATACAAGTATAACAGACATCCTCACACCAAATACGTATACTTACATACACACTTCACAATATATATTCTTACCACATGCACTCTACACAACACATCCTCACCTTACACATACACACGCCAGCACAAAACTAGACTAGTAGAAATAGAAATCAAAATTAGAGTTAAGTTGAATTGTTAAAAACGATAATATGATGTTGTTAAATTTTATTAGTAGAATATAATTAAGGTTTTAGTTATGCAGAGCGTTGTCTCCTGGCACAGGCAATTTAAACGCCTAAAAGGAGGCTTCGTCATCCAGTTAAAATATGTAAATCTTTGTTAAGAAATAAAGAATTTTGAATTTTGAATTTTGAATTTGAACATGCAAATAAAAAAACCGGAGTCGGACTCGCGTACTAAGGGTTCCGTGCCAATTTTAAACTGAATTAGGGAATCCACTTACTTCCACTTCGCTAAAATACCAAAATATTTTGTTGACAGCAAATATAACTTTGTTTTTCATACTGTTTGTATAAAGTTATGTTTGCGGTTGTTGAAAATGTGCAACTACTGGTTCCATCCCAGCCATACCAATTTTCGTTAAAAGAAATACTTTTACGTTAAGATTAACATTGCCCTTTTTAAAATTTACACACGCTTAGTTTAGAAGTAAGATCATTTCCAAACTATCTATCAAACTTTAGACTTTAAAAGAAATTAGTTATAAGAACCTCTGAGTCATTTTAAAAGACCTGCCTATCTATAGACACCCACACGCATAGGTTCGACAAAATTTTTTTTTTTTGGTTTTAGTATCATGTATTGGAGCCGGTTAACAGGATACATCTTCCTACCAAATTTCAACAGTGTGATGCTTATAGTTTCAGAATAAAGTGTCTGTGACATACGAACGGACAGACAGACAGACAGACTTGACGAAACTATAAGGGTTCCGTTTTTTGCCATTCCGCTATGGAGTACCCTAAAACTGCCGGTTACTATGCAAAACAATGCTCAGCTGTGTTCAGATCAGAAGTATTTGTATCCACTTCTGATCTGATGATGATGATCTTGAAGATTTGATGACGCTAATGATAAGTTTCGTTTCAGGTTCAACACTAGAAGACACCAGTTTCGAGGAGCTAGCCTCGTTGAAGACCCACCTTAACTTCCCTGAAGAAGTGGCTTTGAGGCTCACCGATACGGAGTATCAGCTTTTTTATCAAGTAAGTAGTGAGTGATAGTATTAAGGGCTTGTTTCTGTATTTGGCAGATAACACTAACTAAATTTTACTTCGACATTGGTATAAGACAGAATTGGTTAGTGTTATATGCTGCTAAGTTGAATTTTATAAAATGATTTTGCTTTTAATTTCCGCTAAGCGACGCCGGCGCAGGCAACTAACAACTATCCGTCGCCGCGTTGAGTATTAGTTCAGGCAAAGCCAACCCGAATCAACTGTGATTAATACTCGCTTTTTAACGGACTTCAAAAAAGGAGGAGGTTATCAAGTCGACTGTATGTTTTTTTTTTTTTTTTATATCTATGTTACCTCATATCTCAGTCGTTTGTCGACCGATTCGAAAAAATTTTTCGCCTACCTAGAGGGTCTACCTTCTAGTTGATCCCATTGTTGCCAATTCGGGATCTGATGATGGGATCTTGGTGTAATGGTGGGAAACCCTCAAATGTTAAAGGTACGTACTGTGTTTTTTTACTAGAATAATAATTTTGACGTGTTGTTACGTCTGAAACTCCTTAACGCTTAGGAGTTCAGTATTTATAATGACAGAACTTATGATAGGTAGTTTGTATCTTCTTAAAGAACAGAGTAATAAGGTGCTACTTCCCCCCTCCCCCTCTCTTGTCATCTCTAAAAATGTTGAAATAAAATTAACTTTTTAAAAAAGTAAAAACTGACTTCAAAACTAACATGCACTAAAAAGTCTAAAATAAATCCATTTTAGGCAACAATTTCTTTTTCCAAAGTGAAATTTTAGCGCATGTTAGTTTTGAAGTCGGTTTCTACTTTTTTTTATTAGCTATTGCATAGCTTCTATCGCGGGCCTTGAACGTGGAGACCGAATCCAGAAATTCCGTAAAGAAAATAACCTAACACCCCCACCTCCGACCGGCACAGCGGTGATACTTCTTAGTTTTTCCATCTATCGAGGAATAGCAGAACTTTTAATGACTTTTTAAAATATCACGCTTGTCTCTTTAGTTCAGCAACCCGCCTCTAGATGGCATTGGTTGTATAAATAAAATAAATAAATAATGATAATTGCATAAGTTGATAAAAAATGCTATGCAATAGCTTTACCGCGGCAGTCTCCGAGTGCCACACATCTTTTTTATAAAAAGTAAATGCATTATTGGCTGTAAGTTAAAAACGTAAGATAACTAACTAAGCTATAGTTTTTGGAATGAGAGCTGTGAATTTTATAAAAAATTGCACTCCGGGAGTGCCGGCAGAAGTGAAAACTTGAATATCAACGTTGTGCATTTTTGATTTTTTGGAATAGTTATTATCAATATAAAAGTACTATCATTTTTGTGATGGAATACAATAATAATAATAATAATAATAATATAATATTTTTATAGAATACAATATTTATTTATTGCGCTGTCGTACACAAACATTACAATTTATATTATATTAAATTACATTACAAAGTTTATCTCTCAGAAAAATCAACTTACATCCATAATTTCGCCAACCGTCTTACGGTTTTTCGATCAGCCCACGTGTCCTGACGCGAGTTTCACATTTTTCCCCCATCCCACAAAAGTGCTCAACGCCGCTAAAGAAGTTTTCACTTCAACAATGAAAAAAAAAACGCATGTGGCACAGCTAATGCCATTATTAGTACCCAACACCGTGTAAAGTAGTGGGTTTGGTGTTTTATAGCCTAAAGGCTTGTCTGATAAATAAGCTATATAACTCAAAATCTATTTTTTTAATCGGTCCGGTAGTTTCTGAGATAAGAGTGGTAAACAAACAAACTCTTCAGCTTTATAATATTAGTATAGGTTTTTATCACTCCGTCTTATAACAAACGTAAATAAAATGACTATGCCTGTTTTTCCTATTTAGATAAGGAATATTTGATTTATAAAATATAAATTTCTCATTTGGAAACGTCACTTATTTGCCAGCAATCGTTTATGAAAATGTCATTTTAAAATCGTTTTATACTTAATCAGTCTCATAAGCTTTATATGTCGTTGGTAAAATCGACCCTAAACTAAACAGTTCAGTAATTGAATTCTTTGATATAACACCGCCAGTCGTTTATTATGGGATCAACTTGTCTCTCCCACTTTAATTTCGGATCTGTTTTGAGTAATTTAAATTAATTCCGAGGTATTTTAGGTCGGGTCGGGTATTAGCAAAATAGTTTTAGTATTTTAGTAGCTACAGAATAGGCATGGCACATTTCATGAAAAGCAGATGAAATTTCATATGATATGTAAATCATTTTTCACACCTGCTACTTTATTTCATATAGACTGCTACAAATCGCACTCTGCGAAATCATAGCTTATACGCATTTCATTTTTTTTTTAATTGAATTGAATTTTTATTTATTTGACACACAAATAAAAATACATTATATAAATAAATTACATTATATAAATTAAAAACATAAATACATTACATTATATAAATTAAAAACATAAATAAATTACATTATATAAATTAAAAACAACTAAAATTAAATAAATACAAAAAAAAACAAAAACAAAGCGCCCAGGTGTGCCAAAAAGGTCCCCGCTCAGTATATACTGATGACGGCAGATGGTTAGCATGCCACGACACTGATTATCAGCGGAAACCCCTGTTAGGCACTGGGTGTAAACACACACTTGAAAAGAAAAAAAGAAAAAAAAAACATTTCAATAACGAACGAAATGTAGCGGGCGAAATTCTTGAGCGCAAGTGACCGAGTAGGAATGAATACGTTTTACGCAGCAGTTAAAAATCGAATTTTCATCTCATAGTCTTAAAGTTGAGATCATTTTGTAATGATTTTGTAGCGGGTCGGTATAAAAATTGCATTATTTGCGTACAGTGAAATTCATAATAAATTCATTGCCTGCGTACTCGCGTTGCAATTCACACTAAGAAAAATATATTGGAAATGCAAATATTATTATTAATATGTGATTTCATATGAAAAAAATAAAACATCATATCATGAAATAAAATTAAATAAAAAGTAGCAATCATTCCCATGTCTTCTATAGACGTAAAGGTGTCTTTTCAAATAAAAAACATAACTTTCTATATTGTCTCTAGTATGGGTGTTGTAGTACCACGGTTGTGTCTAATTTTATCTTTGGGCAGAGCAATGTCTGTGATTCGGGTTCAATGCTAATATTTAAAATAGGCTTAATGAGCTTAACAGTACGTTATTTACTATAAAACATCGCTGTAAAATCAAAAAAAGCTTGCGATTTCAAATTACTGTTATTATAAAATTACTAGCGGTTCCTCGCGACTTCTTCCGCGCGTTTTGAGTTTGCTCCCTCCCCTCCCGTTGCAGCGTGATTTTTTATACCCTAAAGCCTTCCTCAATAAATAAGCTATCCAACACAAAAAAAAAATCCAATCGGTCGAGTAGTTCATGAGATTAGCGCGTTCAAACAAACTCTTCAGCTTTATAAAATTAGTATACATAGAGATTACTGATTTTATATTATAATAACACGCACAGCAAATGTGTTTTCTCGATACAGTTAAATTGAAAAATAAGGTTATGCTTATGTTCAAACTTTTTTTTTGATGTGTGTTTTTTACAAAGTAACATTTATAAGGAAACAGGTAGATTGCAATACTTTTAGCTAGTTAATAACCCTTTCGATCGTTTTAGACTAAGAAAGAGGCAATTCGAGAATATTAGATTCTATTTTCTAGCTAGTTTGTAATAATAACTATTACTTATAGTTGTTACAATTGGAAAAAACATATTTAGGTACTTTCCTCTATCTTTTTATATAAATTGCAAATTGCACTTGTTAAAAGCAACTTTGGCTGTGTATTGCTATCTTTTTTGATTAAACAACTGAAAATAAACAGGGCGGCTCAACCACTGCAAAGTATAAAACAAAGTCGCTTTGCGCTGTCTGGATGTATGATTAAGTCTTAAAACTATGCAGCTTGCACCTGTGCGAAGCCGGGGCGGGTTCCTAGTATTATACAAAACTTTATAGGAAGTGGTTTTAAAGATTCTTGTAACTACAACATGCATTTATTTAAATGGCTTTACTCTTGACTTCCCGGCTAAACCAAGTACAGTTTTTTGAGTATGTTTACAATACCTGACTATTTTTAAAAACCGTAAGTCTGCCAACCATGTAACATATTCAATGTAACGGATTTAATGCGTACACAATTTTACGTAAAGCCTGATTCTGAAAAACAACCTCTAACATACTTAAAAATGATCTTAACCTCTAAACCGGAAACTCTTGGTCTAAAACCTTGGCCGAAGGCTTAGCCGGAGGCTGCCACATATCGATTCTTCTAATTTTAAACCGGCCGCGATGAAAGAACCTAACGAATGGAAGACCGCATATTTTAATTGTTAAACGTTGAAAAAGGCTTTCAAATATTGCATGGGAATTTTGAACGGGTGTCTGATAATTTTCAATACCTAAGTGAAAATGGAAAATGATTATATTCTTATCAATTTTCATTTGCAACTAAAACCTAAAAATATTTTTTGTAAACCTATGCGTGTAGTATTTTAAAAGACCTATCCAAAGACATGGATAGGTCTTTTATAGGCTCTTGTCCGTGGAGATTTAT
Source organism: Pyrausta purpuralis (assembly GCA_963924145.1). Classification (NCBI taxonomy): domain Eukaryota; kingdom Metazoa; phylum Arthropoda; class Insecta; order Lepidoptera; family Crambidae; genus Pyrausta; species Pyrausta purpuralis. Next base: position 7,156,605 of record OZ001672.1, read on the forward strand.
CCATACGTTAAGAGATAATCAATTCGACCTGTATGTATGTGATATCGTCAAAATTAAATTAAATTTAAGTACGTCTATTAAAGATTCCTAACACGTGTGCTAAATTTCGTAAGGGTATGTATGTTTGTATATTAACGTGTGTTGGTCTCAGGATTTCTCGAAAACGAGAAGTCATAGCCAGACGATTCTTTTTAATTCAATCAGGTAAAGTCAAACTTAGAGTTCAGTGTTAATTTCATTAAAATCGGTCTAGTAGTTTTTGAGTTATGAGTAATAATTAAAAACCATTAAAAAAACCTTAAAAAACTGTAAACTGTATGAAGTATAGGATAAATAACGATAGCAACAAGGACATTGTGAAACAGATCGTACGTAGACGGTGAAAAAAACTACTAATGGTTATTCATAAAGATGAAATAAGAAACCAAAAATTTGCGCACGGGCGGGACTTGAACCAGCAACCTTTTGGCAAACCGGGCCAAACGCTCTTACCAATTGAGCTACCGTGCTGTTAGTCCGACCCTGCGAAATTTGTGGCTTCTTATGAAAACGTCAATTGCGTGACGCTTAGCGCCATCTAGCCGTCTGTTTATACACTACACTGTGAGTGTTAAAAACATTCTAAAGCATTAGATAGCGAAGCGACATCAATTTCCAAGTTGAATTTATTCTGTAAAGAATAACTGCTTGGGCCATCTGTTTCATAAACAGACGGCTAGATGGCGCTAAGCGTCACGCAATTGACGTTTTCATAAGAAACCACAAATTTCGCAGGGTCGGACTAACAGCACGGTAGCTCAATTGGTAAGAGCGTTTGGCCCGGTTTGCCAAAAGGTTGCTGGTTCAAGTCCCGCCCGTGCGCAAATTTTTGGTTTCTTATTTCATCTTTATGAATATAAAATATGACACTGTGAGTGTTAAAAACATTCTAAAGCATTACTAATGGTTATATAAAAGAAACATTGATGCTTAGCGTCCGCCATTTTAATTAACCATAACTCTAAGTTCATATTCTTTATTATAGAGTTTGATTTAAAGTTTGTTATAATTAAAGTTACATGGTGTAACTGTCCTTTGTTACGTTAAAGAAATTACAAACAGCTCAGGCAAAGATTTCGTAACTTCTATATTTATTGAATGCAGAATTTAAAAAATGTGAAGATATTTCAGACCAAATTTCACTAAAATTATTGGTGATTAGGTTCTAATCAGATTGAATTACAAGAACTGCGCAAGATTTTGAAGTGAATTATCAGAATTTTATTAACAAATATTAACACGTAAGTTTATAAGCTAAACTACGAAGTCGCATACTACGAAAATCGTAGCATAAACAATATTCGCTCGCTACGAAATTTCGTAGCATTGACAATTGTCATACTACGAAATCAGTAGCACTAGCTCGTAGTAATGAGCATAGCAATTTTCGTAGCCGTTACAAATGCAGTATGCATTGAATACTGTTCTATACAGGGTGTTGTTTTGGTCAGCGACGAGTGACTTAGGGGTGGCTGTTCAAACGATACTGATGCCAAAAAGTATAGAAATATCTTTTTTTTGAAATCACTTTAATAATGCCAATAAGCGATCGAGTCAAAACTACCAACACTAGGTAGCCTCTTCGTAGCTTACTAGCTACGGCGTAGTATTTCGTAGATACGCACCAGCTACGCGCAAGGGTGCGAATTTTTCCATTCATTTTTAATTTTTTTGAATGTTGTGAAGAGTTTTTCTTTTATAAAACTTGCATTTTATTTAAATAAAATGTTTTTTTAGAATAAATATAATTCATATTATCATCCCTGAGTTGGATGTCACTGACCAAAATAACACACTGTATATCGGTTAATAATATAATTTCTGAAAAAAATGGGATTCAATTTTAGAAATATAAGGCTCAATTGCACATTTTTCTTTAAAATAATAAAGATTAAAATGTACGAAAAAAATGCGACAATCTTTTGTACCGCAATCTATTAGATTAAAAAGATAATCATTATGTTCTATTGATTGATAACATCACGCTACAACCTATAAGTGCGAAGAAAATTCGACATGGATGAAGTCAAGGGGAAAGGTCAGTGATACAATATTTAGTAAGGTTTTGGCAACTTAAATTGTTTGACATGAACATAAGAAAACAAACCTGACTATAACTTTGACTTAACCTCAACTATAAGAAGGTCAAAATCACACAGCGAGCGATGGAGAGGGCTATGCTGGGTGTGTCTCTACGAGATTGAATCAGAAATGAGGATATACGTAGAAGAACTAAGGTAACGGACATAGCCTTGAGAATCAGTAAGCTCAAGTGGCAATGGGCAGGGCACATAGCGCGAACAACTGATGGCCGTTGGGGCAGAAAAGTTCTAGATTGGAGACCCTATGACCAGAGATGCAGCGTAGGACGTCCACCGACAAGATGGTCAGTCGACCTCGTTAAGATAACAGGATCAAACTGGATGCAGACCGCTTGTGATCGGTCGGTGTGAAAACCTTGGCGGAGGCATATGTTCAGCAGTGGACGTCCTTGGGCTGATAGTGATGATGATGATGAACTTTAGCTAAACCGTAGCTTAATCGGTACCATTCAACTGTTTTGCCCTACATCAAAATATACAGTCGCTCCCGTGCCGAATGAAATGGCATGTTGCCAAATTTTATTGATTTCATATCAATTTCGTTACTTGCCAGTTTCTTGGATTTTAACTGAAATTGCATTCAACTTGTAACTTTAATTATCATGTTAAACAATATTTAAAAAACCGGCCAAGTGATACGCGCACTGAGGGTTCCGTGCCAACTTTAACTGAATTAGGAAATCCACTTACTTTCACTTAGCTAAAATACCACAATATTTTGTTGACAGCAAATATAACTTTGTTTTTCATAGTGTTTGTATGAAAAACAAAGTTATGTTTCATATCCCAAAGTCATAGTTTGGTACTTTGCAAAAACAACCTTTAATTTTTTTCAAAATTGGCTGTCGATATAATACTGCTGCACTCAATAACTGGACCTAAATAATAAATTAATTAAATATATCACGTTGATTGCTGTTCAATTATTCGTTCCGATGGAATAGTTCATAAACTAATTATTTTATAGAAGACATGATTAAATAAATAGTTTATTATCAATATTCCCTGATATTTTTGTTATATTTACCATTGTTGCCACAATTATTCTTAAAAAAAGGAGTTAATAAAATTAATAAGAGTGTATGTATGTTTGGTATGTTTGTCTACGGATTTAAAAAAACGTGAAGTCAAGCGAGATGTTCCTTTTTTAGTTCAATTAAGTATACAATGTGTTAATTTTACACTTGATGAAACTTTCAGGAAGTGCTCTACTCACGGTTTTGAACAACTTTTACTATGGGACCAACTTCAAAATCGAGAAAAAAAACAGCTGTCCCATACAAAAACTCATTTCATCACGAAGAAAATGTATGGAACAGCTGTTTTTTTTCTCGATTTTGAAGTTGGTCCCATAAGTAAAAGTTGCTCAAAACCGTGATAAAAAGTTTGATCAAGTGTAAAATAAACACATTGTATTTTATTTAACTAAGGCTACAGTATAAGATTCATCGAAATCGGTCGAGTAGTTTTTGTTGAATATAAGTTAAAATTTTAAAAAATACCGCCTTCAGAAAACTGACTGAAAACAAATAACGCATTTGGAAGATACATATTCATTTGGAATCGGTGCAGGACCTTAAGTTTACGAACATCAACAGTCTACGCACATCATTCACTGAATCCACATGAATTTGTTTGCTCCTAAACAGAGGGCAAATGTGTTATTTTGAGCTTTTAGTCAGTTTTTTTTATGCAATATGTAGCACAAACAGTGACGACCAAAAATTCATTTTGGAAGACTCACAAATGTGAGATGAAGCTAAATAGCTTTATCCAAATATACCCTATGCATGTTAGCCGAATTTGCGTAGTTTTCGGTATATAATTATATTTCTTTTTTTCAAAAAAAAATAAGCAAATAATTCCTCCACTTTTAATGATGTTACGTCGGTTTTATTTATTGCAGTTTGATCCCTATAAATTCAATTTACTCAGATAAAATTACAACTAAGACTACTAGCTAAAACTAAGAAAAGCGAAAAAAAGTTTCAATGAATTAAAAAAAAGGGCTCGAAAACTACAAAACTATATTCAGATAGAATGTCTTTAACACTCACAGTATCATATTTTATACTCATAAAGATGAAATAAAAAACCAAAAAGTCCCGCCCGTGCGCATATTTTCGGTTTCTTATTACATCTTTCTGAATATATTTAGATAGATGTAAAAAATAAAAAATAAATTTGGACACCACTATTAGGGCCATCCTGTAGGTATAGTTGACGCGTAAGTTTTTCTTTTTTATTTTCTGAACAGATGTTAAAAATACGAGCACATATGTATAGGTTAGGTAGGTATAGCTTTCGGCTAAACAGATATTACGATAAGATTCTTGCCTTAAATATACTTTTTAGCAATGGACTATAATTATAAGGGACCAAATTAAAGCACAAGGGTTGATTATAGTTATAATGGTAGTTTGAATTTCATTTAAAGTTGTCTTATCACGTCAGCCATTTTGGAATGCGTAATAGTTCGCAAATGTCCTCACAAACTTTTAAACTGTGGTCTAAAATACCAACTTCCCTATTCGTAGACGCATAAAGTCCAAAATTGTACAGTCCCTTATGTATGTTACGACATTTCTGGTTAGCAATGCTAACAGTAAGTGGTGGAAACATCTGTGACTATCAAGGGGGGAGGGGGTCAGAAGAGGGGAGGGAGTAGTTTTCGCGCTCATATTCCGTTGCTTTAATGCTGTTTCTTTGGAACTTGTGTAAGCCAGATTTTGAAGTTTAGGTGTTATGGATTTTTGTATGTAAGTTACAAATGCACGTGAAAGATTTTCTATACAACGTGTGACTTTAAAGTCGCAAAACCTGAAAATAGTTTGATTGGAATAACAAGCAGAATCAATAGAACCAATTTTTAATATATGTCACATTGGTTTAGAATATTATTAACACTCACAGTGTCATATTTTATATTCATAAAGATGTAATAAGAAACCGTGTTAAATTTATTCTGTAATGAATAACTACTTAGCCTGATGTTGCATAAACAGACGGGTAGATAGCGCTAAACGTCACATGTAATGAGAGACCACAAATTCCGCATACGGTAACTCAATTGGTAAAGCATTTGGCCCAGTTAGCCAAGAAGAAGTGTTGGTTTCTTATTTCATCTTTTAAAAAAACTTCAATATAATATTGCTCTGTCTATTTGTTAATAAGACAAGCCATCACCTGCGACAACCCGCCAATTAATAAGACAAGCCTGCGACAACCCGCCAAAATACATAATAAAAAATGGTTAATTCTTTATGAGCGTCGATAGTAATAATAATAATAACTACCTCCTCCTATATTAACAACTGAATCGTCACATGAAAACTTTTTTGTTCTTACATAATTAGGTCAATTGAATTGAAAATCGAAAAAAATCATCGTAGAGTGTTTGAAGTATAAATATTACACGTTATTTTATAATTTTAATCATTCAACAATACATAAAAGTATCACTGTTACTTGAAAAATGAATGTCAAATTTAATGGGGTACTTAACTTACTTCTTTTTCTTGAAGAAAATGGGTATCTTGACTCCAATCTAAGAGCAAGTTGCGTGAACTATAGTAAATTCAACTAAATGCAATAGTGAAAGTCATTACCAGCGGTAAAAAATACGATATGCGTGTTATGAACAAAATATACCTAAATCAATAGAAATAACGGCTGTTTTAATGACAATTGTTTAAGGTATTTATTTTATATTGTAAATATTCAACTGCTGGTAACGACATTCAATCATTAGTCAAAATTAAGGTCAACTATCGACCACGCAACTGGGTTAGAAAATCGAGTTGAAAAGTTAATTAAGCTTAAATGTATAATTGAAATATTTATAGCTGTATGTTACCTAAAACTATATCTTTATGGTATACTAGCGGTCCCAGCACATCTCTTCCCGCCCCGGCATTGTCCCGCCCCGGCCCAGTTTTATGGCTTTATCCTAATTCGGGCCGAGACAAACTCAACAAAGTACACATCATGAATATCGGTCGATCCATTCTCGAATACTCAGTTATGATGATACACAGTATCCTACATACTTTTCCTGGTCCTAAGCAACCACTCCCCCTTTTTATGAGTCAAATCAGTTGTTCTTGAGTTATGAATTTTACTTTTTTTATTATAAGTTTTTTTTTATTGAAGACCTCCGTCCTTCTGTCCTCTACACGCTGGTTTCAGGGCCCGGGGTTCAATTCCCGGTCGGGTCAATATAGACATCAAAATTTTCTATATTGTTTCGGGTCTGGGTGTTGTGGTTCCACCGTTGTGTATGATTTCCATAACACAAGTGCATTGGCTACTTACTTTGGGATCAGAGCAATGTATGTGATTGGTGTACCATAAAAAAAAACAATGTTATTGAATGGTGATCCCCGCGACTTCGTCCGCGCGTTTTGAGTTTGCTTCCTCCCCTCCCGTCGCAGCGTGATGGTTTATAACCTCAAACTTTCCTCGATAAATAATCTATTCAACACAAAAATTTATGTAGAAATCGATCCAGTAGTTCCTGAGACAAGCTGGTTCAAATAAACATACTATCCAGCTTTATAATATAAGTATAGGCATACGCCCGGTTAGCGTAAGACACGGGGTTCGATTTCTCGTCGGTCACCGCCAAATTTGCTTTTTACAAGTGCAATGTAAATAAATAAATATTGGACACTTATCACATACATTGCTCTGATTCCATAGTAAGTAGCTAATGCATTTGTGTTGTGGAAATCATTGGTACACGACAACAATGGTACCACAACACCCAGACCCAAAACAATATAGAAAATTATTATTTCTATATCGACCCGACAGGGAATCGAACCCGGGTTCTCGGAGCGATGACGCTTTGAAACCAGCGTGCTTAGCCACTACACCACGGAGGTCGAATGTATATTAGTATAGCGTATAGATTTTGATGCAGCATACTCATTCTTTTTTTTCTCTGTCAGGTACCTCCCATTGACTACTTAAGACAAGTGACGCTCGATCTGGGAGGGGAGGGGGTGTTGGGAGCTGTCAGCGAACGCCATATGATGAGGAGGGGACCACTGATGCAGACGCAGCCAGTTAAAAGCACCGTCGCAGCACTAATTAGAAGGTTTAACGAGGTAAGTGATATTTTTCCAGCCAGTTTCGTGATTGACAGATACTTCTGCTAAATGTATGGTGCTGGTAGCGCAGTGGTAGCAGCGCTTTGGTAGTGATACCGATGTGAAGCAACCTACGGCGCAGTAGTGTTTGGATGGGTGACCATTCCGACCATATAAGTGACGTATATCACGAGCATCTCCGTGCTTCGGAAGGCACGTTAAACCGTTGGTCCCGGCTAATATCGGTTGATATTAGTCGTTAAGCCTAGTCAGAGGCCTTATGGGCGGTTTGATAACATCTGACAGCAGGATTAGTCGCTTGCCTTGCAAACACCCCTCCACCAACCCGCACTGAGCCCGCGTGGTGGAGTATGGCTCAAACTACCTCACAGTTGAGGTAAGGCCTTTGCGCAGCAGTGGGACGTTACAGGCCAACTTTACTACTAATGGTTAAAATTCGTAAACATTGGTTTAATAATCATTATTGTTAACGATTTAAACAAAAAAATCCTTAATCAATGGTCATTAAACTAGCCATTCTGAATTACGGCTTAGATAAATTGACTTCAAAACACAAACAACAGTAATTAAACCGCTGGAAAAAATTGTTGAAATTGATTTGTTGATATAACCATCGATCACGGAACCGGCCCTCAGCAATAATTTAATAATTCCACCGACAAGATGGATGGATTTTGTAAAAAACCGGCCAAGTGCGAATCGGACTCGCGCACTGAGGGTTCCGTGCCAACTTTAACTGATTTGGGGAATCCACTTACTTCTACTCAGTAATCCACAATATTTTGTTGACTGCAAATATAACTTTGTTTTTCATAGTGTATATATGAAGTACAAAGTTATGTTTGCGGTTGTTGAAAACATGCTATATCTCAAAAACTACTCGTTCGATCTCGTCCGAACCAATTTTCGTTGAAAGTATTTATTAAGGTCTACATCATATATTTTTTCAAAATTTACACTTTCTTGGTTTAGAAGTTAGATGGGGGGGACGCCCATTTTACCACTTTGGAAGCGGATAGCTATGAAACGCTAGACTTTAAAAGAAAATGGTTGTAGGAACTTCAATATCATTTTAAAAGACCTATCCATAGGCCCACACGCATAGGTTTGCCAAAAAAAAAAATTTTTTGGTTTTAGTTTCATGTATGGAAGCCCCCCCTTAAATTACATTATTTTTTATTTTTGTACGAGAATCGGTAAGCGGTTAACAGGATACATCTTCCAACCAAATTTCAACAGTGTAATGTTTATAGTTACAGAATAAAATGGCTGTGACATACGGACGGACAGACAGACAGACAGACAGACAAACAGACAGACAGACAGACAGACTTGACGAAACTATAAGGGTTCCGTTTTTTGCCATTCGGCTACGGAACCCTTATAATCGCAGAATGACACTGGATGCTGACTACTTGCATGCGGCTATGGATGACTGGTAGACAATGCCACGTAGCGTTGTCCACTTTGGATGAGCCTTAAAATAATAAAAAAAACGAGACAGAAGTGCCTGGGAACCATGCATGCACCCATAACAATTTCTGTGCATGATCTAAAGGTATGACTGGGAGAGAATGCTATTCATAAAGTCCATCTTTTGTACACTTTTATTTGTGCAATAAAGTTTTAAAATAAATTTAAATTAACTAACCGACTTGAGCCAGGACTTAAGCTTGAGACCCATTGGAATGTGAGCTAACGAAAAACTATGGACCAATGATCAGCTCTTTTTTGTCTAAAATCAAAGCTAGTAAACACGATCAATTTAAAAAATGCTTGAACCGAACACTTTATTTTGTAAAAAACGCAATTTACTCAAAAGGAACACTCCACAGCAGTAATCAGACGAAAAATAAATTAAAATTACATTCACAATATCGACAAATAGGCCGCTACGTCTTACATTGGCACTTATCACATTGGGTTCCGCAAGTGAAATGAAAATACTTTTGAAAATAACAAACTATTAGGTCTGCTAACGCGTCAGAAAAAATATTTGGATGTGTCGTTAGTTATTAATATTATCATCTCTTTGGAGTAGAGCGATAAAAGAGAGATGTCACTTGCAGCAAACTGTGTGATAGAAAGAGATGCGAGATACGATGTAGCAAAACCGTTTTTGGCGCCTGTCAATCAGTTTAGAAGCCCATAAAAGCACGCTGAAAATTTTTTTCATATGTTTTTTTTAAATTTAAGTGAAATTGTGTATATTTTCAAGAAATAGTTCTCCTGGAACATGGTGTCTTGATCGGTTATTTATTGTTGTTAATTACAGCGAAATAAATCCCCACAAATAATTATTCAACAGGTTAATCAGTCCAAATCGAAGCCTCTTAATAAAGGACTTATATTTATCAATGCGCTTCAAATTTAAAGTACGCAGTTTGATAATTCTATTCTATAAACGTTAATTAACGTAAAAAGTAAAGACAGAATAACACAGGTAATGCATACCTATCTACGAATATTTTGTATAAAGAAATAATATTTAGTTTTACACTAGAGCTGCATGTTCGATATTTTGTGTCGACTGCTTATCATGCGATGAACTAATATGTTTAATTACTATACTATAATGTTTTACTTAGAAAGATTGGTATAAATCACCTGAACGAAAGGTAATCTCATTTTAAGCTACAAATGTTACCTACTTAAATGAGTTACTGACATCTTATATCGGTTTCGTTTGACAGCTTTAACTTGTTCTTCTCTTTCGATCATCATCATAATCAGCCAAAGGACGTCCACTGCTGAACATAGGCCTCCCTCACGGCTTTCCACAGCGACCGATCACCAGCGGTCTGCAGCCAGTTTGATCCTGCGATTTTTTTAAGGTCGTCTGTCCATCTTGTTGGTGGACGTCCTACGCTGCGTCTTTGGTCGAAGGGTCTCCAATCTAGAACTTTCCTGCCCCAACGGCCATCAGTTCTTCGCGCTATGTGCCCTGCCCACTGCCACTTAAGCTTACTGATTCTCAAGGCTATGTCCGTTACCTTGGTTCTTCTACGTATCTCTTCGTTTCTGATTCGAGCGACCGAGCATAGCCCGCTCCATCGCTCGTTGTGTAATTTTGAGCTTCATTATAAGGCCCATAGTAAGAGACCACGTTTCGGATCCGTATGTCATCACTGGTAACACACACTGATTGAAAACTTTCGTCTTCAGACACTGAGGTAATTGAGACGTGAAGACGCTCTTGCGCAGTTTCCCGAACGCTGCCCAGCCGAGTTGGATTCGTCGATTGACCTCTTTCTCAAAGTTGGACCTACCCAATTGGATCACTTGTCCCAGGTAGACGTACTCGTCGACAACTTCGAGAGTTGAGTTCCCAATGGATACTGGAGTGGGTACAACAAGGGAACTCGACATAATTTTCGTCTTCTCCATGTTCATTTTAAGACCCACTTGTTGGGATACTCGGTCGAGGTCTTCGAGCATAGTGCCTAGATCATCCACCGTCTTTGCCACAACGACTATGTCATCGGCAAACCGAAGGTGTGTTATGTATTCGCCGGTGACGGAGATGAATCTCTTTCGATAGGAATATTAATTTTATGGTTATTAATCAAAGTCAGTATCTGATTTCAAGCCAATTTTAATCTCAACTCAACCCGTACAAATATTTTTTTACATAGTACACATCTGCTATGTTAGACACCAAAAAACATGACTTACGAGTAAAAACAATCAATAGCATCAGTTTTCAAGCTGCATACATTTTGCACCTACAAATAAATTAAAAGAATCGCAACTTAAAATAGAAATGTACACGGAACCCTCTCTACGCGAGTCCGACTCGCACATAGACGCTTTTTTCTTAAACGCGATACCGTAATCTCATTTAGAATCGAGAACGACAAATCGAATTTCACGAGTGGCGGTGAATCGAGAAAAACACGTATCTCGCTAGATACCACAGTAAAAGAAGATTCAGTAGGCATAGTAATTAAATCAGAGATCAGATGATACGTAGAGGAATGGACGTAGACCAATGAAATGGACATATCCTTGCAGATACGCAAATTTAATGGCAAGTGGTCACTGGGCAGGTTGCATAGCAAAAATAACTGATCACTTTAAAAAAACTATTATGGTTTAGAATCACGTCACGTGTTATGAAGTATCCATAAAAGATACCAGAAATTTTGCACGGTTGGACTGACAGCTCGGTAGCTCAATGGGAAGAGCGTTTGGCCTGGTCAGTCAGAAGTTGCAGGTTCGAGTCCCACCCGTGCACAGTTTTTGTTTATACATTTCGTTCAAAAGGGTGTAAGACGTCCACCGGCAAAATAAGACAAACGACCTTATTAATAATTCAGAATCAAACTACTTGCCATTACCATCAATATTCACCAAAAAAAGTCAAACACAAATGTACTTTTTAAAAACTTTTGACTTTGAGCGGTACTTTAAAGATTTAAGATGTTTTTTTAACAAAAACCTCTTAAAAAGAGTTTTTGTTACAATATGAATATGAATTCATATAATATGATCTTCACCCGTATCACTCTTACACCCGTATTTGTTATCAAGAATAAGTCATTACTTGCGCTTAAGAAACATCTTTAAAGTGCGGGACATATTTAGTGCAAAAGTGTGTGCGCAAACACAGATGCACTCTCTATCCCTTTCACTCTCATAGCTCAATGGGACAGCAATGGTAAACACCGCCAACTTCTACTAAACTTCCGTTAAAATCCTAGATTGTGAAGTAATTACTCCTCGTTAAATTTGGAGGTTAGACTTAAACTTAATTTGACCAAAATTTATTCAAAAGGTGGACTTAATGCCTGCTCTTATTTCACGTATTAATGAATGAATGAATTAACGAATGATTTATTTCTCATAAGAAACAGTGACTCATTTTTGTTAGTTAAACTATGTTAGTAAATACAGTTGAGATGGAACATAAAGAATTAAAAAATAATGAAAATATCAGTTTATAACGACCAATTCTTCACCACTCCCCCCGATATTGCACAATAACGGCTAACATAAATGCAGTCCAGTCTATCAGAAATCATATTTATAATTCTTATCGTACCTTCTGTATCATTCCTTCACTGTGGTCATCATTGTTAAATATTTGATTGGATTCCGCACATACCGTGTGACACTTGACTTAGAAGATATCCAATGCCGTAAGTAGAGAAATATCCAATTTGTAACGTTATTATTTTTGGAGTGACATGATTTTTTGCTTAAGAATTCGTGAAAATTAAGTTGGAATTGTGACTGAGACCCTTTATACACTGTGATTTTTAGCAGCGATGTAGCATCGATGCAGTGTGATGATAACGCGCGTTAGCATCGATGCATACGCCATGCAGAAGCTGTACATTGACAAATTATGTTCTGTCTATTGGCTACGTCATCGATACTAACGCGCGCTAGCCAGGGCTTGGAAACCGGTATTTTTTCTAAACCGGTTTAACGAAAATATAGGGGGAACTTTTTGAAAAAGGTTATGTTCCTTTGAACCGGTTCTATAACCGGTTTGGAAAAATATGGGTATTTTTCATTAACCGGTTCAACTTTTTGTTCAGGCAGGACAACCACCTCCACTTCGTTAAGATCTGAAAGCAGTGAGCGCATATTAACGTTTGTTTTTATTCAATAAAACGTATTTTGTTTATATATCCTATCAGATAGGTACTGTGGTAATCGTTCGACATATTTTTGTAAATGTCAATTATATTATAAAAGCAATATAATGACAAAAGGAATAATTCTGAAGAATCTGATAAAAAGTATAACCTCTTTCGAAGAATATTCGGTCAAAAAACAAGTCGCGTTGTGATCGTCGCAAGCGTCTAAGAATTAACCTGTTTATTTAGGTTCACAGTATCACTCTTATTTGGTTCCGCTCCGGAACTGAATTTTACGATAAAACCGGTTTAACCGTTATAATATCGGTTAATCTCGAACCGGTTTCAAGCCCTGGCGCTAGCATTGATGCAGTCGCGCTTCTGTTCCGATACCATGAGTTTACGCCGGTTTTTCTCGCTAGCGACGACGTAAAAAAGTCTATGGAAAACTGCACAGCACCTTTGGCGGTCACTGACAGAACTAAAACTTTCCATACACTTTTTTTACGTTGTGGCTAGCGAGTTAACCTGCCGCAAACTCATGGTAATGGTACAGCATCGATGCTAACGTGCGACTGCATCGATGCCAACTGCAATCTGTTCATTCCATGAGTCGCGAAGTCGCGATGCTAAAAATGGCAGTGTGTAAGGGGTCTAAGATTTAAGCCTTTATTAGTTGACATCATAAACACATACTCGTACATTACATAATATTACACATAAAAATCACACAAATACAAAGCTTATAGTTTTAGAATGTTTTTAAAACTCAGTGTCATATTTTATAATCATAAAGATGAAATAAGAAACCAAAAATTTGCGCACGGGCGGGACTTGAACCAGCAACCTCTTGGCTGACCGGGCCAAACGGTCTTACCAATTGAGCTACCGTGCTGTCAGTCTGACCTTGCGAAATTTGTGGTCTCTTATGGATACGTCATTGCGTGACGCTTGTGAGACTATCTTACCACTGCGCCACTGAGGCAGTCATCGCATTACATGAGGCGCTATTTAAGATTAATTTCACTCCATCTAGGGCTCATTCTAAAGAGCAAGATTTTATCGAACAAAATATATTGCTCTTGTTAAAATCACCTAAGTTAATCTGATTCTCCTCACAGCTAAAATTTACATGCATTAATATTCCACTAACTTAAAGTTTTGACTTTCAATCTTATGGTTAGGTATCTTAAGTTTAAAATTGAATGTCATGGTCGAAGTGAGATTTATAAATACCATTATTGAAGGTAGGGCCGCCCAAATTTGCTATTGAAGACGAGTTTGTGATCGATTTTAAACTGCAGTGATGGGATCGTAATATCGCATACTATCGATAAATATTTTCTCGTCATTACAAAATAATATAGTCGTTTTTAACTACACGAAATGTTACGAGAATCGGCATCTCTACTTTTGATCTTTCAAAGTTATAATAGTCTGACCTCTGCTCTTATATCTTTTTCGCGTTCGGGTCAATATGGAAATAGTAGTAAATCTATATTGTCTCGGATCTGGGTGTTGTGGTGCCACCATTGTGTCCGATTTCCATAACACAAGTGCATTAGCTACTTTCTTTGGGATCAGAGCAATGTATGTGATTGGTGCCTAATTTTTTTTAGTACCTATGTATCTGTATCTTTTCAGTAACTTTTCAGTTTTCAGGAAAGTTCGCTGGGTCCGCTAGTAAAAAATAAAAATCTGAAAAAAAAACACCTACATTTCAAATTTTCTCAAAAACTTTTCAAATAAACTCAAGCGCATGAAAACCCGTGTTTTCTACAAAAAATGTTTTTTTACCTGTATCGAGGTGACCATATTTAACTATCAACATTCAAACAATCTATGCTCGGACAACACTATAGTTAAGCGTCTTGAACTGTTTATTAACTTAAAAGCGAAATTAAAAGACGTTTGAGTTGAAGAAATGTCTTCAAAATCGGTAAAATTTTAAGTGAATGGATGGTAATTTTATAGTAAATGAAAGAGCTGACTGAATCGTTAAATGTTGCTTTGAATCTTATAAATACTTTAATTATTTTAAAAACTGGCCAAGTGCGAGTCAAATTCGCACCCTAAGAGTTCCATGCAAACTTAAACTGAATTAGAAATTCATTTAAACAAAATACCACAATATATTGTTGAGAGCAAAATATATAACTTTGTTTTTCATAGCATTTCTATGAATCTCAAAGTTTATATTTGCTCTATCTTAAAAAGTACTAATTCAATCTCGTTCAAACAAATTTTCGTTGAAAGTCTTAGTCAAGATCTACGAGCAACATGTATTTTATTAAAAAATACACTTTCTTAGTTTAAAAAATAGATTGGGGTGACACCCATCATACCAATTTTGAAGGGTTTATTTCTCAAAAGTAAGAATTTTAGAGAAAAAAGTTTTAGGAACCTCGATGTCATTTTAAAAGACATATCCACAGAAAAGATACATGTATAGGTTTTGGTTTGATTTTTATTTTTGTTTTTGTATCATGTATTAAATACCAATCATATTTTTTGTATGAAAATTGTGAAGCGGTTAACAGGATCCATCTTCCTACTAAGTTTCAATTGTGTAGTACTAATAGTTTCAGAATAAAGTGACTGTGACATACGGACGGACAGAGAGTACTTAACGAAACTATAAGAATTCTGTTTTTTGCCATTCAGTTACGGATAACTAAAAACTGTATTTTGTGTGTAAAATTATAAATTAGATGTAATTTTACTTACGCCTGATTATTCCAATATTCGTCGATTAAAATACAATACGCCTAAAAGTTGATCACCGGGAGACTTATCCGTCTGAATAAACACAAATGGGTGACATTTTCAAGTTAGACGTTATGTGTTATATTCGTCGAATATTCCTTATCAGACGTTGGTGAAATCGGCTTATAGGAAGTTTAATCTTTTATGAAAAGACAAACATGTGATTATTTGCAATAGATTTAGAATTATTGTAATATTAAACACTCGCTGCGGCAATAAATCAATATTATGCGCTAGGAAGTGAATCGTGCGCACACACTCTTTTTGATAACTGTGCAGTGTGCAGTACAACACGCTTCCCTATACGGCCTGTGAGTATGAAAGAGAGAAAAGTATGCGCTATCGCAATCGCACACTTGATCTCCGCAGAGGAAGCGAGTGTTAAATAAATAAATAAATATTTGACAACATCACAGCTTTTGGTCTTATCTAAATTTATCCTAAACTTATATTATTTTGTTTATTTAAGTAATAAGTGAAAAATAAATTAAAGTGGCTAATGATGTGGCTGGCTACGTCTGTGTCTGATATTCATTTTACATCACATACATTGCTCCGATCCCAAGCTAAGTAGCTAAAGCACTTGTGTTATGGAAATCCGAAACAACGGTGGTACCACAACACCCAGACCCGAGACAATATAGAAAAGTTCGTTTTCTACATTGACCTTTTCTACATTGGGGAATCGAACCTGGAACCTCACGAGATGGCAACGCTTGCCACTCGACCACGGAGGTCGTCGTTTAATATTACTAAAGTTGAAAGGATGGGAGTAAAATTTATCTTGGCTCTAGGTATATTGTCACTCCAAATGCTTTTGTTACTCCAAGTAATCGTTAAACAGGTACTCATATACTAAACATTCAAACGCTTGGTTCAATGTTTGCTTCTTGGAGCATTTAAAATATACCAGTATCAGTAAGAACTGGAATAATTGTTTTCCGATTACCAATTAAGTCTCGATAGTGGGTAGAAATGAATTTTATAGCAGACCACCTGTTTTTACGACCGTTTTCAGGCGGGGGTGTACCACAGTTTAGATGCAATAAGCAGTATGTGTAGTCTCAAAATATGAAAGATGGTATATGTCTGACTTACTTGACTTAATATATTTGTTAACTTTATACTTGATCAAACATTCAGGAAGTGCTGTACTCATGGTTTTGAACAACTTTTACTATGGAACCTATTTCGAAATCAAGAAAAAAAATCAGCTGTTCCATAAATTTTCTCCGACGTGAAATAAGTTAAGTTAATCCCAAAGCAAAAGTTGTTAAAAACCACCATTAGAGTATTCATAAAGATGAAATAAGAAACCAAAAATTTGCGCACGGGCGGGACTTGAACCAGCAACCTTTTGGCAAACCGGGCCAAACGCTCTTACCAATTGAGCTACCGTGCTGTTAAAAACATTCTAAAAGCATTAGAGAGCGAAGCGACATCAATTTCCAAGTTGAATTTATTCTGTAAAGAATAACTGCTTGGGCCATCTGTTTCATAAACAGACGGCTAGATGGCGCTAAGCGTCACGCAATTGACGTTTTCATAAGAAACCACAAATTTCGCAGGGTCGGACTAACAGCACGGTAGCTCAATTGGTAAGAGCGTTTGGCCCGGTTTGCCAAAAGGTTGCTGGTTCAAGTCCCGCCCGTGCGCAAATTTTTGGTTTCTTATTTCATCTTTATGAATATAAAATATGACACTGTGAGTGTTAAAAACATTCTAAAAGCATTAGAGAGCGAAGCGACATCAATTTCCAAGTTGAATTTATTCTGTAAAGAATAACTGCTTGGGCCATCTGTTTCATAAACAGACGGCTAGATGGCGCTAAGCGTCACGCAATTGACGTTTTCATAAGAAACCACAAATTTCGCAGGGTCGGACTAACAGCACGGTAGCTCAATTGGTAAGAGCGTTTGGCCCGGTTTGCCAAAAGGTTGCTGGTTCAAGTCCCGCCCGTGCGCAAATTTTTGGTTTCTTATTTCATCTTTATGAATATAAAATATGACACTGTGAGTGTTAAAAACATTCTAAAAGCATTAGAGAGCGAAGCGACATCAATTTCCAAGTTGAATTTATTCTGTAAAGAATAACTGCTTGGGCCATCTGTTTCATAAACAGACGGCTAGATGGCGCTAAGCGTCACGCAATTGACGTTTTCATAAGAAACCACAAATTTCGCAGGGTCGGACTAAAATCACGGTAGCTCAATTGGTAAGAGCGTTTGGCCCGGTTTGCCAAAAGGTTGCTGGTTCAAGTCCCGCCCGTGCGCAAATTTTTGGTTTCTTATTTCATCTTTATGAATATAAAATATGACACTGTGAGTGTTAAAAACATTCTAAAAGCATTAGAGAGCGAAGCGACATCAATTTCCAAGTTGAATTTATTCTGTAAAGAATAACTGCTTGGGCCATCTGTTTCATAAACAGACGGCTAGATGGCGCTAAGCGTCACGCAATTGACGTTTTCATAAGAAACCACAAATTTCGCAGGGTCGGACTAACAGCACGGTAGCTCAATTGGTAAGAGCGTTTGGCCCGGTTTGCCAAAAGGTTGCTGGTTCAAGTCCCGCCCGTGCGCAAAAAATTTTTGGTTTCTTATTTCATCTTTATGAATATAAAATATGACACTGTGAGTGTTAAAAACATTCTAAAAGCACCATTAGAGTACTCCCTGAAAAAATAATCAAGTGTAAAATTAAAATATTGAATACAACGTGTGGCCTGTAAAAGAAAAGAAAAATGATTCTTTAGAGTGTACGTAGTAATATTGACCTAGCCAAAGTGATCTAAAATGCTTTAAGATATAGAAATCTAAAGTTATAAAACAATTTCCTTTAGGCAAGGAGGCTATGATGCTGGCTGCGTTGCCGCGTTGAATAGCTATGATAATCTTTTGAGCTAGGAACCAGCCAGCTTTATTATTGGCTGTTACAGAATTTAATTTTGGCGCAATTTTACCAAATAGCAATTTAGCAGGGTCCCCACGCCCCAAATGCTTTAACACCAAACGGCGCAAACACGTAATCACTTGCAAGTGCGACGTACTTGCGACGCTTGGCGTTTTCAGCCAACTCCGCTGCTGCTCTAGCTTTAAGGGCTGATTCTCTGAGATGGGGGCCAAAGTAGCGACACATGTTACATCCCAAACTAAGGCCCGACCCCGTTCCCAGGGAATAAGCGTGAGGCCATCGGGTCTTTTGCCATCGTCAAGTTATAATCGATTATCAATGTATATCAAAATCGCTAACTCGTTGTAGTAAATGAAAATGTCAATTTCTATGTCTGGACACATTTGTTTGCAAAAAAATGCCGGTATGATGATAATAAATATACAATAATGTTAATTCAATTAAAACGATGAAGGATCGATTGCAGGTTACTTAAAGGACCTATACTCGTATTAAAATTTATTGCTCGTATTACAGACCACACCCAGTACATTCTACTACAATGAATTGTCTTGTTTTTTTCTATTTTGTACAAAATATGCGACTTTGCTAATCAATTATATCAGACTTTTAAAATTACTTTTATGAAACGATAAATAAAGTTGAAAAGTCTGTTGATTTATGTATTTGAAGGCGTTGACTCAGTAACATAAACTGTTTATAAACGATACACAAAAATGCCACGTTTCTAACTTGCGCATAGTGAAATGAAATGGTAGTCCAACATAATTTAAAAAAGTCATGAAAGTCATTTATTCATCCTAATACATAGGCACTTTTACAAGTCCTATACAAGTGATTATAGATTTTAGAGACATCAGACTAACGACTTGACGTACTCGTATTTTGCAGAGGCACGGAGTTTGCAGACCAAAACTGTCTTGCTCCGAGAGGTCAAAGAGTAATTTTAAGGCAGAACACTAGAGTCAAGTTTCTGTCCAACCTGTTTTTGTACTGTGGCCGAATCGCGCTGGATAATAATCGGCAGTGAAAACGGGCCAATCATTGAGCTTGGTTTGATTGCTCGGAGCAGAAATAAAGCGAGAAACACCCTGATAGTTACCGGCGTTTGCAGAATAAGCCATCAGGTTAAGGCTTATTTTAAATACGTTGGACTAATCTAATAAAACTGTAAATAAACCTTTAAATCGAACCAGAAACCTGATATTTAACTTCTACTTTACCCGGACATAAAAAGAACTTAACAATAAAATAACACATTATTGCAGATGACATAGATGTACGAGATAACTGTAAGAGATGTCTTTCAGACAACTATAATTGAACTCATAAAGATGAAATAAGAAACAAAAATTTGCGCATAGGCGTGACTCGAACCAGCAACTTCTAAACTGCTAACTGGGCTAAACGCTCTACCAATTGACCTTCCGTGCTGTCGGTCGAAACTTGCGAAAGTAGTGGTCTCTTGGATACGTCATTACGCATGACGTTTATTTTATCTTATTTCATCTTTATGAATATGAAATATGACATTGTGAGTGTTAAAAACATTCTAAACCATTATAATTGAACTGTTACTTTGAAAAGCTACATAACTTATCTCATTTCTGAGTAAGGTAAAACTAAGTTTTATCTTTTAATAGATAAATTTGCATACCGGGTTGAAATCAAGTGTTGTTTAAATAAGGTTATCGCACCGCAGTGGTTCAGTGGTGCCGGAAATGGTTCGCATTTCAAAACATACTTTCGACGATTAGCACCGCTGAACCACTGGCGAATAACCCCATTCAAAAACAGCACTTGGGCGATCGGTCCCGCAAACCAATAACCTTGTGGTGCAAAATGTCCCAATACCCGTAACTAAATGCTATTATTTCAGCAAATACCTGTATGGTATTCATATTCAAATCAATCAAAATCTTAAAATACAAATGTTAATAAAACGATACGAATAGTTTCGGTCCCATGACACTTCCTTGGACCAGTCCTCGCTTTCACTACTATCAAATACTAAAATTTTAGAACCGTCATTTTCTGTATCATATTTGTATGTTCTATTCCAAATTCTATTTATGTTCATAATTGCTGGTTTTCCATGGGGAACAACTTTGTCGAAAGCACAACCAAATTCGTTTAGGTTAACAAAATAATCACGTGCTTGAATTTATAATGCAATTTTGTGTAATTTTGAGGTTCTAATGTAGTTATCAAGTGTTTTGCGTCAAAGTTATGTTTAATGATGTTAAATGAGAGGCGCTCAACGAATTCGTTTACAAAATCATTAAAACTTGCAAATGTAGATAATCCGAAGGCTTTTTAAATGGTTTACTTTTTTGCACTAAATTGTATCTATCTCAATTGCCCAATTTACCTAGAAGCATGTATACAAATACGTGCGAACTTTCTTGCTGCCGCAGCGGTAAGAGGGTAGCACTTTAAAGCGTTGGCTGCGCCAAAGGTCCCGGGTTCGAACCCCGGGTCGGCCAAAAATATATAACTGAGTTTTCCTGTTCAGAAAGTCCAAGCGTAGCCCAAAGTTTGGAAGTTGGCGGTGTATTTCACCCCCGTGCCTCGGAAAAGCACATTAAGGCGTTGGCACGTCTGATCTCTCTCCGGTCCTGTCAGATGGCTGTCACATCGGGATATGAGAGTGAAAGGAATAGAGAGTGCACCTGTGTTTGCGCACACACTTGCACTATAAATGTCCCGTGCAGTCGCCTAGTCGTTGTGCCTGGCCACCGGAGTCGAAATCGGCTAGGGGACTTCTATCTTATACCGAAGCTTTTGTCTTGATTAATATAAATATTTAACTCATTTACCATTCTCATATAGGTCTTTGTATAAAAAATATTTTAGGTTTAATGATTTCTGGAATTAATGATATTCTTTCATTTAAATTATTTTATAAACTGACTTTCTTTCTCCTTCTTATAAATAAACTGTTTAATAAGTTTCTTTCAAGCAAGCTTATGTCGAATCTATAATATGCAAAATGCTATCGCAAAATATGCAAAAACGATGACTATGATCCGATTACATAGATGGGACATGTCCCTTTCAGGCTTTAACTAGGGTGACCAAACATAAAAAAATATTAGGGACACAAAGGAAACAGGAATAGAAGGAAAAAGGAAGAGAGGAAGACCAAGAATAAGCTATATAGCTGCATCTTAAGAAACTGTCGTATGATGAGACTGAATACCTATTTGTCATCATCCAGTAGGTAGAAGGGTATATTTATAATTAATTAATAGGTTTATTTGTGTCATCTTAGTAAGTTTATTGTAATTTGTTTACTAACATAGTTCTTTTTTATAGTCTGAAACACAGGTCCAACCTAGTTCAGACAAATACTATAATAAGACTCTAAGCTTAAGTCCTTTTTTTGTAACCATATATACCTTTTGTTTATTAATAAAATAAAAAATAATATGCATCAAATAAAGCAAAAGTTGAATTTTTCGTCGTATAAGGAGGTTAAAAGAATGGCGGAAGAGCGTACAGAACGGAAAAATTACTCCACTGACAAGAGCCTAGCTCTTAAATGAAATTATGAAAGGAAATAACGTTGAAATTAAAAAAAAAAATCTTTAAAGATATTTATGAATTATTAGTAGATATTTACCGTTTGTTTATGAATGTGATTAATATTGGTGGTGAAAGGACAGACAGACAGACTTGACGAAACTATAAGGGTTTTGTTTTTTGCCATTCGGCTACGGAACCCTAAAAATGGCACTTTGATTCTGTTGACACAGAACCTTTTTCTGCAACAATATTAAATTAAGGTCAGATATATCCACACCATCTGTTTCACCAAATATTTGCATTGGTTCAAATTAAATGTTTGTTAAAGGCTCGCGGTGTATTCTTTCTTCTCTTGAATTTACTTTTGTTACATGGAAAGCTTATTTAATTGTATTGACTCCTTTTACAGTTAAGGAAATTAATAAAGTATGAATCAGTGTACTTACTTTATAACATGATGTCTTCAGAACTCGGACCTTCAACTTTCTTGCTAACCGGGCCAAACCATGCGCAATTTTGGATTTCTTACATCTTTATGATTAGAAATTATGACACTGTGAGTGTTAAACACATTCTAAACCATTGAATAGCGAAGAGTTACCAATTTCCAAGTTGAATTTATTCTGTACTACTTGACCCACTGCTGTTGTAAAACAGTTTGGTGGATAGCGCAGACTTTACGCTTAATGACGTATCCATAAGAGACCAGAAATTTCAAATTGTCGGACCGACAGCATGGTTGCTCAATTGGAAGAGCGTTTGGCCCGGATAGCCAGAAAGTTGCAGGTTCCAGTCCCGCCCGTAAGCAATTTTGTTTTTTTATTTCATCTTTATCACCATTTCTTTCACTGCTGTCGATAATATCTTAATTAATGTCATCAATAACTTCACTTCCCTATCTGTAATTTATTTTATTAAAGATATAAATTGCCATAAGGCATTAAGTCATTTATGCCATTAAAAGTTCAATAAAGTTTAAATAAATAAATATAAAATATGACACTGTGAGTATTAAGAACATTCTAAACCAATATTTTATATTTTTTTAAATAATATTAATGAATAAAATTAACAAACTTCTCTAATTGATGATCTCAGTGTAAAACAGTTAATTGGTAAACAGAACATAACCGTGAGTTTTGTGTTTTTTTTTATATCAATATTTACTGTACTTGCAAAAAAAAACTTTAGTGGGACGTTTTTTCAAAATAAAAGCTATCAACTATCAGAACTGTTACCTTTAATAGTGTTTTTTTTTTTAAATACTGGCAACATAGCATTCAAGAATTTCTGAACAGACAAACTCAGGTACTTGGGCCCGACCCGGGGATCAAACCCGGGACCTCTGGCGCAGCCGTTGCTTTAAAGTGCGACCCTCTTACCGCTGCGCCACTGAGGCAGTTATTTCCGAAGACTCACCTATTTTTGAACTAGGGTCGGTTGATCCTGCAAATGCTGAATATTTGGTCACCGTACAAAAAGGGTTTTGTAATTCTATCAATTGTAGGTCGATTGTGAAATATTGTAATCCCCGACCTTTAGGCAAGGGTGGCAGTAAAAAGTAAGTACTTTAAGAAAGCCTATCAGTGACCCTTGTCAGTATAACTTCGGGGCGTTTGAGAAAAAGAATGAAATATATTTTTTGGCCATTCACAAAATTAATCATCCTACATTCATAAATGCTTAGTCAGTAGGAAAGGTTTGAAGTCACGCGTAATGATCTCTAAGAGACCAGAAATTTTGCGCGGTCGGACCGACGGCACGGTAGCTCAATTGGTACAGCGTTTGGCACGTAAGCCAAGAAGTTGCTGGTCCCACCCGTGCGCAAATTTCAGACTTGACTTGATTTGAAAACATTCTTAACCATTGGATAGCGATGCGTTGTCAATTTCTTAGTTGAATTTATAGTGTACCTAATGAATAACTACTTGGCCCGCTGTTGTATAAACAGACGGGTAGAGTGCGCTACCGTCACGCTTAATGACGGATCCCTAAGAGAGCCGAAATTTCGCGAAGTCGGATCGACAGCACGGTAGCTCAATTGGAAGAGCGTTTGGCCCGGTTAGCCAAGAAGTTACTGCTTCGAGTCCCGCCCGTACTCAAATTTTTGGTTTCTTTTTTCATTTTTAAGAATCTAAGGCCTGTTTTACTATCGCCAAATGAGTACTTACCAACAAATAATTCAAATTTGAAAACGTCATTCCGTATGGACCGATGGATAATTCTAGAGAGAACTTTACATAGTGAAACATGATAATATTACCTATAATATAGTCCCCCAATTTATCATTCAGTACTGGGCAGAACCTAGAAATGAAATCAATAGAAGCGAATGGGGGTGAAACCTCTACAACCTTCGTTAAAGATCTTAATTATAGGATGAAACACAACACTATTGGATAATAATTAATAGAGTATAAAGCAGTTGATGCTAGTTTGCAAGAACCTGTTATGAGTCAATAATTTCACATACAATGTACACGCTTTGTATTCAAATTTACAAGTTAAATGTGATTGTATGATTATTTTAAAATTTTAATCTGCTTTCATAAAACTGTGGTGTTTTTTTAAAGATTTTCAGATATTCCCATATTTAAATAAAAAAATTAACCGATTTAAATTAATAAATAATAATAAATATCCTTTGGACATTTCCACACATCGCCATCTAGCCCCAAAGTAAGCTACTCAAAGCTTGTGTTATGGGTGCCAGACAACGGATATAATACTTAAATACTTTTTTTTTGTAAATACATACATGATGTACATAGAAAACACCCAGACCAATACAAACAGACATGTTCATGCACACAAATGTTAGTATTGTGCGGGGATCGAACCCGCACCCGCTGCGTAGTAGGCGATTTCTCGACCACTACACCAGACGGGTCGTCAAATTAAACTTACACTATACTCTTAGTTATAATTTATCTGAATAAAATAAAATGAAATCATATTGATATGGATGGGTGTAGGTGTTTCTCTACGGGATCGAATCAGAAATGAGGAGATACGGAGAAAAACTAAGGTAACGGACATAACCTTAAGAATCAGTAAGCTCAGGAGGCAATGGGCAGGGCACATAGCGCGAAGAACTGATGGCCATTGGGGTAGGAAAGTTGTAGATTGGAGACCCTTCAACCAACGATGCAGCGTTGGACGTCCACCGACAATATGGACAGACGACCTTGTAAAGATTGCAGGATCATTAAATGGATGCAGACCGCTTGTGATCGGTTGCTGTGGAAAGCCGTGGGGGAGGCTTATGTTCAGCAGTGGACGTCCTTTGGCTGATGATGATGATATTGATATGACTTCTCGTTTTTGTGTTATCTGTGCACAAACATATAAACGGACAAAAATATAAACATACGTTCATTCAGACACTTACAGATCAACATACTCAAATAGCACCAAATTCCTACGAGAATACATACTTGTACATACACATTGAATAGGTAAACTCCTTTTATAATAATATAATAATAATATCCTTTGGACATTCCCACACATCGCCATCTAGTCCCAAAGTAAGCTACTCAAAGCTTGTGTGAGAATGGGTGCCAGACAACGGATAGAATACTTAAATACTTTTTTTTGCAAATACATACATGATATACATAGAAAACACCCAGACCAATACAAACAGACATGTTCATGCACACAAATGTTTGTATTGTGCGGGGATCGAACCCGCACCCGCTGCGTAGTAGGCGATTTCTCGACCACTACACCAGACGGGTCGTCATATGAGTCATATGCGTCGTTTTATGAGTCTGTAAAAAATGATCTACCGATTAAGTTTGAAGAATCGAATATTAATGCGAGAAATGCCTCAATTATACTTATTGGCTAAATCATGTTGGTTTTTAAGGTGTTGATGTCACTACGAGGATCCGGGTTCGATTCCCGGTCGGGCAAGTTATCAATTCTACAACGTAGAAATGATTTCTGATTTCCATAACACAAGTGCATAGCTACTTACTTCGGGATCAGAGCAATGTGTGTAATTGGTGTCCAGTATTTATTTATTTATTGGTTTATGCATATATCTTGTGCCGATTACATAATTGGGTTTCTGCATTGCATCTATTTTTTATTCGACACCAATCACATAAATTTCTCTGATCTCAAACTAAGTAGCTAATGCACTTGTGTTAAATCAGACCCAACGGTGGTACCACAACACCCAGATCCGTTACAATATAGAAAAATTGGTTTCTATATTGACCCGACCGGAAATCGAACCCGGGACCTCGGAGCGGCGACGCCTTGAAACCCAGCGTGCTTACTTACTACACCACGAAGGTCGTCAACATTGAAAGTTATAAAACACCCCTAATCAGTGTAATGCCCGGAATTTGACCTCAACTTAAACTAAATTAGTGGATGCCTTCACAGAATACCGAGCGGACACGCATGACGTCATTAGTGATTTGGCACTAGCGACGAGCTTATGTCGATATCGATAAAACATAATATCGATCAAAATATCCGCAAGCATATCGATAACAATAATGATTACTAGAACATACTCTTGGAAATAAATACTTTGTCTAAAAATGGTGTGGTCATATTTTTTGACATTCCAATGCTTAAATATTACTAGTGTTAGAATTATTGAGCCTTAATTTAGGAGGTTGGGGACCTGATGTGTTGTATAACAGATTGTCTCGATCCAAAACAAGCACCAGTCTTCACGTATCACCATTTATTTGAACTGTGCTGTCTGTATAAATTATATCATACTTTTTGTAAAGAAATAAATACTTTTTTATTTACCTAAATATCACTTTGTCCGTGTGACCATAAAAATCTTATTATTTGTTAACGTTCCACTAAAAGACTTCTTTTTCATTTTAATTCGTATACGTAATAGGTTTTGTAAACATATCAACAATTTTTTTTAAATATATTATCTTAAAAAAATATAACAAAAAAGATATGTGAGTAGTATTCTTCAGATAACACATTTAAGACCTTTTATTACCTAATAAAAGAGTGGAATTTTCTCTCATGTGCTTTAGTCAGCGTGCTATCAGCTGAGTCATATGAATTCCTGTCAGTGTTATGTCTATCTTGCTTGCACTGACCGAGAAAGCTGCGCGCTGAATATCACACCTATATCTTGTGTCAAAGGGCCTTAAGACCTGTTGCTAACGAGCTGACTTTTCACTGTGGGCGAATATGGGGGAGCCCGAATCGATGACGACCAAGAAATTGACAAATATGACACAATATTTCATTGAAATTACTTTGCTGTCACTACTTTCCGTAATATAAAAAAAATACTTGAAAAGGCAACTGTGTCAGACGAGGAATCGAACCCCGTGCCTTACTTTACTTACTTTTTGAGCGTATGCCTATTTCACTCGTCCACCGTCGTGTCATTAGCAAGCCTGTTGAATTTTGCAAGTGCTTTCTTTAACGCGTAGGCTGCGTAACCTCATCAATGTTGCGAGATTATTAAGTTTGTACAGTGACAAAACGATAAAATAACAAAAATATAATTAGTTTTCGTAATTTTTATGCGGAATGCTATCGATAAAAAGTAACTTACCGGTCACATCCCTAGTAGGCGCCGATATCGGATATCTCCGTCTCAGTTAAACACTCTACGTAATTATTGAGTTCGCAACGCCTGTCTTCCTCCTCGCGTAAGGCTTGTGCACATAACAAGCTATACTTGTTATGAAACATCATTTCTGAATTCTATAATAATGAGACTTTATTTTAACTGTCTTCAAAAAGGAGGTTCTCAGTTCGACATGTATGTATGTTTGTCCGCAAGAATCTCGCGTTCGGCTGGACCGATTTTGATGCGGTTTTCACTAAAGTATTTGTTACACTGAGGAGAAATTTTTGTTCAATCAAGTACATTGTAACTCGAACAATGACTAAATACGACGAAAAAAATTTTTTTTTCATTAAAATTGAACCTTTTCAAAAGCAAACACTAAAAGAACTGAAATAACGCGAGAAACAAACTCATTCGAAGTCGGTGCATGATGTGCGTACGTAGACTGCTGTTGTCCGTTAAGGTTTAAACCATGCACCGACTTCAAATGAGTTTGTTTCTCCTATTAGCGCTAATTTAGTCGTTCTAGTGTTTTTTTTAAAGCAGTTCATTTCAAAAATTACATGCGTGTGCGTGTGTGTGTGTCTGACTTTTTTTTAAAGCTGACATGTCCGTGATGCAACCTCTAAGAAAACCAGTAATAATCAATCTTAATATTGTATATTCTCTTCAAGAGATTTTTTAATTTTGTCATTGAATATTATCTCTTAGCGCGATGTGTTCCTCCAGCCTTATCTCGTTTAGGCACCTCATTACTTTCTCGCTGTACGGCAAAATTGGATATAGCCATCGATTCTTTTACAAAGCAATCGAAGTATTTTCCAATATTTTTCATCGTAAACCGGCTTTCATATTTCGCTATTCTAGGCACGTTCTTTAAGAATAAATACTTATATTTTTTACTTAGGCAAGACAAAAAAAAAAATGAGCCTTATAAGGAAGCTCAAAATCTCACAGCAAGTGATGGAGTGGGCTGTGCTCGGTGTTTCTCTACGGGATCGAATCAGAAATAATGAGATACGTAGAAGAACTAAGGTAACGGACATAGCCTTGAGAATCAGTAAGCTCAAGTGGCAATGGGCAGGGCACACAGCGTGAAAAACTGTAGATCCTTCGACTCAAGACGCAGCGTAGGACGTCCACCAACAAGATGGACAGACGACCTTGTAGAAATCGCAGGATCACACTGGATGCAGACCGCTTGTGATCGGTCGCTGTGGAAAGCCGTGGGGGAGGCCTATGTTCAGCAGTAGACGTCCTTTGGCTGAAAATGATGATGATGATGAGACAAAAAGAAAGCTTGTTCTTAAGAACGTTCGAGATCAAATACCTAGCCATCTCAATCTCAATAGCTTTCAATCTGAGCATTTAAGATTTTAATTAATGATTCTACAGTATACGAAGTTATCACCTGTTCTAAAATGCTTAAACTCAGAGATAACTAATCCAAAGTAATATTCGCTAATACATGTATGTCAAAATCGCTGACTCGTTGTAGTAAATGACAATTTCAAGTTTTATAACAGATGACTTGACACGATTTTTTGCGATACATTGCTGGTTCGATGAATTTTGTTAGAAAAAAACAGCACATTTATTTTACATTTAAAAAAATAAAACCATTCAAAATCTATCACTGGTTACTTAGAAAAAGCCTATATTTTAAATTTTACTCTTATTACAGGCATATGATAAAATTATCAGTTTTCAGGAGCTCAACCCAGAAAAAAGTCATGAAACCAAACCTGCAAAATGTCAAATGTATCACACAAAAAGTGACCACCATCAAGTAACTATACAACTCTGTCAACTATAAAACCACGCAAAGTGCCATTTAAAAAATGTTGTAGTTACCTATAATTATATTTTTTTTGTGTAGTGTTTTATCGCTATACAAAATTAATTATATCAAATGCAAAACAACTGTGTCAGACGAGGAATCGAACCCCGTGTCTTACGCTATCCGGGCGTATGCCTATGCCACTAGCATTTTATATAAATAAGTTTGTATAGTGTCAAAAAACTATTTAAACAAAATTAATTATTAATTGTCTTCCTTCATCTTAACCGATTGTTGAATATTTGTAATAATGAGAGCATAACTTGGACGAATATACCACTGGACGCGCAATGGCGGGCCATTTCGCTTGTGCCCCCCTGAGCTACGAAGCGGGCTTTTTGGCCTCACTTACAGTGACGTCTTGTCAGTATGGTGACAGAGCTCAGTGAGAAACATTGTCGGAAAAAATGGGTAAATGTGCCATATTTTTGTATGAAAATTATAGCGGCCACACAAAGAATATTTCTTTTTATCCGTGACTAACTTTTTATCCCATTAGAGTTGTTATTTTTTCTTCAAAAAAGTAAAATGTGTTTTCCAAGAGAAACGTTACATTGCCATTGAAAAAGTAGTGGTCAGTTACTACAAAATCAACAAGATAACGTATACTTAATACGGTAGGATTGTCGTATGTTCATTATTCGTTCCCTTGTCAGTTTAGTATTAATTGTGCTTGACAATTGTCGATAAATCATATCGATAAACATACTATTATAAAATTATTAAAATTAATACTTTTAAAATAAAATGATAAATCCTTAAAATGTTTGACTCGAGAGTAGATTAAGATAATCTTAAAAATACAAGTTTGCTTTAAAATTTTAAACTTCGTATTTTATGTCAATACATCCTAAAAATATAATTTCAGATTTCCTGTGGATCCATTAAGTAATATAAAGTGGGTCGAAGGGAGACTAAATGGATCCCCACAAAACATCACCGAATATGTGGTATCCATTTAACACCAGTGTGATTTAATGTCAACGCAAAATCTGCTGCTTAATTATCCCACAAGAGGATTTAAATGGTGCTGGGCTGTATGTACTTATGGGCGGTTTCAAAATGTCTTAGGAAGTTCTAGTTAGGGTTACTTGCCAGATCGTTCATATAAACGTTCTATGTTTCAGTTGTTCATGCGATGGTTGGTGCATTAAACATGTCCATAATGTAATTTATTGTTTTGGTGATGAAAATTATATGTCTTTTTACAAAAGATTCGTTCATTCATTCGTTCAACACATAGCGATAAAAAAATATCGACACTTTCATGCACTAAATGTCAGAAATTGACACGACAAGCTCCCCCCGCCCCGCAGAAAGTGGCTTATGATGTTTTCATACATTCGCACTTGCGTTTCTTATCCAGTGGTTAATTCATCCAAGGAGCAATCTCGCAACATTGATGACGTCACGCAGCCTACACGTTAATCCGGATGTTCCTTCTGTTCCTTAAAAGACACAGCTGAGTTTTTAGAAATGACATGTAGTTTTATCAAAGAGCTGACTATTTATCAGTTTTATGTGTGTTTCCATATAAAGTTAGGCAAAAAAAAAATAACTGTTCTAAGTTCTTAATACATTAACCAACATATTTATTAAAAATATGATCTTTTGAAAATATCCTATAACTACGTAATAACTTATTTAAAATAAACAAGTAACAAAACTTGGCACATAGTACCATATGTATCTAAGACATATTTTTTCCGGAATATCTGGGTTAAAGAAAGTACTTGTAAAATTCAACAGGCTTGCCAATGTGTCGGTGGCCGAGTGGCATAGGCATACGCCCGGATAGCGTAAGACACGGGGTTCGATTCCTCGTCTGACACAGTTGCTTTTTTCAAGTACATTTTATGCGGTTACTATTACCCTTCCTACTACCTACCTATGTTTACTATTTTTTAAACAATTAAGCTTTGATAGTTATTTGTAATAAAGGAGAAAAAAATCTAGTATATTAACTTTTTAGCTATAATTTGCAACTTTTAAACATCACCCAGCAGAATGACCATGGAAAAAATAACTAATGAAACCGTACCGTCAGAGGAAGGTTCCATAGGCCTTTGTCGTTGTTAAGTCGCTCAAAATTTAATTTGCACCAGTCATCCTTCACGCGCGTAATATCCCTGGAAAACGAATAAAATTGGGTCCCTTTTCGCTTATCTAAAAACGGTTAAAGATAATACTTCTTACAAATTGCACCTCAAAAGGAATAGAACCCCGTGTGTTGTCTCGTCTGTTACACAACCAAAACTGCTTTTTACAAGTGCAATTTTTATTTAGTTTGTTTAGTGACAAAACACTATAAAAACAAAAAACTGGCTAAGTGCGAGTCGGACTCGCGCACTGAGGGTTCCGTGCCATCTTTAACTGAATTACGAATCCACTTACTGCTGCTAAGTAAAATACCACAATAGTTTGTCGACTGCAAATATAACTTTGTTTTTCATAGTGTTTGTATGAAGTACAAAGTTATGTTTGCGGTTGTTGAAAATGTGCTATATCTCTAAAACTACTAGTTCGATCTCGTCCAAACCAATTTTCGTTGAAAGTTTTAATTTAGATCTACATTATATATTTTTTTCAAAATTTACACTTGCTTGGTTTAGAAGTTAGATGGGGGGACGCCCATTTTACCACTTTGGAAGCGTCTAGCTATGAAACGTTAGACTTTAAAAGAAAATAGTTTTAGGAACCTCAATGTCATTTTAAATGACCTATCTATTGACACCCCAGACGCATACGTTTGACAAAAAAAATTTTTTTTTGGTTTTAGTTTCATGTATGGGAGCCCCTCCTTAAATGTCATTATTTTTTATTTTTTGTATGAGAATCGGTAAGGTTCCTTTTTTTGCCATTCGGCTACGGAACCCTAATAATGTATTTGGTGCGTTATCTAGAGAAACTCAGAGTTATTAATTGCAACCATTTAATTGAATTTTGAGTGAAACGCCTGTTTGTTTTGTCAACACTGCGATAACTGATCGGATCCGAAAAATGGTCTCTGACTATGGGTCTTACAAAGTAGCTCAAAATCTCACAGCGAGCGATGGAAAGGATCAATTCAGAAATGGGTGATAGGTACGGAAAGAGCTAAGGTAACGGACAGCCCTAATCAGTAAGCTCAAGTGGCAATGGGCTGAGCACATAGCCCGAAGAACTGAAGACCTTTCGACCAAAGACGTGGCGTAGGACGTCCACCGAAAAGATGGACAGTCGACTTTGTAAAGATCGCAGGACCAAACTGAATTCAGATCGCTTGTGATCGGTCGTTGTGGAAGACCGTGGGGAAGGCCTATGTTCATTAGCGGACGTCCTTTCGCTGATAATGATGATGATGATGTCGAAAACTGAACGTAACAGAACCATCAGCGCAGAT
Source organism: Pyrausta purpuralis (assembly GCA_963924145.1). Lineage (NCBI taxonomy): Eukaryota > Metazoa > Arthropoda > Insecta > Lepidoptera > Crambidae > Pyrausta > Pyrausta purpuralis. The sequence continues at coordinate 7,189,453 of OZ001672.1, forward strand.
CAAATTTGCCCCTGTGTGCCAAAATGTTTACACGGAATGGTATGAAAAAATATTGGTCTGTGTCTGAATTTTTTACAATTAAATCGCCGCATCAATGTTCATTAATACGTTTAAAAATCGTGCGAATAAACATTGTAAAGTGTCATAAATATTATTTGGTTAATGGATGTCGCTGAAGGAAAATCACTACAAAACAAGTCCTTTTTCTTTTCAAACTGAAATCACCAAAAATCCTACGGATCCCCATTCTTAATTTATTAACACCCTTATCAAGTATTAAAGCTTCCGTCTCGTCCTGCACATATTTCAATTACCTTGGACTGTCGGTGGATTATCCCGTGATGCTAATATAACGGTCCCCGTTCCAATCCTGGGTGGGACAACGGGAATTATGATTAATTGTAAAAAGTAATAAAAAAATGTCACATTAATGGTTACCTACGGTTTCAAAAAGCGACCCAGGCCCGATTTTACCAACTGCAGATAAGGAACAATGGTCAAATAATTCGAAACGTCTAATTTGAAAAAGTCACCTGTTTGTCAGTAATCATCTATGTAAATGTCATTTTAAAATCGGTCGTTTTATACTTATTCATTCGGATTGAGTCTTGTATGACGTTGTTAAAATCAGCCCTCAGTGTTGATTTTACGCCACTTTCAAACGAAGGATCGGTTGGGCACACGATACAAAATCGGCCGTCAATGAAAACAAAAGACGAAGCGAAGGGTAAGCGAAGGGTTTTAACCGACTTCAAAAATCACCGGTTATCAATTCGCCTGTACGTTTTTTTTTGTATCTATGTTACCTCATATCTCAGTCATTTGTCGACCGATTCAAAAAAAAAATCGCTACCCTAGAGGGTATACCTTCTTGTTGGTCAAATTTTTGCCAATTTGGGATCTGATGATAGGATCTTAGTGTTATCGAGGGAAACCCTCAAATTTTAAAGGCTCATATTATAGTGTTTTTTTACTAGAATCTTAATGTTGACGTGTTCTTACGTCTGATACTCAACATCTTGTGGGGCTGATCTCATGGTAAAACTCCTAACGCTTATAAGTTTAGTTAAAATGACAGAACTTATGATAGGTAACTTATACCTTCTTAAAGAAAAGAGTCATAAGGTGCTATTTCCCCACTTCCTAACCTCTCCTGTAATTACTAAAAATAAAGAAATAAAATGGACTTTTAAAAAAAAAACGACTTCTAAACCAAAATGCACAAGTCTTAAATAAACTCTTGACCCTTGCCGTCACTTTGACCACCAAGCATCAACTATCAGAGCATCGACTCCAAAAAGAAATTGTCTGCCTAAAATGGCTTAATTTTTTTTCAAAGGTCAAGAGTTTATTTAAGACTTGTTAGTCTATTTTGGTTTTGAAGTCGGTTTTTACTTTTTTATAGCTCTCAAAGGGAGCAGTGACTTCTATAGTATCTATTCACTCAAATTACTTATTAAAAGCCGACATTCTTACGCAAACCGTACTATATTGTGTAATTCATAACATAGATATCTTTACCGGAAGCTTCCCATCCGCCATATTTCATTATTCTGAAAAAGGTTTTATCTTCAATCTGAAAAATGTACAATACTTTATTACCGTAGCAAATGTAAACATAAGCAGTAGGTTGGATGCGTACTATCATATTGTGAACTGAAAACCGGCCAAGTGCGAGTCGGACTCGCGCACTGAAGGTTCCGTGCCAACTTTTATTGAATAAGGGAATCCACTTACTTCCACCACAATATTTTAGTGTCAGCAAATATAACTTTGTTTTTCATAGTTTTGTATAAAGAACAATGTTATGTTTGCGGTTGTTGAAAATGTGCTATATCTGAAAAACTTCTCGTTCGATCCCGTTTAAACCATTTTTTGTTGAAAGTATTTGTTGACCGCCGGCAAAGTAGTCAGGAGCCTGCGCTACCCGCTACATCAAACGCTTCATCAATAATAATAGAAGAAGCCTTCTCTGTTTGGCAGAGAGTTCAACTCTTTTGCTGTGCTAATTTAATTTAATTTTTATATTTAGATCCACTGATTCAAAGGCATGCCTTTGTAAGTTAATTTTCATTTATGCTAAGTATCAACTTTATGAGGTGCTCGTAGCGCAATGGTAGCAGCGCTTTGGTAGTGATACCAAAGTTAAGCAGCCTACGGCGCGGTCGTGTTTGGATGGGTGACCATTCCGACCATATAAGTGACGTACATCACGAGCATCTCCGTGCTTCGGTAGGCACGTTAAGCCGTTGCAGCCGGATAAGATTGGTTGATATCAGTCGTTAAGCCTAGTCAGAGGCCTTATGGGCGGCTTGAAAACATGAGACAGCAGGGCTAGTCGCTTTCCTTGCAAACACTCCTCGACCAACCCGCACTGAGCCCGCGTGGTCGAGTATAGCTCGAACTACCTAATGGATGAGGTAAGGCCTTTGCCCAGCAGTGGGACGTTACAGGCTAACTTTACTTTTTTTAAACTATTGCATAACTTCTATCGCGGGACTTAATTCAGTAACGAAAATAACCTAACACCCCCCACTCCGACCGGCACAGCGGTGATACTTTTTAGTTTTTCTATCTATCGATGAATAGCAGAACTTCAATTCAATGACTTCTTGTAATATCACGCTTGTCTCTTTAGTTCAGCAACCCGCCTTAAGGTTGCATTGGTTGTATAAATAAAATAAAAAAATAATTATAATTGCAAAAGTTGATAAAAAAATTACCCCGGCAGTCTCGGAGTGCCACACGTCTTTTTTTTACAGAAGCTACCGCTTTATAATTTACTGTGGCTGTGGTTTACTTCAGTAATCTATTAGCTTTTGTTTGCGGTTTCCATTGTTTTGTAAAGTTTCAGCTAAAATGTACAGAAGTTACCTCACTGTTTTGTGCGGGAGTTTCATTTTGTTTTACCCGATTGCGGATTAGATGGTGGAGTTATGGTTTTTGAAATACTCGATTTGAGTAACCTGTAAAGTATTTAATAGATACATTTACCCCAAAACAATTTTTAGATACATGGAAACCTATTTTTGACAAAAAACTTCTTATTTGCCAAAACGGCCTTGGTGGCGCAGTGGTTAAAAAGGTCGCACTTTAAAGCGACGCCTGCGCCAGAGGTCCCGGGTTTTACCCCCGGGTCGGGCCCAAAAATATGTACCTGAGGTTTTCTGGATAGGTTGGAGTTTGGAAGTTGGCGGCTTTTCGCCACCGTGGCTCGGTGCGAACGTAAAGCCGTTGGTCGTGCTGATGTCGTGTCAGATTGCTGTCCATTATGAGAGTGACAGGAATAGTGCACCTGTGTAGTAGAGAGTGCACCTGTGTTCGCGCACACACTTGTGCACAACAATATGTTATTGTTTGCCAACATAATTCATTCTAGGTGCGATTTAATGAATATGTTACAGCTAATAGCCGAAGTGCGGCTACACCTAGTTTAAGCCGGCTACAATACAATGACTTCTTGTAATATCACGCTTGTCTCTTTAGTTCAGCAACCCGCCTTAAGGTTGCATTGGTTGTATAAATAAAATAAAAAAATAATTCATTATATTGAAGGCTAAATCTAGTTGTAACCGAAGATAAGTAGGATACACCTAAGATTAACCGCATGTGGCGGGCTGCACCTAGTTGTAGCCGGCTTAAACTAGGTGTAGCCGCACTTCGGCTATTAGCCGTAACAAATATATACAAATATATTGCACCTGTTTGTTGAGATGCTGGCGCCATCTTTCTACTATTTTAGAGAGAACTGAGTCGCCACGATATTGCATTAATTCACATTTTGTTTTATTACAATTAAATTGAATTATATTCTTCTATCTAATTTGTTTAATTAGATCCTTTATTTAATGTCTATTTTGTCCGTACCCACTAAGGCTTTCGCCAAATCAACGTCGACGTCGTGGTATGAGTTCTGCTGCTGCCACGACCAATGCTGAGCGAATGCCTTGTCGGCCTCAGTGTACTTACCTAATTTAACTGGCTCGGTGGCGCAGCGGTATGAGGGTCGCACTTTTAAGCGACGGCTGCGCCAGAGGTCCCGGGTTCGATCCACGGGTCGGGCCAAAAATATATACCTGAGTTTTTCTGTTCAGAAGTTCTTAGGTTAGCCCGGAGTTTGGAAGTTGGCGTTGTTTTTGGTCGTGTCAGATTGCTGTCCTATCGGGCTATTTGAGTGAGAGGAATAGAGAGTGCACCTGTGTTTGCGCACACACTTGTGAACTATAATATATCCCGCTCAGTCGGTTAGTCATTGTGACTGACCACCATCGTAATCGGCTAGGGGGTACCTATTACTTACCTAATTTTAGTCAAATAGTCTTTGTCTTAAACTCTTATCCATTAATTTAACACAACGTTCATTATCCATAAAGATGAAATAAGAAACCAAAAATATGCGCACGGGCGGGACTTGAACCAGCATCTGCTCTGCTAACCGGGCTAAACGCTCTACCAATTGAGCTACCGTGGTTTGTACCGTACCACAAATTTCGCAAGGTCGGACAGACAGCACGGTAGCTCAATTGGAAGAGGGTTTGGCTTGCTTAGCCGAGAAGTTGCTGGTTCAAGTCCCGCCCGTGCGCAAATTGTTGGTTGCTTATTTCATCTTTATGAATATAAAATATCACGCTGTGAATATTAAAAACATTCTAAAAACAACGTTTAATGTAAATTATTTTTTGGTCTTATAAATTCATTTGCTTTTTTTCTAATTGAGTAGCAATTTAGCGGGTCTTCACTTATAACTAGACAACTAAGTTCAGTTTATCATCCCCAGGTGTCAGCGTGGGTGACAGAGCTGGTGCTGTCACAACAGACTCTCGAGGAGCGGAAGGTGGCCCTGGCCTGCGTCTTGCGGGTAGCCCTGACTTGCTGGAACATTGGCAACTTTAACGGCGCCATGGAAATTGTTGCTGGTCTCAAGTGAGTACATTAACAATTAGAAATGATAGGTTTATTTAACAAATCATAGTGTGTCTTCATATTACGAAGTCATAGCTAACGGTCTCTGCACTAAGTGTTATCTTTGAAATGTAGTGGCAGTTGGTATGTTAACTTGCAGCTATATCAATAATCTATACTTAAGTTATAAAATAGAAGAGTTTGTTCGTTTGTTTGAACGCGCTAATCTCAAGAAAAACTGGACCGATTTGAAATAATATTTTTGTGCTGGATAGCTTATTTATCAAGGGAGGCTTTAGGCTATAAAACATCATGCTGCGACGGAAAGGGAGGAATCAAACTCAAAACGCGCGGACGCATTTGCGGAGTACCGCTAGTCAATTATAAAGCCGAAGAGTTTGTTTGTTTGATCGCGCTAATCTCAGAAACAACTTAACCAATTTGAAAAAATATTTTTATGTCAGATAGTCGATTTATCGAGAAAGGCTTTAAGCTATATAGCATCAAGACACAACTCATAAGTCCAGCGCCGCAACGAAAAGTGTTGCGAAAACGGGGGAAAAATATTCCTTTTGAGAATTGCAAAACCGTTTAAGTTACACAACAATCACGTATGACGAAATTATTCTGCATTACAGTTCTACTTTCACTACAACCTTTTTAATGTTAATAAATTTGTTTAAATAGTGCACTATTTTCGAAGGTGTTTTATACATAGGGGTATTGATTCTTATCAAAATAAATACATTCATCATCACGAGCTTTTCATTTTGAACAAAGTTTCCCTTCACATCATTTGATTTCAAATTATTTATTTGCAATAAATAGGGTTGGTAATAGTACATTATGATACAAGTGTGCTAAGTTGACCATTATATACAAGGCGATATTGTGTGCGCACGAGCGAAAGCGAGTGCGCCATAAGAAAGCCGCGTATATAATGGTCACAAGCACACGTGTTTCATACGACGTTTTTCAACACACTTGCGAGGAAAAAACAAGACTCTTCATTTACTAAGTTTTTAATTATTAAAACCAAAACTGATGGCAAAAACTTTCGCACGCGTTTATCGCCTTGTTACGTATGTCCGGCGGAGTTAATAATAGGTTTTCTTCATTTTCTTTACTTGAAGTAGACATTTTCATTAATATTAAACTTCATAATTAATCCAAACTTCGTCACAGCCGACAATTATTATTTACGAAAAATACCGATGCGCGCGCAAGGCTTAGACGCGAACTAAATCGGCCAAAAGCCAAGATTAAAAATGTAATAATTCGTGTTTAAAACACAAATCACAGAAAATTTTAAATGAATTTGAGCTATTTTTTAGTAATAAATCTGGATTTACCATTTATTGAAATACATATGTAGATACTGTTATTTTTCGCATAAATACTGTTTGTTGCTAAAATAAAAGTATTGCATAACCCGACTAAATTAAATCGCTTCTTCTTCTCACTTACGACTTGGTACTAGGGTACAAATGTAAATTGGTCGGGTCAATAAACTAAAAGCACTAGTGCAATAATATAATGAAAAAGCACGCGTGTTTAATATCTATGATTATGAGCCAAAAATCGGTGGAATAAAAACGTCGTTTTGAGCAAGTGTGTTGAAAAATTTTATTATAATACAGTATATGCGGCTTACATACCTATTCAGCCGTTAAGTACAGCATGAAATTAAATATATTACAAAATAGTTAGTTACAAATGATTTTAGATTTAAACATGTCAACAGGATAATTAATATTACAATTCAATTTAACAAAAGTCAATAAATTATGGCGATTTACAATAAATTATAGTCATTCTGGAATTCCTTCTCGTAGCATTTCTTTAACAGCCAGTAGTAGCTGGTAAACTTTAAGACTTTTGTTGATACCTCGTCATATCCACAAGAGTTAGAGTTATTAAGTGACTAAATATTTTTGTGGTCTCTGAATTGTGTGACCGCGGGTGGGGTGCTTGAATAATAAACACGTAGTATGAATCTTCAGGTCCTTCTCTAATAGATTTATTCCAACAAAATAGTACAAAGATAAGGCACAAAGTCAGAGAAAGTACAAATAGAGGCTATATTCTGGCATGAAACTCGCTTTTATACAAGTCTACGAACAACATCTGTTTCCATATCTGAATATTTCCTATAATATTTAGTTGTAGGGATAAACAATCTGCTAATTAAATATATAAATTCATTTATTATTTAGTTATTAATTATACTGAATTTAGTTAGCCTTTTAGATTATTATTTTAATAGTTACAATATTTAAAATAAATCTCACCTCCACTAACCAATCAGAGTAAACGTCCTTTGGCGCCTAAATGAACATTTGTTATACGGCAGATATAAAAATCTAATAAGTGTCCCAATAATCTTTGAATAATTAATATGCAATTAATAAAATACTTAAACTATTAACTTCACGTTTTTTTTTTCATCAAGAATACAATTATATTAACAATTAACTAAAAAGATTTAAATTAACTAAAACAAAACTTAACTAATATGTACAAAGTGTAAACAAAATAAAATGAAACTATAAATAAACTAACCTAACCCCGTATCACATCGGTGAAACTTGTACCAAGAAGGCTGGCAGCATTACCCCGTTGAATAGCCATACTTATGCGTTGGCCAAGGTAGCTGCCAGCCCTATTGTCACCAGTAACACTAATTAAACGAGTGGACAACTCGGCGAACAGTTTTTTTGCCTCAGGGCCCCAGGGACCTAAAGTCTCAACTCCAAAAGGAGCAAAACGGTAACAACTGTCCAGGGAAGAGTATTTTCTTTTTTTAAAAGACTCCGCCATGGCAGCCGCTGCACCTGCACCTCTGGAGGTTCAGCAGACGTGAGAAGGAGCCAGAGTGTCTACACAGATTGCATCCCAGACCAGAGCACGACCATTACTCCAAGGGATGATAGTCATCCCATCAGGTCTTCTACCATCGTCCCGGCAAATTCCCAAGGGTTCCAAAACAGCCGGAACTCTAGCAGAAGTAAAAGCCCTATGGAGAATGTCGTTGAGATTAGCATGGCGAGGAATGCGACCTGCACTTTGAACACATGATAGACCGTGTAAGCCGAGATTGTCCACAACAGTACCACAGCGGCAGTAGTGGGGATGTGTGATTCGGGTACCTAATCGCAGGCATGAAATTAAACATAGGGAAGTATTGTCTAAAACGGAACCAATGTTGGAAGAAGGTTGCATGTGTAGCCATAACCCAGACTCTCTTTCAGCCACAGCGATGAGACGAGCACGCTCTGTCACACTAGAGCTCGAATCAAGCAAAGAGTCGTATACCTGCTTACAAAGCGGCTCGTCCCATTGTCTCTGAGATTTTATTAGAATAGGTGGTTCAGAGGAACAAACATTCCCCCAAGCATTTCTTGCTTCTGCCAAGCACGCAACCTCAGCATCGCGAAGCGACGAATTTAAAATTTGACGGAAGAGGTCAATCGTGCTATAGGCAGAAGAGAGAAAAGCAGGGAGCGAAACACTGGAAATTTTGCGAGTGCCTAACCCTCCAAACCTGATAGGAAGAGAAGCCTGAGACCAGGCTCGCTCGTCTAAAGGGCAATTTAAGATTTGGCACAGTAAATATTGAATAGAATTATCCAGAAGTTTTAAGTTATTGCTGAACTTCCACATAGGGGAGCAGCGTAAATAATATTTAAATTTTGGAACAAATGTGCAGTATCTAATAAGAGTTAAGGCCATGTGGGAGTTAATACTCAATAGTTTATTGAAAGAATTTTGAAATTTAGAATTTTTATCCAAAATAAAATCTGGGATACCTTCATCGAAGATGGGAGCACCAAGAAGGCGAAGAGATTTTTTAGTTTGTATAATGATGTTCGGTGCCAAAAAAGAAAATTTGGAAATTATATCGTGTTTTGATTCTTGGCGAACGTGGTCAGAGATGAATAACTCACATTTTGAAAAATTTAAATCTAAACCAATTTCCTTAAAGTTTTGAATCAATGAGGACAAATCGTCGTAAACAGACGAGACTGGGCCAGCCATGGTTCCATCGTCCAGATACCAAAGATTTAATTTAGAATTTAGAGAGGATATGATAGGATGAATAGCTAAACTAAAAAGAGCTGGTCCGAGAGGATCGCCTTGCTGGCAGCCGACTGACGAAAGTAAAAGATTTTTTTTGTAGACTAATTTAGACGGTTTTCCATAACTTTGCCAAACATATTTGTATATAGGTAGTGATAACTTTTTTACCTGAGTCAGCAGAGCTCCTCTGTCGACTGAATTGAAAGCATTTTTAACATCCACTTTCAAAAGCACTTCTCCACCATTATTAAACAGAAATGTTCGCACTGAGTGAACGGCTGCTTCGCATCCACCCCTTGTACCAAAACCGAGCTGTGTGTAGCTGTAGTAGCTGAAAACATTGAGGCAACGACGGAATCAGCAGGCGGACACAAATTTTAGAAGCTAAGCGACGTAATGCAGAACCGATTGCGATTGGTCGGATGCCACCATCTTTTTTTTTAAAGCTATTAAATTTGCACCATATAAAATGTACGTGATTCCATCGAAGACACAACCAGAAAGCATCAGGTTAATAAGAGAGGTCAAATTATTCAGAAGTTGACATGAGGCAATACCTGTGTCAACTGTCAGAAGATCTTTTAAATGTTGCGGTGTAAGACCATCTAGACCTCCGGCAGAACCATTTTTAAAAGAAAATACGGCAGACTGTATATCTTTACAATTAGTGGTAGGAAACGGGTCAGAACATCAGGAAAGTGAAGCGAAGCAGGTGAAAGTGGATGTTTTGAAGAAAGAGCGGAGAGAGTATCTGGGTTATCTGGAGCAAAAACATCACTTGAAAATAAAAGTTGGGCGGCGCCCTTAATGTCGCCATCGTTGATTTTACCTTCAACTCTTTGGAAGCGACTCTGATTAGATAGCTTCTTAGGTGATCGTGTAGTTGAAGCAGGAAAGGTGAAGGGGGTGGAATTTAAACAGTTATTTTTATTTTTTTGGGATAGGGAAGTTTCGTTTAACTCATGTCTGCGATCAATAAACAAAATACGGTAGCATGTGAGCAACTGTTCCCAGCTGCTATAGTCGTTTTTGTTTAGTACCTGAGAAATGCACTGCGAGAGCGCCCGAGATACCGCCGGACGAGCACCACGAGGAATCCTTTTTACAAGCGGGCGGCTGGCTTTTAAAGTACTCAGTTTCTCCCACAGTGGCAAATCTGAGGACGGTGACGAAGGGGTATTATTAGGCACATTGTCTGTAGAAGCTACTGCTGGAGCATCTTTGTGGCAACGGCTACGATGAATACTCAGGCCTCTGGAGCCTTTAAAAAAGCGAGGCTGGGAACAGAGCTCACAAGGAACTAAACTTTGTAAGCTCATTAAAAATTAAAAAACAAATACCTAAACTAATAAATAACAAAAACTTACACAAATATACAAAAAACAAACACAATTATTTACAAAATAAATAAATGTCATAACACAGCACAAAACAACGCAGCGGAAGGGCGTTGCTAGGCGACAATAAAATCACGCCATTTCATTGGCTAGCAGCATGGATTTTACTTGACATGCAGCAGAGATGACAGTGTCTTATTGGGCAGCATGCGCCTGCTGGCGCCTGCTAAGGTAGGCAACCGTTGCTAAGGTTATGCCGCCCTTAGCAACCAGAAATATGTGTCATATCCGATCAGCTGATTTAAAATCACAACAAACAGTATTGTGTCAATTATGAAGACTTGCTTGACTTGAAGGTCGGTGTCGCAGAAGTACATCTTTGGAGCTGTAGAGTCTGCTCACAATTCCCTCATCTGCGAATCGACGAACAGTATTTTTTTACATCCGGACCTGTATTTACAGACTGTGTTGGTGATGACAGCTCAACAACATCGTTAATAGATAATAATTAAATACTTAATAATTAAATCATCTAAAGATTTATGCAAGTTATTCTTGGGTATATCATAGCCGAATGACATTCAACACGGTGGACACTTTCGACATTTACGTTAATCATAATATTTCAAATCTAGACAGGTATATTAATTGTAATATATTGAACATATTATGACGAAAATAATGTGTAATTTAGTGAATACAATGGGGTCACATAAGTTACACGCAGTGAGTATGTGTTTTAGTGCTGAAGTATACTATTACAGAACTAAGTAAATATGTGGGGCAGACTAGGATCGGGAGTCGAGTCGTGTAACAAATGGTTACCGGTTGGAGAAAGAGCGAATGCGATACATTTTTAACCGTCGATAGTATATTTCGCTTCTTCTCTGTTTCATATGTGTACCTACCATCTGTCAAGTTTGTGTAATAATCATTAAATACTTCGGCTATTTATTGAAATCGAATATCGAATGTAATTGTACATTCGATATTATTTATTTTATTCTCGTATTTAATTACTGTTATGTCATGGTGGGAAGATCCACTTTCTGTTTCGTCTTTAACAAGTTTCCACGAAGCTTTACAGATATTTTTACTTCGCTGGATATACTTATAATTGCAATTATTTTTTGGGCTTAAAGAAAGCACTTTTTAAGTAATTTAGAGTATTTTATTTTAAATAGGCTTCTTTATTCGGAGCGTTTGTTTATTTAAAGTACCCAAAGCGTATGTCCTTTTTGTTTTTATGCATACTTTTAAACCCTGGTTATTCATTTCAGTTTTAAGGGTTTATTGTTATTCTACACCTTTTCCTTGGGAAAACAAGATTTATAAATTGTGCAAAAGGTATCATACTCGTAAAGTAATCAAATGCTACATTTATGTTTTCCATGTTGAAATGAATCATTCTGGAGAGAAAATGGTTTATATAAGTCTAATATAAGGGTAGTCCTTGAGATCATATTTAATTAATATGTAATGATCTATGAAATGTTATGAAAACACTTTAGTTTTTATCCAATTTTTGATTTATCGGGACATTACGCGCAGGAAAGGTACGAACTGGGACGCGTCCTCAGGCCCCTGAAAATCGGGACGTTCCGCGAAAATCGGGACACCTGGCAACACTACCTTGCTCCAACATGGCCCCTATTTATTGCTCAGTCAAGCGAATCTGCTGAGGTTTTCATGCAGACATCAGAATCAGTCAAGAACAAAAAATGCAAGGAGACGGAAGAAAAAGAAGACCAAAGTACTGCCAGTAGGGGTTTCTTTCGGCCTTCAGCTTTTGTAGACTGTAGGCCGGCGGAAACTACTTGCTGGCTGTACTTGCTACAGCAGTGGAGAAGAAGAAGAATGGTGCAGAAAAAGAAGATGAAAAAATTCAAGGTATTAAAAGGTTTATTCTAATAGAGGAAATAAGAAACCAAAACTTTGCGCGCGAGCGGGACTCGAACCAGTAACTTCTTAGCTAACCGGGCCACCAATCTACTAATTAAGCTACCGTGCGGTCGGTCGTCATCTACCTGTATGTTTACGTAACAGTGGTGGCCCACTGTATTCATTACAGAATAAATTCAACGTGGACTTTGATAACGCTTCGCTATCCAATAGTTTAGTTGTTGATGATGTTTTGAACACTCAGTGTCATATTTTATATTCTCAAAGATGAAAATAATTCGGTAATGAATAACTACTTGGCCTGCTGATGCATAAACAGACGGGTAGATGGCGCTACCGTCAAGCGTAATGAAGTTTCTGGTTCGAGTCCCGCCCGTGCGTAAAATTTTAGTTACTTATTTCATCTTTAAGAATATAAATAAAGACACTGTGTAAAAATATTATAAACCATTTAACATTATCCTGTCACATTATCCTTAGTCCTGCTATATTGTGAAGGACTGTGCTGTATTTTAAAATGACGTACTAAATTAGTCAGGTTTATATGTTTGATAGATTTTTTTATAATAAATTTAGCGTTGGACGTCCACAATTAGGATGTTACAAGGTCACAACTTGATGCATGCCAGTCTCTATAAGTTTTATATGAGCAGCAGTGGACGACTATTAACTGATCATGATGATTATTATAGATAGATAGATAGATAACTTTTTATTGCATACCAGAAAGGTATTATTTATGTGTATTTTTTTAAATTAACTTGTATATAAAATTCTCGTGTCACAATGTTCGTTCCCGTACTCCTCCGAAACGGCTTGACCGATTCTCATGAATTTTGTGAGCATATTGAGTAGGTCTAAGAATCGGCCAACATCTATTTTTCATACCCATCATTTTTTTATAATTTTTTTAGTTACTCTGAGACCGCTTAAAATTTAAATTACGGGACTGGGCAGGACGGGACCGGGGCGATATGAGAATGGGGGAGAAACAAAGTTCGCTGGGTCCGCTAGTATAATCTAAAATTACAATTTTTACAGTGCAAAGGTACAAATCTTACTAACTTCATACAAAACCAACCCGAAAAGCTTTTTAAATTCTTTCACAAACCTAAAGAAGCAACTCCACGCCATTCGCTGTTAATATTCAAGCAAAGGGCATGCGTCATCATAATTTCTGACATATTACAGAGTGGCCACGTCCATGTAATATAAACATACATAATATATAGTTTCAGGGACAGGGTTCGTCTACAAATTATGACATATTGCGTGAGATGGGTCTGTCCAGCCCGCCAGGACGGTAGTTTAAGGGACCGACTGTCAACTAAAAAAAAAACTAGTAAATATACGCCAGACAAAACACCAAATGTATGGTTTTGAAGTAAACAATTTACATCCTTGTGTTTTGAATAATAAATAAATATTTTACAACATCACATACATTGCTCCGATCCCAAGCTAAGTAGCTAAAGCAATTGTGTTATGGATATCGGAAACAACGGTGGTACCACAACACCCAGGCCCGAGACAATATAGAAAAGATAGTTTTCTACATTGACCCGACCGGGAATAGAACCCGAAACCTCACGAAATGGCGACGCTTGAAACCAGTGTACTAGCCACTCGACTACGGAGGTCGTCAATAGCGGATAACAATTATAACAGGATCGTCTCCCATAAATACTTAAATACATATACATCCATGTAAAGTCAGCCTGTAACGTCCCACTGCTAGGAAAAGGCCTTACCTCAACTATGAGGTAGTTCGAGCCATACTCCACAACGCGGGCTCAGTGCGGATTGGTGGAGGGGTGTTTGCAAGGCAAGCGACTAACCCTGCTGTCAGATGTTATCAAGCCGTCCATAAAGCCTCTGAATAGGCTTAACGACTAATATCAACCGATATTGGATCAACAGCTTAACGTGCCTTCTGAAGCACGGAGTTGCTCTTGATATACGTCACTTATGTGGTCTGAATGGTCACCCATCTGAACACGACCGCGCTGTAAGTTCCTTCACTTCAGTATCACTGCCAAAACGCTGCTGCCAATACATCCATGACTCAAGCACAAATGTTCGTACTCTTCACAAACATTTGCCCCTTGCAGGATTTCAAACCCACAAACGCTGGCATAGTAGTCAGGAGCACTAACCACTACACGAAACGCCCAGTAGCCGATTTGCAGAGATATCCGCCCTAAGCCCCATGCCATGTAACCGCCCTAGGGAGGAATGTTGTTCTTGGCAGTCTCCCTATTCCCCCTCATGATGATGTAATCCCGGCCAATTTCGGCCACGGCGACTGTCTTCAACTACGGTTTTGCCGTTGATGAGCTCGCATGTGGTTTATGTAGCCAATTTTGTTTGTAAAAATCCAGCACATTGCGAGCATGAGAACACACCGTTAACAAAATTATAGCCGATAGCCGCAGGTGGTCGGGCTTTCAGCTCGTCGCGTCTGGCATCCAACTCAAGAAGCCGCCGGTTTTCAAAGGCTTTGACGCTAGATTTAACAAGTGCTCTCCACTCCGGCCGTCCGGCAGCCTGCTGCTCCCACAGAGATGGATTGATGTCGCACTGCTTCATGTGTCGCTTCAGCACATCTTTGTACCTAAGGAGTTGTCCGCCATGCCTCCGCATGCCTTCCTGAGTAAACGATGCGCTTAGCTGTTCTATTCCCCCTGGGCAGGTCAGAAAGCAACTAATTTACATTTCCTCCGAGCTTTTTATCATAGCTACCGATTTTTGAGGTGGTGAACGGATTCATTTATACTTGCTCAAGGGGGGCTGATCTTACCCCATAAAAAAATAAAAGCCTTATTTAGTAAAACTAGAATCGGGTTAAAAAAAGTCAAAAAAATATTGTTAAAAGTGTTTCCTCTCCGGTCATAATGAGGTGCTCATAGCGCAGTGGTAGCAGCGCTTTGGTATATACTGAAGTGAACAGCGCGGTCGTGTTTGGATGGTTGACTATTCCGACCATGTAAGTGACGTATATCACGAGCATAAGCTGTAGATCCCGGCTGATATCGGTTGATATTAGTCGTTAAGCCTAGTCAGAGGCCTAAGGGGCGGCTTGATAACATCTGTCAACAGGGTTAGTCGCTTGCCTTGCAAACACCCCTCCACCAATCCGCACTGAGCCGGCGTGGTGGAGTATGGCTCGAACTACCTCATAGTTGAGGTAAAGCCTTTGCCCAGCAGTGGGACGTTACAGACTAACTTTACTTTACTTTTTTACTGTTTCCTCTGAAATGGCATAAAAATTATTCAATTTATTCCGTTGTGTACACAATTGGCCGCCTCTAAATCTAGCCACTCTAGGCTAGCCTACGTGGTCTTAGGACAAATCCACCACTACAAACGCGTCGTCTAAAATGGCGGCTCGTCTATCTCCTAAACTACATCAAGATAGTGGCTAGTGAGTGATATGGGTCACCTCGTCACAGTCTCCTGACGACCAAGACTGACAACTTTCTCGAGAGATTGAACCCGATTTGCGTCCTTGTGTCAATTCATGTCTTTCTTGAGTTGGGTTGTTTTTTGTGCAATGATTTGTACGAAATTGACTATTAAGTTTTATTGAATCAGTTTTATCGGCGCCGTTACAAGTTTATTTTTAGGGTTCCGTAGCAGAATGGCAAGAAACGGAACCCTTATAGTTTCGTTAAGTCTGTCTGTCTGTCTGTCCGTCCGTATGTCACAGCCACTTAATTCTATAACTACTACTGTCACACTGTTGAAATTTGGTAGGAAGATATATCCTGTTAACCGCTTTACGATTCTTACACAAAAAATAAAAATAATGATTATTTATGGCTTCCATACATGAAACTAAAACTTTTTTTAATCAAACCTATGCGTGTGGGCTGTGTCTATGGACAGGTCTTCTAAAATGACATAGGGGTTCCTAAAACCATTTTCTTTTAAAGTCTAACGTCTGATATATAGAGTCTAACAAAATTAACTGCATTCATTCTTGGGGCTGATTCTGAACCTCAAATACAACAACTTTTTGTATCGGACCAACATCGTAATCCCAAAAATATATTTCACTTTCCCATACTAGAGTGGCGATCAGCTGATTTTAGTTTGTATAGGGAAGTCAGTTTTTTTGGGATTTCGATGTTGCTCCCATACAAGAAGTTGTTGTATTTTAGCTACAGAATCACCACCGAGAAGGAATCCAATTGATAGACGCTTCCAAGGCGCCACTGGAATGGTTCTCGCGTACTCGGTCACAAGTGCTTTGCACTAAACGACTTAACCCCATATCGCTTGTTATTTTTATAAGTTAAGTCAAAGTCAAAGTCAAATATTGTTTATTCAATTTAGGACACAATATGCCACTTATGAACGTCAAATTTAAAATGAATAATAAAATAAAAATAAATAATAATAATAAAATAAATAATATAAAATAGTTACCTAAACATGTACAAGTCATACTTAGTATTTATATATCGTAATACGTTTAAGTTGTTTTAAGTCACTAATTTAGTAATTTAATGTTAAGACACACAACACGTTTTTTATTATACCTAGATGAAAAATTAAATATTTTGAATGAACTATTCTACTGTGAAACTAAAAATTAACAATCAATCTGTCTTTTTAACTTTTTTTATTTATTTATTCTACTTTATTACACAAATCATAGTGTACAAAGGTGGACTTTATGCTAAAAGCATTCATTGTCAGTCAAACCTTTAGGCCATGCAGAGAGATTTTATACATACAAGACCCCATTCGAAACTCGAGAATAGGTGCACCGATTTTCATGTATTTCCCGAATAAGATATTTTTATTATAAATCGGGGCTGGGGTGAGACGGAGCCGGGGCAAAACATGCATAAACTGCGTAATCCTTGTCATATTTACACATACTGAGTCTGATATATTTATTGTTTAACACATATTTATTGCTTTGGAGTCGGTGCTGTGATAGTTAATGCTTGATGGTCAAAGTGATGGCACCGACTCCAAAAAGAAATTTTTTTGCCTAAAATGGGTTCCTTTCCTTTCAATAGTCAAGAGTTTATTTAAGACTTTTTAGTGCATTTTGGTTTTGAAGTCGGTTTTTACTTTTTTTAAAGTTAATTTCATTTCTTTATTTTTAGAGATTACAGGAGAATGGGGGGGGGCACCTTATGACTCTGTTTTTATTCATTATAATTACTGAACTCCTAAGCGTTAAGGAGTTCCACCATCAGCTCAGCCCCACAAGATGTTGACTATTAGACGTAACAACACGTCGACATTGAGATTCAAGTAAAAAAAAACTATACGTACCTTTAAAACTTGAGGGTTTCCCTCGATTACACCAAGATCCCATCATCAGATCCCAAATTGAAAAAAATGGGACCAACTAGAAGGTATACCCTCTACGTAGGCGAAAAAATTTTTCGAATCGGTCGACAAACGACTGCGATATGAGGTAACAAACATACAAAAAAAAAAACATACAGTCGAATTGATAACCTCCTCCTTTTTTGAAGTCGGTTAAAAACTAAAAAGTATCACCGCTGTTCCGGTCGGAGTTAGATTATTTTCGTTACGGAATTTCTGGATTCGGTCTCCACGCTTAAAGCCTGCGATAGAAGCTATGCAATAGCCTTAAAATTATAGGTTTAAACAAAGACCCAAATACATAATTTTATGTTATTTTTTAGTACCTACCTACCTACGTTGGTTCCACAAAGAATAAACGTTGCTATATATTGTAAAGACTACATAATAAACCAACCGCGCGTAGCCCTAAATCCGTAAACCCTGCTAACACAAATAACGTTTTGAGAACATTTTTCATGGCCCGCCATGTTTGGACTACGCGTTTTAATATGGAGTTGGAACACAGTAAAATTATATACAGTAGGACCACTCTTTAAAACAGGGTTATGTTTTAGTACTGCGTATCTAGTAAATGCTAAGGCGTAGTATTTACTAGGTACGCGCGAGTGTGCAAATTTCCACATTCGGCTTGAATTTTATTAGAACGTTGTGAAGAGGTTTTTTTTTTATAATATTGGTTAATATTACAAAAAAATGTTTTTTTTTTAAGAATAACTCGTGCTATCATCCCTTAGTTGTACTAGTTGGATGTCACTAACCAAAACCACACTCAGTTTGTATAAATTTTCGTCTCGATCTCCGTCACGTTTGGCTACGTGAAAGATCAAAGGCCAATTTATTTTGTTTATTATTGATCTGTTCGTGTAAACAGGTGTTCAGTACGGTCAAAGTATTTGCCGCCTTTGCACTTACGCATATTATTATGATACAAAGGTCCCCGGCTACCTCTTGCGTATACGATAAAAAGGTCTCAAAACATACTATTTAAACCCACTTTGAAAAAAGACCACGTCCGAACTTTACAGTCCAACTTCTTCATTTTCAATAACTCATTTACTGAGCAGTTTTTCATGCGGTTTTTACCAAATTAAAACACAAATATTAATTTTCCAAAAACATGTGAACAAAGTTAACGTTACACATATGGAACTTGGTAGGTAGATTCATTCGATTAACCGCTTTACGATTAATTTATACAAAAAATAAAAAATAGTGACGTTTGAGGGGGGCTGCTATACATAGAAATAAATAAATAAAATAAAAATTGTGTCTATGGATAACTTTTAAACTAAGCTAATGTATATTTTGAAAAAAAAAACATTAAGTACATTTTTATAAAAACTTTCAACGAAAATTGGTTTAAACAAAGTGGACTTAGTCGTTTTTGAGATATAGCACATTTTCAACAACCGCATTCATAACTTTGTTCTTTATACACTACATATGACAAACAAAATTATGTTTGCTGTTAACAAAATATTGTGGTATTTTGGCTTAGAGGAAGTAAATCAATCCCTTATTCAGTTAAAGGTGGCACGGAACCCTCAGTAAGATAAAGTAAAAGTTATACATTACAAACGTGCCAATTCGGGACAGATCGCTGATTTTGTACAAAGTTTACATACCGCGTATATATCATTTTACACTGCGGCGGGTACTACCTACGCATCCGAAACCTTTGTTGAAAGAACAGAGAAATGCGTGGAGTTCCCGTGCCCACAAATTAAAGAAGTTTGCTGAAGAATGATCGGAAAACACTTTGTATGCCAACGTATCAATATTTTATCCGAAAGTTAAGGAATTTCGGTCATGTTTATTTTTAGATGTAGACCTCAACATTTTGTTTATAACTAGCGGTCCCCCGCGGCGTCGCTCGCGTGATTTTCGGATTTCTCGTAAAACATTTCAACATTTTCATATTTTTATTGGAAGTAAGAGGCCAGAAACCACAGCGGTTAGCGCAAGTGTGTGTTGTACGGACAACAGCACGTCAAACTAAACACTGCTGTATCTTATTCAGTTGTAATAAGGGCTAGTTTGCAATAAAAGTAAGTAACCTGATGTGTTGGCCACTGTAATTAAGCTGCGAGCATTATTTTAGTGCGGAGTTATTTTAAAACTGTGGTAGCTTCTAAGATATTGAATAAAATCAAATGATGTACAGGGCAATTTTGTTCAAAACGAAATGCTCGTGATGATTAATATGTTTATTTTTATAAGAATAAATACCGGTGTGCATCAAAACACCTTTGAAAATAGTACTTTTGTATCAAATTTATGAATATAAAAATGGAAGCATTTTAATATAATGAAATTATGTACCTTATATTACATTTTTGACTTTATAGAATTTATTGTACCAATTTTGATTTGCATGACAAAATTGTCAAACATGAGCAGCTACCTTAAAAATTGTGACATCAATGTAATACCATGTTATAAGCAAATAAATGTTTCTGATTTCTGATTTTCTGAAAAAAGTTTGTTATAAATAAACCATATAAAATAGACATTTTCTGTCGCGGATTTATATTGTTAAAAATTATCAGCGAAACAATACCGACAAACATTATTTCAAAAGCAATATTTTTCCCCTGTTTTGCAACAATTATTTGTCTGCTCCTAAATCCTGAAGCGATTAATAACCTACACAACTCATTTTTTTTAAATCGGTTTAGATCTTCCTGTAGTTAGCACGTTCAAACAAACAAACTTTTCAGCTTTATTATTATTATTATGGATTTTATACTATCAAAAGTAATAACTATGTTTGAAACTTTGTTCTAAATAACTGGATTGATGATTTTGATAAAGTATGTGAATTTAATGGTAAGAAATAACTCAGACATAACATTTTCACTGCCAGAATACAACCAACCGAATATTATGTAGTAGTTTAGTACACGGAATGTGGCCTAATAATAGGGAAAAGGGAAAAAAA
Source organism: Pyrausta purpuralis (assembly GCA_963924145.1). Taxonomy (NCBI): domain Eukaryota; kingdom Metazoa; phylum Arthropoda; class Insecta; order Lepidoptera; family Crambidae; genus Pyrausta; species Pyrausta purpuralis. Next base: position 7,209,970 of record OZ001672.1, read on the forward strand.
CTTAAAAAAAAGTAAAGACCGACTTCAAAACCAAAATGCACTAAAAAGTCTTCAATAAACTCTTGACTATTGAAAGGTAAGGAATTCATTTTAGGCAAAAAAAAAATTTTTTAGGGTCGGTCCTGTGTTAGTTGATGCTTGATGGTGATGGGTTTTGGTTTTGAAGTCGGTTTTTACTTTATTTAAAGTAAATTTTACTTCTACATTTTTAGTGATTACATAAGAGGAAAGGGGGGGGGGGGCAGATGTACCTAATGACTCTGTTCTTTAAGAAGCTACAAATTACCTATCATAAGTTCTGTCATTATAATTACTGAACTCTTAAGCGTTAAGGAGTTCCACCATCAGCTCAGCTCCACAACATGTTGACTATCAGACGTAACAACATGTCAACATTCAAATTCTTGTAAAAAAAACACTATAAGTGCCTTGAAAATTTTAAGGTTTTCCTCGATTACACCAAGATCCCATCATCAGATCCCAAATTGGCAACGATGGGACCAATTAAAAGTAAAACCCTCTAGTTTGGCGAAAACAAATTTCGAATTGGTCGACAAATGACTGAGGTATGAGGTAACATAGATACAAAAGAACATACAGTCGAATTGACAACCTCCTCCTTTTTTTAAGTCGGTTAAAAATGTAAACCAATGATCCTAATGAGTAAGCATTAAGTTGCCTTGAATCGGTCATATTGCTCTAAAATGCTTAGAAATATAGTTATCCAAAGTTTCAATTGCTAATGAATGTGTTATCAAAATGGCTGACTTGTTCTTAATGACAATGTCAAGTTATGATTAGTCAAATTTGTTTGTTAAAACCATAAAATTAATATTCCTATCGGAATAGAAGGACAAGTAAAAGCTGTCAAACGAAACCGATTTAAGATGTCAGTAACTAACATAAGTATGTAACATTTGTAGCTTTAAATGAGATAACCTTCCGATCAGGTGATTAAAAACAATGTTCCTAAGATAAACATATTAGTTTACTGCATGATAAACAGCCGACACAAAATATTTGAACATGCAGCTTTAGTGTAAAACTAAGTATTATTTCATTATATAAAATACTAGCGGTCCCCCGCGACTTCGTCCGCGCGTTTTGAGTTTGCTCCCTCCCCTCCCATCGCAGCGTGATGTTTTATATCCTAAAGCCTTTCTCAATAAATAAGCTATCTAACACGGACATATTTTTTTCAAATCGGTTCAGCAGTTCCTGAGATAAGCGCGTTCAAACCAACAAACTCTTTAGCTTTATAATATAATTAGCGCAAGCGCACGTTGTACTTAAGCTGCGAACATTATTTTGGTGCGGAGTTATGTTAAAACTGTGATAGCTCCTAAGATATTTATTGGAATCAAATGATATAAATGGCAACTTTGTTTTAAATGAAATGCTCGTGATGATGAATGTATTTATTTTGATAAGAATAAATACCTGTGTGTATAATACACCTCTAAAAATGATGCATTATTTTTTTACAAATTCATTAACATAAAAAAGGTTGTAGTAAGTCAACCATAAAAGATAGACTTATGCTATCGCAGACTTTATTATAGAACTCTTAATGCTGAACAATCCTGTCATACATGATTTTTGTGTAACTTTAGCGGTTTCCGCAGCGTACGCAGCGGAAGCTCTCAAAAGGAATATCTTTCTCCCGTTTTCGCAACATTTTTCATTGCTGCTGTGGTCTTGTGAGTCGTATCTTTATGTTATATAGCCTAAAGCCTTCCTCGATAAATGGACTATCCAACATAAAAATAATTTTTCAAATCGGGCCAGTAGTTTCTGAGATTAGCGCGTTCAAACAAACAAACAAACAAACAAACTCTTCAGCTTTATAATATTAGTATAGATTCGTATATACATTCCCTGTGTTATTCTGTCTTTACTTTTTACGTAAATTGACGTTTGTAGAATAGAATAAACAAACTGCGTACTTTAAATCTGAAGCGCATTGGTAAATATAAGTCGTATATTAAGAGGCTTCGATTTGGACTAATCTACCTGTTAAATGATTATTTGTTGGGGTTATGCCGCTGTAATGCATAACAATCAATCACCGATCAAGTCACCATGTTTCAGACGCATTATTTCTCCAAAATATACACAATTTCACTTTTAAAGGGATAATAATTTTATGGTTTTAACCATAAAATTATTATCCCTTTGGAATAGAGCGACAAAAGCGAGATGTCACTAGCAGCAAACTGTGTGATAAAAAGAGATGGGTAGCAGAACCATTTTTGGCAGATGTCAAACAGTTGACCGCCCCGCAGAAGCTCGCTGAAAATTACGTGCATTTGATTTTTTATATTTAAAAGTGAAATTGTGTATATTTTGGAGAAATAATGCGTCTGAAACATGGTGACTTGATCGGTGATTGATTGTTATGCATTACAGCGGCATAACCCCAACAAATAATCATTTAACAGGTAGATTAGTCCAAATCGAAGCCTCTTAATATACGACTTATATTTACCAATGCGCTTCAAATTTAAAGTACGCAGTTTGATTATTCTATTCCACAAACGTTAATTTACGTAAAAAATAAAGACAGAATAACACAGGGAATGTATATCGACGAATATTTTGTATAATGAAATAATATTTAGTTTTACACTAGAGCTGCATGTTCAATATTTTGTGTCGACTGTTTATCATGCAGTAAACTACTCTATTTAACTTAGGAACATTGTTATAAATCACCTGATCGAGAGGTTATCTTATTTAAAGCTACAAATGTTACTTACTTATGTTAGTTACTGACATCTTAAATCGGTTTCGTTTGACAGCTTTTACTTGTCCTTCTATTCCGATAGGAATATTGATTTTATGGTTAAAACACATTTGATAATATTAGCGTGTCTAGACTGTAGATTTATAAATCGACATCAGTCACACTCACTTATATGTTATTTGTTTATAAAATGTAAATCCAATGTTGGCTGTATATTTGGAATTAAGAAACATGTTAAACTGTAATTTTGAGAGCTGTGGATTTTGTTGAAATAATAAAAATAAAAAAAAAATAAAAAATATGAAATAAGCAACCAAAAATCCAAAAATTTGCGGGACTCGAACCAGCAACTTCTATGCTAACCGGGCCGTTACCATAACCATTAGACTGTTGGTGTTTGTGCAGGTAAGCTTGACATCGTACCTCGACTCCAAATAAATTTGTTTTTCCCAAGTAGATGGTTTAAGCTTATAAGTCAGTTTTTAAAGATGCTTATTTTTTTTTTTTTATTCCATGATTTTTATTTGTCTACTCATATCTCAAAAACAACTAGACCGATTTTCATGAAACTTACTAGTAGCTAAGTTCATATATACATAATTAAACTGAAAAACATCTCGCTATGACTTCTTGTTTTTGATAAATCCATGGACAAACATACAAATGTATAAACATACATACACTTACGAAATTTTTTGGAAGCCTTTATAGATCAACGTACTCAAATATTATCAAATTCCAACAATATGTCATACAAACACATTGAACTGATTACCTTCACTTTTTAAGTCGGTAAAACCGTAAGGGTTTAATATAAAATAATTGTCAGTCAAAAGAACAACGTACGTAATAAACTTCAAGATAAAAATTTTTAGGTTTCATAATAAAATTGCCAGCGAATAATATAAATTCCTTTATTAAACGTTGGCCTAAAATAATACTACATTGTAATACAAGTTTCCACGCAAAATTAAGTCAAAAATTAGTAAAGAGGAATTTCTGTGTGAAGTTGGGTTCCATACTTCAAATATTTTTGCGCCCTAGTGAAAGCTCAGGTTGAGGATTAAAGCTTAATATAACTTTTGCCCCTAGACATATCATCGAGATGAATGTGGATACATGAGCTGTGATTATCAATCAGGAATTATTAAAAGTTTTATTTTTAATTAACTCTAATAAAGTCAAAATTAAATTATAAAATAATTTATTCAATTAAGGACACAAAATGCTAAATACAAACAACACGTCAATAATTAGTTTATATCAATCAATTATGGCTCACATGGGGCTAGAACATGTCTCCTTATCTTTTGGGCACTACTAGCGCTTCGAGACAAGACACTGACAATATGGCAAGTGTTTAGAAGAAACGCCGGAACATATCAACAATATCTTTATTAATAACAAACAAAAGAAAATAACTAAGACATGCAACAAAATAAAATAACTCAAAATCTACCAATTCAAAAACGAAACCATTTCCTTGCGGCAAGGAGGCTATGATGCTGGCTGCGTTGCCGCGTTGGATAGATATGCTAATCCTTTGAGCTAGGAACCAGAGAGTTTTATTATTAGCTGCTACAGAATTGAATTTGGCGCATTTTTTTTAAAGAGCAATTTAGCAATAGGTCCCCACGGCCCAAATGTTTCCACGCCAAACGGCGCAAACTCATAATCACTTGTAAGTGAGACACGTACTTGCAACGCTTAGCTCTGAACCTACACAGATTATATAATAGCTTAAGACTAAGTAAAAGATCTCGTGATTTCATTCTGATTAATGTCCTCTTTTTTAATGAATTTTACACACATTACTCATATTTTATTACCACAAATTAAGTGTACAAAGGTGGACTTAATGCTAAAGGCTTTCTCTGCCAATCAAACCTTTAGGTCATGCAGAAAGATGGCAAGGGATGCAGGGAAAATAACGTCAAATAAAAGTAGGAACATAGTAACAAGAATCCAATAAATGTATATACTAAAATAAATTACCTATAAAGATATATCAGTATACTTTAAAATCCATAAAAGGGTTTTGCCTAGGGACCCCTAAATAATGCGTAGGCACTGCCGGAGGGTGAGTTTTAATAAAAGGTCGTGCTAGCACTCTCTACGAGATAGTTCTCAGAAGTTGGGGGTAGTTGTGACAATGACAATGACTGTGGTCAGAGTTTTATAGACCGTCACGGTCTTTGATTGAGTGCTATTAAGATTTTTTAATATAGTGTTTACAGATTGCGTTTTGAGTAGAGAATTTCGGAAATCTATAGTGTGTGATATCATTTGATGGGGCTTTTTAAGGTATAATATATCATAACATTTCAGCCATTTTTAATAAATTAAACTGAGAATATTTTCCAAACCATACCAAGTTTGGGATTCATTTAAATATATAAATAAATATGCGACAGACAACACACCAATTGTCTTAGTTTCGAAGTAAGGAATTTCCTTTTTTTTGTGTAACGAATACCAGACAACGATTATGACGGGGGCGTCTCCCATAAATACTTAAATACATATTAAACATTCATGACTGAGGTACAAATGCTCGTGTTCATCATACAACCATTTGACCCTTGCGGGATTCGAACCTGCGACGGCCGGCGTAATAGTCAGGAGCTCTAACCGATACACCAAACGCATCGTATGTATTTGATAGGATATGGCTGATGTTTTGTTTGTACAATAAATAAACTTCAAACGAAAAACACTTATAATTAGTTTTTTTTTTGTATTCTTAAATCACAAACTGAGACAGCGTTATACCTTTTTGTACTAATATTGTAAAACTGAAAAGTTTGTTTGTTTGAACGCGCTAATCTCAGGAACGGCTGGACCAATTTGAATAAATATTTTTGTGTTGGATAGCGTATTTAGCGAGGAAGGCTTAAGGCTATGAAACATCACATTGTTAAAATAGTAATAATAATATGTAAATAACTGAAAAGTGATAAAAGTCTAACCCCCTTATTCAAAAGCCTTTCTCGATAAATAAGCTATCCAACACAGAAATATTTTTTCAAATAGGTCCAGCAGTTCCTGAGATAAGCGCGTTCAAACAAACAAACTCTTCAGCTTTATAATATATTAGCGCATTAGCGCAAGCGCACGTTGTACTTAAGCTGCGAACATTATTTTGGTGCGGAGTTATGTTAAAACTGTGATAGCTCCTAAGATATTTATTGAAATCAAATAATATAAAGGGCAAATTGGTTCTAAATGAAATGCTCGTGATGATGAAAGTATTTATTTTCATAAGAATAAATACCTGTGTGTATAATACACCTCTAAAAATAATGCATTATTTTTTTACAAATTTATTAACATAAAAAAGGTTGTAGTAAGTCAACCATAAAAGATAGACATATGCTGTCGCGGACTTTAATATAGAACTCTTAATGCTGAACAATCCTGTCATACATGATTTTTGTGTAACTTAAGCGGTTTTCGCAGCGTATGCAGCGGAAGCTCTCAAAAGGAATATCTTTCTCCCGTTTTCGCAACTTTTTTCATTTCTGCTGTGGTCTTATGAGTCGTATCTTTATGTTATATAGCCTAAAGCCTTCCTCGATAAATGGACTATCCAACGTAAAAATAAGTTTTCAAATCGGGCCAGTAGTTTCTGAGATTAGCGCGTTCAAACAAACAAACAAACAAACAAACTCTTCAGCTTTATAATATTAGTATAGATAACGCAAACAGTCTAATAAACCTGTTTTAACTATTACACTGTTTTGTCTCGTCATTTCTTGGCGCTGTCATCATTTGTCAGAAAGTGACAAAACAGTTTAATAGCTAAAATCGGTTTATTAGACTGCTTAAGTTATTATGAATAAGGGGGTAAGAGTAAAGATGGTAGTTTTCTATATAAAATCTAAACTTGCCAGTTAATCTGTGAAATAGAGATATTTTTAGGGTTCCGTACCTCAAAAGGAAAAAACGGAACCCTTATAGGATCACTTTGTTGTCCGTCCGTCCGTCCGTCTGTCAAGACCCTTTTTCTCAGGAACGCGTGGAGGTATGAAGCTGAAATTTATATCAATTACTCAGGTCTACTGTCCCTTGAAGCTGTGAAAAAATCAAACTTCTAAGCCAACGCAATCAAAAGATACAGCCGTTTATGCCGCAAATTTTCGACACTTGCAAGGAAATCAAAACCTACAGGGTGCTTCCCGTAAACTCAGAATCTTGAAATTTGGTACGAAGCAACATCATATAGCATAGATAAAGGAAAAATTACGAAAACCATAAATTTTTAGTTACATCACATAATATATATTTTTTTAATAATTTTAAACTTACTACCCATTTCCTCATAAACGCGTAGAGGTATTAAATTGAAATTCATACCAAATACTCAGGTCTATAATACCTTTAAGCTGTAACAAAATCAAACTTCTATGTCAACGCAATCAAAAGAAACAGCAATTTAAGCTGCATAGTTTGAAACTCGCAAGTACTCGCAAGGGAATCAAAACCTAAAGGGTACTTCTAGTCGACTTAGAATCTTGAAATTTGGCATGAAGCAACGTTTTATAACACACATAAAGGAAAAATTCCGTAAAACTTAAATTTTTAGTTACATTACAAAATATATATTTTTTAATAAATATAAACTTATTACTTTTTTCCTCATGAACGCGTAGAGCTATCAAGTTGAAATTAAGTGGTACTATTCATAACTTTTTCAGTCACCATTTACAGGTCTGGTTCAAATTTAATAATTAATATTTTTTAATACTTAATTAATATTTTTGAACCAGATATAATAATAATAATAATAAATTTATTTATTTTCTCTTCACAAAAATAGGACATAAAATGACAATCATAAGGAATCACAATTGATGCTACAAAGTATCCTGTCATTTGTGAGAGACTGGTGCCTGAAATAGGTTTCGGAGAAACCTGTAACACAGGTCACCAGGCCCACCCACATATGATTACAATATTGATTAATAGCAAGTTATATCGTACATACAAAGTGAACGTGCGCGCGCGCGCGTGTGTGTGTGTGTGTGTGTGTTATGTGTTGAAGTTACTATGTGAGTCATGATGGGTGCACCCTTTCGTCGACAGAAGTGAAATAAGGAAAAGCAAGGGAGATTAAGTGTCAAGAGATCTTAAGCCGATACGATTAAATTTTACTCTTGGATTGAGAGTAGATCCTCGGTTGCATTATAATTTAATGAGGACAGATAGTTCGTAAGTTTAATTTTACATAAATGTCTATTCAATGAATAGAAATTGAGGAAGTTATTGAGTTTATTATAGAGAAAATCGCCGAGAAAACAGAAGAAATTGTGCGACTTCGCAGTTCTAAATAGATTTCTTGGGCAAACCGCTCCCTGTCTGCGTTTATCCTTCAGTAGGTCAGGGTCATACAAGATCATAGAGTGTGTTTTAAGAACAGTATGAAGAATAAACGACTGTCTTATCGTAAGGACACCCCAGTCCTTATACAGCTCGAAGGTGGGGTAAAGGCGAGGACGGCTTGCAGCCACGTTTAAGACCAGACGCTGGGCTCTCTCAGCCTCGATCAACTTAGTTTTGTCGGAACCACCCCAGGCACATATGCAATAGTCTACGACTGATTGGCATAAAGCAATATAGACCATTTTAATGACCCGTCGGTCTGCTATATGCCTGAGGGTTTTAAAGATGTAAACCAGTTTACGTAATCTGACAACAAGTGTATTGATGTGAGATTTCTAAATAGTGACTAAAAAACTTAGTAAATAAATAACTTTAATAAAAGAACTTTCGCAAGTCTGCTGCAAGGCTAGTATAAGTGTTTCAGTTATATTATAGATAAATGATATGTGTTAATATAAAATAAAGGATAACTTAAACGATAAAGAGATCTTTGTCTTAAATTTATGCTCTTCTATCTTTCCCCATTGTAATGTTATGAATTTCATTTTGCAATAAAAATACCATAGTTATGACTCGATTGTCGTAATGAACGAACTTTGTAAACCTTGCAGGTTTTTTTAAACAGACTAACACTTCGTAGGATTTGGTTCTATAATATGTAGTGATCTAAACTATATACTTAACGGCTAACTTAGACCAACTAACTGCAAAGCACTAGCTCACTTAACTTAGCAGCTAAGTACTCTGAGACCAGCTTAACTCTGCAATCACCACCTACTTAAGAAGTAGTTTGAAATTTGAGCATTCAACCGTTGAATGAGCGTCGTAAGTTCAAAATTTTCCAGAATTTCTCCACAGTTTCAGCTGAAATTCTTCTTCGTGATAAACTTCTTTACCGGCAAAACTGGGTATTGATCCGTGAACAAATATTTGGGTTGCTATAGTGTTGTTCGTTAATTTATCGATATGTAGCAAAAAAAGGTCAGAATATTGATTGTAGCGTATGTGTTTTGTCATTTGAATCAGCTTAACTAAAAACTTTGACCGATAAGTTAACAAAATTACCTTTTTTTACTAGCGCATTAAATCTACTATATAAAAATACGTCGGGTTTTCCTTCCTGACGCTAAAACTCCAGAACGCACGAACCGATTTCCACGGTTTTGCGTTCTTTGGAAAGGTCTCGGGCTCCGTGAGGTTTATAGCAAAGAAAATTTAAATATAAAACAAAAAAATATCTTCTTCTTTTAATCACCAAACGAAATGTTACTTAGAACGAATCCATCTGGTGGTGAAACGAGTTCGCGGGGTTTGCTAGTCATTTATAAAAATATTCCTTGAAAAATCAATCACACATCTGTCAAGAATCACTCTATCTCAATAAATAAATACCAACGTAAAAAAAAAAATATTTTTTTATTTTATGTTATTTATAAGGATAACCAGGGTTTACAAGTGAACAATAAGCTACACATTATACAATATTTAAACCACTTATTGGTAATCACAAATAGTAATAACTATTAATTGAAATCGAACGCACAAATCGAACACAATCCAAGGTACACTAAAACAAAATAGTAATATTATGCCTTATTAAAGGAGTAACAATTTTAGGTAGCTTAAGTAGTAAAAAAAAATAAAAAAAAAACTAATTACAATGCCATAATTATGCAACTGCTAAACGCTAATCGATGAAAAAAAAGTTAACTTAACAGCCGCCTTACCGCTGTAACACTGGTATTAAATATGTCAATGCCGGTATCTTTGACAACTTTGTTTAAATCGCTGCAAGCGCGCCAAATGTAACTATTTCGCCTGTAATTTGAATGCACTGTTGGTACATGAAGCGGATCACTATGTCGAAGAACTCTTTTAGGGGCATGAAAATTTAATTTAGATAAAAGTTCGGAACAATCTATGTCAGCTGAAATAATCTTGAGTAGATATATTATATCCGCAATATCACGTCTTGTGGCCAATGGGAGCATGTGGTGTTTCCTGCACAGATCGCTATAAATGCTAGAACTATAGTAATCTCGAGTACGTACAGTAGTTACTTATTCACTTACACACAGGTCGGATGTCGTATTCGATCGATTACGCTGATGACATGGTATTGCTCAGCCCCTCGATTAGGGCCTAAGGATTCTGATAAGCCTCTGTGAGACCTCAGATCATTTGCATCATGGTCTGAGGTACAATGAAAAAAAGTGAGTTCCTACTGTTTAAAGGTTCAGTTCAATTAAATGGAGTAACTCTGAGACGTGTCGCACAGTAAAGGTATCTTGGCCACATTGTGACGGAGAAGTTGAGGGATTCGGACGATATTGAAAGAGATCTCAGGGTTACAGTCAGAGGAAAGTTGTTAGCACACAGGTTTAAAAGGTGAACCACTGACGTTAAACTCACGCTCCTCAGAGCATATTGGTAGAGTTTCTCCCCCTGTGGATTATGGTCCAATTTCACATCTCTCATCTTCAGGGTCTTGATGTGACTACCACATTTTTGCAGCGCATCTAACATGTCTGCAATTGCTGCTGTAGATGACTTTTTCGCAATCATGCCTAAGAAGACGCTTATCATTGTGCGCAGAGTGATGGACATCACTAACGAAATCCTGAAGATGATATCAGGATGATGGAAGCTGCAGTCTTATTTAGGATGCATTCCGAGCTGCAGGTTTTTAGTGGGAGGAGTGGGTACGCCGTTTGAGATGACTCACATTCAGCTGACTTCTTGAGCCCGAGTATATTTAAATAACTACTATAATAATAGTCCTCCATAGTCTACTAGTCTCTAGTCATATTTTATTAACTTCTTAAATATATATTATAGTGCACAAGTGTGTGAATTAACTACTAACCATAGCTAATATTTATTTGGTATTTGTTGCAATTTTAATATCTATTTACAATATTCTCCTGCACCCATAACAATCTCTCTGCATGATCTGAAGGTATGACTGGGAGAGAATGCTATTAGCATTAAGTCCACCTTTTGTACACTTTTATTTGTGCAATAAAGTTTTTAAATAAATTAAATAAATAAATAATAAACGTCATTGTTACTATGGAGATAGTAACTCTGAAATAAATGTTTTTTTAGTTTTTGAGCTTATCTCGTATCTATATACATACCATACGTGACACGATGCATCATCTAACTTATTCGGTGGTTCTTCTTCCTATGTTTATCCTTTATGTGATCAGCCCAAGGTCGTCCACTGTTTTAGTGTTCATTCGTAAATGTTTATCAATAAATTCGATCAATACTCCACTAGACCTAACTAAACGTTGCAAAGACAGATCCGGCAGAAAAGCACCAAATTTATTCAAAATAACCAAAATCATTTTTGCTAGTTGCACTTTAAGGTCATTTTTATTTTATTTTTCGTATAACCTTTTCAAGGTCGACTATCGATAATCTATACCGCATGGTAACACCACTAGTGCATACGTGATGTGAGAGGTAATTGGGCCCGATTTGTCGATGAACGAAACCGATTGCCAATGAAAGATATTGTTCCCTTATCTTTAAGGAACACTGCTTTGTGAGCGCTAGAATAATTGCCCGGCTTTGCCTGGAAAAGGGGACTATAATGAGTATTATCAACAGCGTTTTATATTAGCGGATCCTTAGATGCTGGTTTGTTTGTTTGAACGGGTAAATCTTAGGAAGTACTGCAGGGCGATTCATAACGTTCGATTCTATGCGGCTTGCGTTTCGGCTAGATTTTTTATTCATTTTCATGGTTCCGTAGCCAAATGGCAAAAAACGGAACCCTTATAGTTTCGTCAAGTCTGTCTGTTTGTCTGTCCATCCGTATATCACAGCAACTTTATTCTGAAACTTTTAGTATTACACAGTTGAAACTTAGTAGGTAGATGTATCCTGTTAAACGCTTACATACTTTGAAACTAAAACCATCATAGATGGAACTAAAGCCTGAAAAAAGTCAGTAAAATAGGCGTCCCCTCCCCCTCCTCCCCTCCCATCTCCCATCCCATCCAAAAACTATTTCAGTGTTAGATATTTATTAGGGAGGTTTATAAAACATCACGCTACAACCTATGCAAACGGAATACAATCAAAACGCACAGAGGAAGTCGCGAGGGACCGGTAGTCTAGCAGCCTGTTCCACTCTTGAAATAGACGAAGGTGAAACAGGCCTTAGGTATACAATATATCTCAGTCTCGATAGATTTCTATATCTATGTAATTCTTGATCCAATTACTGAAGCATTCTCCGTCATTATTGATATTATCATGAGTTGAGTTCCGGAGTTGATGGATGGACTGGCATTAGAACTATATTGATATGGGGCCGTATGCATAAAGCAATCCTCAATTTAAGAGGATGTAGAATTCTTAGCTCATCATTAGTAATTGGTTAATTTGATGCATATTTACCTAAAGTTTAAGGGTTGGCTATAATGGAGTAAACTTTTGAATCGAAAAAATCCTGGGATTGCGTTAAAGCCAAATTCAGTTTTTACTATGGCAATAAATCAGGTGTTTACATTTTAGCATATTTTAAGTCGTTGGCTAATATGGAATGCAGTTTTTAATAGAAAAACTCCCGGGAACCTTGTGTTTTTGTGTGTGTATGTACTTCTTATACTAAACATACTCATAAATTGAGACGGGGCTTTAAATTAACTAAAAAAATAAATACACATCAATAGTATGTAATCCCGGAGTCATGTATTTTTTAATAAATGCCATATGCTAAAGACATCGTTTCTTTACCGTGTTACAGACTAGTTTCTAATTCACAAATTTTCTGAAATACCAGGATTATTATTTTTTCTTTTAAGAAGCCGCTGCCATAATATCTTTGCCTAAAATGAACTTTAGGTAAATATGCAACCGATTATCCGAGCACTGCTCATCACACCTCGTAATAAGAGATCGCATTTTCGGGAAAGTATATTTCTTTGTCATGGTTTGACTTTCGAGTGAGATGACAATTATGGACCTTAATTCACAGAAGTTTTTGGTCATGGTCTTTCGCGCCATAAAAACCAAAATCTTTTGCAATTCTAGTTACCTTTTTTTATGTGACGCCCGTTTTGGTGTCGTCCATGAACTGCGTGTGTGTAAGCAATTTCTGTAAAAAGTTGTTCAGCGCGAGGTACCGCAGCCGTACATCTCTCTTACATTTGTTTGAGTATTTTTGTTTAACAGTGCTTATGGAATGTGTGTTTTTGTACGTTATTTCACCCCTTGTAGGGTTATCGAGTACTTTTCATTAAAATATTGCAAATTATAGTCTAATGCTCGTTTGCACTAACCGTGCCCGTGTTTAATAATACATATGGAGTTTGACAGCTGCTTGAAGCATTAGGTATATTGAAACAGACCAAGTCCTTCTCAAACCGTCTTTATATTTTCAATATTAAATATCCAGACATTTAGCCACGATTACACCTGATGTTAAATTACAATGCAGCCTATGAAGAACCATGTGTGCCTAGAAACAGCCTATTCACTCTTTAAAATTAATTATTTTAGGATTGGTTCATGAATATGAGCGAACCACTCCATTGCGAAGTTGTCTATTAGAACAACTTGTGTTCGAGACATGTATATTGATTAATGGAAGAAATATAATTAGTTTTGTTCGCAAATAATAGGTGTTAGGTTATTTTTATGAGGCGTTGTACTGGCTATATAGAAACCTTGTCTTCTGTAGGATCCTTGTTTATAAACTAGTTTATTGTAAAGTAAAAATTAAGCGTAACAGCGCTTTGAGACTTAGTGTTACCGAAGTTGAGCAACCTACGACGCAGTCGTGTTTGGATGGGTGACCATTCCTACCGTATTAAGCGACGTATATCACGATCATCTTCGTGCTTTGGAAGGCGCGTTAAGCCTTTGGTCCCGGGTAATATCGGTAAATATTAGTCATTAAGCCTAGTCCGAAGTCTTATGAGCGGCTTGCTAACATCTGACGCAGAGTTAGTCGCTTGCCTTGCAAACACCCCTCCACCAACCCGCACTGAGCTTGCGTGGTGAAGTTTGGCTCAAAATACCTCATCCGTGAAGTTATCACCTCTATAAGCGCCTGTACAGCTTTTATAACGCGTTTAGAATAAAAAACAGCTCCAATATAGCTTATTTGACGACCCGTCTGGTGTAGTGGTGTAGTTCGATCCCCGCACAATAAAAATATTTGTGTGCATGAACATGTCTGTTTGTATTGGTCTGGGTGTTTTCTATGTATATCATGTATGTATTTACAAACAAAAAGTATTTAAGTATTATATCCGTTATCTGGCACCCATAACACAAGCTTTGAGTAGCTTACTTTGGGACTAGATGGCGATGTGTGGGAATGTCCAAAGGATATTATTATTTATTTATTTATGATGCTACTTGGGAAGGCCTTTGCCTAGCAGCGGGACTTTTAATCACGGTTTAGCTTCCATTGCGAGTACAGCGCCATCTAGTCATATGATGCCGAGTCAGCGTTTTACGATGATAGTGTATCCAATTATAATGTAACTAACCATTAAATTTGAAGGCTATATTTGTTTTTGAACGCAGTTTTTCAGCTCCATTTGTTAAGGTATTTCATAAGACGATATTTCAACAAACTCCCTTCTTTTCAGATCAACAAAGCTAAAGGCTTTCTGGTTCAGTATATCAGACGAGCCGCTCCCAACGCTGGACTTCTTATCAGCAGCATTGCTGTCTGCGGAGTATGAGCGGGCGCTGGGCCGGGCGCTGGCCATGCCTGAGTGCAGACTGATACCGTTCTTCGGTGCCTTCTTGAGGGAATTAAGGTGAGAATTATAATACTCTGATCTTAATACATCCGAGTGTCTAAAATGACCAGTCAAGCGCCTTAAATATCTCCCGTGTATCTTCAATAGCCCCCAACGAAGAAGTAAGTGTCGGAAATGGCTCCTAACGTCTTCACATACAACACTTCTTAATATAAATATCATGTCCTTACGAGTAAAATATGTCTTCAAGAGCCCCGATTGGCGATCGAAGTGTCACAAACAGCCCCTAAATATTTTCAATGCATTTAATCCCCTGAGTGTCTAAAATTCCTAGTGTCTCTATGTCCCCTGAGTCTCTTTGATGATCCCCGGATATTTTAAATGGAAACCGAGTGTCTTAATTGATCACCGTGTGCCACGAGTATCTTGAAGTGAAGCTTCCGAGTGTTACCCTCTAGTGTGGCATGTGGCTAGTGACTTTGGTCCCCGGCTAGTTGCCAGGGTTGGAAAATTCCACCAGCATGGGATCCAGTGCTAGCGAGGGCCCAAGCTATACCACTCACTGTAAGATCACGAGACATACTTAGCTCTTTCTGCGTGGATAGGAACGTTATTTAATATTATTGAGTGACGGTAGTGGATTTTTTTCAAAACCCTGTAAATGACAAATAACACCTTAGTCTATCCGTGACCACGATCAATGTAAGGTGTTCAAAACGTCAGGATAAAATTTAATATATTCTCGAAAATTAAATCCGTAAAATAGAGTTTTATTTCGATGAGTAATATTCGTGTTAACTTCATAAACAAGTCTGTGTCTGTATCTTGGGTGACCAATTACAATTAATTTCCTGAGGTGTGAAGCACATTCTAGGGTGTGTGTGTTTTTTTTAAATTTATTTATTCAAAAAAGATACATCGTTTTTTCTTAACTCTAGTCCACTATGCTGCATGTGTGTGTAGTGATGGAGTCATAGGGGCTATTACAGAGTAATTCCTTAAAACGCATCTAGCTGCCAAGTTGTTATACGTTCCCTTACAGTATTAATTTTATGTATATTTGACGACCACCGTTGTGTAGTGGCTAAGAACGGTGGGTGTCAAGACGTCACCGCTCTGAGGTCCCGGGTTCGATTCCCGGTCAGGTCAATGTAGAAATCAAAATTTTCTATATTGTCTCGGGTCTGGGTGTTGTGGTACTACCGTTGTGTCTGTCCATAACACAAGTGCATTGGCTACTTACTTTGTGATCAGAGCAATGTATGTGATTGTTGTCCAATATTTATATTTATTTATTAATACCAACTTAGCGCTGTATTTTCAGAATAGAGTGGTCTAAAATAAAAAATGCATTTGCCATCCTAAACCTTTTACATTATATGGAATTTTAACCCTCTTTCCAAACCCTAGAGACTTAGTAATGACATGTTAAGTGGGCTAACTCCAGTTAACACAGACCCCGTCTGGGTTGAGTGTGAGGCGGCCTTTAAGAGTATTTGTATAGAGTTGTTATAACCATCCATCAGTAAAAAAGCGAGATAAACGCCGAGACTTAAATAAGCTTATGCTTGCCGAGAACCCTAAGTCAGCTAAATATGGTAGGAGTTGCCCGGCTATGTGTGTCAAAATTTATAACCATCTACCCAAAGAAATAAAAATGCGAAACGTGGCAATGTTCGTGAATCTCCGGTGGCTCAATGGTCATAATTTCTATAGTATTAGGATTTATTTTGAATGTAAAAAGTGAATCTGTCTTGTTTTTGTGTGAGTTAAACATAACAAACCTTATAATATGGACTTTTTCTTCTCATAGTGACATTTAAGTTTTATAAATACTGACATAAGGCTGTAATCATCATATATTATATTTGGACATATCAACTGAAATTAATGGATGAAAATTGTATTCTTCTTTTTTCATATTTGTATGCGATTCCTGTAGTCTAACATGTGACTCAAATTATGTAACTAAGATCTATTTATACCATATTTAATGCAAATAAAAATGATTATGATTGCGACTATGATTATAAAATATCTCGAGGTAACACAGAGTTCCGGGAAGAGTGTGAGACTGACTAGCCGTTCAATCCTTCAATTCATATGTCCTCGAAAAAAGTCGAGACTAAAAACCCAACCCGACGAATAAATAAATAAATATAAATTTGCGCCAGAAAACATACTAACCGAAATAAGGAATTTTCATCGTTGTGTTACGAATACCAGACAACGATTATGACGGGGGCGTCTCCTATAAAAACTTAAATACATATGAAACATCCATGACTCAGGTACAAATGTTCGTGCTCATCACACAAACATTTGCCCCTTGCGGGATTCGAACCCGCGACGGCCGGCGTAATAGTCAGGCGCTCTAACCGATACACCAAACGTGTCGTCAAATGACCCGATGGCAGGTCATTAGGCCGCAGAGATAAAATTTGAACACCTGACAAGCGGCCAGTGAGGGTTATCAGAGCTTGATAGGGTAGAGAATTCGATATGATTATAATTATCAAGAAAGGACGTAACAAAGCGTAAATAGAGAATAATCTCGAGTTACGGCGAAGTATGAGTTGATTGAGTGTGAGGCAGACTTGTTGTTAGTTTGAGTTGAGATAGTTATAAGAGTTGTTATAACCACCAATTAGAAAAAAAATGCAAAATATACAGGGTGTTGTTTTGGTCAGTGAAATCAAACTCGCAAAGCCTTCCCGCGTAGCTAGCACGTATCTACGAAATACTACGCCGTAGCTAGTAAGCTACGAAAAGGCTACATCGTCTTGGTAGTTTTGACTCGTTAATAAATTGATTTTGTGGGTTTTTTCCATTTTTTTTGTGGCATCAGAATCGTTTGTACAGCCACCACATTGATTTTGTAGGTTTTTTCCAGTTCAAAGAACAATATTTTTTTTGGCATCAGTATCGTCTGTATGGAAAAATCCAGAGGTATCCATACAACTCATAAAACTGTAAGAATCGAAGCTGAAAAGCTGAATTATAAAGCTGAAAAGATTGTTTGTTTGTTTGAACGCGCTAATCTCAGGAACTACTCGACCAATATAAAATCGATGCAATCACAAAATGTCAACCTTTACACACTTGCGCTACTTTAAGCATCGATGCAGACGAGTTGCTAGCACGCATTAGCATCGATGCAGTCGCGACGCAGAAGCTAGAAATGGATATCCTGAATATTGGCGACTGCGTCGATACTAAGGCGCTTAAGCTTAAGACGCAGTGTGAAATCTGTTCATTGCGTTATTCGCGATGTCGCGCGTTTTCAAAATGCGCGACTGCATCGGTACTAAAAGTCGCAGAGGAGTCTTATAGATTTCATCTGTTGTAAAGTTCAACAAAATAATCCAACGGCGGTAATAACAACTCTATACAAATATTAATCATTCCCGCCCAGCTCAGTATCGCCAAGTGTTATTTTTAATTACTCCAAGCTTGTGTTTGTTTTTGAAGGCATTCACTCGTAAATTGCCTGCAATTCACCATTGTTTCTGCTTCGTGGATCATTTGAATTGAAAATTAAGGTTCTGTGCGAAATGTTGTGAGAGCAGCAATTGGAATTGTAATGTAACAGTAGAAATGAACTTATAATTACAATAAAAGAGCTCTACATTTATAATACTTGTAAAATAATGACGAACTCCGTTGTGTATAGTGGCTAAGCACGCTGGTTTCAAGGCGTCGTCGCTCCGAGGTCCCGGGTTCGATTCCCGGTGGGGTCAATACAGAAATCAAAATATTCTATATTATCTCGGGTCTGGGTGTTGTGGTACCACCGTTGTGTCTGATTTCCATAACACAAGTGCTTTAGCTACTTACTTTGGGATCAGAGCAATGTATGTGATTGGTGTCCAATATGTATTTATTATTTGAAAGAGAACAATCCCCTCGGTTCTAAGCTTATTAATTAATTAATAATTTAATTGATATTTTTTTATACTGCTTATAAAACATTTATTTAAACAAGAAAAAATAAAACTAAGTCATGCAACATAAAAAAATAACTTAAAATCTACCTATTCAAAATGGAAACCATTTCCTTGAGGCAAGGAGGCTATGATTATTATGATTTAGAAAAAAAATCTTGATAAGTCCATTCATATCAATTTGTCTATCATGAAAAAATCCTAATATGTAAACGCAGTTATCTTATCTGGCCAAAAGAAGGCACCAGTTATGCCCAAAAAACCGGCTTATTGCGAGTCGGTCTCGCGTACTGAGGGTTCCGTGCCAACTTTAACTAAATTAGGGAAACCACTTACTTCCACTTAGCTAAAATACCACAATATTTTGTTGACAGTTTGATTAATGACAAAATATTTGCAGACAATTGTGGGCTAGTGCTGAGAAAAAGCTGCGCAAGAAACTTAGTCACTATTGTCAATGCCTCTTTTCAAAAGGTTTACAATGTTTGAAGTGATCATGCAAATCCATACATTATTATCTTTAAAATTGTCATCTACTTTATAATACCCTTTCGTCATAGGGGTTTCTTTAATAACAAATTTAAATTTATGAACCGGTAAGTTTACAATGTGTTCTGGTAGTTTATTGAAAAATTGAACCCCTTTCCTCATGAAAGAATTACCAACCTTTTGAAGCCTAAATTGTGAAATAGCAAGCTTATCCTTATCTCTAGTATTATGTTTGTGTATGTCACTTTTTTCGTGAATGAATGTATTTTTTCCGTATATCAATAAATTTTCATAAATATACTGAGAGGCTACAGTTATAATTTCTTTAAACACCTTTTGTAAGGAATTTTGAGGTTTATCAGCAAAAGCAGCTGAAATAAGTTTCCCTGACAAGGCCTCTATACGAGGACCCTATTGTAGTTTGGAGTCTAAAGTGATTCTCAAGAATGTTGTGGAGTCAATATACTATTGCGGACAAGCGGTTTGTCTTTTATCTTAATCTGAGTTGATGCCTGTCGGACATCAGGCATCGTAAACTTAACACATTTAGTTTTTCTTCCATTAAGAAGGGGATTGTTAATAGTAAACTAATGTAATACTTGTGAAAGAGTGTTATTTACATCGTCAAAATTTCTTTCCCCTCTTGGAATTTTAAATATAAGTGAAGTATCATCTGCAAATGAAACTATATAACATCATTTATATATATTAAAAATAAGAGAGGTCCCAATTTAGATCTCTGGGGAACACCCATTGTTAGAGGTGCTCCAGATGACTCAGTTCCGTTTATACACACTTTTTGCATTCTACCTTAGAGATAAGAATTAATTGAGTTTAAAAGTTCAATGATGCCCCATAGTGACGTTTTTTTTAAAGTTATGTTTCATGATCCACACAATCAAACGCTTTCGATAGATCGAAGAAAATGCCTAAAGCATCCTATCCTATTAGCATAGGCATCAAATACATGTGTTGAAAGAGTAACTCCTTCATCCGTGGTACTTCTTCCTTTAATCCTACTATTATCAACTCCTGGCGTGGCCTAATTATTAAATTGTCATTTGACCTTATTTGATTTACTCTTTTTTATGAGAAACATTTCACATTAAATTTGTTAAAAATTAAGTTAAAGAGGTCATCATATTGCTTATCTACACTATCACTAGTATTTTGTGTCACTGAATATAGTGTATCGCTCATTGTGTCCCTACATTTATCTAACCTATTTTCTGGAACAGACCTATACATATAGTTTCCACTAGTAAACTTGCGGTATGATTGTGTTCAAATACATCCTTTTGATGAGAACTGAGGCCAATTAAAATACCTTTATCAATGACACTTGCGTTTTTGTCACAAAAAATATTATCTAAGCAAGTGGCCGAGGTGGGAGCCAACCTTGTATGTTCACAAAAGAGATTTTTTAAATTAAAAGATTTGAAATGATTAAGAAATCGAATGGCGGTATTCCATTCATTTAAAATATGAAAGTTAAAATTGCCGCATGCTATTATTTTCTTATGAGATTTTGAAACCTCTTCTAGCGCTGATTCCATTGATTTGAAACGGTCACCCATCCGATTTCGACCACGAAGTGAGTTGCCTTAATTTGGATATCACAACCCAGATTTGCCTATCAATAATCTATGACTATTTGAATTAATTTATGTATTTTTTACAGAGAAATCCTGTCAGCTAGTCCAGCGCTAACAAGCCATTCGGTAGCCGCCACTCCCACACACAGAAGGGACTTCAGAAGAGAATCGGGGAAAGAAGACAGGTAAAGAGAGAATGAAAATGCTTTTATTAGATTACAGACACACACAAAACAATATTGCACATAAATAATAACACGTAATTTACGAAGCACAAAAACAAAATACATTGAGAAAATTAAAGTATCAATATTGTTACCGCTTTATAAGCGTTTCCATACCAGGAGATAGGGCGGCGATTCTCACGGCAATCGAACTTATTACGTGTCGTAATGAGATTGGGATTTCAAAGAAAACCAGAAATCAAAAAAAAAATGACTGAGCACTTCGTAGTTTTATTTTGTATGTGGTAGTATTTTTTTTTTTTTAAATAGTACTAACAATAATTTTAAGTTATATGTTAGTAACAACTATCTGTAGCTATGTATCTTTGATTTGTCTGAAATCAACGTAATAAAAGAAAAAAACTTACTATTTTAGTATACAAACTGCACAAAAATCTGCCCCCAGATTAATTTCGATTTCGTCCATGCGGTTTTACATAAAAAATAGTGGTTATTTTATTTTTGCGGTTATTTCAGTTTTTTCGTGTAGATATATGATTTGATTTTTTAGGTAAAATTTTAAAACTTGCAATCGAATCACCATACGAAATAAATTAGATTGACGCGAAAATCACCGCCAAGGCCAGCCAATCGGTATTATGTTCCTAAATTTATTAGTTAATGAGAACAAGAGAATTCATGTTCTGTTGATTTAAATGAGAAAAAAATGCTACCTTGGTCTCTAAGATTCTATACAAGGTGGCCCGTCAGAGACACAGATACAGAGACGTTAAAAAATTTTTTTTGAAACTTTACATCTAGGTCTTTCCAAATATACCCTGTGTTTGTTAGCTGAATTTTCGAAGTTCTAGAGATATTTTTTTTGATTTTTTTGTGAATTAACAAACAAATAATCCTTCCACTTTGTATGGTGTTATGACGGTTTTTTGGATTGAAAACTGATTTTTAGAAATGAAATTCACTGAGATAAAATTACGAGCAAGCTTAAACTAAGACTAACAGAAGTTTCAATTTTTAAAATAAAAAATGCACGAAGACTACAAAAATTTGCTCACATAAATATTGAATATTTGAAAAGCCCTGGATTAAGAGTGCCAAAAAATTTTTTTTGCACTTATCTGTTTTGGCCACCCCGTATATAACTGCTACGCGTTTCATCTAGTAACATAGCATTGCATTGCTTGGGCCATCTGTTTCATAAACAGACGGCTAGATGGCGCTAAGCGTCACGCAATTGACGTTTTCATAAGAAACCACAAATTTCGCGGGGTCGGACTAACAGCACGGTAGCTCAATTGGTAAGAGCGTTTTGCCCGGTTTGCCAAAAGGTTGCTGGTTCAAGTCCCGCCCGTGCGCAAATTTTTGGTTTCTTATTTCATCTTTATGGATATAAAAATATGACACTGTGAGTGTTAAAAACATTATAAAGCATTAGATAGCGAAGCGACATCAATTTCCAAGTTGAATTTATTCTGTAAAGAATTTATTTATTTATTTATTTATACTTTATTGCACAATAATAAAATTTTGTACAAAAGGTGGACTTAACGCCATATGGCGTTCTCTACCAGTCATGCCTTTGGGCTAAGCAGAAATGATTGTGGGCGGTGCGACAAAGAAACGAAATTAATTATATACAAAAAAAAAAGTCCCAAATAAATACAATTAATACTTACATAATATTACACATACATAACATAAGCAATAAAATAAATACATTAATAATACATACATATACCAACATATACTATATATATATACATATATATATATATATATACTATAATTAAGAAACAAGAAGAACAAGAACAAGAATAACTGCTTGGGCCATCTGTTTCATAAACAGACGGCTAGATGGCGCTAAGCGTCACGCAATTGACGTTTTCATAAGAAACCACAACTTTCGCGGGGTCGGACTAACAGCACGGTAGCTTAATTGGTAAGAGCGTTTGGCCCGGTTTGCCAAATGGTTGCTGGTTCAAGTCCCGCCCGTGCGCAAATTTTTGGTTTCTTATTTCATCTTTATGGATATAAAAATATGACACTGTGAGTGTTAAAAACATTATAAAGCATAACATAGCATTGTTTGCTACGGATTTCGTAGTACTAATAAAGTAGTAATGCTACGAATTTTGTAGAATAACAGCGTAGCAATGCTACGGATTTTGTAGAATTAATAGCGCAGCAATGCTACGAATTTTGTAGTACTAATAGCGTAGCAATGCTATGGATTTTGTAGTGTTTAAATTCTGAGCTACAAACAGAATACGACAATATACAATAAAAACATGCAACTATGTTAAAATATGGTGTAATTATTTACATAGATAATAAATTCAATGGCTGCCTCGGTGGCGCAGCGGTAAAGGGGTCGTACTTCAAAGCAACGGCTGCGCTAGAGGTCCAGGGTTCGATCCCCGGGTCGGGCCCAAAAATATATATCTGGGTTTTTCTGTTCAGAAAATCTGAGCCCGGAGTTTGCGATACTTCACCCCCGTGCCTCGCAAAAGCACGTAAAGCTGTTGGTCCTGCACCTGATCTCCCTCCGGTCGTGTCAGATTAATGTCCCATCGGGCTATGAGAGTGAGAGGAATAGAGAGTACACCTGTTTTTGCGCACACACTTGTGCACTATAATATGTACCGCGCAATCGGTTAGTCGTTGTGACTAGCCATCATAGCGGAAACCGGCTAGGGGGACTATTATAATATTCAATATTTAGATAAAACCACACATTAAAGCTTGTTTGAAGACCATAATAAAATGGAATTACAAACAACACAAGGACACCGTTTTATTTTCAAAATTTGTAATAATAATAAAATCTCAAATAATAACTTTGCGCGTTTATCAGCTTAAACCGTCAATGTTTTTTTTTCAATTGAAATTATCAATCTTAATGCTTCCTCTCCACAGAAACACACAAAAGAAAGACTCTAGAAGAGAGAGCGGCAAACGAGTGGACCAGGGCACCACGACTAGTCCAATGAGGGACAGCTGCAAACGAGACGCACGGTTAAGCGAGCCTAGCAGACAAGTGGTAAGATATACAGGGTGTTAACTAGACTGATAGGGTCTAAACAAGACTATTACAATTATACAGGGTGACTGGTAATTAGTGGGTCTACCTTGTTTCGCATAATTTTTATTGTCATAATTTTATTTGGCATATCATCAAATAGCATAAACTTCCTTTCGCAGAACATCAATTAGCATTCACTCATTTATCAGACGTTCAAAACGCATAATCGTGTAAGCTAGAATCATCTTTAGGCAGAAATTTAATATCCATAATAGTCTTAAAGCAGAATCATCCTAACGCCGAAAGTTCACAGATAGAATCGTCTTGTGGCATACAATTCGTATATATAGTCATTAATAGGCAGAATCATCCTATCGCAGAAAATTCACAGTCCGAATCGTCTTTTGGCATATTTTCATGTTTAATATTCTCCTATAAACCTTATTTTCTCTCTGTATCCCAAGTAGTTCTATCTCAGCAATACTAACATACAACATGCATGGCAAATCAAACATGCAGCATGAAAGCAAGCATTCAGCATGCAAGCAAGCAAGCAAAGCATGCAGCAAGCAAGCAAGCATGCATCAAGCAAGCAAGCAAGCATGAATCATGCAAGCAAGCATGCAGCATGCAGCATGCAAGCAAGCAACAGCTTGCATGCAGTATGCAAGCATGCAACATGCATGGTTTCTGTCACGGCTCCGGCGCTGCGGGGCTCCGGCAGTCCCACGCGAGCTTATCGTCGCAGATGGTTTTCGCTCACCACCTGCTCCTCAGCTCGCGGGCTGCCTCGCCCCTCCGCGCCTACGCGATTTTGAATTACACTCTAGGGGTGGGACAAACAAGACTGCGTGGAGTCGGTTTTGCACCGATTCGTTTCTGTCACTAACTTTTGTACCACAACTTAATGACTTTTTAATTCAATCTTAGGGTAAAATACTATTTAAAAGAAATAGCAATATGCGTAGTGAAATTATTCTAAAGGAAATTCTGCTCTCTTCATAGTATGCCTAGTCAAATTATGCCAAATAAACATTATGCTTAGCGAAAGTATGCAAAGTAAAATTTTGCCAAAGGTAATTATGCCTTATAAATTTCTGCTATCTTAAAAGTATGCCATTGTAAATTCGGGCATATAAATATTCGACCAAACAATAATTATGCTAACAGAAAATTCTGCCTGAATAATATTCGACTAAAGAAAATTATGCCAAGTGTGTTATGCCAAGTGACTTTCGGAACAAAAAGATTCTGCCAGATAGAGGGAACCCGTAATTAGTAACATTACTGAGGACGGGTGAAAGTAGAGATCATTTGCAATATTTTTATAAACTAGCGGTCCCTCGCGACTTCGTCCGCGCGTTTTGCGTTTGCTCCCTCCCCTCCCGTTGCAGCGTAATGTTTTATAGCCTAAAGCCTTCCTCGATAAATAAGCTATCCAACACAAAAAAATGTTTTAAATCGGCTTAGTAGTTCATGAGATTGGCGCGTTTAAACTACCACACTCTTTGGCTTTATAATGTTAGCATTGAAAAAAGGTTGTATTGAGTAAACCATGTAAGATAGACATATGCTGTTGCGGACTTTATTGTAACAGTGGTAATGCAAAATAATCTCGTCATATATGATTTTTGTGTAGGTAACTTAAACGGTTTACGCAGCATACGCAGCGGAAGTTACTAAAAGGAATATTTTTCTCCGTTTTTGCAACATTTTTCGTTGCGTTGTCTCGATGTAATACAGCTTAAATCCTTTCTCGATAAATGGGCTATCTAACGTAAAAATAACGAATTTTTCAAATCGGTCCAGTAGTTTCTGAGATTAGCGCGTTCAAACAAACAAACAAACCCGTCTGGTGTAGTGGTCGAGAAATCGCCTACTACGCAGCGGGTGCGGGTTCGATCGCCGCACAATACAAACATTTGTGTGCATGAACATGTCTGTTTGTATTGGTCTGGGTGTTTTCTATGTATATCATGTATGTATTTACAAACAAAAAGTATATAAGTATTATATCCGTTGTCTGGCACCCATAACACAAGCTTTGAGTAGCTTACTTTGGGACTAGATGGCGATGTGTGGTTATGTCCATAGGATATTTATTATTATTATTATTATTATTAAACTCTTCAGAATAAGATCTGTATAAATTTTTCATGATGTACCTTAGCGGAGTGATAAAGTTAAAGATATTTAAATTTCTGCTACATCTTATCTTCATTATGATTAAATTTATGAAACACTTCAAAGACAAG
This sequence comes from Pyrausta purpuralis, assembly GCA_963924145.1. Taxonomy (NCBI): domain Eukaryota; kingdom Metazoa; phylum Arthropoda; class Insecta; order Lepidoptera; family Crambidae; genus Pyrausta; species Pyrausta purpuralis. Next base: position 7,236,322 of record OZ001672.1, read on the forward strand.
GAGTGGTGTTAATATTTAATCTTACAAGATGAATAGGTAGATTTTTCTGTTGCATGTTTTAGTTTTAATTTTTCTTGTTTGTTATTAATAAATGAAGTACTTTTTTATTTCAAAAAAGATAAAATAAGAAACCAAAAAATCTGCACGAGTTGGATTCAAACCCACCTTTAGCAAACCAACGCTCTTACCAACCGAGCCACCGTGCAGTTAATCCCCTCGGTTTAACTGCCTCGGTGGCGCAGCGGTGGGAGGGTCGCACTTTATAGCGACGGCTGCGCCAGAGGTCCCGGGTTCGATCACCGGGTCGGGCCAAAAATATATACCTGAGTTTTTCTGTTCAGAGATTCTTAGGGTGGCCCGGAGTTTGGAAGATGGCGGTGTTTCACCCTCGTGCCTCGGAAAGCCACAAAAAGGCTTTGGTCCTACACCTGAACGCTCTCCGTTCGTGTCAGATTGCTGTCCCATCGGGCTATGAGAGTGAAAGGAACAGAGAGTGCACCTGTGTTTGCGCAAACACTTGGGCACTATAAGATGTCCCGCGCAGTCGGTTAGTCTTTACGACTGGACACCGTAGCCGAAATCGGCTAGGGGTACTATTATTTATCCCCTGGGGCAAATTTGTGGTCTCCTACAAAAACGTTATTACGTGACGTCAACGCCATTCACCCAACCTGTATTGCAACAGTGTGTAGTTCGCATTTGTTATTCAAAATTCGACTGAATTTAACATTTTGGTGTTTAGGTCAAACACCAAAATTTTAAACTAATGAAACCCTGTCTGAATGATGTCGTTTTATAATAAACAAGGACAATTTACACCATTAATTATGAACCCGGTGGCCTTGATAGAAACATAATTAAAATATGAGCAGAAGGTTCAATTTGACTTAAAAGGCCAGGCTTCTTCCATGTGAGTATCCAGCGATTCCAACAATCTGCGTTTACCCTTGATGTCTATTTAAGGGGCGCCCCGAATTTTTAACGCGCACACTAGCGCCACTTTAGTAGAAAAATCATAACTCGTTAAATAAAAGACCAATCAAAAATCTGATTGATGCGATTGTAGCTCTGGTTATGTGGTTTAGATAAAATGTTTAAGTTCAATAAAACAGAGTTATCTGCAGTTACAGTTAGGAAAAATGCCAAAAATGGCCATATTTAACAGGTTCAACTCTAACTACAGTAAACGACTTTTGAAACAATTGAAACGTACCAAATAAACTATAGAACCTGTACTACAATCGTGTCTACCAGATTTTAATTGTTTTTGTTTTTAAGGAGTTATAATATTTTAAATAGATTGGCGCTAGTGTGCGCGTCAAAAATTCGGGGAGCCCCTTAAGGTAATACAGTCCCGACCCCCCTTTATTGGGCCCCTTAGGGTACTTTTTTTGATAATTATAAAGATAAAGCTGAACCGAAAAAAAACACCTTCAAAAAGCTGATAAAAAAAACTTAAAATAATGCATTCGTCTTCCATTAAGGAAAAAAAAATCTTTTTGAGGCGCATGATGTGTATACTATTGATGTAGGTAAGCTTGACATCATGTACCGCCTTCAAAATAATGTGTTTCTCATTGAAGACGAATGCATTATTTTAAGTTTGTTAGTCAGCTTTTTGAAGAGATTTATCAAATACTAAAAAAGTTAAGTTAGCCTGTAACATCCCACTGCTAGGCAAAAGCCTTACCTCAACTATGAGGTAGTTTGAGCCATACTCCACCTCAGTCTAGTCTAGCTCAGTGCGGGTTGGTGGAGAAGTGTTTGCAAGACAAGCGACTAACTCTGCTGTCAGATGTTATTACGCCGCCTATAAGGCCTCTGACTAGGCTTAACGACTAATATCAACCGATATTAGCCGGGACCAATGGCTTAACGTGCCTTCTGAAGCACGGAGATGCTCGTGATGTACGTCACTTATATGGTCGGAATGGTCACCCATCCAAACACGACCGCGCCGTAGATTGCTTTACTTCGGTATCACTATCAAAGCGCTGCTACCACTGCGCTACGAACAAAATTCAAATATTTTTATTTATTTTCTATAATAAATCGAATAGCTCGCCGTTGCCGTAAAACTAGAGAGTACTTGACAAAACATATTTTGTACAATATAATATTAAAACCACCCTTGATTTTGTGTGAAAAAATTACCCTGGAATTCAGTTGATTTTCAACGGTGGCTTGCAAAATCAACCGTGGAGGTTTGATAAAGTGATTGGTCATTCTGAACCCATTTGCAATATTCCTTAGGGATATTCGCAACGGCCTGGATTAAATATAATGAAGGTCGAATGGTAGTTTATTGTTTTATGAACAGGCGTGGCGTCGATTGCGTGAAATTGCTTCTCAAGGGAGAGCCGTAATGTATTTATTTCTTATGCAGTCAGACATGCGTGTATGATAGTTTGATAAACCTATTTAAATTAATTTTGAGAGCTATGAATGTTATACAGGTGTTGTTTTGGTCTGACATCCAAGTTAGGGATGATAATAAGAGTTATGTTGATTTAAAAAAAAAACATCTAATTTTGAAAATAGAAAACCTCTTTACAACATTCTAAAAAAAAACATAACGAATTGGGAAACTCGCACCCCGCTTAGCTACGAAATAGTATACCGTAGCAACTTAAGCTACAAAGAGGCGACCTGGTAAAATGTGCGTCCGAATTTCAACGAAGATTGTTTTGAGCGAGATCGAACCAGTTGTTTTTGAGATATAGCACACACAACATATCTTTGCTATTCATACAAATACTATGAAAAACAAAGTTATATTTGCTTGTCAACAAAATATTTTGATATTATTGCTAAGTGGAAGTAAGTGGATCTCTAATTCAGTTTAAGTTACCTTAGTACCAGTTTTAGTAACCAGTCCAAATCGGACTTGGCCAGCGGGCCTAAGATGCGCGCCTATTTTTCATTTATCGCGGCAATCGGTTCATTTCAAACGTCATTATTATCATATTTAAAAAGGTTTTATCTACTTTCTTGCATTCATTTGTTTTTAAAAGCAATTAAGATTGATTTACAAGTGGAAAATACTTGTCAAAACAGGTTGTTTAGAAAATAAAATTATTTTATCGACGCGACAAACGGTATCGAGGCGTGCATGCTAGGCTTACAGGAAAGTGTCTGTGTCATACGGACGAACAGACAGACTTGACGAAACTATAAGGGTTACGTTTTTTGTCATTTGGCTACGGAACCTTTAAAACTCTGCACTTTAACAATGGCTGCAGGAAACCCTAAATTTACACGGACGAAGTCGCATGGAGCAGGCTAGTTCTTAACAATACTCACACCGCATTCAGCTATTTTTTTTAAAATGTGGTCCTCTTTCCCGAGAAACAAACCTTATACGATAAAAAATACTCTGTATTTTCATGTAAATTATTTTCATTATTATTTTCATAGGAAACAGAGGTAATATGAACAAGAAAAACCTAAATACATACTTTGACAGTTTAAGAAAATTAAATGTGAATAAAACAGTATTGTTTACATTACCTTACAGTAGTGGATTGCCAGACGAAGAAAATGATTTAAGATATAAAATTAATTTGCAACTGCATAAATTGACATTATATGAGGTGAATAAATTCCACCTACTTGACATGAATAATTATTTTAAAAACAAAAGTATATTTGACGCGAGATAATTATTATGTTAATAATTATTTCAAACGACAGATAGCAATGTCGCTATCATATTATTTTGACTATTCAGCCAAGAACTTGGCTACCAAATCTGCTTTTATTGAGCAGATTATTGACATGAATATTCAACCATTGGAATCAGTTCCAATAACAAACAATCATTTAAATTAGTAGATCAGACAATAGAGGATAACTCTTGCTTATCAGAAATTGTAGAAGCAAATCAATTAAATATAGTACATCAAAATATTCAAGGCTTTTCTGGAAAAGATTTGGAAATTGAATTGTTTTTAAATAAAATTAATATTCATGTTCTCTGCATAACTGAGCACTGGCTCAAGCAGCATGAACTGATGTTATCGATAGATAATTATAATCTTATTAGTTCGTTCACTAGGGAGACTGCCATTCGCGGCGGGACACTTATATTAATTAATAATAAACTAAAATGTAAAGACCGAAAAGACATAGTGTCTCTCACTATTGAGCGAACAATTGAGATATCGTGTGCGGAGCTGGACGACTACATTATTGTCTGTGTTTATAGACCCCCAAGTGGAAACTTTAAATTATTTGAATCTGTAATGGAAAATGTGTTAAACAAAATATGTAAAACTACAAAGAAAGTAGTTGTATGTGGAGATTTCAATGTGGACATTATAGATATTACGGAGGAACATCGCGTTCGGTTTTTGAGCATTTTCAAATCATTTGACCTCACTCCGGTTTTTGCTGAGCCCACTAGAGTAACTCCTACAACAGCTTCTTGCTTAGATAATATTCTCTGCAACTGTAAAATCATCAAACAATCTATCATTAATTTTGTAAAATCGGATCATTGCGGTCAGATAGTTACACTACAGAACCGTTTTATTCCACCCCGTCTAGAAATCAAATGCAGGCCGGTCACTGCATCTCGTAAGGACAAATTTCAAAAACCTTGTAAGTGATAAAATACCGTTTATACCTTTTGATAAAAAAAAATGCTAGTGACTTTAATGAACAATTATTTCAGGTAGTTAAAAAACAATTTGATATTACTTTCCCTCAAAAGAAAATAGTTATCAATAACTGTAAACCGAAATTCAGTGACTGGGCTACACGAGGAGTTTATACAAGTAGGAAAAAAATGTTTGAATTGTATAACAAAAAAGCAGAAAAGCATGAAAGGATCTATCGTTTCATGAGTACGTTAAGAGGTACTCAAAAATTTTCAAAAGAGTTTGCTATGTAGCTAAGTCGAATTACATACGCGATAAAATTAAAAAATCTAGTAATAAAATCAAAGAAACATGGAATATTATAAATAAAGAAACATGTAAAACGAAATCTCATGATAACAAATTTAGTCTAGAAATAAACAACAAGCTTATTAAATCTGATGACGAGGTAGCAAACGCTTTTGAGGATTACTTCTGTAATATTCCTATAGAGACGACTAAACAGTTGAGTTCTTGCTCAAGTCACGCAAAATCATTACTAGTGTCGAGTGTTCATAGGTGCGAATCCTCATTTAAATTCAGAAATATTGGTCCTTTAGACATCATAAAAACATTTAAAGAATTAAAATAAAAGAAAACAGAGGATAAATCGGGTATATCAATAGACACAATAAAACCCATTATACCTTTAATAGCTCCTTACTTATCTTATTGTGATGTACCTATGCGCACTTAGTATATAAGACAGTATATCAATATATTTGAGGCAGTAATAAACCATATTTACTCGGATTCAGTTGTTTCCTTATATCTCCCGATCCGCACCGTATATGGCGACCCTGCAACAGGAGTCCGCCTCGGGCGCGATCCGTGCGTTGTTTTACATATTTGGACACTAGTGATCAATTACAATGTTGAAATTACCGCATTACGTTCGTGGACTTTGCTTTGTGGACTTGCAAAACGCTACAAATATTCAAAATGTGCCAGTCTAACCAAAATAAAGAAGACGTATTTCTAAACCAAAATGCAGCTGGTTCGAATGGAGCTAATGTCCAGGACATCGGTTGGCATCTAAGTGCTAATAATATCATCACCAGTGTCATCGCGCTGATGTTGGCGCTTATTATACTATTCTTCATATACAAAGTGTACAAGAAATGCCATAGGCGTTGGATGAGAGAAGAGGTCATGCAGATAGCATTACGGGGTGTTCGGTTCGCGTCGGGACGAGGACGACCCATTGGTTTCTACGTGCCACAGCCGGCTGACCAGCAGCCAAGCAGCAGCGGTTTGGGCGATAAAATGTGAAGTGAGTAAGTGAAGTGGTGTAAATAAAAATGAAAAGTGCGCGGAAACCGTTAAATAGAATTTAATCATCGTGTATACGCATATTTAGAGGACTTTAAGCATATTTACAGAAACAGGATATAAGGTACATTTTTATTTTATTTTATTTTAATGTGTATAACAATGTTTTTCTTGGTTATGAAAGTGAGTAATGGAAAATCTTGAAAAAATATTGAATGACTTGAAAAATATCAAGACATATTTAATTAAATTAGGTCCTGCTAGGAGATTAAAACAAAACTTGCAAGGTAAATTATCTGAAGCAATATCTTTATATAACGAGTATATTGTCACTTACGAAAGTTTGAGTCAACAAATTGATGCAAAATATATTTCTTTAGAAAACGTGGAGACATTACAAATTTTGTGCAACCAAATAAATTCTGTTTATTCCAAGATTAAGGGACTTTGTTCGGAGCCGGATAATATTGTCGATAATAAGGAAAGCACCAACATTGCAACCATGGCTCAATTCGATTTAAAAACCGCAGTATCTTTATTGCCGGTCATGACGGGAGACGAAGAAGTAACAAAGCAGTTAATCAGCAATATTGAAATGTATGATTCGATGTTGAACAGCGAAGGACAAAAAACGCTTGTTACATTTGTTTTAAAATATAGACTCTCGGAAAGTGCCAAGTTGCGCATGTGTCAAACTTACACTTCAGTTTCAGGTCTTTTAGAAGACATGCGATCTTTGTTGTTATTGAAAAAATCCGATACAGCCATTCAGCAGCAATTGCAGAGGGCAAGGCAAGGCGGAAGAAGTGTCGAGGAATTCGGTAAGGAGATTGAAACATTATTTGTAGACTTAACTATCTCGCAAGCCGACGGCGACGCAAGCAAATATGAAATCTTAAAAAGCGTAAACGAAAGAAATGCCATTAAACGTTTTTCCGACGGCCTGCGAAATAGTCGTATAAGTACAATAATAGCGGCGCGTAACTACAAAACGCTGAAGGACGCCATTCGAGGGGCGCTAGACGAGGATCTGTCTTCACGTCCTGAAGGAGAGCTTATGAGCTACCAACGAGGCCGAGGTAGGTCGTATGGCCATAATATTCGAGGTCGTTATCAAGGACGTTTCAATAATAATTCAAGGAGGTCTTATAATAACACTTATACACAAGGCCGAGGCATACGTAATTTTTCACAAAATAATTCGACGAGTCAAACATCTCAGAAAGGTTTTCGAGGTAACCATAGAGGTTCAAATAATTTTCGTGGAAACAATTCATTTCAAAATAGGAATTTCAGTAACCAAATAAACATGGCTCAACCGACCACCGAAAATCAAAATGAGAATTCGGGTCAAACCGAGTCATTAAGTGATTTTTTTCGTGCATAATATCACTAATGAATATTTCGATAACATCAATTCAGTAACCATTGGTATATTTGGTATTCCCCAGAATTGGTTAGTTGACACCGGCGCCACACTCTCAGCCGTGAAGTTCGAGAATTTGATCTCGCATAACATTCCTTTCCATATTCAGCGAGTTTGCATTCAAGGCATCGGAGGTAACATCTACTCTGAGGGATATGTTTATTTAAATTTACAGATTGGTGAAACAGAAATAGAACATAAATTTTACGTATTTAAAAATTTACCCAGTCGAACGGATGGCATATTAGGGCAAGATTTTTTAAGCAAATTTAATTGCATTATTAACTTAGAGCTAAATACCTTATCGGTAAATACTAACTTAGGTCAGAAGGTTCTACATCTTGAAATGGGTAGTACAGGTTTTAACAACTACATTACATTACCACCGCGATGCGAGTCAATTCATTACATTGATAGCAGTTGTAATCAGGATTGCGTAATATTTCAAAGGGAACTATGTGACGGAATTTACTTAGCGGGTTCCTTAGTGTCCCCTACTAATGGTAAAATACCAATAAAAATTTTAAACACAAGGGATGACACAGTAAACTTAAGTTTTTTCACACCAGAAATTGACTATTTAAATAATTATACAATTTGTAATTTTGAACGGGGTGTAGTTAACGCGGATAGAGTCAAAAGTTTGTTTAAAGTCTTACACCTAAATCATTTAAATTCGGAGGAAAGAAAGTCCATTGAAAGTATTTGTGCTAAGTACCCTGACGTATTTTATTTAGATGGCGATAAGTTAGGAGTAACTAATGTGTACCAACAATCGATACAGCTCAAAGAGAACAGTAGCCCAGTTTACGTCAAACCTTATAGATTACCAAAATCACAGAAGTCAGAAATAGATATGCAAATAGGTAACATGGTGAAAGACGATATAATTGAGGAATGTCAGAGTGAATGGTCTAGCCCACTACTTCTTGTACCAAAAAAAAGTGAGAATGCGGATGAAAAAAAGTGGCGAGTCGTAATCGACTATCGTAAGTTGAATGAGAGAATAAAAGATGACAAGTTTCCTTTGCCCAATATAACTGACATTTTAGACGCATTATCTGGATCAATTTATTTCAGTCATTTAGATTTGAGTCAAAGCTACTACCAATTAGAACTTGACCCTGAAAGCAGAAAATATACAGCTTTTACCACGAATAAACAATATCAATTAAAACGATTACCTATGGGACTTAAGATCAGTCCTAGTGCATTTAGTCGCGCTATGACTGTAGCTATGTCGGGTCTGAATTATGAAAAATGCCTGATATACTTAGATGATTTAATCTGTTTTGGACGAAGTCTGTCACAACACAATAAAAACTTGTTAGATATTTTTGAAAGACTGCGAAAAGTTAACTTAAAATTAAACCCATCAAAGTGCCAATTTTTAAAAAAAGAATTACTTTACTTAGGACACGTGGTATCTGCTGAAGGTGTCAAGCCTGATCCGGAAAAAACGAAGGTCATACAAAATTATCCAAGACCGTCAAATGCTGACGAGGTAAAAAGATTCGTAGCATTTGCCAACTATTACAGGAAATTTATTCCACATTTTGCTGAAATTACAATACCACTTAATAAATTGCAACGCAAAGGAATACAGTTTGAATGGTCAGATGAATGTGAGAAAGCGTTTAATCAACTAAAAAATTCATTAATAACACCACCAATCCTTCATTACCCTGATTTTACAAACGAAAACGAGTTCGTATTGCAGACAGATGCATCGGGCGTAGCAATTGGTTCAATGCTTTGCAATAAAAACAACTTACCAATAGCTTATGCTAGTCGATCGTTAAATAAAGCAGAGCTTAACTATCCGACGTAAGAAAAAGAGTTGTTATCCATTGTTTGGGCAGTACGCTATTTTAGACCATATTTATTTGGCAAAAAATTTGTTATCAAAACAGACCATAGGCCATTGGTGTATTTATTTAACATTAACAGCCCAAGTAGTCGTTTATTAAAATTTAGACTTTGTTTAGAAGAGTACGACTATAGGATAGAGTATGTGAAGGGCGTGACTAATGTGGCTGCAGATGCATTATCACGCATAGTTTTGACATCGGACGAGTTGAAAGATATGAATAAGCATGTGATGAATGTTATTACGAGACGAATGAAGAGGTTACAAAATGACGAGAAGAGTGACCCTGAATTAGTCGATAACATCTCCACCGATTGCCGGTCTGATCAACCTAATATCGTGGAAATGATGAAAAGACCTAACTCAGGAGTCGAACTTATAATAGGAAAGTTACCTAAACCTAAACAAGACGAATTATTTTTAAAGTATGACAAGTTTACGTTTATACCGTCGCGATCTGTTATATATGCTGATGCTAAAACTCGATCATGTTTCGCGCGAGACGCATTCGTGAGAGGATTTGAATCGCTATGTAAAGATCTAAAAGTAGATGAGATATACGTCGTCAAAAATGAAAGTAATATGTTTGTAATTGAATGGTTGAGAGATAAGATAAAAGAGATGAAAAATAATTCAAAGTGGTCCGGACCACGACTTTGTGTTATTAAAGGAGTTACTCGAGTAAATAATGCTGACGACAGAACGGTTATACTGAATGATTTTCATTTATTACCAACGAGCGGGCATGCAGGTGTTAATCGCATGATAAATAATATTAAACGATACTATTTTTGGCCAAACATGAGTGAGGACGTCAAAAAGTTCGTAAGGAAATGTGATAGTTGCCAAAAGCAAAAACATTCTTTACCAACTAGACAACCGATGGAAATAACAACAACAGCAAAATGCGCGTTTGATAAAGTTTATTTAGATCTTGTAGGACCATTAGAAAAAGATTATTATAACTATACATATATTCTAACTATCCAGTGTGAGTTAAGTAAATATGTAGAGGCATACCCACTAGAGTCGAAAGATAGTAGTAGTGTAGCTAGAGCTTTTGTAGAAAATTTTATTTTAAGGTACGGCATACCACGAGAAATTGGGAGCGACCGAGGAACAGAATTTATTTCAAACACGATGTCACAGGTATGTAAAATCCTTCAAATTAATCAAATTTCATCCACAGCCTACCATCACGAGTCATTAGGTGCAATAGAGAATACTCATAAATCACTTAATTCCTTTTTGAGAATACAAACAAATAATAACCCTAGATATTGGAGTAATTGGTTGCAATTCTGGTGTTTTTCCTATAACACAACTGTACATAGTGAAACTAAATATAGTCCGTTTGAACTAGTTTTCGGAAAAAAGTGTAACTTACCTAGTAATTTAAATACTTATATTGTAGATCCGTTATATAATACCGAGAATTATCCTTTAGAACTTAAGTATAGGTTGCAAAAATCGCAACTTGATGCAAGAAATAATTTAATAAAAAGTAAAGAGTGTAGAAAACATGTGTTTGATACCTATTTAAACCCTGTTATGTATAAGAAAGGTGATTTCTTATTGTTAAAAAATGAAACGGGCAATAAATTAACTTCTCCAGTGTATTCAGGCCCTTATGAAGTCGTTGAGGACTTAACACCCAATGTTAAAATTATTAAAGACAGTAAAGAAGAAGTTGTACATAAGAACCGTACTAAACTATACAATATGTAACAATAATCACGAATGTTATTAAATTAGTATAAACTATTAAGATTTAACCTATATTTTAAAAAAAATACACTTATTGTGTTTTTTTTTCCTTTTGGTAGGGCGTGTGATGTACCTATGCGCACTTAGTATATAAGACAGTATATCAATATATTTGGGGCAGTAATAAACCATATTTACTCGGATTCAGTTGTTTCCTTATATCTCCCGATCCGCACCGTATATTATATCTTTAATGAATGTATTGACCAAAATCTTCAACTTCTCAATCTTTATTTAAATCAGGAGACAAAAGTGACCCCAGCAATTTTAGGCCTATTTCAATATTACCCACAATAAGTAAAATTTTTGAAAAACTCATTTATAATCAATTACTTTCCCATTTTAAACTTAATAATTTATTACACGAAAAACAGTTTGGGTTCTCTAAAGGTAGAAATACAACTGATGCCGGAGTAGCACTCATCAGACACATTCTTGATGCTTATGAAGACAAACATGATGCCGTAGGTGTATTCTGTGATTTATCAAAGGCGTTTGATTGTGTAGACCATCAGACACTGCTCATTAAGTTAGAACACTATGGTGTCTCGGAAAACTCATCTAAGTTGTTAAGTTCGTACTTATCAGGTAGAATACAATCAGTTAACATAAATGGTACCTACTCTTCCGGAGCCCCTCTTCAAATGGGGGTCCCCCAGGGCTCAATATTGGGGTCTTTACTTTTCCTGATATGTGTTAACGACCTGCCATTTTATTCCACAAATCTTTGTGAGATAGTTCTGTTTGCTGATGATACTTCTTTGATTTTTAAAATGAAAAGACATGAAGAAAATTTTGACGAAGTAAACAATACTCTCTCCAAAGTATTGAATTGGTTCACCACCAATAACTTGTTGCTGAATGCTAGTAAAACTAAATGTGTAAAATTCACTTTGCCTAATGTAAAGCAACTTACACCAAATATTGTACTAAATGGTAATAATCTAGTCTTAATAGACTCCACTGTATTTCTGGCCATTACACTTGACTCAAAATTACAGTGGGGACCTCATATTGAAGCCCTAGCTAGGAGGCTAAGCTCGGCTGCCTTTGCAGTTAGAAAAATAAAGTATCTGACTGATGTTGAAACGGCGAGGCTTGTGTATTTTAGTTACTTCCACAGTATTATGTCTTACGGTCTTCTCTTGTGGGGTTCTGCTGCAGACATTGATACCATATTTATTTTGCAGAAAAGAGCCATTCGTGCTATTTATAAACTTAGTCCTCATGACTCCCTGAGAGAGGTCTTTAAGAAAATCAACATATTAACTGTGGCTTCTCAATACATTTTTGACAATATAATGTACGTCCGTAAAAATTTAGATAATTTCATGAAGAACAGCGACATTCACTCATATAACACAAGAAATAAACACAAGCTTGTCGTTCCTAACTTCAGATTAGTTAAAACTAGTAATTCGTTCATGGGAAATTGTATAAAATTCTTTAATAATATACCACACAATCTTGTCGAATTGCCGGTTGATAAATTTAAGAAACACGTTAAAAACACGCTTATGTCTAAAGGCTATTATAAGGTTCAAGACTACCTGAACGACACGAATGTGTGGTCTGTCCAGCCTGCACCGACTGATGTACTTACCTTTGATGATTTTGATTTTACGGCAACTAGTGGTGACTGAGTTTGTTCCGGCGTTTCTTCTCAGCACTTGCCTAATTGTCTGTGTTCTGTCTCGAAGCGCTGGTAGGGCCCAAAAGATAAGGAGACATGATTCGGCCCCTTCAGGGCACATTTATTTTTATTTTATTTTTCACTGTACATTTGACGTTCATAAGTGGCATATTGTGTCCTAAATTGAATAAAAATATTTGAATTTTGAATTTTGAAATTTAATAATAATACGCCAGACAACACACCAATTTGTCATGGTTACGTGGTAATGAATTTTCTGTCTGTCGTAAGAATACCAGATAACTATTATATCTCCTTTAAACAATAAGCAGAATCTGACAATGCTAACTCATCTCTTTCCCTTCCAGTACATAGCATCGTTCGACGAGGACGGCGAGCAGGCGCCCGGATGGAGACGAGTGGGCCCCGAGGGTCTGGTGAACCTGGAGAAGGTGTACCGGACCCAGGCAGTCATGGACCACATCGCCAGCTTCCATCAGCACCACTACGCGTTAGCTAGGAACAACACGCCGGTCTTCGGAGAGTATTTGAGGTGAAGATAGCTGCATTTAGAGTATACAGCGTTTGGCCAGTAATGATTTCACAGAGAAGGTGTAACAAACAGGATGTTGTTTTTTGGTCTTTGGCGACAAGCGACTGAGGGGTAGTTGTACAAACGCTACTGACGCCAATATTTTTTTTTAAATGGAAAAAACCCGCAATATTAATTTACTATTGCGATACAGCCAGGGAGTCAAAACTACCAACACTAGGTCGCCTCTTCTAAGCTTACTAGCTACGGCGTACTATTTCGTAGATACGCGCTAGCTACGCAATGATTTGGTGGATATCAAATCGGCATGATACAGAGTCAGAATTAAGGTTAAAATTTACCAAAATTACAAGATCCCCTCCTAAAATTGAGTCAATTTTTACGAGACAAGAAACAAGCACACCCATCACATTAATATGAAAATTTATTACTTTTGGAACTTTATTTCTTACCTCAATTTATTTAAAAACTTTATTTTTTCAGTCAATTTTATTAAATAGGAGGAGGGGGAAGGAGGATTTAATTAGTTAAGGGGTCCGTTGTATCCTGGAAACGTTAACAGGGTTTCGTGTAGCCGAAACTTTGAGAAACCTTGGAGTAGTCCAATATAGAAGGTGTGACTATTGTTCAAGGAAATAGATGATTAGTAATAATAGTCCCCCTAGCCGATTTCGACTACGGTGGCCAGTCGCAACAACTAACCGACTGCGGGGGACATATTATAGTGCACAAGTGTGTGCGCAAATACAGGTGCACTCTCTATTCCTTTCACTCTCATAGCCCGATGGGACAGCAATCTGACACGACCGGAGACCCGGTCCGACCCGGTGATCGAACCCGGGACCTCTGGCGCAGCCGTCGCTTCAAAGTGCGACCCTCCTACCGCTGCGCCACCGAGGCAGTTGATTAGTAACTGAAGCTGCGTAGCACCACCTTTTATCCAAACAGGTAGTCTTATTTAAAATACCTTTTATACTCTCGTTGTCAAATCTAAATCAGCACCGTCTTTTTCAGAGCAGCACTGTCTTCGTGTGACGAGCCGGTCTTCTCACAGTCTACCCAGAAGACCAGTGGTTGTGACTTCGAGAACGAGGCTTTGTATGAGCTGGAGGGGGGAGGGTACTGTCCGGTGCAGCCTTTGCCCCATGACCATGGGGTGACAATGTTTCCTCTGGCACCACAGAACGGGGAGAGAATTGATAGGCATATTTTACAAGTGAGTTCATATTTCTTCAATTATTAGTATTATTTTAATCAGATAAGTATGTGGCGCATATATAGTTCTTTACATCTATACTACTTTTTTATCAAGGAACAGTTTAAGTATTACGTTAGCAGATTTATTACAATTATTTACCCTCTCCCCTCCCTTGTTAGCAAAAGTAAGCAAAGCTCTCACTCCCCCTTCCCGTGCTTTCGCAAACACTGTTCCTAATAATAATAAATAAACAAAAATTTAGTAAAGCGAGCACGAAAAATTTCTTTAATTTTTACAGCTACTACTCCCTACCCGTTGCCTTCTTTATTCATGACTTAAAGGTGTGACTGGCAGAAAAGACATTAAGCCCACCTTTTTACACTAAATTTGTGCAATAAAATCATTAAATAAAATAAATACTACAATATCAAATGACATGAATTGAAATAAAAAGCATCTATTGGGATTAAGACATCACAATAACACACATATCTAACAAACACACGCTACACAACACAGTATAACACATTGCAATTGTTTTTAATTGATTAATGACCGCGAGTAAAAAAATTAAGTTGACTTAAAACGTCAAAAACGGAAACACGAAGGAACGGAAACGAACGAAGGGACTAAGGGAGCGCGAAAAAATATGGCAACTTTGTTACTTTTTCGGTATCATTTATCGCAGCAGTAATAATGTTTCTTCAAATGTTCGAAGGAGTATATTTGATGAAAAGCTACTCAAATAGTACACGCGGACCGCAGTTTATGCATCCTTCCCTTTATCTTAATTTATGTTTCATTTGTGGAAATCCCCGAATATGAGTTTGTATTACAGGCATAAAGAATGTGTAGGTTGCCAATATGTAAAAAACTACACCTGACTTAATCACCATCTCGACCACTATTAAAATTATTAAAAATAAGCGAAACAAAGATCCCTCACCCTCTATTGTGCTTACGTTTCGACGACGCACGCACGCAACGCAATGGAGACTCATGTGGCATGACCCCTATTTTGATTATGGTAAAAAAATAGAATGCTATTGGCAATAAGTCCGCCATATGTGCAGTACGTTTGTGCGTGAAGCTTTATATAAATAAATTGCGGTCATGTTATATGGTCGAAATTACTCACTCGGTACGCTGAAATTAAGCTCTGAAGATCAAAGTAAAAAAACAAAGCACAAATATCTTTCAATGCTACTGAGCAAAATAATTCCGTTGCGTGGTTTCGATAGTTCTTGATACTTTAATGACTTAAACCCTTAGATTTTTCTAAATTATAGATACGTCGTATGCGCTCGAAAATGGCTACACAAGAGGTAGGTAATTGCCCGGAGTGCATTCAGTTGAGCACGCTTTCTCTTTATGGCTATACGTCCCTACAGCGCCTTAAATTATTTCTCGTTTTCTGGTAAAATTACCTTCCTGACTGTTAAGGAATAGTACCAATTACACTGCAACTGTTAGAGACAAGTAAAAACATGTCATTACATTCATAAGTATAGTTTATATTTCATTTAAAAGTTTTAAAACTTAAAATACGTATTTAGTCGTTACCATAATTTGGCAATGGCTGATATTAGGCTAAAGAGCTAGATGTCACGTGCTCGCGCCAATGAGCGCTCAGTAGCAATCAGTACGTAACGAATGTTATGTACTTATTATCTCTTTCTCTACTCTAGCACTTAGTGTCGTAATACTCAACTATACGTTCGTATATAGAGTAATCCTTGCGCCACTTTAAAATGTTTTTATATTTGTGTACAACATGTCTATCTTTTCGAAGGTCATTGCTTAAACCCTTGTCATTCTCCCACAGATAATGCAACACGGAACCGCGTGCGTGGTGGGGGAATCGGAGTGGGGGGGTGCGCTCGCGCAACTGCGTTTGGAACGCGCATGCGCCGTGCTGGCCTGGTGCCGGACTGCGCACCGCCCGCACGCACATCACGGTATGTTGCTATAGGCTTCAAGTGGGTCTTTTTTGTTCGAGTCTTTCAGTCTTCTACTTCACAAGACTCGAGTACTGTTGACACCCTTATGCCGTATGGTAATCAGCACCGCAAGCTCAAAATCACACAACGAGCGATGGAAAGGGCTATGCTGGGTGTTTCTCAACGGGATCGAATCAGAAACAAGGAGAAACGTAGAAGAACTAAGGTAACGGACATAGCCTTGAGAATCAGCAAGCTCAAGTGGCAATGGGCAGGGTACATAGCGCGAAGAACTGATGGCCGTTGGGGCAGGAAAGTTCTAGATTGGAGACCCTTCGACCAAAGACGCAGCGTAGGACGTCTACCAACAAGATGGATAGACGAAGTTATAAAGATCGCAGGATCAAACTGGATGCAGACCGCTAGTGATCCGTCGCTGTGGAAAGCCGTGGGGGAGGCCTTTGTTTAGCAGTGGACGTCCTTTGGCTGATAATGATGATGATAACGGTAATCGGTTCCATACCTACTAATTGCAATTTATTTCCTTCACACTAAAACACTATTAAACCTATCAATTGCCAACTCCTTTTCTCTCTTCTCTTTGAGTCTTTTACGCAAATTCAGTTAAAAAAGTAAAGAATTTCTTTTGTATTTTTACAGGAGAGCCTCTATCAGAGAACTTCCAACAACCGGAAGTGAACTTATCATACAACCCTGAGGAAGTGATTCCTATGAAATACACGGCGACGCTGGCGCATGAGAATGAAGCGGGGCTGGTGGGGGATGAGGGGTGAGTTACCATAACATCGTACTTCGAGACTTATCATAAAACCCTGAGATATTATCTCTAAAGTTTAAAGAGACGCTGGCGCTGGAGAACGATGCATCTGATAAAGGGTTGACTATCTTATCATGTTACTTCTTGACTTATCGCACAACCCTAAGGAGGTGATAATTTAAGAGGAAAATTTAAAAAATAAATAAAAAGAAAATAAAAATCATATATTTCAGAGTTATTTTCTCCATATGGGTTCGTAACAATGACACATAAGTTAGGAGATTCACAGGCTCAAGAAGTCAGCTGTTTGTTAAGCATAACTCATATTATCCCTGGGTTGGATGTCACTGACCAAATTAACAGCCTGTATATTTTACTGCTAACAAATTTAATTTCTCCCCAGCTTTATTGACCTCCAATGCGTGAAAGACATGCGTCTCGGAGGGAAGCTGCTGGAGCCTCGAGACATCGCAGAGCTGACAGCATCAGCCAGAAGACACGGCCTGGAATCCCACAGCCCCCATATCATATCCCTTGTCTATGGGAAGACGTTGAGCGATAATAGGACGGTCCACTTTGTGTTGCCGGCATATTCTTATAAGTAAGTGTGATGAGAGATGACATAAGAAACCAAAAATTGCGCACGGTCAGGACTCGTACCAGAAACTTTTTGGTTAACCGATTGAGCTACCCTGCCCTCGGTCCGATGCGTGAAATTTCTGGTCTCTTATGAATACCTACGTCATTACGCGTGTCGTCTGCGCTGTCTACCCCAACTGTTTTACAACAGCAGTGGGCCAAGTAATTATTCATTGCAGAATAAATTCAACTTAGAAATTGATAACGTTTCGCTATCCATTGGTTTATAATGTTTTTAAAACTCACAGTGTCATATTTTATATTCATAAAGATGAAATAAGAAACCAAAATACGCGCACGAGCGGGACTCAAACCAGCAACTTAATGGCTAACCGATGGCACGGTAGCTCAATTGGAAGAGCGTTTGGCCAGGCTGAAAACTACAAAAAAAAAATGCTATCATAAAAATGGTATATTTGGATAGCACTGGATGTTAAAAAGTCAAAAAAAAATTTGGACTTTACTGTTTGGGCCATCCTATATATTTTAAGCATATTATACATATTATAACATAAATTGCACTTGTAAAAAGCAATTGTGTGACAATCGCCCCAAAGTGTGCCAAAAAGGTATTTATTCGACACCCACAGAAATAGATTACATTACCAAGGGATATCACAAAAAATACACAAAAATATATTTATATATTTAATTTATATGAAACAAAAACAAAGCCCCCAAGTGCGCCAAAGGTCCTCGCTCAGTAAAGCGTACCATTAGCGTGACAGCAGATGGTAAGCATGCCACGACACTGATTTTCAGCGGGAATCCTTGTATAAGTAATAAATTGAATTAATTATATAAAAGTCAGTTCTTCGTTGCGTGTATTACTAACAAATTATAAATTTTCAACGTGTTAATGTATTTTTATTAAAACGATTCTTTTCCTTTCAAGAGTATGGGCGGTCGGTCTCCACTCTGTGATCAAAGCGCTGATGAGCCAAGCCAAGTTAGCTGACAGGAGCTTGGCTTGGCTTAAGAACAAGTACACAGCCTTGTACTACGAGGATGGATGCTGCTGTGAGCCCCTGGTCTCCGATGCTATCAGGGTATGTAAAAAGGTGCACTTATATTATAATAAGCTATCTCTTACCTGTGACTTCGTCCGCATTAGGTAGTTTTTTTGGATAGTAGTATGAAAAAATAACTAGTTGTACTTTTTGTACGTATGTTTGAATTGTGCCGAGATAGGATGAGGCCATACCAAGTGTGATTGTCATAGGGAAATATAATGCGTTGTATTCCCGTAATACCAATTTTATCCAAACTTAATTAAAATCTTTGGTAATTTAGGAGTGAAAGCGATCAGATTCCCTGGAAAGTATTTTTTTTCCAGGGGAATGCGTTGTTTTCCCGCGGTCAAAAGTAACTCATGTCTTTTTTTTAAGTCTCAAGCTATCTCTTAACCAAATTTAATTTAAATCTGTTTAGTAGTTAAGGCGTAAAAGAGATCGGCCCACCTGAATTTTCCCATGGGAATGCGTTATTTTCCCACGGTAAGAAGAGGCCTATGTCCTTTCTCGGGTATCAAAATATCTCCATACCAAATTTCATGCAAATTGGTTCAGTAGTTTAGGCGTGATTGAGTAACAGACAGACGGACAGAGTATTTCGCTTTTGTAATATTCAAAATCCGGTACAGGATGGATTCAGTATCATCATATGTTTTTGGCTGCACCCATTCATACCCATCCACAATGGAAAACCATAGCGGAGGTCTACCTGCAGTGGACGTCCTTCGACCAATCCTGGGGATAATGATGAAGTTTGTTTCAGGTATTCGGGGGCAGGGAGTCTGTGAGCGGTAGTTCATCACATTCAACCCCCGTCAAAGGCGTCTTTACGGAATCACATTCTGAGTCTGTCAGAAGTTCTGGAATTAAATTTAAGGTGAGTCGTCACTTTAAGCTACAGTTAAAGTTTGTAAAATTAAAAGTATCTGGTTAAACTTATACATAGGTTTTGGTTTTTTTATAATGTTTTTAACATTCAGTGCCATATTTTATATTCATAAATATGAAATAAGAAACCATGATCTGCGCACGGGCGGAGTTGAGTTGCCGTGTTGTCGATGTTATATAAACAGACGGGTAGATGGCGCTGACGTCACGCGTTATGACTTAAATATGTTATGGACCAAGTGATAAATTGAGCAGTATACATAATGCCCGGTCATTATGAAAATTGCCCAATATGAGAGTGCAATTTGATACTAATTATTCAAATAATTAAATTGACCGTGCACTATACATATTGCCCATCATATTTTGGGCAGAGTAATACAAACATATTTAACTACTATTTTTTTGTTATTATTGTCGTTTAACTTAGAATCATCTTAATATTAAAACACTTATATAATCAGAATTATTATTTGAATTAAGGAAAGTCAAATTAAAAACATAACATGAAATTTAAAACAAAAATTTCACAAAATATCTTTGTTTTATAGAAATGACTTACTATTTTAAAACATAAAATAAACTGATTGGTCAAAGCGTGTCACGCCATGCGTACTTCCCTCCGCGCCCTCGCACTGCGTTTAATATAGCTTTAATATCAAATAGCCCAACTATCATGTAGCAATATAATAATGACCGTGCAATGTGACAAATAATGAAGTTAAGATAGTAATTAATCACTTAGCCCGATAAAGCTAGACATTATATATAATGCTCGGGCATTATAAATAATGCCCGCTTTAATCAACTGGTCCATAACATCCATAAGAGACCAATTCCGTATGGTCGGACCGACAGCTTTATTTATACTTATCATATCGCTAACTAACACTTATTCATCATCTTTTAACAGAAAAACAAATCTACGTCAGAATTAAAAACGAGTTCGCCAAAAAGCTTCGGTTCCACACACACGTCAGGCACTAGAAGCGAAGACGAGGTCATTCAGGGGTCACCGAGGCACAGGTAATGAAAAATCTATTAGAACATTATTTGAAAACACTCTCTCTTTCTATCGCACAAAAATGTTCACTATCTCTTTCACTCTAAATGTCTGAAACCCTGTACCATTACCATGAGTTTACGGCAGTTTTACTCGCTAGCGACGACGTAAAAAAAGTATATGGAAAATTTTAGTTCTGCAAGTGACCGCTAGAGGCGCTGTGCAATTTTCCAAAGTTTTTTTTTTACGTCGTTGCTAGCGAGTAAAACCGACATAAACTCATGATAACGGTACTGTACAAAATTTCTCTTTTTTTTCTTTCACACATAGAATACACACACGAAGAATCCGTTATAAACATCATTACAAAAAATCGCTTTCAAGATTAGTTGAAAGGTCAAAGTGAAAATCTGACATAAAAACATTATAATATTGACCTTATGCACCTAGATATACTATGTTTGTATGCTTGACAATAATAATTAATTTGAGCATTTCTTACTTTAAAGATCTACTTTTTTTCTACGACTAAGCATTAACTAACGAAGAACTCAAGTATAGAACTCTATTAAGTATTATGACACTAACCAGATCTCCCTGATACATAGTGAAACTGGCCGTTAAAATGTAAACAGCATTAATTCATTTTATTAAAATAAACAAAATTACCAACTGTTTATTTATTTTTATTTGTAATTTGTAGTTTATAGTTGGTAATTCACCGTTTAGCAGTAAAATCTTTTTAAATTAAATGGTAAATAAATTTAATTCACTGATGTTATTTTGAGTTACAAAAATATTGTTTACATTACTGAACTAGCAAAGAAAAACTGACTTTACTTACATTTTTATTAAATATTATTTCTAAACAAAACGGGCTTGCAAATAAGATAGAATGACCTACCTCTCATCCTTATATAAGGTCGTCTCGTCTCGTTCTCATCGTTTTAAGTTATAATATTCTAACTGTGTATTTGTATACATTATAGAAACAGGAAATATCATTATTTGTTAGAAATTTTAGAATATTTTATTTTAATTTTCTCTAACAAAGAAAATATCATTTTTTTTAAACAGCACACTGTCGATTTTAAAAGTTATCTACTCCATCGGCTTCGCCTCTCTCAATTCAATGCCTAATCCTGCTTTTTCTTTAATCTTATACTTTATTATTAAAAAATAAATTACTGATCAAAATAATTATCTTATTTATTTATTTATTTAAAAATTTATTGCACAAATAAAAGTGTACAAAAGGTGGACTTAATGCTAATAGCATTCTCTCCCAACTATACCTTCAGATCATGCAGAGAGATTGTTATGGGTGCAGGAGAATATTGTAAATAGATATTAGAATTGCAACAAATATTATTGTGTAAAATTATAATATTATATACATACCATAATATACATAAACTAAATATACAGTATAAAAGAGTTTAGATACATAACTTCCAAAAGCATACATAACTAAAAATATACAAACATACATATTTTACGTATTTCGCAATCATTGAAGCAAACCTTCGCAGTTTGTTTTTGACACACTTTCGTATCTGACCTCCTGATCTCAAGAGGGAGCGTATTTCACAGCCGCGTAGCCGTCACTGAAAACGACTTGGATTGATAGGAGGAGCGATGAGCCGGTATGCCTAGCCGGAGATCTTCGGAAGAACGGAGAGCACGATCATGTGATTGACATAAAAAGGAGAACATATCCTTAAGATAATAAGGTGATAAGGAGATGGTTATCTTAATCTTTAATTTTCTCAAAAACTAGCATATTAAAACCCAAAATGTTATCTACGAAAAATGATAAATTTATTGTGCTGAATCAGCCCTTTATATATTAGCACTTAAAACGAGGTGACCTTACCTACATCTTTTACCTATATCCTTTCAGCAAATCGATAAAAAATAAAGTTATAGACTCTAGATTGTAAAGTTTTTATTCACGCTGTATTTCTTTTTTGTCGATAGCTCGTACTCAGCATCATCAAGTCATCACCACCCTTGCGCCCCTCGACACAGCAGTCTAACGGCGGCTGCCACCAGCATCATCGCTGGGTCACCCAACAGAAGCAGGTATGTTACATGCTGTATTCAATATGTGTATATGATGTCTATATTATAGATGCTATCCAAGATGTTTCAAAACAAAGAAAGGGGCTACTCAGAATCAGTAATTTAACAACTTTCTGCTAGAAACATGAACAACACGTACACGCAAAAATCGTTCATCATCATAATTTAGTCCAAGGGCGTCCACTGCTGAACATAGGCCACCCCCACAGTTTTCCACAGCGACCGATCACAAGCGGTCTGCATCCAGTTTGGTTCTGCGATCTTTACAAGGTCGCCATCTTGTCAGTCATGTAGCTCTGAAGAATATTCTTTGCAGAGTCGATTTTTTTGGCTTGTTCCTAGGATAAAACTGTTAAGGTACTGTTTTTATTAGCTCCTTTCATTCATAACCGTTTTTTTAAACACCTATATTGTTACCAATACCTAACAGCCCATCTTGTCGGTGGATGTCCCACGCTGCGCTTTTGGTCGAAAGGTATCCAATCAGTTCTACGCGCTATGTGCCCTGCCCACTGCCACTTGAGCTTACTGATTCTTAGGGATATGCCCGTTACCTTAGTTCTTTTACGTATCTCCTCACTTCCGATTCGATCTCGTAGAGAAACACCGAGCAAAGCCCGCCCCATCGTTGTGTAATTTTGAGCTTCTTTATGATTATAAGATACGACCTTGTTAAGATTGCGGGATAACAGTGGATGTAGACCTCTTGTGATCGGTCGCTGTGGAAAACCATGGGGGGATCAGCCAAAGGACGTCCACTGCTGAACATAGGCCATGTTCAGCAGTAGACGTCCTTTGGCTGATAATGATGATGATAATGATACCTTACAGCAGAAGCAGGTAGGTTACAACTGACAAACGTATATGATTTATTTTCTTGTGCAGCTACTTCTAAGAATAAGCCTTCAGTGAGCAATTTTGCTTGCGCTGTTTATATCATCGAAAGATTGCGCTAGCGTCACTTTAGGAACTAACTTTTATTAAAGTATTAAAACAGAGGGTAATTGCTTTTCGTCCACATAAATAATAAATGGTAAAACAATAATAATGTGTACCTTTAGTAAATAAAGAACTTCATTTTGATAAAACAATGTATCTTAATCAATGTAAAGTTCTTAAGCGCATTTTACATAAATAACTTATGCACTTTTTGTCTTGGTCTATGGTTTTCCGCCAACGTGAAAAAAATGATCCTAAAGTTATCCTAACGCCATCTAGTGATAGGAGAAAACTGCTTATCGTCCAAAGCGGTGGTAGGGTATATTTTGGGATGTGTCTAAGTGCTCCTAGTGATTCTGTACCTAAATAAATAAATAAAATGAAGGGAGTGTAAAGGAAAGCCAACGGATTCATTAATATGCCTTCTTACGATCCGGCATTACATTTTTGAGTTATAACTAAATATGAAACCAAAAAACTCGTCCGAGCGGGATATTACGTACTCAAAACAGAAATATTATTTTTAAGTACAAATGATTTAATGTTAATTGGATACAATGCTATGCTATTTAAAACAAATTATGTATGGGTTTCGATGAAATTGATGCCATGTTTCCTGTAAAAAAAAGTTTATGAGTTCTAAATTATTTGAGATGACATTGGAAAGAAGTTGAAATGGACACAGGAAAATGAAATGGATAATCGGAGCACCTAATTATTACAACATTTTTAACTAAATGAAAAGTATTTTAGGGTTCCTTAGTCCAAGAAGGAACCCTTATTGTTGCGCCATGACCGTCCGTCACAGACCTATTTTTTTATTAAAACTGAAGACTGCGCTATGTGCCCTGCCCACTGCTACTTGAGCTTACTGATGCTCAAGGCTTTGTCCGTTAACTTATTTCTTCTACGTATCTCCTTATTTCTGATTCGATCGACATCGACTTACACATCGAAATCAACTAATTAAATGGGGCGCGTCATTTGAATCATGGATTTCGCCCGCCACATTTCATTCGTCATTGAAATTTTTAGCAGTCTATATGAAAAAAGTAGCAGGTGTGATTAATGAATTTACTTCATATGAAATTTCATCTGCTTTTCATGAAATGTTCCATGCCTCCTTGTCACTGTCATCGCGCGGTTAGAAAATTGTGCAAAAATGAACTGTATTGAGATGATGCTGTGATGAGATATGAGACGGACGGACGCGGGGGGTAAACGGGGAAGCGGGGGGAATGCGACATGTTTGAATACATTCTCGATGGTTATGATAACCAGGTAGTAATGGTTTAGATGGTTTTTAACACTCACAGTGTCATATCTTATATTCATAAAGATGAAATAAGAAACCAAAAATATGCGTACGGGCGGGACTCGAACCACCAACTTTCTGGCTAACCGGGCCAAACTAACTTATTTTAACTTGCTAACTTTTTGGCCCGGTTAGCCAAAAAGTTGATGGTTCGAGTCCCGTCCGTGCGCAAATTTTAGGTTTCTTATTTCATCCTTATGAACCAGGTTGTAGCTAAAAAGCTTTGACCTTACCTTAAGACTCCTGTTCTGTCATAAAAATTTCATCTTCTGGGCAGCAAAAGTCAATCGGCCGCTCGCAAGGGTTTCGCCTAAAAAAACATTTTTATGAACATTGAAACAGTATGAATTCAATGCAGCTTTGACAATTGTATTTATTAATTAATCTTATTGCACAACCAAAAATATGTACAAAAGGTGCACTTAACGCCATATGGCATTCTCTTCCAGTCATACCTTTGGGCTAAACAGAAATGTTTGTGGGCGGTGCGACAAAAAACAAAGAAAATGAGTTACTATTCACATTTGGTCAGCGATGAGTGACTCAGGTGTGGTTCAGGGGTGGAACAAACGAAACTGATGCCAAAAAAAGTTTTTTTTTCATAGAAAAAACCTACTAAATCAATTTATTATTGCAATACTAGCGAACGAGTCAAAACTACCATCACCAGCGGGCGAAGTCTGAAGTTAAATATTTAAATTTATAAGATAAGATAAGATTATAGTTACTATGTTTTTAATTTCTTTAGAAGCTTTTACACAACACCCGTTGCCATCTTTCTGCATGACCTAAAGGTGTAACTGGCAGAGAACTTAAATCGAAAAAACGCAGTCATGGGAACCGCTAGTAAATAAATAACATGGGCCCCACTCTGAGTTCTAAACTATGAAAGTCAAAATTTTGAAAATATACATAATATAGATCATAACAAATGTAAACTATATTTAAAGTATAATATTAAAATTCCAGCTATATTTTTGCACACCGTTTCTACCTCACTGATAAACTTTGTTTCCTCTACCCAATGGTTGTCTGGAAGAGATCGCTTCCAGCGATAAGACCGCCAATATTGTACAAATGATTTGCCTGTATTGTTATTGTTTCTCGTGTCCTTACTTGTGCAATAAAGAATATTTATTTATTTATTTATCAACAAATACATTTAACGTAACATTTTCAACAACCGGAAATATAACTTTGTTGGACTAATGTTGGGCACCAATCACATACATTGCTCTGATCCCAAACTAAGTAGCTAATTGCACTTGTGTTGTGGAAATCAGACAACGGTGGTACCACAACACCCAGACCCGAGACAATATAGAAAATTTGGATTTATATATTGACCCGACCGGGAATCGAACCCCGGGACCTCGGAGCGGCGACGCCTTGAAACCAGCGTGCTTAGCCACTACACCACGGAGGTCGTCAAATATTTTAGAATTATGGCTAAGTTGAATTAAATAAATAAATATTCGACACCAATCACATACTCTGATCTCAAGGTAAGTAGCGGATGTACATGTGTTAAGGAAATCAGACACAACGATGGTACTTCTACATTGACTCGGCCGGAAATCGAACTCGTCCCGAGTTCGATTTCCGGCCTCGGAGCTTAGCCACTATTCTGTTTGACTTAATTGTAATTCAGCTTAAGAACCCACAGCGCAAGTCTGACTCGTACTTGGCCGGTTTTTATTAGAGTCAAAATTAAATGATACACAGCATATAAGTCACTTACAAGCCTTCTTCAAAGAAATTGAAACCAATTTGCCGTACGATTAGGCATGACAAAAGGTGAACACATCGCCCCGACACGCCTCCCACTTCGCATGAACCTGAAACACATAATATTATTTGTAGTTTCGTTAAAAACTTAAAAATAAAAACTAATGGGAAAACACGCACCCTCGGGGGTAGTTCGCGCCTATAGATCTATGAAATAATCACTGGTCACCACTGAAAACCAGCGCTACGGCTTGCCATGGCAAAAAAGCTGAGTAGAAACCAATTTGGTTTCACTACAATTTATTATAAGGTTTTTTTTTGAAGAAATAAAATTAGTTTATTTGGTACACTACCAAATAAATTAATTTTCTTATTTTCTAAATAATACGCCGAAGCTAGAAAGCTACGAAGAGGCGACCTGGTGTTGGTAGTTTTAACTCGATCACTATAACGCTATAAGATATTATTTTTTCCGCATTATTTCCATTTAAATAAAATATTTTTTTTTGGCATCAGTATCGTTTTCACAGCCACCCTCTGAGTCGCTCGTCGCTGACAAAACAACACTCTGTACATGTTAGTTAGTCAACAACGTAACTGGTCATAGTCTCTTAAACAAACACCTTTTCACAATAGGTGTCACAGACAGCCCTATGCAGAGGTTGCATGGGGGCAGAAGAAACAAAACAAGTGAGTACTTGTTTTGTTTCTTCTAACGAGTGTTAGAGTACACAGGTGTGGTCGAACAACGGGCAAATATTGTCGAATCCCCAGCTACATTCCCAGAGGCCTTTGGTAATCTGAACAGCAGGGCGATTCAGAACGTTCGATAAGCCATTCGGCTTGGGTTACGGCTAGATTTTCTATTCATTTTTAAATTAATGTCGCAGTTTGACCGGATGTCGATATGTCAGTTCGATAACAAATATAATAAAAGAACATAATAAAATATTTGCATCGGATAAATCCATATTATTATAATTTTATTAATATGTAAAAGTTATCGAATCGTAACCCAATCCGTAACCGAATGGTTCTGAATCGGGGGGCAGGTTGCTAGTCTTCTGGGAAAGCCTGGGATGGTTAGAATAGAAAAGAGGGACATACACACAATGGCCCAATCGTGAGGCTAGGTGCGGAAAACACCCCAACTAAACTAACTTGCCAACAACGTCCCACTGCTGGGCAAAGGCCATACCTCAACTATGAGGTAGTTTGAGCCATGCTGCACCACGCGGGCTCAGTGCGGATTGATGGAGTTGCAGGGCAAGTCGGTTGCCCTGCAACTCCATCAAAACTTAACCATCTGTCAGATGTTATCAAGCCGCCTATAAGATCTCTGACTACGCTTAACGACTAATATCAACTGGTATTAGCCGGGACCAACGGCTAAACGTGCCGTCCGAAGCACGGAGACGCTCGTGATATACGTCACTTATATGGCCGGAATGGTCACCCATCCAAACACGACCGCGCCGTAGGTTGCATAACTTCGGTAATAACTACCCAAGCGCTGCCACAACTGCACTTAAAAGCAGAAACAATTGAACAATAAAGATATAAGTATAAAGTATTAGACACCAATCACATACATTGCTCTGATCCCAAAGTAAGTAGCTAATGCACTTGTGTTATGGAAATCAGACAACGGTGGTACCACAACACTCAGACCCGAGACTATAGAAAATTTTGATTTCTACATTGACCCGACCGGGAATTGAACCCGGTAAAGTCAGAGAACTGCTAGTTTATAATATACTAGCGGTCCCCCGCGACTGCGTTCGCGCGTTTTGAGTTTTCATAGCTAAATAAGCTATCCAACTTTTTTTTTTCAAACAAACAAACTCTTAATCTTTATAATATTAGTATAGATAGATTGATGTTCTCTATAAATCTATGATACATCCCTTTGCTCTATTGTCAATAATTTAGGCAGCGTTCGCGATACAAAGATTTTTCTTTCATACCTTCAGTTACATTATTGAAGTTTTCATAGGATCTTTAACTTTTAGGAAATTTCATCACAGATAATGCAGGATTCTAATGGTGTAATATTTTTTTTATAATTTATAATCCTCCTCCTTTTTTATAATCTCTACTAGTACGTTAGTTTAAACCATAAAATTATTATCCCGTGGTTTAAACTCGCTAATATCAAGAAGTGTTAGTGTTAGTTTGATTTTCTCTGAATTTCTTTTCGCTGCACCCATTGCTATCTCTGCATGACTTCTGACTGGCTGGCAGAGAATGCTTTAAGCATTAAGTCCACCTTTGTACACTATGATTTGTGCAATAAAGTGTTTAAATAAATAAAAAGTGTTGGATTAAAGGGCTACCTGGATTTTTAACGCGCACACTAGCGCCACTTTAGTAGAAAAATCATAACTCGTTAAATAAAAGACCAATCAAAAATCTGGTAAACACGATTATAGTACAGGTTCTATAGTTTATTTAGTACGTTTAAATTGTTTCTAAAGTAGTTATCTGTAGTTACAGTTAGAAAAATTGCCAAAAGTGGCCATATTTATTCTAACTCTAACTACAGTAAACTACTTTAGTTCTTGCTAAAGTCTATAGTTATAGAACCTGTACTACAATCGTGTTTACCAAATTTTTGGTTGTTCTTTTATTTAACGAGTTATGATTTTTCTACTAAAATGGCGCTAGTGTGCGCGTTGAAAATCCGGGTAACACCTCAAGGCCTGAGTCTCGAATTTAGTGGGCAGCCGCTGATTTCGAGAACAAGTCCATGTGATTTTACGCATAAAATCCTGCCGCTCCCGCCCCGCTGCCCGCAAAATTCGAGGCAGAGGCCATAGGCTGCATAAGACAGATCACAACAGGAGGAGAGGGAGCAAACTCTAAACGCGCGAAGTCGCAAGAGACCGCTAGTTATTTATTTATTTATTTAAAAACTTCATGCATACATTACATAAAATGGTACATATGGTGGATTTATAGCCAAAAGCATTCTCTACCAATCAATCATAGGTCAGGACAGAGAAAAATATATATACAGGCGGTGCAAGTAAAGTTAAAAAGGCAAGAAAAGAGAAGAGAAAGCGATAGAGATAACTATAATACGATAATAAACATACATACTACCTATTACTTGTATAAGATTATATAAAATAATTAAATATGTATTTATTATAAACATACACATCATTAAAATATACAAAATAAACTTTTAAAAAAGTAAAAACCGACTTCAAAACCAAAATGCACTAAAAAGTCTTTTTAGTGCATTTTGGTCACTTTGACCATCAAGCATCAACTATCACAGCACTGACTCCAAAAAGAAATTGTTCGCCTAAAACGGATTCCTTTCCTTTCAATGGTGAAGAGTTTATTTAAGACTTTAGTGCATTTTGGTTTTGAAGTCGGTTTTTACTTTTTTTAAAGTTAATTTTATTTCTTAATTTTTAGTGATTACATAAGAGGGGTGGGGGGAGTTGCAACTTATGATTATATTTTTTAAGAAGCTACAAATTACCTATCATAAGTTCCGTCATTATAATAACTGAACTCCTAAGCGTTAAGGAGTTCCACCATCAGCTCAACCCCACAAGATGTTGACTATCAGACGTAACAACACGTCAACATTAAGATTCGAGTAAAGAAACACTATACGTGCCTTTAAAATTTGAGGGTTTCCCTCAAATACACCAATATCCCATCATCAGATCCCAAAATGGAAAAAATGGGACTAACTAGAAGGTACACCTCCTAAGTAGGCGAAATTTTTTTTCGATTCGGTCGACAAACGACTGAGATATGAGGTAACATACATACAAAAAAAATATTTAAAAAAACATACAGTCGAATTGATAACCTCCTCCTTTTTTGAAGTCGGTTAATAATATCGTACACATATATAAATTAATGTCAATGAGACGGGTCAGTGAGTTCTCTATAAAGTGTAGTAATAGTAATAATGTAGTAAAAGTAATATTAATATCACTTACCGAGATGCGGATACACACGAGGAAACCAAATTTGCCTCTTGTCCCTGAGAATAAAATCATCAGACGTCTTCATTTTGTGTGACTCCTGTATTCCCTCAGCCCATATGCATTGTGCCAACACCACGGCGAGACAGATGGATACGATGATATTCATCTAAAAATAAAATATACAACGTTTTACTACAACCCCAAATGATTTTTAGGGTTCCGTAGCCGAATGGCAAAACCGAACCCTTATAGTTTCGTCAAGTCTGTCGGTCCGTCCGTATGTCACAGCCACTTTATTCTGTAACTATAAGCATCACACTGTAGAAATTTGGTAGAAAGATGTATCCTGTTAACCGCTTTAAGAGTCTTGCAAAAAATAAAAAATAATGATATTTAAGGGGGGGGGACCTCTTATACATGAAACTAATACCGAAAAAAATGTTTTTGTCAAACCTATGCGTTAGGTTTAGATTAAACTAAGCGAGTGTAAATTTTGATAAATATATATATAGGTTATGTAGATCTAAACAAATGCTTTCAACCAAAATAAGTTTGGACTAATATTTTTTGAGATATAGCCCATTTTCCACAACCGCAAACATAACTTTGTTCTTCATACAAACACTATGAAAAACAAAGTTATATTTGCTGACAACAAAATATTGTGGTATTTTAGCCAAGTGGAAGTAAGTAGATCCCAATTCAGTTAAAGTTGGCACGGAACCCTCAGTGGGCGAGTCCGACTCGCACTTAGCTGGTTTTTAATCAATTGACCTAATTCTGAAAGCAGAAAAAAATAAGGTTTTATGAGTGTAAACACTACTATTGAAAGTGTGCCTATTCTGTGTGTAACTAGACAATTGCGTGTTTTATTTAACCAAATTAACTAATGCATTGGATATAAAGGGTGCAAAACTGTTTGTATCGTGCCTAGACAATGAGCAGAATTAACTAAGGAAAACTATCACTAAGATTTCAAAAGTCAAAATCAAAAGTCAAAAATAATTTATTTAATTTAGGACACAAAATGCCACTTATGAACGTCAATAATTAGTGTAATATCAATGAATTTTGGCCCGTATGGGGCTAGAACATGTCTCCTTATCTTTTGGGCCCTACTAGCGCTTCGAGACAAGACACAGACAATTTGGCAAGTGCTGAGAAGAAACGCCGGAACAAACTCAGTTACCACTGGCTGCCTCAAAAATGATACAAATCAAAATAAACAGGTAGGTACATCAGTTTGGTGCAGGCTGGACTGTCCATACATTATCGTCATTAAGATAGTCTTGAATTTTATAATACCCCTTCGACATTAGGGTATTTTTGACATGTAACTTAAAATGAATAGGTAGTTCGATGACATTATTAGGTATATTGTTGAAAAATTTAACACAATTTCCCAGGAATGAATTCATTGTTTTGGCTAACCTGAAGTTTGGAATGACAAGTTTGCTTTTATTTCGTGTATTATACGAATGTATGTCACTTTTTTTCATGAAAATATCTAAATTTTTGCGTACGTACATGATATCATCAAATATGTATTGAGAAGCGACAGTGGGGATGTTAATTTTCTTAAAGAATTCTCTCAGGGATTCGCGGGGACTAAGTTTGTAAATGGCACGAATGGCTCTTTTCTGTAAAATAAAGATGGTATCGATGTCCGTAGCAGAACCCCAC
Source organism: Pyrausta purpuralis (assembly GCA_963924145.1). NCBI lineage: Eukaryota > Metazoa > Arthropoda > Insecta > Lepidoptera > Crambidae > Pyrausta > Pyrausta purpuralis. The sequence goes on from OZ001672.1 coordinate 7,268,648, forward strand.
AAGAGAAGACCATAAGACATTATACTATGAAATTATTCACCAGTTCACCACAGAGCACAATAAGTAAGACTCGAACAACACAGGTTGAAATATTTCAAGAGACTGCCACGGTAACAGAAAAGAAAACGGCAAGGCCCGGGGATTTCCCACCTATTTTGGCGGTTTTATTTTTCAAGCACGACGATTGGTCGAACGCGCTGATTAGTCAAAAGCTCTGATTGGCCCAGCCGAATTTCCGGTAGTCAATTGCATAGCTTTTTTTTAATTATAGTTTAATGTACAACATCAATCAATTGAATATCTTATAAATGTTAATTACTTTATTCGTTTAATAAAATTACGATACCTGAATACAAAATAAACTATGTGAATATGTTTGCTACAAATTTATATTCTAATATTGATAACGAGGTGTTTTAGTTTTTCTGGCACTTCAGATCATTTCTTGCTCTGCGGACGACGCTGGAGAGGAAATGGCCGCTGCGCCCATTATTTTTATTACTATCTACGCTCGTAAAGAACTAACCATTGTTTGTTTACGTATTTTGGCCGCTTTGCGCACGTGATGGCTTGTCTTATTAAAAACCGGCCATGTGCGAGTCGAACTCGCTCACTGAGGTTTCCGTGCCAACTTTAACTGAATAAGGCATTCTGGTAACTTCCACGTAGCTAATACAATATTTTTTGACAGCATATTATAACTTTGTGTTTCATAGTGTTTGTAGTTCGATCCCGTCCAAACCATCGATCTCGTTGAGAGTATTTGACATAATTTTTTTTTTCAAAAGTTACATTCGCTTATTTTAGAAGTGAAAGGAGAGGGGGACGCCCATTTTACCACTTTGGAAGCGTCTATCTATCAAACGTTAGGCTTTAAAAGAACCAAATTAGTTTTACGAACCTCTATGTCATTTTAAAAGACCTATCCATAGACACCCTACACGCATAGGTTTGAAAAAAAAATGGTCGGTTTTAGTTTCATGTATGGGAAAATATTATATTTTTGTATAAGAATCTTATAGCGGTAAACAGAATACATCTACCTACTAAGTTTTCAACTGTGTTATACTAATACTTTCAGAATAAAGTGGCTGCATACAGGCAGACAGACGACGAAAATATAAGGGTTCCGTTTTTTGCCATTTGGCTACGCAACCTTAAAAAGGAGCCTGACGCTTTAAAAAAGGCTCCGGGCGATTCTAGATTTTTTTACGACTGTTAGTAAAACGGAAGTCAAAATACATATAAACAAAACACACCTATTCGGAGAAATTACACACGTCAACACAACTCTACGAATCAGCAAGCTCAAGTGGCAGTGGGTAGGGCAATAGCGCGAAGAACCATAAAATTAATATTATAATAATTTTATGCGAAGAACTGATGGCCGTCGGGGCAGAAAAGTTCTAGATTCGAGACCTTTCGACCAAAATCGCAGCGTAGAACGTCCACCGACAAGATGGAAGGACGACCTTGTAAATATCGCAGGATCACACTGGATGCAGACCGCTCACAACCGGTCACTGCGGAAAACCGAGGGGAAGGCCTATGTTCAGCAGTGGACGTCCTTTGCTGATAATGATGATATGACATACATCAAGAAAAGTTTGCGATGACTTTGAAAAATCATTTTTTTGTTACAGTTAATGATATCGTTAAATATTATTGTTATTATAATGATATTTCAGGGTATTTATATTTTAAGGCAATCACACAAAAAATATATTTTCTTTATGCAGTCACATTTAAAAAATCAAATCAGCTAGTGGTCAGAAACTTTATTTGATGTGTATATATGATTGCTGACAAATAGGTGACGTTTTCAAATTAGGCATAGATAATAAGTTTTATTCAACGAATCTTCCTTAACTGACGTTGAAAAAATCAGGCCTTAAGAATTTGAAACCACTTAACAATTCTGTACGTTAAAAAATATATATAAATGAGTGAATCTTACCTTTATTGAGGATCGAGACGTCTTTTCAGTTCGAAGCAAAGAATAATTATGACTTGACTCGTTCGTTCGAAACATAATTTCTGTAGATATACATTAGGTACCTACGTTATATCTTAAATACGACTCTAAGAAATGATATGTCCAGTGCTTTGGCCAGTGGTTCTCAAACTAGTGCGGGTAGCCCCTGGGGATCGAAGTTCGCAGGAAAATTATGAAATCCACGAGTATTTATGGAACGTGTATTATTAAATGCGCAAAACCTCAGACACCCCAAATGATTTTTAATTCAATTGACCTTCAATTGACCCTTCAAAATTATTAAGGGTTTTATGGGGTGTTTAGTTTTACTGGAACTTCTGATAATTTATTGCTTTGCAAACGAATCCTCTGTCTACAGAGGAGTCGGTAGGTATATCGCTCGGTCGCTGCGCAGCGCTGACATTATTATTAAAAGCCCAGATAATATAATACTTAAAACTATCTACGCGCATAAAGAAAACTAACCATTGGTGGTGTCAGTAGGTATTTTGGTGGGTATGCGCACGTAATGGCTTGTCTTATTAATAGATAGGGCATCATTTTATTGAAGATATGTGAACCATACCAAAAAGTGGTTTAATTGATTTTGATCGCTATTCCATTTAAAACATTTTCAGGTTTTGCGCATTCACGTTATACGTTGTATAGAATCGAAAATAAATATTGCTTTTAAAAACCAAACACATAAGACATTTTTTTCTAATGTAACATAAGAAAGTTCTAGATATCCTACTAATATTATAAACACGAAAGCTAATGAGTTTGTTACTTCTTCATGCAAAAACTACTGAATTGATTTTTATTAACTTTACAATTATGTAGCTTATACATTGGAAAAAACCCATAGGCTATAATCCACAATAATATTTAATGAGATACGATATTCTCGCGGGTGAAACCGCGGAAAACTGCTTGTGAACATTAAAAAACTTATACTGTGGTATGTTTATCTACCTCTTGTTAATTAGTGTAGTTTATACAAAATAAAACTAAGACATGTAACATAAAAAAATAACTTAATATCTACCTATTCAAAAACGAAACCATTTCCTTGCGGCAAGGAGGCTATGATGTTGACGGCGTTGCCGCGTTGGATAGCTATGCTGATTCTTTGAGCTAGGAACTAGCTAGCTTTATTATTGGCTGTTAAAGAATTCAATTTTCGCGCAATTATACAATAAATAAATTCAAATACTAAATGTGTCCATTGTCCGCCCAATCTGATAGCAAACAACTGACTCCAAATGAATTAGTTTCTGAATACAGGAAGCTATGCGTTATTATAACAACATATTTGTTATGGGTTTCCTTACCTGAACGTTGTCTGGAAGATATTGCTTCAAATTTTAAAACCTGAATTTTACTCGTTCGTAAAATTTAAGGTTTTTTTTACTGTGTTATTTATTGTTGATGGTGTGCAATAAAGGATAATTAAATTTGACATACAAAATGAAAAAAACCGGCCAAGTGCGAGTCGGACTCGCGCACTGAGGGTTCCGTGCCAACGTTAATTGAATTAGGCAATCCACTTACTTCCACTTAGTAAAATACCACAATATTTTGTTGACAGCAAATATAACTTTGTTTTTCATAGTGTTTGTATGAAGAACAAAGTTATGTTTGCGGTTGTTGAAAAAGTTCTATATCTCAAAAACTTCTCGTTCGATCCCGTTCGAACCAATTTTCTTTGAAAGTATTTGTTATGATCTACATTACATATTTTTTTCAAAATTTACACTCGCTTAGTTTAGAAGTTAGATGGGGGGGACGCCATTTTTCCACTTTGGAAGCGTCTAGCTAAGAAACGTTAGACTTTAAAAGAATGTCTTGGATGTCATTTTTAAAGACCTATCCATAAATACCCCACACGCATAGATTTGACTTAAAATTTTTTTTTCGGTTTTAGTTTCATGTATGGGAGCCCCCCCTTAAATATCATAACTTTTTATTTTTTGTATGAGAATCGTAAAGCGGTTAACAGGATACATCTCCTTACTAAATTTCAATAGTGTGATGCTTATAGTTTCAGAATAAATTGGGTGTGACATACGGACGGACAGACAGACAGACAGACAGGCAGACAGACAGACAGACTTGACGAAACTATAAGGGTTCCGTTTTTTGCCATTCGGCTACGGAACCCTAAAAACGAAATCTATTTATTATTTTAGGACAAACAAAAAAACACACACACATTAACACGAGCACTCAAAAGAATAACATACACAATCATAAACGGAATATACACAATACAAAACAAATAAGAAAATCATACCCACCACACAGCGCGTGCCGTATTTTGCCTCTGAGTGTCGTACTCGTAGAAATATAGCAAAAGTCCACAAGAAAAACTTCCTCCAAAAAACTGACTTATAAGATAAGTAACACATTTTTTTTCGTGCATAATGTGCTTAGTCTGTTGGTGTACGTAAGCTTGACATTACGCACTGACTCCAAAAGAATTTGTTACTTTATTCTTTTTAATCAGTTTCTTTAGGGCGTTTTTTTATTTCATTATTTTTAGTTATTACTCATATCTCGAATCAGGAGAGGACTGATTTTGATTAAATTTCCACTTACTTACTTAAATCCAGGGTACAGTGGTACAGAAAGTCGAACTATACCTGATTGCACTAAAAAAGAATCATCTCGCTATGACTTCTAGTTCTCGAATAATCATGAGACAAACATACATACACTTATGAAATTTTGCACGCGCGTAGAATACCTTCAGAGATCAAAATACTAAATTTTTTTCTAATTCTGACGATATCACATACATACAGGACGCTACTTTTTTGATGTTGGTAAAAATAGTAAAAAACTCAAAATGATCTTCACAAAATGTTGAGAACCTGTGGTTTCCGGCCGCAATCGGAGAAGTAATTTTAATGTTCGTCGAGAGTTAATGAAACGTGGGTCTGTGTTACGTTACTGTGTCGAAGTTTTTCATAAATAACTAGCGGTCTCCCGCGACTGCGTCCGCGTTTTTTGAGCTTCCCCTCCCGTCGCAGCGTGATGTTTTATAGCCTAAAGCTCTCTTCAATAATAAGCTATCCAGCATAAAAATTTTTTTTCAAATCGGTCCAGTAGTTCTTAAAAATAGCAATAAAAATCAAATTGACTAAGTTTTAGTTAGAAAACATTCGTCTACTTTAAAAATAAAAGGGCTGTTTTTCCGGCAATAATTCGAATTTTTCTCGCCGTAGAAACCATCCTTGAACTTCAACGAACATTAAAAAAAAGAATCGGCCAAATTGGTTTAGGCATTGCATTGTTGAGTTATGCGCTTATCAACACATTTTGCGATTCATCTTTATATTATCTGGGGGCACGGCAGTGCCCCCACCAAGTCGAGCAAAAAAGCGTCACTGCCGTACCATCCTTTTCTCGAAGCAATTCAGACCATTTTCGACCCCCTGTAACTTCGTTGTGGATAAAACTAGAAGACCGAAATTTCAGTAACCATGCAGGCATTGTAAAGACACGGTATATTTCAAATTTCATTCAATTTGAACCAGTGTTTTAAGAATTACAACGGGTCGAATTTCTTAATTTTGTCACTCACTGACTCACCGATCATCAAAATTCTAAGGCACTTCTAGCAGACCTAGAAGCTTCAAATTTGGAATATAAGTAGTGTTTGGTGTATGAATCAAGGAAAAACTAAAAAATCTAGAAAAGGCCGCAAAGAAAATTAAGCCCATACAGCCAAGTCTTCAGTTAAATTTTTCAATATTGGCTTTATTCGTAACGATGTTTTACGGCCGTTATTATTATTGCGTGCGAAGCCGCGGGTTTAAGCTAGTCCCATAGAAATATAGGCGCATGGTAGTGCCCCTGCCAAATCGAGCAAAAATGGGTATTCCCGTCATGAAAACATGTAAATTAAATTATTTAATGCAAAAAACGTACCTACGTGCGTATTCGTACTTATTACGAGTCCGTAAGGTTGTAAATAAATTATTATACCACGCGCTGCGATGCTAGCGAGTGAGCGCGGGCCGTTACTACGCGCTGCGCGGTGCTAGTGGGAGGGCGCGGGGCGGGGACAGTTGCGGGGCGCGCGGAAAGGTGTATGTCGCCGAGCGAGCAGCAGCCGCGCTCATACGCGCGAGCGACACAATGTTGTTCGGATGTGCCCAGAATTCTTACCTATAAGTTTGCGATTTTCATTGATAATTTCGATTGCTATATTAGTTTGACGACTAAAGGCTACTCTCATTGGTTTACTGATATTATTTGCTTACAATTGCTTACAATTTGGACGTTGTTTGGATAAATAATTTAAATTAAATATTGATACTTTAAGTACCTAAGTATTTATAAATTTCTTATTACCTATTCGTATTTCTGCATAAAAATAACTTTGCAATCTAACTTGTAGGTAGTCGCAATGGATTCAGTTAGGAAAAAAGTAGAACTGTCTACTAAATACAAAAAGAAATGAGATCCCATCAAAAACAATACTTGTCAAAAAAACCAAGTCTCGCAACTCAGTTGTTCTGCGGTAAAAAGTTGTGAGATCCATGTATTACCAAATCGGTTATTAATTTATTCAGTCTCTACTTAAGCGACTTTCTGTCTTAACACGTCCAGTCTCTAAGCATCTTATAGTGACGCATATCAATATTAACATTCTTTAATGTTTTATATAAATATATTGAGACTTGGCCATCGCACTAAATAATTGAATTTACATGTGTTTTCAGGCGATGGTCAAGTCTCAATATATTTATATAAAACATTAAAGAATTTTAATATTGATATGCGTCACTATAAGATGCTGTTAATTATTACGTAACAACTTAATGCTTCGAGTACGGAGATTCCAGACACAATTGATTTTCAATTGTTATGGACCACGATCGTGGTCTTAGAGACTGGACGTATTAAGACAGAAAGTCGCTTCAGTAGAGACTGAATAAATTAATAACCGACTTGGTATTACATGGATCTCACAAATTTTTACCGCAGAACAACTGAGTTGCGAGACTTGGTTTTTTTGACACGTATTGTTTTTGATGGGATAGATAATGTCTCAGTGTGAATTAGTATTCTCTTTAAAAAAAAACAAGACCTGTTTCTCTTTTGAGAAATAAGCACTTACCAAAAAAAAATTGTTTTTTACACAAAAATTGCATCGCCTTCAAATAAAACACTTAAAGGACTCTTATAACGCTAATAGGAGAAACAAACTCATTTGAAGTCGGTGCATGATGTCAACCTTAGCAGACAGCAGCAGTCTACGTACGCACAGCATGCACCGACTTCAAATGAGTTTGTTTCTCCTATTAGCTTTATTTGTAGTGGTTTTGAAGGCGGTTCAATATTGTGAAATTTTTCTTCTTCGTTTTTCGTTGAGTTACAATGTACCTAGTTCAACTAAAATAGTTGCCTAAACCTTTTTCTTAATGTAACAAATACTTTTCCGAAAACCGTATGAAAATCGGCTCAGCCAAACGCGAATTAATTGCGGACAAAAATATTTACGAGTCAAACTTAGAACCTCTCTTTTGAAGTCGGTCAAAATTGTTATTAAAACCTTCTCCTGAGTGTAACAAATACTTTACTGAAACCGCATCAAAATCGGTCCAGCCAAATGCGAGATATTCCCGGACAAACATAAATACGTACAAAACTTACAGGTCGAACCATAGGGTAATATAGCAAATCTTGTTTTCTTCCCTCTATGGGTCGAACTGAGAACCTCATTTTTAGGGTTCCGTAGCCGAATGGCAAAAAACGGAACCCTTAAAGTTTCATCAAGTCTCCCTGTCAGTCCGTCCGTATGTCACAGCCATTTTATTCTGTAAATATAAGGATCACACTGTTGAAATTTGGTAGGAAGATGTATCCTGTTAACCGCTTATCGATTCTCGAACCAAAAAAGATTTTTTTAGTCAAACCTATACGTGTGGGGTGTCTATGAATAGGATTTTTAAAATGACATCGAGGTTTCTAAAACCATTTTCTTTTAAAGTTTAACGTTTCATAGCTAGACGCTTCCAAAGTGGTAAAATGAGCGTCCCCCCCATCTAACTTCTAACCCAAGCAAGTGTAAATTTTGAAAAAAAATATTTAATGAAGATCTTAACAAATAATTTCAACGAAAATTGGTTCGGACGAGATCGAACGAGTAGTTTTTGAGATATAGCACATTTTCAACAACCGCAAACATAACTTTGTACTTCATACAAACACTATGAAAAACGAAAGTTATATTTGCAGTCAACAACTCCCTAATTCAGTTAAAGTTGGCACGGAACCCTCAGTGCGCGAGTTCGACTCGCACTTGGCCGGTTCTTTAAATGTAAAACGCCATTCAAACCAAAATTTCGGTGACCTTGACCCACAAATCTAGTGACCTTATTAATTGACCTTCAGTTATTGTTTGATGACCTTAAAAATTGTCGCGTGGGCACCCTAGCGCTATTTATTACTAAGTAAAAATAAGGGCGACCCACCCCTATGAAAAATAATTACCCTCAGGTTCGTTGGTATGTAAAAAGGGTTTTACATGAAAAATGAGTGACAAAAAAGTTCGAGTAAAACTCGCTTTAAAGTGCTCTCTGGGATATAGGTTGAATTTTTTTAAATCACTTTATTTTAACATGTAATGTATTGAATTTATAGCAACAAGTTTTAGCTAAGTAGTAGTTCATAAAGATGAAATAAGGAACCAGAAATTCGCGCACGGGCGGGACTTGAACCAGCAACCTCTTTGCTGACCAGGCCAAATGCTCTACCAATCGAGCCACCGTGCTGTCAGTCCGACCTTGCGAAATTTGTGGTCTTTTATGGATATGTCATTGCGTGAAGCTTAGCGCCATCTAGCCGTCTGTTTATGAAACAGGTCCGTTTCCGGTCATCCAAGAGGTTGCTGGTTCAAGTCCCGCCCGTGCGCACATTTCTGGTTTCTTATTTCATCTTTATGAATATAAAATATGACTGTGAGTGTTAAAAACATTCTAACCCATAAGTAGTAGTTAATACGAATCATCAAGTTTTTTATTTTATTTATCAAACTAATATAAGTTTGATCATAACAGGATTGACCCGATGCGACAGTACAGCTTACTAAGTCTTATTTATCAATAAGTTAATCAAAACGTAAGGCAAAGGTTACGAAATAACACCAAATAAGTATTTAAGTTGAGTAATATGACTATCGTATGCAGACACTTGGAAAATCCGGCCAAGTGCAAGTCGGACTCGCGCACTGAGGGTTTCGTGCCAACTTTAACTAAATTAGGGAATCCACTTACATCCACTTAGCTAAAATACCACAATATAACAATAGACACACCACACGCATGGTTGTGACAAAAATAAATCGGTATCATGTATGGGAGAGCCCCCCCTTAAATTTATATATTTTTTATTTTTTTTATAAGAATCATAAAGCGGTTAACGGAATACATCTTTCAACAGTGTGATGCTTATAGTTACAGTACCTATATAGAGCTGTGACATACGGAAGGACAGACAGACAGACTTGACGAAACTATAAAGCTTCCGTTTTTCCAAGCCATTCGGCTACGGAAGCCTTAAAAGCAACAGTGAGTCAGACGAGGAATCGAACCCCGTGTCTTACGCTATCCGGGCGTATGCCTATGCCATTTGACCACCGAAACATTGGCAAGCCTGTTGAATTTTGCAAGTGCTTTCTTTTTAATGCGTACGCTGCGTGACCTCATCAAAGTTGCGATCCTTCGGATATTGTGAGAGCAAATTCGAAATTTTGATGAGGTCAAGCAGTCTACGCGTTGCTAGCGAGAAAAACCACTGTAAACTCATGGTATCGGAATTGGGCAGCAGGTGCTTAATACTAACACAATAAAAACGCTTAGGTATGTAAAAAAATAAAATAATAGACGCGGAACACTTTGTGCGCAACTTCGACTCGCACTTGCCCATAATATTTTACTCATACCTTGTTTTTTTTGTTACAGTTTAAAAAGGCTGGAGACCAGCGAGCGGTTTTGGGAGAACCTGAAGCATCTTCGCACGGGGTCGGTGGGGTACGACACACAGCTCGACTTTATGGACTTTGTGGCCTTGTTTAGGAGTTTTAGGTAAGATGTGGTTCTTTTTTATATGGATTTCCAATATTTTAGCGCTTACTATAAGCAGATCGATCCCACAATTTGCTAATGCGCCGGAGGCTTTGACGACCTTTCGAACGTCTTTTTAGGACTTTTGACGACCTCCGTGGTGTAGTGGCTAAGCACGCTGGTTTCAAGGCGTCGCCGCTCCGAGGTCCCGGGTTCGATTCCCGGTCGAGTCAATGTAGGAATCAAAATTTTCTATATTTTCTCGGGTCTGGGTGTTGTGGTACCACCGTTGTGTCTGATTTCTATAACACAAGTTCATTAGCTACTTACTTTGGGATCAAAGTAATGTATGTGATTGGTGTCCAATATTACTTTATATATATATATATATATACCTTGTCAAAGTTATGTAGCGGTTATACTGGTTACAGCTGTTATTTTTCGTCGTTTTAAGTTATTATTTAGGTTACAATGTACTACAACTTCCTCAACAGTTCCAGTAAAATCGTAATCATCAGATATCATTCTAACTGGATCTCGTTAAATTTCAGCTTACTTATACAGGACGTCCCGAAAAGAGCGTGAGAGACTGACATTGGACATACGTCATCTACAGACAGTTGAAATGAAATTTACGTATTTAGAATTTAAAAAAGACGTATTAGTGACACTACTTATAGCTCGAGAACGAATGAAAGGATTTTCATGATGTTAAATTTATAATTTCATTTTTGTTTTTATAGTGCTTTGTCACTATACAAACTTAATAATACAATTTGCACTTGTAAAATATTTCCTTCGGATTTTGTGAGAGCACTCTCGCAACATTGATGACGTCACGCAGCCTAGGCAGTAAAGAAGCGCTTGCAAAATTCAAAAGTCTTGCTAATGTGACGGTGGCCGAGTGGTATAGGCATACGCCCGGATAGCGTAAGACACGGGGTTCAATTCCTCGTCTGACACACAGCCAGGGATGCTTTTTTCAAGTGCAATTTGTATTATGTTAAATTTGTTGGATTTTTCTTGGCCCCAATTAAGATAGTAACCAACAAACGGGGACAGGGCGAAACGAACCGCTAGTAATTCCTATGAAATATAGGAGATAATGCCGTTATTTTGTATTTTTATTAGTGAAAAATATTTTGTGTGTCCCAAAAAATACACGCCTACGAAACTGACACTGGTGGCTTAGTTTAACGACCTAATAAATAAAAATAATATGTCTCTATCGGCCAGTTTCACCATCGACAAATAGCAGTTACCAACGAATAATTTAAATATGAAACGTCATCGTATAAAGTACTCATAACGTAATAGCAGTTTAACAGTCATTTTTTTTCTGAAGTGTAATAAAAAAATGTGTATCTAAAAATTAAATGAAGTTTGTCAGCTAATAATATTTACTCCTCATAATATAAGAATATAAGATTAATTTTCAGATAAAAATATGCCATGCTATGTATTAATAAGTTAACATAAAATTTACAGTAAACTTTTGTGTACCCCATTTAAACACCAATAAATTACTAATATGATCTCCAGCAGGGGCGTAGCGTGCTTTGGTGGAGCCCTGTATAAAAACTTGTTTGGGGGCCCTTGTCATGGGTAAAGATTTTTCACACAAGAAATGCATTTTTTTATCCATTTGTTTTTACGCTAGATTTACATTCGCGGGCCGCGGCGCGGCTCGTTACGACGTACATAAGAGGTTCCTTATCTTATTTAGTTATGCGTCCACTTTGAAAATCTATTTTTCAAATATGGTTTGACCTTCAAAACCTCAATTGCATTACAATTTGCACAAACAAGAAAATCGCAAACGCTTATGCTGATGTTAATTTTGACGGCGCTTATGATTGTTTGTATGCGACTAGTGTCCCATCGAAGTACTTAAGTTATTTTTATACGGGGCCCCCGTACCCCGAGTACATAAGAACCAACATGACGAGACACCAGTGCCATTACGAGACACCCTGTATATTAACTTTACGTGTTCATACGAAACACGAAAGACGATACGAGGAATAACCATTAAGATAATTTGGTTCGGCAACTCGGATTGTTTGCTTTGATTTGCACCTGGACTTTTAACTTTGGTTGGATTGCACCAAACTAACAGTAACTTGGCCAGTTAACGTAACTTTGACTTAGCCGTAATAAATTTAAAACTTACAGCTTAACCCCACTTAACAATAACTTTAACCTAAGAACTTAATCGTATCTTAACCGTAATCTAACTATCAATCAATCTTTCAATCATTTATTGTGTAGTTATACAACGACTTAAACTTCATCGAAACATTAATTATAATGGTAATTACAATTCTCACGCGTAATGACGTATATCCATAAGTGACCGGAAATTTTGCACGGTCGAACCGACAGCACGGTAGCTCAATTTAAAGAGCGTTTGTCCCGGTTAGCCAGAAGATGCAGGTTCGAGTCCCATCCGTGTTCAATTTTTGTTTCCTTTTTTCATCTTTAAGAACTACAATTCTGTTTGTTTGTGGGGACTAATGGGCAGATAATGTTAAAATAAACAATTTTAACGAAAACGAACAAAGTAATCTTTCAATGGAACACTTATGGTCTTTGCGACCCTCTGTTTATACTATTTTACAATATCCGCCTTACATTAAAACATGTTTCCCCTAATTCCACAAAGACATAATTCAGCAATGGGAACATTATTTTATTACATAAATATATAAAAAAGTATTGTTACATACATAGCGGGCATTAATATAGGGGGTCCCGTAAAGAACGCTGCAAACTGACACTGATATAGTTACCATATCAGTAAAACTTCAGATGCTACAAATCGGTCCGATAGTCAGGTATATCACGAGCATCTCCGTGCTTCGGAAGGCACGTTAAGCCGTTGGTCTCGGCTAGTATCGGTTGCTATAAGTCGTTAAGCCTTAGTCAGAGGCCTTTTGGGCGGCTTGATAACATCTGACAACAGGGTCAGTCGCTTGTCTTGCAAACACCCCTCCACCAATCCGCACTGAGCCCGCGTGGTGGAGTATGGCTCGAACTACCTCATAGTTGAGGTAAGGCCTTTGCCCAGCAGTGGGACGTTACAGGCTAACTTTATAAGTCAGGTACATAGATTTATTTGGGATCAGAGCAATGTATGTGATTGGTGTCCAATATTATTACTTACTAGACCATAGTATTAGTATAGATTTTTCTGCACGAATAAGCAAATGTTTTGTTTGTTACAGTTTAGTAATGCGATCGGAGTTGAGGGACGTCTTCGAGCAGCTGGCTGTGCCGAGGAACCGCTCGCCGCTGCTCGGAGCTGAGAAGAGTCGGAGCTCTCCTGAACTGTTCAGGAGCAGAGCTGTCTTCAGGACTGGTAAGTACTAACACGAAGCGACAGGTTATAGGATAAAATAAGAAACCTAAATTCGCGCACGGGTAGTACCTATTTGAAAACACGACCTTTGGCAAACCTGGTCAACAATTTTAAACCTCGTATTTAGCAATTGTTTCTAGTTACACCCTGTATATGACCTCATGGAAATGTATATGACCTTATAGAAATCGTCAGGTTATATATTTTTCGTTATCCCTAAATTATTTCCTTAAAAAAAAGCACGCTTGAGAAAGTCGAGATGACTTTTTTTATACAAGTGTGTAACCCTCCTACTTCTCTGCGTCACTCAAAATTGACAGATCAGTGGAATATCCACTTTTTAGCATGTAATTAACTCACCCTACCTTAATCTGACACGCCCGAGTATTACTGATGATCAATTTTTTTTACTAATCTGATCCTTTATCCCTGACAGGGGGCCATATTTATGGGGCTCATATTTGGTGGAGGTGCTTTACCTGGTACAAGGTATCTCCCTGTATGTTTATCTGACGCGCTTTAGTAACTCCCGAAATCCCCCTTGGGCTCCCCTACTATAAGTGTATGTACGTACTTACACAGCAATAAAATTAGTTATTTATTCCAGGTCTCCTCACAAGAAACGGATCGTTAGATTTAGAACCGCCAAGTAATAAAGCGGGTAGAAAAAAGGCCTTCGATTTACTCGCAGCGGCCGCTTTGCCAGGTAAAACCAATTTAAGTTTATTTAATTTTAAAGTAAATATCTTCAGTTTGAAATATAAATTATATACCTACAATGTTTTCGATTGGGACCGCCTTCAATGAGCAGTTTTCTTGTCATTAGTAGGTATATAATTTGTATTACCGATACACCAGAGACAGATTGGGACCAGAGCAATGTATGTGACATTGCTCTAATCCAAAAAAAAGTAGCCAATGCACTTGTGTTACGGAAATCAGAAACAACGGTGGTACCACAAATTATACAAGCCTTGGTAATCTGTTTTACGCCATCATTTAAAAAATTCTATAGTCTCCCTAACATCATCTAGTGAGAGATTAAGAATGCTATGAATATCTGTTGTGTGATATTTATAACTATTTCTACCTCCTAAATCCAACTAATAAATAAACACCAGTATCTTTTTTATCTAATAACTTCCTTGCCCAACATTACAGTACAAAAGGTGGACTTAATGCTGAAAGCGTTCTCTCCCAGTCATGTCCTAAGGTCATGCATTTTAGTATGTTCACGTTAACGCGTCGTTTCAGGCGCGTGTCCCGATGTATCCGGGAGGGTACTCTCTCTTCCCACACTCGGCAAGTTTTGCGAGACGAGACAGAATGAGCCGAAGACTGAAGAGCAGCTGAGGGATATCATACAGGTATGCTTAGGATAATATTATACTTGCTAAGTATATAGTTTGCCAAGTGAAAGCATAACCCAGAGTTTTAAAACAGCAACAATAACTTAAATTAAATGTCATTATGACAGTGACAATTTATAATCTTGATACTTGATTTCAGAAAACGTTAAACGAACAATTTAAATAAAATATTTTTTTTTCTGCAACGTACTGGTGTTTCAATAATGTGCGTTTCGATAACTAATGAACCCGACACTTTGTATGAAGTATTTTTTTTATTAAAAACAGAAAAAGTATCAAATCGTATTGTTACAAATTTTGATATTCAGATTTTATGTATTTGTCGCTATTTGCTAGGTTCAGCTTTCACTTGTCAGATTAATCTGCTTAGGAACGGTAGAGGTCTCTCCCACCCAACCACATTTCAACAAAAATCGCTTGCCCGCACGTGGAAAAACGGGTTTCACTTCAAATTAAAAACTGTGCGAGATGTCTAAAAAAACGTTTGTATAAACGGATAGAACACGTGGGATTCGAATTCGTTATCGTTAAGCCTCTCGTTACACCCTGTATAAGCCGATTAGGAGTAGCGATACAACTCAATGTCAGCGTATCATAAAACCTCGTTGATACTTTTTTTTAAAGTTTATGGTATGGTATCTATTCTGTATCCAACTTAAAATGTTCCGAGTGTTTATAGTAACCCTCTTATTCATAAAAATGCAAACAGTCTAATAAACCTGTTTTAACTATTACACTGCTTTAATCATAATCATAATCATAATCGTAAATTTATTGTCAATACTGTGTACAAAAGGTGGTAACAATAATTTATAAGTGCCAACATTTTTGATGTACAATATTATAATATAAAATTGGTTGCCTGTAAAGTCGGTATACGGGCGAAAGTTTTACGTGACAACGACTTTTTATGTCTGTCTCTCTCGTTCTTACGCGTGCCTCTCACTCGCTCTCAGTGCTGCGCGCGCGGCAGACCGATCATAGTTGAGTGGGAGAGAGACGCAAGGCATTCGGCGGGCCTCTCTCTCGTTCGGTGACTCATCGTAACGTTACCGAGCGTTACACTTTTTCATAAGTGACTCCCAGCCGCAACCTAATTTAAGACGTTGTCACGTCAAAATTTAAAATAAAAAATTAAAAGATGTCAAGCAATAATATTATGTCACAAGTTATTAAAATAGTCATCTAGGTTATAAAAACATTTCTGTATCAACCATTCTTTCAAATTTGTTTGAATTGCGGGTTTTCTAGTGCTTTTATATAGTTAGGCAAATGGTTAAACACTCGAGTTCCTGTAATCAAGGTACTCTTGTTATAAATATAACTTGGAGATTTCAAAGAACAAATGTTATAAGCATGTTGAGATCTAAGATTCTTTTTAATTTTACTTTTTTCACATAAATGATTCTTATTATTCTTTACAAATACACATGTTTCAAGTATATAGATACTCGTCAAAGTACTTTGTCTCGTTCTTTCTTGATGCTGTCATCGTTTGACAGAAAGTGACAAAACAGTGTAATAGCTAAATAGGTTTATTAGACTGTTTGAGTTATTATGAATAAAGGGGTAAGTATATACAGGTGTTAATTTGGTCAGCTACTCAGAGGTGGTTGTACAAACGATACTAATGGAAAAAAAAAACATATAATCAATGTATTATTTCGATACTAGCGAGCGAGTCAAAACTACTAACTCCAGGTCGCCTCTTCGTAGCTTACTAGCTACGGCGTCGAATTTCGTAGATACGCGCGAGGGTGCGAGTTTCCCAATTCGTTTTAATTTTTCTTAGAATGTTGTGATGAGGTTTTCTTTTATATATCTGGCTTGTTACAATAATCATAATCATATTGTCATCATGAGTTGGATGTCACTGACCTAAACAGCAACCTGTATTAGTTTAAAAATATATTATTTCAATTGGAACTATATAATTCGTCATTTGCTTCACATAACCATTTACCTGGCTCTACTTTGCGTCTCATTTTGAAAGATGAACCTACCAAGTCAAAAAACATATTCGTTTGCAAGAGAATTTTGAAATTTATGATGACTTTCTTTCTATGATTTTTATTGACTATCATTAGGCGATCATTGAGCAATGTAATCATGTCCACTCAGTGTCGGAAGTCTCGACATAGTTCCGTGTAAAACCACCAGATGGCGCTCGAAAAATGCTGAGACAAAATTGGTGTTTTCGTGTATTTATTGATTGAGAAGAATTTTTGAATCATGCTTAAAAAACAACAAATGTTTTTTAAGATTTATTAAAGATGTAGCTACGTAAGTTTAAATGATATTTGATGAATTAGAAAATCATAAAATTGAAATTGTCGACGCGAAATGTCAAAAATGATACATCAGACTACGCCCGCAGGTGACTGTTCGCTTAGTGGCTGCCACCTGTCATCACCAAATCTTCGCTTAGTTAGTTTGGCTGGGGTGTTTTCCGCACTTAGCCTCATGATTGGGCCATTGTACGTATGTCCCTCCTTTTTATTCTAACCAACCCAGGCTTTCCCAGAAGGCTAGCAACCTGTTCAGATTACAAAAGGCCTCCGGGAAAGTAGCTGGGGATTTGAGAATATTTGCCCGTTGTTCTGCCACACTTGCGCACTCCATGAGCACATGATGTGGTGTTTCTTCTGCCTCCATGCACCCTCTGCATAGGGGGCTGTCTGTGACACCTATTGTGAAAAGGTGTTTGTTTAAGAGACTATGACCAGTTATGGTGCCTATGGCTAAGCGTAGTTTGTCTCTTGGTAATCGGATGAGGTTGCGGGCAAGCCTTTTCGATGCTACCGGAACAGCCATCTTAGTTTGCCTGCAACCATCGCCATTTCTCCATTCATCTTGGTGTGCTGCTTCAGTTTCTTCACGTAGCCAAGTTTTTATTTGGGCCAGCGGTAGGGGCAGCAAAGGTTCCGGTCCATATACTGTAGTTGCTGATCCCCTCTTGGCTAGTTCGTCAGCTGCGTCGTTACCTAGTGAGTTACTGTGTCCTTTGATCCATTGCAGAGTTACCTCATTTGTGTTTGCTATGGATTGTAGTGCCTTATGACACTCCAAAATAAGGACAGATGTTATGCTGTTGTTTTTTAGGGCTTGGAGCACCGATGCGCTGTCCGAGACGATTTTAATGTGTAGGTCTTTGACGTCTCTGGCTGCAACTGCCTGTGCTGCCCTAGTGATGCCGATACATTCTGCTTGGAAGATAGTGCTCAGCTTGTCTAAAGTTGTTGATATTTTAATGTTAAGGTCATTTGAGAACACACCAGCTCCTGTACCCTTTGAGGTTTTGGAGCCGTCTGTGTATATACGAACCTCTTTTGTGCCTGAGCTGTCGCTAGGCTCTTCGGTGATTTGGATGTTGTATTTTCTATCAAATATATGATGGCATGGTATTCTGTCCATGGGTGCATCTAAAAGTGGTCTTTCTTTCAGAGGCCCATCTAGGATTTTTGAATGTGTGGTCATTATGTTTTGTTTCCATAGTCCGTTTGCCCTAAGTCGTAGAGCAGCTGCTTTTGCTTCTTCCTGAATTACTAGATGCAGCGGTTTTAGATTCAGGAGAAACTCTAGTGCGGCTGATGGAGTGGTTTTCATGCAACCTGTAGCTGCGATGCTTGCCAAACGTTGTAGGCTTTGAAGTTTTGATTTGATTGTGGACAGTTGCGTTCTGGGCCACCATACAACTGATCCATAGGTAAGAGAAGGCCTAATAACCGATGTGTATAGCCATAATGTGATCTTTGGATTTAGACCCCATCTCTTGCCGACTAGTCGCTTGCATTGATAAAAGGCTATACAGGCCTTCTGCATTTTATCATCGATATGGCTACTCCAGTTCAGTTTGCTGTCTAGGGTGATGCCCAGATATTTCACTTGTGAGGAGAGAGCCAATTCGGTGTTAAACAGTATTGGTAGCTTTAGTTCAGGTAATTTCCTTTTGTTGGTGAAAAGGATTAGTTCTGTCTTTTTGGGGTTTACTGACAACTCGTGCTCGTTACACCATTTTTCCACTATCTGAAGAGCGGAACGCATTATCCCACATAGGAGGTTTTCCGCGTTTCCGTTTATCAGTATAGCTAAGTCATCTGCGTAACCAATAGTAGTGTATCCTCTTTCATTTAGTCTACTCAGGAGGCTGTCTACTACTATGTTCCACAGAAGTGGAGAGAGGATGCCGCCTTGTGGGCATCCCCTGACTACTGTTGCACGTGTGGTGGTTTGTGTGGTTATTTGGACTGCGCTTTTACTGACCAGCTCGTTTATCCATTTTGTTATTACTGGTTCTACCCTTAGTTTTCTTAGGGCTAGGTTAATGCTGTTGTGCATAGTTTTGTCAAAAGCCCCTTCTATGTCTATGAACGCGGCAAGTGTTGATGATTTGTTGTTAATTGCCGATTCTATTTTGTGCACAACAGTATGTAGTGCTGATTCTGTTGATCTGCCTTTCCTGTATGCATGCTGTTGTGGGTGAAGTGTTTTGTTTCTTAAAAACTCATCTCTTAGGTATCTGTCTATTAGTCTTTCTAATGTTTTTAGGAGAAAAGAAGTCAGGCTGATCGGCCTGAATGATTTGGCTAACGTATAGTCTCCCTTTCCGGGCTTAGGTAGGAAGACTATCTTTGCTTCTCTCCATTGCTTTGGTATGTATTTGAACGCTATACATGCTCTGTATATTGGTAATAGGTGGGTGGTGATTTCTTGAGAGTTCCATTGTAGCAGGGCTGGGAAAATTCCATCTAAGCCCGCTGATTTGAATGGTTGGAAGCTTTTTAGAGCCCATCTGATTCTGAAATCTTCGCTTAAAAGAAGTCGTGTTGCAAGCGATGCAAGCGACTTAAGATGAACGCACACTTATCCGAGCCGAACGCGTCAAACAAATCGAAGTCAAGGAGGCCTCGCACACATATCCTCACTAGACGAATCGACCGCGCCGAAAGAATCTACCGCGTCGAAGATTTTTGAGTAACGCAACAGAATAACGTTGTGTTATTATTTAGTGAATAAACACAACCTTAACCTTGTCGCGAAAACTAACACTGATTTTGTCAAATTGTAGATTCTAATCTGTCTAATTAGATAGCGCTATGAGCGACAGCTAAAGATGGGAGTGAGTATGATGATTTCATATTGAACACCCGGCGAGTCTTCCGAGTCGACCGCATAAGCCCAAAGATTTCTGGGGTTCTTTCAGATTCGGTCGATTCATCGCGGGGAAGTGTGCGAGGTTTCATGAGATTTAAAATGCAGAATTCTAACTTTCGTTTCTTTTGACTCGTTCGATATGTTCGGCTCGGATAAGTGTGCATTCACCTTAAAGCAGCCACTCTTGTGTTACCATCCAACGCAACCAACAATAAAACTACATCTCGTACGCACCTGGTGGCCATCTTGTGGTCAAGTGTGCGCTTGATTTAGCCTTAAGCAGCGATCCTAAGAAACCACTTTCCCATCAGAGGCACGAGCCGGACCCGGCCCTCAGAGCTGACCAGTGCCTCTCCTTCGAAGGCTTCGTCCGGTTCCTCACTGATAAGGACAACTACGCCTTCGTGCCTGAGCAGAGGAGGGCGAATAACTTTGCTTGGTAAGTTTTTTGACTGAAAGATATACTTGAATGAGCAGTTTTCTTGTCAATAGATGTTCATATCATCGAGAGATGGCGCTAGCGTTACTTCAAGAAATTATTTTTAAAACTTTGTATTAGGCCTATTTTTTTATAGCCAGATAAGAAATATTCGGTGAATTAAATACAATATGGCAGATTTGAAAACGCCACCTATTTGTCAGCAATCATTTTTGTAAAATGTATTATAAGGTACCTACTAACTTAAAAATTCATGTGACAGAGTCGATTTTACAAACGTGAGATAGGACTTATCCTATTAAAAACGTCGGATTTTAAAATGTCATTAACGTTAATAATGGCTAAAAAAAAATTAGGGTAGCCCGGAGTTTGGAAGTTGGCGGTGTTTCACCCCCGTGCCTCGGAAAAGCACGTAAAGCCGTTGGTCCTGCGCCTGAACTTTCTCCGATCGTGTCAGTTTGCTGTCCCATCGGGCTATGAGAGTGAAAGGAATAGAGAGTGCACCTGTGTTTGTGCACACACTTGTGCACTATAATATGTCACGCGCAGTCGGTTAGTCGTTGTGACTGGCCACCGTAGTCGAAATCGGCTAGGGGGACTATACTATAATGATGGCTAACAAATAGGTGACGATTTTTAATTAGGCGTTTTGTTTTGTATTCTACGAATATTCGTTGTGACGTTGTTAGAATCGGCCCTATGAACAATAAATTAATTATATGACATTTTGAAATCGGTCGTTTTATACCTATTTGGGGCCGATTTTCCAACGTCAGATGAGACTTATGAGACTGAATAAGTATAAAAAGACTTTTACATAAATGATTGCTGACAAAAAGGCGACGTTTTCAAATTACATGTATTGCACTTGTGTACATCCGGCCGTCTGTGACAGGCTTCTATAGAGATCTTGCATATCTAGGCTTATAACGAATCGTTAGTGACGCTGATATATCCAGGTTTCATCGTTTGTGACGCAATAATTTTCTTGGAAAATCAAAAAAACTAGGCTCAGACAGCCAGAAATTCGCATTTTCTGACTTTCCAGATCTCAACTATCAGAGGGTTTCAGGGCGCTGTTTCGTATACAATGTGATGTGACGCGTAAGTGACGGTCATCCGAAGTAGTTTCATCCATTTTAATCCAGTACTTTTTGAGAAATCGTGATAAACGTGTGGCTCAGACAGCCTGATATCCGGTCGTCTGAGCCAACTTGTTTTTCTCTATATTTCACGAAATGTTACGTTTCGAACAAATGTTTTTAGGATTTACTGATGTGACGACGTTAGTGACAGCTCTCGACCAGATTTGAACCTTCGTGACGCACGCGTTTTGGAGATATTGAGAAAAAACTGCTGGCTCAGACAGCCGGATGCTGGCTGTCTGAGCCACCCAGTTCTACCACTTCCAGGTGTTGTACGAAGCTGAAAACTCATCTAATCTGATGTGACGCGGCCTCTAAGTACAAAAAATCGTAAGTGACGGCTCTATATGCCGCCAATCAAAAGTTATAAGCATTTCAAATGTTTTCCATACATTGATGCATTTGGGTGGCCACACTTCGCACTGTTTATGGAAACGGAAAGACAATTTATTAGAAAATGTAAGCTAAAGCCCCTCATATCGAGGCGGATGCGTCCTCCTGCTATTTAAATATTTAATTACGTAGTCAATAACTACGCCGACGAAGGAAAATATGTTAATTATGTATGGTCTCAGGTATTCCAAGGAAAAAATCTTTAGATTACTATTTATTTGAAAACAACCGCTAGTTTAATTAAGGTACTACAATATTAGAGAATTTTGGTAAGGAACATACAACTTACATATTACTCGACTCTTCCCATGCGATTACGGCCCACTTGGGACAAGATGCAAAAAAATAATATAAATACTAACTTCATCCTGCAAGTCGTTTCCTTTTTTGTTTGGATGGAAAATTTAGTAATTCATTAACTCGTCCCACCATGCCTATATAATATTTGGGACGAAATGCAGAAAATCAAAGATATATTTACATTCTGCAGCTCGTCCTGAGTAATTCCTTAACTTTCTCAACGTTTAAAAGAAGTTTATTTTTCATTTCTAGTTTAAAGAGATGATCTTACCAAGATTATCAGACCATGTACACTTGTACAGGCTCATATTTTATTCACCATTTAAAAAAATCAGGAATATTCAAGTTAAAGAAATAAGAACATTAAAACACTTTTTAATCACTGTTAATTCGACATGCAAGATAGCGTCAGACGAAAAAGTAGACATTTACAGTGATGACAGTTGCTGAAAAAAAATCCGCACTACTGATTAGTGACTGATGTACTGACAAGGAAACCTGCACTTACGAAGTTAATCATTAAAAAATGCATTTAAAGAAATTTATGGTGATGATATTGGGCTAGTTATACTAAAAGGGGGCACAAAAACTTATGACAACAATCAGGCATGTTTTGATGTGAGCTCCAGACTCAGACCTCAGTAAGCAGATCAGTATTTAGTTAGACTACTTACTACTTTTACTAGGCGTAGTCAGCGTTCTCTTCAAAAAAGCTAGGCTCCAGGCTGACTAGGCATACTCAGCGCTTTGCACTTACTTTTTTACTCGGCGTTTAGATAGCTATTTACTGATAATTCTGATATCACCTAACGTCTAAGAATTACCATGTGGAAGTCTCCTGTTATTGATATTTTAGTAAATAAAAAAGTTATTTTACGAATTGTTTCTGGTGTAGCATTTATACAAATAGTAGTTCATCAATTCATCCTATACATGTCTACAGCTTATTTTGGACGAGATGCAGATAATTTAATCAAATGATTTTTAATGTTATTTAATGTAATCAAAAAGTTAAAACTATCAATATTAGTATAGTCAGAAAAAAAAACAATGATATTGTTACCAAAAAGTTAACACAATTTTGTTGTATTAAAGGAAACCCTTTTAATGATTACAAAGTAAAATATAATATACATTTGATTAAACAATTTTAGTCAAATGTGAATAATACTACTCGTAAAAAGGTATACTATACTTGTCATAAAATCAATAAAGTCTACGAACTAAGTAAAAATCCACGAGCACAAAACTTATTTCATTGCTTTATTGAAACAAAATAATTGTTACTTGTTCTATGAACGTAAACTTTAAATGAAGATAAACGCTACAACCTGTGGTAATACACAATATGACAGGTCCAAAACAAAATATATTTTTTTAATTTTATTTCTTTATTTTCGTAAGTTGGTTTCTACGCACTTCTCTTACCGCCATATCATATATGTACCTATACATTTTGTAACATACATATTTAAACTTTCTTGTTAAATTCAACAACAATCTTTTGGGCTATAAAAGAAAATGATATTAAGTGAATGATTTCTTTCCATCCTGCATAATTTTATAGTCTATCTATATATTTTTATGTATATGATCATCAATTTGACCACTATCACAACAGGTGGTAAGTGATGATGTCGTCGAGGATTGATTATGTCTGATCAGTAATAGCTTAATCATTTTTCTTTTGAAAATGCCCAAATTTAGGGGTTTCGGGAACACCTCAGCCGGTAGCGCATTCCATTCCTTATCCCCCCGCATCAGAAATATTGTTCGAAACTGTTTAGTGCGCATTGATGGCAGGTCAACGACACAAAGATAGCACGCGTCTCGTGTTCCGAAGGTGAAATAAGGCTGGCTTAGTAATTTTTGTTCGTAATAATAATAAGCGGTCCCAGCGAACTGCGTTTCACCTTCTGCGCTGTTTTATGGATATTTTTTTGCACCCAAAAAAGCAAGAAACGATTCGCAAAATGATTAAAATTAATTATTGCATCTTGTCCCAAATGGGCCAAGATGCAATAATTGATCATCATCATAAATCATATGGGACGAGTTGAGGAATGAGTACTTAGTATGTATTTAATACCGAAAAAGTCATATATTGTAGTAACCAGCTGGAGCTAGTGGTTATTTTTAAATAAAGAGTATTTTTTAAAAAAAACCTGGAATACCCCATACATAATTAACATAATTTCCTTCATCGGCGTAGTTATTGACTACGTTATTAAATATTTAAATAGCAGGAGAAAGCATCCGCCTCGATATGAGGGGCTTTAGCTTACATTTTTAACCGACTTCAAAAAAGGAGGAGGTTATCAATTCGTCTGTATGTTTATTTTTTTTATTATTATTTTTTTGTATGTATGTTACCCCATATCTCAGTCGTTTGTCGACCGAATCGAAAAAATTTTTCACCTACTTAGAGGGTGTGCCTTCTAGTTGGTCCCATTTTTTTCATTTTGGGATCTGATGATGGAATCTTGGTGTAATCGAGGAAAACCCTCAAATTTTAAAGGCACGTATAGTATTTCTTAACTAGAATCTTAATGTTGACTGTTGTTACGTCTGATAGTCAACATCTTGTGGGGCTGAGCTGATGGTGGAACTCCTTAACGCTTAGGAGTACAGTAATTATAATGACGGAACTTATGATAGGTAATTAGTAGCTTTTAAAAAAAATTGAATCATAAGGTGCAACTCCCCCCCCCCCCCCCCCCTCCTATGTAATCACTAAAAATGAAGAAATGAAACAAACTTTAAAAAAAAGTAAAAACCGACTTCAAAACCAAAATGCACTAAAAAGTCTTAAATAAACTCTTCACCATTGAAAGGAAAGGAATCCGTTTTAGGCAAACAATTTCTTTTTGGAGTCGGTGCCATCACTTTGACCATCAAGCATCAACTATCATAGCACCGACTCCAAAAAGAAATTGTTTGCCTAAAACGGATTCCTTTCCTTTCAATGGTGAAGAGTTTATTTAAGACTTTTTAGTGCATTTTGGTTTTGAAGCCGGTTTTTACTTTTTTTTAAAGTTTGTTTTTCCAATAAATTGTCTTTCCGTTTCCATAAAGAGTGCGAAGTGTGGCCACCCAAATGCATCAATGTATGGAAAACATTTGAAATGCTTATAACTTTTGATTGGCGGCATATAGAGCCGTCACTTACGATTTTTTGTACTTAGAGGCCGCGTCACATCAGATTAGATGAGTTTTCAGCTTCGTACAACACCTGGAAGTGGTAGAACTGGGTGGCTCAGACAGCCAGCATCCGGCTGTCTGAGCCAGCAGTTTTTTCTCAATTTCTCCAAAACGCGTGCGCCACGAAGGTTCAAATCTGGTCGAGAGCTGTCACTAACGTCGTCACATCAGTAAATCCTAAAAATATTTGTTCGAAATGTAACATTTCGTGTAATATAGAGAAAAACAAGTTGGCTCAGACGACCGGATATCAGGCTGTCCATCACCACTGTGACTGTGACCA
This sequence comes from Pyrausta purpuralis, assembly GCA_963924145.1. Taxonomy (NCBI): domain Eukaryota; kingdom Metazoa; phylum Arthropoda; class Insecta; order Lepidoptera; family Crambidae; genus Pyrausta; species Pyrausta purpuralis. Next base: position 7,294,347 of record OZ001672.1, read on the forward strand.
CTGTGACCACACGTTTATCACGATTTCTCAAAAAGTACTGGATTAAAATGGATGAAACTACTTCAGATGACCGTCACTAACGCGTCACATCACATTTTATGAGAAACAGCGCCCTGAAACCCTCCGATAGTTGAGATCTGGAAAGTCAGAAAATTCGAAATTCTGGCTGTCTGAGCCTAGTTTTTTTGATTTTCCAAGAAAACTATTGCGTCACAAACGATAAAACCTGGATATATCAGCGTCACTAACGATTCGTTATCAGCCTAGATATGCAAGATCTCTATAGAAGCCTGGCTCAGACGGCCGGATGTACACTTGTACTTCATTCGAAGAATATTCCTTAACTGACATTGGTAAAGTCAGGCCTCAGTCTGACAAATTGTATCTAACGTTTGATAAATAACCCCTTGGTATTATAGCAGAGAATTTACTTCTTGGTAACTAATCTTTTTAATTTGGTAATTAAAAAATAATAATGTGTACTTTTAGTTAATAACGAACTTTATCATGACAAAAAATATGTACCTATCTTTATTACTAAAGGTAATCTAAAATTTTAAAATATTACCTTACGCAATTCTTTTCTTTGTTTATGGTTTTCTGCCAATGTAAATAAATCATGATCATCGTCATCATCATTATCAGCCAAAGGACGTCCACTGCTGAACATAGGCCTCCCCCACGGTTTTCCACAGCGATCACAAGCGGTCTGCATCCAGTGTGATCCCGCGATCTTAACAAGGTCGTCCGTCCATCTTGTCAGTGGACGTCCCACGCTGCGCTTTTGGTCGAAAGGTCTTCAATCTAGAACTTATCTGCCCCAACGGTTATCAGTTCTTCGCTCTTCTTCTTCGTTCTTCTATGTATCTCCTCATTTCTCATTTGATCCCGTAGAGAAACACCGAGCATAGTCTGCTCCATAGCTCGTTGTGCAATTTTGAGCTAAGAAAATATCCTAAAGATATCTTACACCATCTAGTAAGAGCTATAAAGTGATGGGAGAAAATTGCTCATTATGGTTATCATAAGAACGAACCAGTCACTGCGCGTTGAGAAGGGTGCAAAAATAAACCGTAGTGACACGAAACGGAGGTACGCGGGTACGTGAGCGGGGAAGCAGGAGGAGCGTAACATGATTGACAGGTCCATTCTTTCGATAACTGGGTAGTACCTACCTCATTAAGTTTATAGAAATCTTGCGAGTATCACACAACAAATATATTTTTCCGTATTTTTTTCTTTTTTGGTAACCCCCTTACTACCGTTCCAGTCGTCATCGACATTTCTTCAAATTTCTAGAAATTCCCTGAGTTCATCATCTTTTTAGTTCCTAGTGCCATTTTAGAGTACCTTTTTATTTATACTTATACTACCACATTTTCTTGCTTAGTATTATGGTCTGAATACTCCTACTAGCTAAACTTAAAAAGAGGTTAGAAAATGATTATGGGATCTTAGTTAGAAATTAAATGCTACAGCCACGTTCACGATTTGTCTGGTAACTTTTTCAGCACCTTTTTATATCCTTACCCTTCCATCTTGCAGCAAAACAACAAACCCAGAAGAGGACGATTCAGCCAAGGAGCTATCAAAACAGATGTCTGGTCCTCTGAGTCAATACTACATTGCGAGCAGCCACAACACTTACCTGACCGGCCACCAGCTCAAAGGGGAGTCGTCAGTCGAGCTATATAGTCAGGTAAGTCGATAGTGATAAACATAGTGAGCCAGGGTGAGACTACGTGAGCCAGGATGAGACAGGGTGAGACACTCGGGGCTCTTAAGAGCTGTCTCGTCAGGTAAGTCGGAAATGGTAGAAATTTAGACATAATGCGACACAAAATAAGAGCTTGTGAGACCAAATGGGCAGCCATTACACCTACCTATTGACTATGCGACTTTTTCAGACATATTGAGACTCTTTTTGAATGGAATGAGACATTTCGCTACAAAATGAGACTTTAGTAGGCTTATTGTAACAGCGTGAGACAGGTTCAGGTTTTGTGAGATGCATAATCAAACTAAGACACAAAATTAGACCAAATGAGACAAAAGAGACTTATGTGAGTTAGACAGAATAAGATTTTAAGGCAGAATGAGACTTTGATACAGGATGGGATCGCGTGAGACAGAACGAGACAGCGTCAGGCAAAATGAGACACGTTAGAGAAAAGGCCGCGTAAGACAAAATAATACTTTGGTATACAAAATAAGACAGGGTGATACAAATTAAGACGTTCCGAGACAAAACGAAACTGTGCGATAAAATAAAATATTTTTATGTCAATTTGAGATAAAATAAAAGTGTGAGACTGTCATAGACAATGTCAGACAATTCTAGAATAAAGTCAGATAAAGTGAGCTCATATCAAATGTCATAAAATAAGACTTTATGCGAAAGTGAAACAAAATGAGACAAGGCAAAAGGAATTTGCTTACGATACCAAAGTAAGGTTTTAAATATTTAGTAACTTGGCCATCAGAATTAAGAATCTTAAAATAAATACATCGTTTCAAGGTAAGTAGTAAAAAAACAATAGCGTATCACATGACTACAAATAAAACGCAACATATTTTTTTCTAATACATTTATTTTTTTCATCTTAGCGTTAACTTAACCTAAACACAAAATAATCACATTCAGTGCAAACGTCCAATGAAGTTATTTGGTACCTATTATTTATAGATGCAAAATATTTAATAGATGCAATATCTGGATTTCATAGAGGAATATATTGATACATTATACATCAACTACCTCGCTATGGCGCAGCGATTATAGGGTCGCACTCTAAAGCGACGGCTGCGCCAGAGGTCCCGGGTTCGATTCCCGGGTCGGGCCAAAAATATATACCTGGGTTTTTCTGTTCGGAAATATATTTATATTTTCTAATGAAGTTGACAAAGCGTGGAATGGAAATTTACTAAAAAACCAGTGTAGTACTGATTTTTTTACACCATGAAAACACACAGTATTAAAGTTTTTGCCAAAAACACCTATTCCCACAAAATCATATGTTATCTGAGACTTTGAGACACCAACAAATAAATATTAAATTGTGAGACAAAAACAGCTTTTTTTGGATTTAGGATATTTTTTAGACAGTTTTCTATACATTTTAGTGCGTGTTTCGTCTGTACCAAAATCTTGCTCTGTAATCGTCACTGCAAGTCAGGAACGCGGGCGCCGTTCCGGAGTGCACGATTAACCTGTGTAAAAATATTATTATTTAATAATAAAATAGAAAGCAAAAATAATTATAACACACACTAACTCACACACAGCAACATGACAGCTCACACACAACTACATGACAGCTCACACACAGCAACATGACAGCTCACACACAGCAACATGACAGCTCACACACAGCAACATGACAGCTCACACACAGCAACATGACAGCTCACACACAGCAACATGACAGCTCACACACAGCAACATGACAGCTCACACACAACTACATGACAGCTCACACACAGCAACATGACAGCTCACACACAACTACATGACAGCTCACACACAGCAACATGACAGCTCACACACAACTACATGACAGCTCACACACAGCAACATGACAGCTCACACACAACTACATGACAGCTCACACACAGCAACATGACAGCTCACACACAGCAACATGACAGCTCACACACAGCAACATGACAGCTCACACACAGCAACATGACAGCTCACACACAGCAACATGACAGCTCACACACAGCAACATGACAGCTCACACACAGCAACATATCTCACACACAGCAACATGACAGCTCACACACAGCAACATGACAGCTCACACACAGCAACATGACAGCTCACACACAGCAACATGACAGTTCACACACAGCAACATGACAGCTCACACACAGCACCATGACAGCTCACACACAGCACCATGACAGCTCACACACAGCAACATGACAGTTCACACACAGCAACATGACAGCTCACACACAGCACCATGACAGCTCACACACAGCACCATGACAGCTCACACACAGCAACATGACAGTTCACACACAGCAACATGACAGCTCACACACAGCAACATGACAGCTCACCTGACAGCAACATATCTCACACACAGCACCATGACAGCTCACACACAGCAACATGACAGCTCACACAGCAAAATGACAGCTCACACACAGCAACATGACAGCTCACACAGCAAAATGACAGCTCACACACAGCAACATGACAGCTCACACACAGCAACATGACAGCTCACACACAGCAACATGACAGCTCACACACAGCAACATATCTCACACACAGCACCATGACAGCTCACACGCAGCAACATATCTCACACAGCAACATGACAGCTCACACACAGCAACATGACAGCTCACACACAGCAACATGACAGCTCACACACAGCAACATGACAGCTCACACACAGCAACATGACAGCTCACACACAGCAACATGACAGCTCACACACAGCAACATATCTCACACACAGCAACATGACAGCTCACACACAGCAACATGACAGCTCACACACAGCAACATGACAGCTCACACACAGCAACATGACAGTTCACACACAGCAACATGACAGCTCACACACAGCACCATGACAGCTCACACACAGCACCATGACAGCTCACACACAGCAACATGACAGTTCACACACAGCAACATGACAGCTCACACACAGCACCATGACAGCTCACACACAGCACCATGACAGCTCACACACAGCACCATGACAGCTCACACACAGCAACATATCTCACACACAGCAACATGACAGCTCACACACAGCACCATGATAGCTCACCTGACAGCTCCGTTATGTCCAAGTGACATCAGCTGGCACCGGCTGGCGCTCCTCGAGTGCCAAGTGCAGAGCGAGGTGGTGGCCTCGTCCGGGAACATGACGTAGTCCTCCGTGTGGTTGAACACCGCTTGCGCGTGGTGCTCTTGCTTGCCTGCCGATGGTACATCATCATCATCATCATCATCATCATCATCATCATTATCAGCCAAAGGACGTCCACTGCTGAACTTAATGACGAGAATGTATGGACAGCCCAGCCTGCACCAAACTGATGTACCTACCTGTTTATTGAGATTTGTATCATTTTTGAGGCAGCTAGTGGTGACTGAGTTTGTTCCGGCGTTTCTTTTAAGCACTTGCCAAATTGTCTGTGTCTTGTCTCGAAGCGCTAGTAGGGCCCAAGAGATAAGGAGGCATGTTCTAGCCCCATACGGGCCATAATTAATTGATATTACACTAATTATTGACGTTCATAAGTGGCATTTTGTGTCCTGAATTGAATAAAATATTTTTTACTTTGACTTTGACTTTGAACATAGGCCTCCTCCACGGCTTTCCACAGCGACCAATCGCTAGCAGTCTGCATCCAGTTTGATCCTGCGATCTTTACAAGGTAGTCTGTCTATCTTGTGGGTGGACGTCCTACGCTACGTTGGTCGAAGGGTCTCCAATCTAGAACTTTCCTGCCCCAACGGCCATCAGTTCTTCGCGCTATGTGCCCTGCCCATTGCCACTTGAGCTTACTGATTATCAAGGCTGTCCGTTACCTCAGTTCTTCTACGTATCTCCTCATTTCCGTTGTATATTCGATCCCATCGAATATACAAAGTTTAACGCTCAATAAAAAAAACTAAAAATATTTCGATTGGAACAACGACCAGAATCAATTGAACCAGTTTTTAATATGGGTCTTCCCTTTCCTTTTTTACTTCAAAAAAGAAGGAAGTTATCAACTAAATTTATTAAATAAATATTGGACACAAATCACATACATTGCTCTGATCCCAAAGTAAGTAGCCAATGCACTTGTGTTATGGAAATGAGACACAACGGTGGTACCACAAAACCCAGACCCGAGACAATATAGAAAAGCTCGTTTTCTACATTGACCCGACCGGGAATCGAACCCGGAACTTCACGAGATGGCGACGCTTGAAACCAGCGTGATAGCCACTCGACCACGGAGGTCGTGCAATATTCGACAAGTAAAGAGAAACGGGCTTTAAGCTTATAAGTTTTAGAAAGGTTCGTTTTATTAAGTTTTAAATTGGTTAAAAATGGACGAAATTTATAGTTTTTTTCTTTGAAATTTGTTAAAAACCAAAACGTACGAGCATAGATTTTACAAATTTCTCAAACATGAAAAAAATTGACAATATCAGACAACGTTTGAGGGAATTATGCTACAATTTTTCTATAAAAGCTCGCGCGCAAACTATCAAATTATTGAAGTTAGAAGCGCTTTACTACAGTTTTTTTACATAGATTTTTAATATACATGATTGTTGTAGTAACAAAAGAAAAAAAAAGAAAAAAGAACCTAATTATAGTAAATATATAAACTATTTACAAATAAAAAACATTTCCCAAATCTGGAACCTGCAATCGCGGCATGGTGCCGAGAAGGCTGGCTGGATTTCCTCTTCGGATTGCTAAACAAATCCTTTGGTCGCATAATATAGTTATATAATTACATTATCATAAGTTATAGTAACTTACCAGTAGTCCCGGCGCCCGTGTACTGAATGAGGCATCGGCTGCTCGCCAACTCCCACAGCTTGATGGAGGAGTCCAGTCCCGAAGTTAGAAGATACTGTCAGAGGATATTTCATTATTTTAGGACAAGAAATAAAAAATAATCCACCTGAGAACTGACTTAAAAGCTCGAAACGACACATATGCCCTCGGTTTAGGGAAACTATTTCTACTATGCGAAGGAAACAAATTCTTTTGCTAGAGTGCTATAAAATAATGGGAGAAAATTGCTTATTGGTAGACTTAATGCCAAGCAGTTCTATATCAGTCAATAACATATAACAGCCAATAATAAAGCTGGCTGGTTCCTAGCTCAAAGTATTAGTATAGCTATCCAACGCGGCAACGCAGCCAGCGTCATAGCCTCCTTGCTGCAAGGAACTGGTTTCGTTTTTGAATACGTAGTTTTTAAGTTTATTTTGCATGTCTTGATTTTATTTATTTTTTTTCATCTCTATTCTGCCTTATTCTCGAAACTCGAATAAGATAAAGGGCGAATAACACGATCCTGGCCGAGTCGAAGGTATCATTCAAGAGGGAAGTCCGACAACTTCTTAAAGAATAGATAATTGCAAGATATTATTTATTTACTATGTTAATTATTTATATATATTTTTATCTATTTATTTTGCGTAAGTTAAAGTATGTTTATAGAATATAAAATATGTTGTTGCAGTAATTTAAGTAGGGTTATTTGTTACTATAAATATTAGTTAATTGTTACTTTTTTGTTGATTTTCTCTTAATTTATTTTCGCTGCACCCAGCCAACTCTCTGCATGAAATAAAGGTTTGACTGGCAGAGAATGCTTTTAGCATTACGTTCACCTTTGTACACTATGATTTGTGAATTAGTCTTTAAATAAATAAAATCAAATACTGGAAATAAATGTGGCGATGGACCCAGTGGGACGAATTGGTCCCGTAGGCGAGGAGTTAGCCCAGTGGGTCGAGTTTGCCCAGTTGGCCAAGTGGGACGAGTTGACCCAGTGGGCCGAGTGGGCCGACTTACCTTGCTGTTCCTAGTGAAGGCGACAGAGCAGACCTCGGCCCCGTCGTGGGCGTTTATGAACGTGTTGAAGCATCTGTTGGAGACGGTGTCCCACAGCTTGACCGAGCCGTCCGCGCTGCCGCTCGCGAAGTATTTGCCGTTCGGAGAGAACCTGGGTATAAAATTACATTGCTTATAACTTATTATTAGGCATGAAAATGATTGCTACTTTTTATTCATTTTCATTTCATGAAATGATGAATTATTTCAAATGAATTCACATGCAAAATTTCAAATTTGCCACGGGAACGGGGACTATGTACACGACTAATGAATTTCACTGTACTCAAATAACTCGATTTTCGTACCGACTCATTACAAAATGATCTAAACTTTATGACTACTAGGTTAAAATTCAATTCTTAACTGCTGAGCGTTATAAGTCAATTTGACCGCGTAGATAGAGTATACTCATTCCTACTCGCTCACTCGCCCCCAAGGATTTCGCCCGCTACATTTCATTCGTCAATGAAATGAAATCTGTATGATTTTATGATTTCGATGAAAAGAAGAAGCAGGTGTGAATAATGAATTTCATTTCATGTGAAATTTCATCTGCTATTCATGAAATGATCTGTGCCTGCTGTCTGCCTTTCTGTTATGTCATGCAAATGAAAATTTGAATACAACCAAGTGTTAATGACGTTAGTTGACGCGATGATGTTTTTACTTAGAGGGTGTTGCAAGTGATTATGGGTCTCAAGGTGGTAAGGCGACGATGACCTCTGCGCATACCTTAAAGAGTTGATCTGTGTCTTATGATGATGGCCGTTGGGGCAGGAAAGTTCTAGATTGGAGACCCTTCGACCAGAGACGCAGCGAGGGACGTCCACCAACAAGATGGACAGACGACCTTATAAAGATCGCGGGATCAAACTGGATGCAGACCGCTAGTGATCGGTCGCTGTGGAAAGCCGTGGGGGAGGCCTATGTTCAGCAGTGGACGTCCTTTGGCTGTTAATGATGATGATTATGATGATGGGTAATTTTGAACAAAGTGTAAATGATTTTGGGTCTCTAGATGGTATGGCGGCGACAACCTCTGATGCACATACCTTGTAGACTCTTATGATGGTGACGGTATGAGGCAGACGGAACACTGGCTCGTGGTGACGTCATAGAGGAGAATGACGGGGTGAGTTGTTGACACGATAATGTGGTCTCCTGAAGGGTGTTGCAAGTGATTCTGGGTTTCAAGGTGGTAATGCGGCGATGACCTCTACCTGATAGAGTTGAATTGTCGCTTGCTGTGATGGGTCATTTCAAACAAAATGTAAATGATGTTGGGTCTCTAGATGGTCCGGCGGCTATGACCTCTGCGCATACTTGACAGAGTTGACTTCTAGCTTGTCGTGATGGGTCATTTTAAACAAAATCAAAATTTTTTGGGTCTCTAGATGGTAAGGCGGTGATGACCTCTGCCTACCTGATAAGAGTTGACTTCTAGCTTGTCGTGATGGGTCATTTTAAACAAAATTTAAATAATTTTGGGTCTCCAGATGGTAAGGCGGTGATGACCTCTGCCTACCTGATAGAGTTGACTTTTAGCTTGTCGTGATGGATCATTTTAAACAAAGAGTAAATGATTTTGGGTCTCAAGATGGTAAGGCGGCGATGACCTCTGCACATACCTGATAGAGTTGACCTGTCTCTTGTGGTGATGGCCCGGTATGGGGCAGACGAAACACTGGCTCGTTGTGACGTCATAGAGACGGATTACAGGGTAGGTTGTTGACGCGATGATGTGGCCGCTTAGAGGATGTTGCAAGCGATTCTGGGTCTCTATATGGTAAGGCGGCGATGACCTCTGCCTACTTGATAGTGTTCACTTGTCGCTTATCGTTATGGGTCAATTTAAACAAAGAGTAAATGAGTTTAGGTCTCTTTATGGTAAGGCGGCGATGACCTCTACCTGATAGAGTTGACTTGTCGCTTGCTGTGATGGGTCATTTTAAACAAAGTGTAAATTATTTTGGGTGTCTAGATGGTAAGGCGGTGATGACCTCTGTCTACCTGATAAGAGTTGACTCGATGCTTGTCGTGATGGGTAATTTTAAACAAAGTGTAAATGATTTTGGGTCTCTAGATGGTAAGGCGGCGATGACCTCTCCCTACCTGATACAGTTGACTTGACGCGTGTCGTGATGGGTCATTTTAAAGAAAGAGTTTGTGTCTCTAGATGGTAAGGCGGCGATGACCTCTACACATACCTGATAGAGAAAATTTGTCGCTTGCTGTGATGACTTATTTTAAACAAAGTGTAAATGATTTTGGATCTCAAGATGGTAAGGCGGCGGTGACCTCTGCACATACCTTATAGAGTTGACCTGTCTCTTGTGGTGATGGCCCGGTATGGGGCAGACGAAACACTGGCTCGTTGTGACGTCATAGAGACGGATTACAGGATGGGTTGTTGACGCTATGATGTGATCCCCCAAAGGGTGGAACGCTACGCAGAGGACTGGTTCTGCGTCCTAGAAGAACGTAATAAGAATTTCGATCATCATTTGTGCAAATTTGATTTGACGACCTATGTCGTGTAGTGGCTGAGCACGCTAGGTTTCAAGGCGTCGCCGCTCTGAGGTACCGGGTTCGATTCCCGGTCGGGTCATTGTAGAAATCATCATTTTCTATATTGTCTCGGTTCCACAACACAAGTGCATTGGCTTCTTACTTTGGGATCAGAACAATGTATGTGATTGGTGTCCAATATTTATTTTTATATATGTATACATGAATTAGTTGAATTATAAAAAAATACTATGTTGATGAAGACAATTTTCTAACTGGCTAGATCTTGTTTGGAGAGTCAGGTTGAATAATAAGCAAAAACCGGTCAAGTGTGAGTCCGTCTAGCGCACTGAGGGTTTCGTGCCAACTTAAACATAATCTACACATAAAATACCACAATATTTTGTTGACAGCAAAAATTTGGTTGAAACTGTGCAATATCTCAATAACGACTGGTTCTATCTCACTTAAACTATTTTTTTTGCTTGGGTTAAAAGTTAAGTTAGGAGGGGGACCCCCCCCCCCTTTTACAACTTTGGAAGGGTATTTCTTTCAATATTTGACTTTCAAAAAAAATCGTTTGATCCACCACTGATTCGTCCTTTCAGTTTACGTTATGAAGAATATCAAGTTCCGTGTAGTTCACAATAAATCGTCAGATTAAAATTCAACGCATTTAAAACCGTTCCATTGCAATAAAGCGGTTTTTACAATATGACGGTGACATTGACATTTTGACGACCTCCGTGGTCGAGTGGCTAGCACGCTGGTTTTAAGCGTCGCCATCTCGCCATCCAGGTTCCGGGTTCGATTCCCGGTCGGGTCAATGTAGAAAACGATCTTTTCTATATTGTCTCGGGTCTGGGTGTTGTGGTACCACCGTTGTGTCTAATTCCATTAACACAAGTGCATTGGCTACTTATTTTGGGATCAGAGCAATGTATGTGATTGGTGTTTAATATTAACTATATTTGCATTTATTAGTCGAATTATAAAAAATATATTATGTAGATGAAGTCAATTCTCTATCTGGGTAGATCTTATTCAGAGAGTCAGATTACAATTCAATGCATTTAAAACCGTTATATTGCAATCACGCGGTTTTGACAATATGACGGTGACATCTATACTAATATTATAAAGCTGAAGAGTTTGTTTGTTTGTTTGTTTGTTTGTTTGTTTGTTTGTTTGTTTGAACGCGCTAATCTCAAAAACTACTGGCCCGATTTGAAATTTTTTTTTTACGTTGGATAGTCCATTTATCGAGGAAGGCTTTAGGCTATATAACATAAAGATACGACTCATAAGACCACAGCAGAAATGAAAAATGTTGCGAAAACGGGAGTAAGATATTCCTTTTGAGAGCTTCCGCTGCATACGCTGCGGAAACCGCTTAAGTTACACAAAAATCATGTATGACAGGATTGTTCAGCATTAAGAGTTCTATAATAAAGTCCGCGACAGCATATGTCTATCTTTTATGGTTCACTTACTTCAACCTTTTTTATGTTAATAAATTTGTAAAAAAATAATGCATTATTTTTAGAGGTGTATTATACACACAGGTATTTATTCTTATCAAAATAAATACATTTATCATCACGAGCACTTCATTTAGAACCAAGTTGCCCTTTATATCATTTGATTTCAATAAATATCTTAGGAGCTATCACAGTTTTAACATAACTCCGCACCAAAATAATGTTCGCAGCTTAAGTACAACGTGCGCTTGCGCTAATATATTATAAAGCTGACTTTGTTTGTTTGAACGCGCTTATCTCAGGAACTGCTGGACCGATTTGAAAAAAAGAATTTCTGTGTTGGATAGCTTATTTATCGAGAAAGGCTTTAGGATATAAAACATGACGCTGCGACGGGAGGGGAGGGAGCAAACTCAAAACGCGCGGACGAAGTCGCGGGGTACCGCTAGTTTATACATATAAGAAAAGCAAATAACTCACAGTGATGGACTTGTAAGCCTTCTTGGCTGACGCCTTGGTGATGTCAAACAGTTTGATGCAGCAATCACGCGATGCTGACACCAATATTTGTTCGCGAGGGTGGAAGTCTAGCGCTGTTATCTCGTCCGTATGGTCGTACCTTTAGAAAAATAATATAAATGTATATTTATAAGGCATGTGGCTTTTGAAGCAAAAATTTTAATTTCAAATTTTCTACTCAGAATATTATGTTGTAATCAGTGCTTTAAAATACTTTTATATTTTTTTCCTTAATTCAAATTCAAATTCTTTATTTGCCTTAAATAGGATACATAAATGTTGTTTTGATACAGTTAATAAAGCTTAAATACCTATTTAACCATAAAACACAGCATGAAAAATTTTTCATATTAGGTAGGTACACAATGTTAATAATAATATAACTACAGATCTCAATAACATGACTTTAACTCCAAGATATAGTAATTCAAGTTATAATCCCTAGTCAATATACAGGATGTTCCAAAAAGAGCATGTCAAACTGACACTGGAGTTAGTTAAGTCCTTTAGACCTTACAGATATACTTTAAAAAAAAAAAAACATTTTTTGACTTATAAATGGCACACCAGACTAACACTGGAAATAGCTGAGCAAAAGACCTTTTAACTAAAAATTACTTGAATCTTATGAAAGTGTCATGGTTCGGGAGATAATGCCACTTTCTTGTTTTCTTCATACAAGAAAAATACAAAAATGTTGCATCATCTCCCAAATTATGAGACTTTTATTAGAGTCATGATAGTTTTATTTTAGAGTTCTATGGCTAAGCTATCTGTAGTTTAAAATGAAATGAAATGACTTTATTTGACACAAAGTACAATGAAAGAAAGAAAAAAAACAATCCAATTGAATACAATTATACTTGTGTCGAAAAAGTCCCTATAATTCTTGCTCAGTATAATAGCGACTACCTCCATGTTCGAGTGGCTAGCACGCTGGTTTCAAGCGTCGCCATCTCGTGAGGTTCCGGGTTCGATTCCCGGTCGGGTCAATGCAGAAAACGATATTTACTGTCTCGGGTCTGGGTGTTGTGGTACCACCGTTTTGTCTGATTTCCATAACACAAGTGCATTGGCTACTTACTTTGGAATCAGAGCAATATATGTGATTGTGATTGGTGTCCAATAATTCGTGACAGCGCAAAGCCGTTTCAGTTTGGCACGCTCTTTTTGGGACACCCTGTTTATCAAATTCGCTAACTTGTTGGCTACAACAATATCTAGCTCATCATAATTTGTTCTCAGTTAGGCTTTTTTTTTTGACAACATCACAAACATTGCTCCGATCCCAAGCTAAGTAGCTAAAGCACTTGTGTTATGGAAATCGGAAACAACGGTGGTACCACAACACCCAGACCCGAGACAATATAGAAAATATCGTTTTCTACATTGACCCGACCGGGAATCGAACCCGGAACCTCGCGAGATGGCGACGCTTGAAACCAGCGTGCTAGCCACTCGACCACGGAGGTCGTCATTGAAATAAAATAACAAATATAAAACTCACAGAGTCCTTATGACGGGATGTCCCTGCTGCTCTCTCCCAGGGTCTACTTCCTCCGGAGCCGATTTAGCCAACATTCGTTCCACATCCAAAATCTAATTGCAAATAGAAGTTGTCAATTAGAACAATGTTGTATCTCATTCCTCAGTTAATAGCTTGGACTAGTCATTTATTGTGTAGTTATAGGTAAGAAATAGGTATATTTTAGCAGATCTGAACCTCAAATTAATTGAAACTCTATAACTTGCCTTCAAGGCGTACAATAACTTGTTTCAATAGTACTAATAACATAATAAAACTTTGTATTATTTGCCTTTAGTATAACACATTCAAAGTAATTAACATTTATTTAAAATATCATATATCACAGTATAGTTTATAGTAAACTATTATGAAGAATATACAGAAAAATATGTAACCATTATGTGGTGATAAATTATATACAATGTGTAATATTAAATGCGCAAAACCTCAGATACCCCAAACCATTTTAAATACAATTAACTTCATACGGAAAGAATAATAAAATATTATGTGGTGAATACAATGTGCAATATTAAATGCGCAAAACCTCAGATACCCCAAATCATTTTAAATACAATTAACCTCATACTGAAAGAATAATAAAATTTAAGGTTTATTTGGTGTTTTAATTTTACTGGCACTTCTGATCATTTCTTGCTCTGCGGACGACGCTCTGTCGGGAGAGGAGTCGGTAGGTATATTGCCGACACGCTGTCATTATTATTATTACTATCTACGCTCACAAATAACTAACCATTGGTTGTTTACGTATTTTGTCGGGTTTGCGCACGAGATGGCTTGTCTTATTAATAAATAGACAGGGCAACATTTTATTGAAGTTTTTTTTTTTTAATTGATTTGTTTCTGCTCGTTATTCCAATCAACATATTGTCAGGTTTTGCGCATTTTACGTTACACATTAGGCTTGTAGTAATAAAACTTTAAGGGTAATATCTACGATCAATTTCATCAAGGAAAATACCCCGTCTGGGGGTTTAATTCCAAAACCCAACCTTAAGGCAGTGATATTTGTTTTCACTTTCACAAAAAATTTACGGCGGTTTGAGTCTCACGTCGTGTAGAGCCCGTTATTGGTGTTATTTCAAAGAAGGTGTAACTAATTTATTTAAAAAAAAAGACGCTTACAAATGACTCCAATTTTTATTTCCCGAAAGGAGAAAGATTTTTTTACAGGATTTTTGCGCAGACGGGTAATTCATTCTTAACTTAATGACATACCTTTTTTTAAAATTACTTCCGCCTATTACTTCAAGAGTTATTAACGATTAAAAATACCCCTTTTCTGATCTCTCAAGCTGTTTCTATGTGATCTCGAGACAGACAAAACCGTTTGGTGGTTTAACCACCAAACGAGGCTGTCATGACAATATTGTGATGTTGTACCTTAATACTAGCATCCACACTGCCCGTGGCCACCAGCTGCCCGCAAGCGCTGAACGCGCCGGCGCGACACGCCATCTTGTGTGACGTCACGTACGCCGTCTCATACGTCGCCGGCTCCGGAGCGAGCGATGACGCGTCCATTTCGTATTCCAAGTCTTGACGGAAATGAAATGTGTGTAAGCAATGGCAAAATAATGCCACCAATAGGGGATTTGTCTATTTTTAAAATCATGTTTAAACTTAATTATTAATCAATTTTTAGCTACAAAAAAATATTTGCTTGAACAATTACAACTAATAACAATATAACATCATTCATCATTTTCATTATCAGCCAAAGGACGTCCACTGCTGAACATAGGCCTCCCCACGGCTTTCCACAGCAACCGATCACTAGCAGTCTGCATCCAGTTTGATACTGCGATCTTTACAAGGTTGTCTGTCTATATTGTTGGTGGACGTCCTACGCTGCGTCTTTGGTCGAAGGGTCTCCAATCCTGGCATCTAAATTAATTGTATGCAAAACATCTTTTCTTTTTATTACTACAGGCAAATTCCATATTATAAGTTGCCCGCTCTCTCCTCCCCCCGCGCCCCTGTGCCCCCCAGGCGAGTTCTCAATGAACCGGTTTGCCTATAGTAAGGATCAGTGTCTTGTATATTCTAGAGGAGACTTATTCCTTCTATTATTATTTCTAACCAACCAATAAACTAACTCTTCTTTGAAGGAACCATTAATTTGTGAAACAACACAACATACTGATAAGTTTTGAGCTGGCACTGGTAAAAATATACTCCCAAACAAAAAGGTATTCTGAACAAACTACTGTACCAAAAATCATAATCAAAAATTATCAATGGCTACCTCAAGCAAAAATATTAAATCTTGGACCCTTTACATACTGGGACTTTTTGCATCTATGCATTTGAGCATATCATTATGTATTGATACAGTTGCCTGCCAATATACAGGTACAGTCAACGACAAGCTTCTGCATCAATACTAACATTCGATAGTATTGCGACTGTATTGATGCTGCATGGCTGCTTAAAGTGGCAGTGTGTAAAGGGTCTTAATCTTATCTCAAGTTTTGACTTAATAACACCACAAAATTATAATTATCAATAACTAAACATGTTTAATTCTGTTTAGTTTCTGATCTGATACATTAGGCAAAAACTTACCAAAGCCAGTGGTTCCGAGCAGATGTTCTGCTCCGCTGGAAGCTGCGAGTCGGTCTTTGCGATCCGGCTCATGTTGTAAGCCCACCATCATCAGATTGAGAAGCCTTTGCAATAATAAACACTTAAAATGATTTATTTTGACAACAACAATGTCATCATTATTTTAGTGCCTTCAATTTTTGATTAGAATATTTTTGTAAGCCTCACTTCCTTGGTCTAAGTTTAGAATAATAATATTTAATTAGCTATTGGTAACTTACCTGTCACTTGGTGGGCAGGGCGGGTCGGCATGCACGGCCGCAGATAAAGTAGCCGCAATAGGCTGGAAGCCGTCGTAATATAGCTGACTGTGACAAAAAAAAAACAATAGTATGTAGAATCTATTTAACAGTATTAATCCCTCAAGCGTATGTGAATGAGACACAATGCAAATTCTATTGTAATGCGGTTGCCTGCAACCGCTCGGGTATTGAAGCATTAAGCATAATATTGTCACACGAAATGTGTGGACGGGGTTATAGAATTACACGGTCACTGTTGCATTGTTAGGATTAACGTATTTATCAATGTATATTATATTACAGAACCTAAACATAACCTCGAAATTACATTAAAAAAAAATGTGAAAAATCCGCATTCCATGCCTCAAATGGGCGGAACTAATGACAATCGTTCGATGCTGAGTTGGTTACAAGATCCTAAATATATGTTTATTAAAAACAACCATGGCAAATACGTGTAGGACAAGCTGTAAATAAGACCTAGCACAAAACAGATTTATTTTGGCTTACCTGATTATCATACGGTAGAGAAGCTCCCGGTTTTTGACGACATTCTTGCTGTCGACTACTTCAGAAGCGTTTTCCTTCATTTTTGACGAGAAAATCTTTTAGAATCCAATAAAATTTAATTATCGCCGGCACACACAGCAAACAACACAAAACAAATTTTGACAGAGAAGAAAATTGACACGAAAATATCTGACGTTCCTCTAGTTTGTCTATTGATTTTCTTCTTTGTCTATTACCTTAACAACATGGCGTCCCACGCTTACACAAACGGTGAATAGATGGCGCTAATAAAAGTATCTTTTAGTTCCCTTTATGCCCAACAGTCAGCGGTTATCGAATGTGCTAATAGTTCCACTACTCCCTACTAGATGGCAGTGTTCGAAGGAATTAGTTTTGTTCCTGAATAATAGATGGCGCTTATCGCACACCTCTAATTTTTGGCTACTCTCCACTAGATGGCAATGTTCTACCGATTTAGTGATGTATCAAATTAATAGATGGCGCTGTTCAAAAATCTTGGTGGTCAAAGAGATTAAAAGATTTGATAAAATTCCACGACTGGCCGAACCAATAAACAGAGTTGTATGTATTAGCATTGAAGGATTTCGTTATTTTGATATTAGACCAACAAAACTGTATTGCTAAAAGTAGGAGCTCGCTGCGCTGAAATACCGTAAATATCTTTTGATATTAGCTCTAAATGAGTATTAGTAAGTAAGTAATAGGTATCTCAAAATTACTAACTGTATTAAAATGTGTGCATTGAGTTGTAGATCTAGCTAAATAATATCAAAACGAATTATTTCCAGGTGTTGCTAACTGGCTGCCGATGCGTCGAGCTGGACTGCTGGGACGGAGACGACGGCAGTCCGGTCATCTACCACGGACACACATTCACAACCAAAATACCGTTCAGACGAGTCGTAGAGACTATTGCGAGGTAGGTTAGCTAGCTAGCTTATTATACCACATATAAAAAATATAAGTAAAGAATACGTGAATAATTTGTGAATACGTACGGCACAAAAAAAACACCAATCGAGTCGAAGAACCACTCGAATAAAGTAAGATTGACGTGAGAATCGCCGCCTGGCAGATTCTCGTGTAGTTTGTTTTGTATACGACTAAAATTCACCACTAGAATTTCTCCGTCGAAGTAAAACAGTTCAACCCACAATTGAATTACCACATTAAAAAAAGTTCGATTGTGAGAATCGCCGCGCTGGTGTTTGTAGTGGTTCCCGCTCCCCGGACTACAAACAAATTCAGCGGCGGGTTCAATTCCTGCAAGGAGCAAATGTTTGTGTCATGGGCACGAGCACCTAAGTATTTACCCACTTCTTCATAATAACTCAAACAGTCTAATACACATATTTAGGTTATTACACTGTTTTGTCACTTTCTGTCAAATGATGACAGCGCCTAGAAAGAACGAGACTAAACAGTGTAATAGTTATATTACAGATTAATTAGGCTGTTTGCGTTATTATTTATTATTAATAACGAGGTTAGGTGATAGTATGATGTTTGTTCAGTCGACAGCACATCAGGCTATACATTTTTGTTGAAAACTACTAACCCTTATTACAACTGCGTAAGGTACCGCAGTGTTTACCTTGATGTGCTGTTGTCCGTACATACATACATATATATATATATATATATTTATGGGAGGCACCCTCCGTCAAAATCGCTGTCTGAAATCGAACATAATGTTTTAATTCGAAACCACGTCACTTGGTGTGTTGTCACACTTTACAGGGTGTTGTTTTGGTCAGCGACGAGCGACTCAGGGGTGGTTTTACAAACTGATACTGATGCCAAAAAAATATTTATTTGAAATGGAAAAAGCCCACAAAATCATTTTTTTATCCGGTACAGCGATCAAGTCAAAACCACCAACACCAGGTAGCCTCTTCGTAGCTTACTAGCTACGGCGTAGTATTTCGTAGATAAGCGCTAGCTACGCGCTAAGGTGCGAGTTTTCCCATTCGTTTTGTAACTTTTTTGTATGTTGTGACAGAGATGTACAAGATACCTTAAATAAAGTATCTGGAATACAAAATGCAAATACTTGTAAATTAAGTATTTCAGATACCAGATGCAAATAACTTTCTGTAATGGTATCTGAAATATTAGATATAAAGTACGTATCTTTTAAATACTTTCTATAGATAAAATACCTACTGTTGTAAAAAAAATGATTAATTATTATTATTATTTTTATACGTAAATCGCGTTGATTGCGTAAACGTGACACAACATAATATTATATTTTTATGGTTTTAATTGACACATAAGTAAAACTAGTTCTTCAAACAGTTTGTCACTCATTTTTATTCGATTAGGCCTCATCATGCCCCCAAATGAGAAGAGTCGCTCCACAGGGGCAGAACTTGGCAAACAGATGTCCTGGGGCTAATGATGATGATGATGATAATTCTTAAAGCTACGTGCCTGTGATGAGCTGCTAGCTTAGTGCACGACAGTAATATTTGGGATAGAAAGCACGGAGGCTCTCTGTAATGTGTATCAAACAAGAGCAATCTATACTAATATTATAAAGCTGAAGAGTTTGTTTGTTTGTTTGTTTGTTTGTTTGTTTGTTGGAACGCGCTAATCTCAAAAACTACTGGCCTGATTTGAAAAATTATTTTTACGTTGGATAGTCCATTCATCGAGGAAGGCTTTAGGCTATATAACATAAAGATACGACTCATAAGACCACAGAATAAATGAAAAATGTTGCGAAAACGGGAGAAAGATATTCCCTTTGAGAGCTTCCGCTGCATACGCTGCGGAAACCGCTTAAGTTACACAAAAACCATGTATGACAGGATTGTTCAGCATTAAGAGTTCTATAATAAAGTCCGTGACAGCATATGTCTATCTTTTATGGTTGCCTTACTACAACCTTTTTTATGTTAATAAATTTGTAAAAAAATAATGCATTATTTTTAGAGGTGTACATATTTATTCTTATCAAAATAAATACATTCATCATCACGAGCATTTCATTTAGAACCAAGTTGCCCTTTATATCATTTGATTTCAATAAATATCTTAGGAGCTATCACAGTTTTAACATAACTCCGCACCAAAATAATGTTCGCAGCTTAAGTACAACGTGCGCTTGCGCTACTATATTATAAAGCTGAAGAGATTGTTTGTTTGAACGCGCTTATCTCAGGAACTGCTGGACCGATTTGAGAAAATATTTCTGTGGTGGATAGCTTATTTATCGAGAAAGGCTTTAGGATATAAAACATGACGCTGCGACGGGAGAGGAGAGGGAGCAAACTCAAAACGCGCGGACGAAGTCGCGGGGGACCGCTAGTTTAATAATAAGTGGGTTTAATCTGATTTGATGCTAACATAAAATATTCAATTCAAACTCGTAACATTTTCATCATTTGGCCAATAGCTCAGTGACCACAAAATATAAAAATATGTATAAATATACATATTTTTATATTTTGCCAATATACTAGCCAAGGAGGCCAATAACCGAAAATGTTACAATTTCCATTGCAGTTGTTAGCCACCCACTCAATTCTGTATTTTGATTCATACAAAATCAAAGGAAATCGTCAAAATATTGTTTTTTTAATGGTATTATGAAAATTCAAGGCTCAAAAAAAGAGTCAATTTTCTCATATCTTCGACCAACCAACCAAACTTTTACGTGTCTGTCTTCCTTAAACACAGACTATTATGCGGAATAATTAAAAATGATACAAGGGGCGTAGAATTTCCATGCCACCTATAAATTCGGCCATAAAAGAATAAAGATTCAATAGCGCGCTCAGTTTTATCTACGACAACATTATTATTTAAAATTAATGTCACTAAAGAGATGTCACAATAGAATCACCAATCTCTAAAAGTATTTTAGCAAACATAGTATCTACAAAATACTAAGATACCAAACAACAGGTATTTAAATACAAGATACAAAATGAATTACAAAAAAGTATCTGAGATACAGTTTTTTTTTTAGCCCCAAAGTAAGCTACTTATAGCTTGTGTTATGGGTTGCCAGACAACGGATATAATACTTAAATACTTTTTTTTGTAAATACATAAATGATATACATAGAAAACACCCAGACCAATACAAACAGACATGTTCATGCACACAAATGTTTGTATTGTGCGGGGATCGAACCCGCACCCGCTGCGTAGTAGGCGATTTCTCGACCACTACACCACACGGGTCGTCAAGATACAAGATACGTATTTTGTATCTTGTATCTGTATTTCAGATACTTGTATCTTAGATAAGTAACATCCCTGGTTGTGAAAAGGTTTTCTTGTATAAAACTTGCTCAGAATTTAAAGAAATATTTTTTTTGATAAGCATAATTCATATTATCATCCCTGAGTTGGATGTCACTGACCAAAACAACAGCCTGTGTATCAGTTATAAGATTTGACTGGAAGTAAAAGATAAAATTTTGTAAAAGTATTTCTATATGAGCTTGATTGAATCAATGTAAACATTATATTCTAGGAGTGCGTTTGTGGCGTCTCCGTACCCCCTCATCCTGAGCATCGAGAACCACTGCAGCCTGCCGCAGCAGCAGGTCATGGCCAGCACGTTTGAGGTCAGAATACGAACACATACCTTATTAACTATTAAATGGAAGGAAATCTAATTTCAACTAGATAGAACGCTACCGTTAAAATAATGAGTCCATAAAATAAAAATCTACTTAGATTTGCTGAGCTTTGCTTAGCTTTGATAAATAAGCTATCATTTAAATAATTATAAAAAAATATAAGTGTGTAAGCTTAGGCAAGCTTAGGTGAGGCACGCGATTGTATAGCGTAAGACGCCGGGTTTAATTCCTTGCCGGACACAGTTGCTTTTTACAGAATTCAATGCAATTGGTTTGTACAATAAATAAATATTAGATGTTACAAAATAATTAAAGCTACTGTAAACACATAAAGACATTTAGGGACTTGATTACAGGCACTTTGATGTACAACCTTCAACTTTTACTCTGATTTTTAATTAGATCTGACTGTACATTATTTCAAACTTTAACCGTTGTTGTATATCGGAAACGTTACTGGTCTCGTCTTCATCCAGGCAGTATTCGGAGACAAGCTGGTTACGTCGTTTCTGTTCGAGGCCGACTACACCGACGACCCGCGCCTGCCCAGCCCGGAGCAGCTCAAATATAAGGTACATATCATCATCATCATCAGTGCCATCAACCGAGGTGTTAGATGGCTTTAACATACGTAATTTAGTCATTTTAAACTTTATTTCGGAATTAAATAATAAATGCAAATTGTATAAGGGTACAATGGACTTGATGTTTAAAGCATTAGGTCTTAGGCAGATTTTTCTAATCGTATATCACCATCATTTTTACATAATCCTCAGAAGCCTGAAGCATGTTAAAAGTAACAATATTCCTAATGTTCGTCTACGCCGATGATACTCAACCTTTTTAGGGTTCCGTAGCCAAATGGCAAAAAACGAAACTCTTATAGTTTCGTCAAGTCTGTCTGTCTGTCCATCCGTATGTCACAGCCACTTTATTCTGAAATGATTAGTATTACACAGTTGAAACTTAGTAGGTACATGTATCCCGTTAACCGCTTTACGATTCTCATACAAAAAAAATATGATATTAAAGGGGCTCTCATTCATGAAACTTAAACCTAAAAAATTTTTTTTTGTCAAACCTATGCGTGTAGGGTGTCTTTGGATAGGTCTTCAAAAATTACATGGAGGTTCCAAAAACTATTATCTCTGAAAGTCGTTAACGCTGACGTTTGAAAGATAGACGCTTCCAAAGTGGTAAAATTATTCCCCTCTAACTTTTAAACTAAGTGAGTAGAAAGAAGAACCGAGTGTAAATTTTAAAAAAAACATCATGTATAACTTTGTTATTCATACAAATACTATGGAAAACAAAGTAATATTTGCTGTCAATAAAATATTGTGGTATTTGCGTTTAGTGGAAGTAAGTGGATTTCTAATTCAGTTAAAGTTGGCACGGAACCCTTAGTGTGCGAGTCCGTTTCAAGAAACAAGACAGTGTAAAACAAAATACTTAAAAACAAGCGCGAACGCAGCGAGATACTCCTATCCTATCGTCTGTCTATACCTCTATGTAGCAAGCGAAGCGAGCGCGGAAAATGGACCTCAATAATGCCAGACCGCTATGTGTTATGCCATTTCGAAGTAAACACACATAAGATGTAAGCGAGCGTAGCGAGAGCAAGAATATGGAAGCATAAAGACCAGAACAGCGGCAAAACCAGATTTTGACCGCGAGTGCAGCGAAAATGTTAACCTCCACACTGCGATTTGGCGAGCACGAGAATTTAGAGCTACATTTTCGTTTGAATGCCAAAATTCTTGGCTAGTGTCGCGGTTTCTTGGGGTTTGGAGTCAGGCTGGCAGGCCGCACATAAAAGGCTTTATGCTGTCATAAGCCTGAAGCATGTTAAAAGAAACAGCATCCCTTTATTCGTCTCCGCTGATATAATTATAACTGTAACAGCTTTGTACAAAGAAGCCTGTCAATGACTAAATCCGTTTGTCTTTGCTAGTTCAATAATGTAAACAATCATTTCATAACTTTCAAAATAATATCAGTAAATAAAATTAATTATCGATTTGATTTTTCAAATATCTTAGTATTCGACAATAAATACCTTTGATAAGTTTTGTGTTTATCTTATTTTAAATTGAATCATTTGGTTAAAAAACCGGCCAAGTGCGAGTCGGACTCGCGCACTGAGGGTTCCGTGCCAACTTTAACTGAATTAGGGAATCCAGTAACTTCTACTTAGTAAAATACCACAATATTTTGTTGACTGCAAATATAACTTTGTTTTTCATAGTGTTTGTATGAAATACAAAGTTATGTTTGCGGTTGTTGAAAATGTGCTATATCTCAAAAACTTCTCGTTCGATTCCGTCCGAACCAATTTTCGTTGAAAGTATTTGTTAAGATCTACATCCCATATTTTTTTCAAAATTTACACTTGATTGGTTTAAAAGTTAGATGGGGGACGACGCCCATTTTACCACTTTGGAAGCGTCTAGCTATGAAACGTTAGACTTTAAAAGAAAATGGTTTTAGAAACCTCTATGTCATTTTAAAAGACCTATCCATAGACACCCCACAAGCATAGGTTTGACTAAAAAAATTTTTTTGGTTTTAGTTTCATGTATGGGAGCCCCCCTTTAAATGACATTATTTTTTAATTTTTTGTATGAGAATCGGTTAGCGGTTTACAGGATACATCTCCTTACCAAATTTCAATCGTGTAATGCTTATAGTTACAGAATAAAATGGCTGTAACATACGGACGGACAGACAGACAGACAGACAGACAGACAGACTTGACGAAACTATAAGGGTTCCGTTTTTTGCCATTCGGCTACGGAACCCTAAAAAGGAGTGTCAAGATTGTTTACATTATTCGACTAACAAAGAGAAACGGACTGTATTATTTCTTATCATTATTATATGCAAAAGTTATATAGGCGCGATCAATTTCCATCGTTGTAATCTTAATAATGATGATGTTTGCAGGTGCTAATAAAAAACAAGAAGCTGCTTCCGTTTGAGGCGAGTCCTACGGGTGGACTCACTGGCGCCAATTCCGCGGGCTACGGCGGTGTGCTCGCTAGTGCCTTCCGGTAACTAACTGACAAACTAATTTACTTTTAAAGAATCTCAGCATCGTTTGAAACCAGGGTAAACGCCACCGTGTTAGCCAGTTCTTTTCACTAAGACACCAGCGCGTTTTTAAATTCGCGACAGCATCGCGGTTCACGCTATGAACAGGTGTTGGCATCGATGCTTTCGCGCGTTAGTATCGATACAATTGCCGATATATATGGATACAATCGTTAAAGACCAGCTTCTGCATCGATACTAACGCGCAACAGTATCGCGACTGTATCGAGGTAAACAGTAGCGCTAGTGTGTAAAGCAGGACCATTTGCGACTGCATCGCCGCTGTCGCGCGTTAGTATCGATGCAGTCGTACATTTGCATCGATGCTATCACGCCTTGGAATCGATACAGTAGCCAATATAAGGATGCAGTCGTCAACGGTCAGCTTCTGCATCGCTACAGCATCGAGACTTTATCGATGCGAAAAGCAGTGCAGGTGTGTAAAGGTATAAATTTGCGACTGCATCGATCCTGCATCGATCCTGCATCGCAACTGCATCGCTGCTATAAGTCGCAGTGTCTAAGCTATCTAAGAATGGCTTAGTAACTTACTCACTAGCAAAAAAAATTCAGCTACAAATATTGGTTACAAAATGTCGTTATTGGCGCCCAACGTGTTACTAACGTGTTGTTAAAGACAACAAAGCATACACCACTAATTTAGTAATGCACAATTTGACAGTGTTGCCTTATTTATGGACTGCCACGACATTCACAATAATACTGCTAAAAACAGATACATCTATAGCCTAAAACAATTTTGGGCATCTAGCTCAAATTTGAATTTTTCAAATGCAATACAAAAACTTAAACCCTTCCTAAACTAAGGCTGTAGTTTTTAACTACCCTAAGCTTCACATATTTCCCCAGCTCCAATGGCATCCGTCAGACGTCCACCTCACTGCCTGAACAGAGCAACCGTACCAGCTCGCTAATGTCCAACCAGTCTGCCGGCAGCTCGCTCACAGAGTACTTCAGTGACGAGGACTATGATGAAGATGATGAGGAATTGGATGGTGAGTACCTACCTTTGTCTAACTGTAGTCTCTTAGCGCATCTGAGTAAGGAAAGGACCCAGTTTATGCCGCCCGACTCAAACTAAAAAAACTCAAGAGTTTCTTTGCTAAGAACACCATGAGGTCTAATTATCGTCTCGGTTGTATCAAGTAGGTATGTAGTTAGCGCGATCAAAATTCAACATAACGCGATTCAGAATTGTACGCAGAATTTGAGGTTTGTTACTGCGTAGCTAGTTCGGTTAACTTCAGTGATGAGGACTATGATGAACATGATGAGGAATTGGGTGGCGAGTTGCGAGCTTAAGTGCTAAAAAACATGCAAGAGGCACTTATTAATTTATTTTAAAACTTTATTGCACAAAAAACAGTGTACAAAAGGTGGACTTAATACTAAAAGCATTCTCTCCCAGTCATACCTTCATGTCATGCAGAAAGATTGTTATGGGTGCACTAACAAGATCCAATGAAATAATAATTTTAAATTCAGATAGAATCCTTATGTGCCGACTATAGCTTAAATGACGAGGATAAGTTTTTGAAGGCATTGACTTTCGACCCTTCGGATCGATCAAGATCTTCTAACTAGTACTTCTTCAGTTCAACTAAAAGATTTGCACTAAATTAAAGACGCGATCACATTTGAATCTTTTTATTTTGAATCTTTTTACAGAAAATGAATTGAACAAAATCCTCAATTCAGAAGAAGACAAGTGCGGTCGAACGTCACTCTCCCTCTACCAGAGCTTCCGCAGGAGTGAGGGAGATGGAGAGACTACCTCGGGTAGTGTCAAGCACGCTCCTAACAGGAAAAGGAGTAACCAAATTGCAAGAGAACTCAGTGATATGGTCACTTATGTTCAGGTAAGGAGAATGGTGAATATTTTCCGTGCTAGTGAATTTGATATCAGCCCATCTATTGCAATTATATACATTAAAATGATGATGATCGTTTCAACTAGCACAAAAGAAGCTGAAGCAAGTATTAAGAAATCTAAAGGCTAGATTAGACTATAGAGAATTGCGATGACTCTTCCTAACTAATACAAACTCAAAATACAATTTACTGCTTAATTTTTAATTGTTAACTATTAAATGGGTCGATAAATGAATAATGAATGATGAGAAACACGGTCAGTTACCGCAGCAAAGTGTTTTAAAACATACTACCCGGTTATCACATTATAAACCTGTCATGCATGTGACGTCCCTCCCGCTTCCCCGCTCACCCGCCCGCATTCGTCCCTTTCGTGTCAAAGTGCTTATATATTGGGTGCCACGTGAAAGATTATATAGGCAGGCAATCTCAAGTGCATTGTATTTTTCTCAATCGATAAGCTCTCCTATTTCTCGCTCATTTATGTGCCATAGCAAACGTGACTTCATAACCTTATATCTCCCTTCTCTTCATCCACAGGCTATAAAGTTCCGTGGGCTCAACCCGCTCTCGCCTCGCAGCTCAGTGCGACAGCCAGGAACAGCAGTCAGCAGTAAAGACAGCGCGCCGTGCAGCAGCTTCGAGTCTTCAGAGAGCAGTGACAGCACTGGCACGGTGAGACTTTTGCACAGTTGCTAGACTTTTGCAGGATTTGGAGACTTCTGTACAGAGACGT
This sequence comes from Pyrausta purpuralis, assembly GCA_963924145.1. Classification (NCBI taxonomy): domain Eukaryota; kingdom Metazoa; phylum Arthropoda; class Insecta; order Lepidoptera; family Crambidae; genus Pyrausta; species Pyrausta purpuralis. The sequence goes on from OZ001672.1 coordinate 7,321,711, forward strand.
GTCTACTAGCCTAGTGCGGTGGTGCGAACAAAGGCTATGATGAAAGGGTACTAAAAAGAAGATGACTATTTAAAATATAGTACTACATGGGCTTGCATGATCACCACAAACATTGTGAACCTTTTAAAAAGCATTGACAATAGCGACAGAGTTTGTTGCGCAGTTACTTCTCAACAATTTTTTTTTCCTCCTCATGTATCTCGTACGTATTCACAATCTTTCAGTATACAGGCAATCCGTTTATGGAACTTTCTGCCCCTTCCAATCGGGGAGTCCAAAACGCTGCTTACTTTTAAACGTAAAGTAAAAACCTTTTTAATTTCTCGTTTAAAATTTCTATAGTCCTTTGACAATATCTACTTACTTACTACCTAGATACTCTTTTTATTCTTCATTGACCCTCGGATCCGCTGCACTGGTTGCAACTGATTATGCATTTATTTTAACCTTTTTATTTATATATATGTTTATGTTAATGTGTTTAAATATGTATTAGTTTATATATTTTGTATTATGGTGTGTATTTTATGATCATTTCGCTGCTTCGGTGCAACAAAGTCACATCACCTCATTCTACAATTTTACAGAAATTAACTTTTAAGATTTTTTTTTTATATTGTTTCCCTATTATGGCATAACCCTTTGTGTTAGGTTTAAAATTTAAATGATAATTAAGTCTTTATTGACTGTGCTTTAGGTTGTAGTTAAAAGATTATATTTTTTTAAATTAATACTTAACGAAAATTCAATAAAGACAAAAAATGACCGAAATTGTGACTTTGTTGTACTAGAAATAATAAAATATTGTAACTTGTGTCTTATGTTCATTAGAATTAAAAGGTTAGTTTTTAAAAATAAAAACAAGTTTTAAGGGAACATTGTTTATTCTTTCTACAATTTGTAAGACAAACATATAATAATCATTTTTTCAACAATTGAGATATTGGTATTATTTAAAAATTTATAAAATTATAGGAAAATTAAATTTACTTAAATGCTGTGTTTATATTAGCTCTACCGTTTTACGTCTTTTAATAGAGTACTACTGTGTTTTATTACCTTTGAAATTAAACCAGCAACCTTTTGGCAGACTGACAGCACGGTAGCTCAATTGGTAAGAGCGTTTGGCCCGGTCTGCCAAAAGGTTGCTGGTTCAAGTCCCGCCCGTGCGCAAATTTTTGGTTTCTTATTTCATCTTTATGAATATAAAATATGACACTGTGAGTGTTAAAATCATTCTAAAACATTTATAACGACTTAAAGTAAATGAAACATGACCAGCCCACTCCCACTTCAGTCTTGCTACTCTCTCGACCACGTCAGTCACTTGGCTTTGTTGTCTCAGCCATTTGTTAGTTCTTCTGTCTTTTAGTGTTACTCCAATATTTTTCTTTCTAGAGCTCTTTGCGTTACACTAAGGTTGTCAAGAATCTCTTTGGTCGTAACCCAAGTTTCCGCTCCATTAGTGAGAACCGGTAGAATGCACTGGTCGAAAATCTGAGCTTTCTGCTGTCGCGACAGATTCATGCGAAACACAAAACTGAGTTTGGAGTAGGCCGCTCATCCAAGTAGCACTCGTCAGCCTATCTCATTGGTTTGGTTCTGCTTCCCAATTTTTATTTCCTGTCCCAGGTACACGTACTTGTTGACACGTTCGATTTCTGTGTTTCCTATAATTATCTTTGTCAGGTCTTCACTTTCTGAGGTCATCACCCTGGTCGTGTCGAGATTCATCTCCAAATCTATAGCCAGGGATGCCTCCATCAGTTCCTGGATCATAACCGCCTGACGATGTTGCAAACAGAACTATGTCGTCTGCATATCTCAAATTAGTTAGGCGTGCACCTGAGATGGTAAGGCCTTTGTCGGACCAATCCATTTTTTTTAAATCAGTCTTCAAGGACCAATGTAAAAAGCTTCGGCGATAGGCAGTCACCCTGTCTTACTCCTTTCCGGATGTAAATGGAGTTTGTAGCTTGGAGTATCGTTCCTTTAAATAATTCTGTAATTCCAATTATTATAGGAATCAGTATTAATGTTGAACCTACAAAAGCGCATTTCAATAAAATGACTTTAAAGGCACTTTAATTTGATATTGAATCGAGAAAATTGGATCAACAAAAGTGCTTTTATAATCAATGCCGTTATAGCTCCAATTTTTTTTATAATAGCTCAAAGTTATTGGAGGCATAAGGTAAGTTGAGCCCTTGTTTCTCCATAATTTGTAGTAAAATTGGTCATACATACCTTTCGGCGTATGTTGCTCCAGAACACGACAGCGGCGCGCGGGCGCGGGGGGCACTAATGACCAATCAGCCCCTGTTGGCCCACGAGTCACAGAAAAAATCACTGTAGCCACAAAGGCACTAGCGCCATCTAGTAGAAACTTGCTGTAATTTGACGGATGTCTTTGTTTCCCCGTATAGACGCATGGTTTAGGAACAATTTGGCTTATTCAACTCAATATTGAAATTTTGGGTAGTTAAGACTTTGTTGCACCGAAGCAGCGAATTAACTAAGAGATCTTCTTATTTAAACAACGGATGGCCCAACAATCGCAGACATTTACCAACCGAGCCCGGTACTTAAGCGCAGACAAGCACCCTTTCCGTCAAAGCCGATCTATTTTTTAACCTTGATCGAGTTATTTCATCTGATTTGCAGCAACTGGCCCAACAATCGCAGTCATCCACCAACCGAGCCCGGTGCCTGAACGCTCCAGCAGTCCATCACCCATGCTACCGCTGTTCCTCGGTCAACGAAGCCATTGGCAAGAAGATCTGCAGGAAGCACCCTCGGGGGCTGATAGCTCATACGGAGACACAACTTGTCAGGACTTATCCTGCTGGGTGAGTGAAGTTTTTGAAAGATTCAAATTTGTAACCTAGTATAAACGTAATAAAAATATAACACAAATAAAGAAAAAGGTATCCTTCATAATGTGTATTTAATGGAAGTATGTGGCAAAATGACGACCTCCGTGGTGTAGTGGCTAAGCACGCTGGTTTGAAGGCGTCGCCGCTCCGAGGTCCTGGGTTCGATTCCCGGTCGGGTCAATATAGAAATCAAAATTTTATATATTGTTTCGGGTCTGGGTGTTGTGGTACCACCGTTGTGTCTGATTTCCATAACACAAGTGCAATTGGCTCCTTACTTTGGGATCAGAGCAATGTATGTGATTGGTGTCAAATATTATATGTAAAAGTACATGACAATTTAAGCCATTAATAAATTATTAATTCCAATAAGAATATCGGAAATTTCAAGTATTATTCCCCAGTTATCACCGCCCTATTTGGCATCTTCCAATATCTTTTGATATGTAATTTAGGTTTCCTATAACCAACTATCTTTCCCCAGCCTAAGAATAGACTCATCAAACTTCGATCCCGTGGTCTTCTGGTCGTGTGGGGTCCAGCTCGTCGCACTCAACTATCAGACGGAAGACGCGGCGATGGCTGTCAACGCTGCAATGTTTGAAAGTAACGGCTGCGTGGGTTATGTGAGGAAACCGCCGGTCATGTGGGACCCGAAGCACATAGCTTATAGACGGTGAGTACATTGCTAATTCTTTATTTTTTTAATCATTTATTGCAGGCAACAAAGGCCCATACAAAAGATATCTTAAAGACTAACATACATATAATAATGAAACACTATTTTGCTGGCGTAGTGTTGCGCATCTTGGTATCCGGTAACCGTCCGCGAAACCGACGATACAAAACACCCTTTGGCCAAAATTCTGCTTGCATGAAGGTCGACAGCTGTTCGGTCGGAACCCTCACCACAAACGAATTGAAATTTGTAATATGACGAGATTCCAACCGTTCGACCCTCAGTGAGTATTTGGTCTTGATTCGGATGTACTCTACCATCTCCTCGACCTTTGTAGAGTAATGAAGCCGGGACACGTAAAACAGCGTCACAGGTATCGCAGGCCGCGGTCCGGTCGGTGTGGAGCAGCTTATACCAATATCTTTGGTTCCTAGGTCGTTATTCATTAAACTGGTAAGGTGAAGGAAATGCAGTATGACTTAAAGTATGGGTTGATCCTATAACACTTGGGAGTTCATTTAGTTATTCTTCTTACAAGAACCCTCTATGTAATGATAACAAATCATACGTATCTCGATTCGTAACAGAGCAAGTCTTTTGCAAAAAACAGTCGGGCAGATGGTGCTGACGTCACGCGTAATGACGTATCCATAGGAGACCAGAATTTTCACACGGTCGGCAGTTTCGACAGCACGGTAGCTCAAGTGGCAAGAGCGTTGACTCGGTTAGCCAGAAGATGAAGAGATTTTTGATTTCTTATTTCGTTTTATAAAAGCAAATCTTTGTATCTAATAATCAGTCAATTATATATTTTTCACAGTATAAACTCTATCTTATTGTGTATATCATAGTTATCTTCTATATAATTTATATAAAGGTATTTCGATAAGGTGATCCAAGAGCCTAAGACTAGATATTTGTTTTCAGTGTACTCCTATTTAAATTTTGCTAGAACGTATTTCTTGCTTCTAGATGACGTTGTTCTCAAATATTATTCCGAACAGAAAAGGTTATCGCATTTCTGTTTCCTTTCATTAATGGTTCTCAAATCATCTTCCAACAGATTCAACCCCATCGACAAAGAATTCGATGGTATCCACGCGGCTCATCTGACCCTCGCAGTCATCTCTGGGCAGTACGTCGCGGAAAACGTCTATTCCTTCTACAACGCATTCGTGGAAGTTGAGGTCTTGGGGGTACCAGCTGACTGCAGGAAGATCAGGACTAAGGTGGCCAGGAGAAACGCGCTCAATCCGATCTGGAATGAAACTTTCAATTTTAAGGTCAGTTGATTAGCTGCCTGCTGTAATTTCAGCAAAAGCTACGTTCTTAAAAAAACTATAAATTGATTACTGCACTCTTTCAATACATGTTATATCGCATTGGAAGTGATGACATACTTTTTATTCACATCGCATATTTCAATTATTATTTTTACAAATTCTACTGAGGCTTTTGACTATTACAATTTTCCATTAAAATGAAATTGACTAATTATTAGATTGATTCTTATCATACCCTTAAGTTCTAGCCCAAGATTTCAATGAGACCTTCATCAAGCTTAAAATATAAACAACTATTTGACCATAGTTACTGACAAAGCCTTAACTTGTAGGAGTAACGCAAGGAGCATTACTAACCCCTCTACGCTATAACCTTCTTTTCTGAAGTCCAATTAGCTATTTTTCTCATCTTTTTTTAGATAAACTTCCCGGAGCTGGCTTTCGTCAGGTTCGAAGTGTACGACGCTGATACGAACTACATGCTGTCTCAACGAGTGATTCCGCTGCAATGTCTGAGGCCGGGGTACAGGCATGTGAGGCTACGGTGAGTAATATTTTTATCGGGAATTGGAAACAACATTTTATATTTTATCATGTCCCATCGGTCTCTCTAAAAAGCAATTTATTAAGTCAGTTCTATCTATTTGGGAATACTAAATCTAGATTTATTACTGATTGGTCTATCTTATACTAATAGTATCAAACAATGTTTAGGAAAAATCTACTACCAAAAATCTTTTACTATTTATAAGAATACACATTTAAGACAATACATAATATTCAAACTATTTTTGCATTACTATTTTGGTACATACAAGGTATTGGCATAGGCAACTTCATTGTTATACCTTACCTGATAACCAGTTGATTCGATACATATTCAAGTTCAATGTCCGGCCATAATCTCTGCATCATCAAAAAAATACCATATATTCTTTCTTTAATTATAGGTCCCCAACCAACCAACCTCTCAACATGGCCTCCCTGCTCATCTTCTCCCGCTGTGCCGAGGAGTTAGCAGGAGAGTCCTGTCGAGGAGATGTGGAACCCTCATCGCCTCGGGAGAGACGGAAGATACACTTCCTAGTAGTGTACGCTGTAGCGAGGCATGAGCCGTACTCGATATTAAAGGTTACGAGAGATACTACGGCAAATGAGGTGAGTTTTCGAGTTTTAGAGTGGTTTCAGAAGTCAGGGTAGATAAGAACTACAAGCGTGTCTGAAGCACATCAAAAAGTACTTCTGAATGTCTGAAAGTTTTGTTAATGGGTCAAAATTGGAAACCATAGCGTATATTATAACTGAGTTAAGGATCTGAAAAGAAGAGTTATTAAATCGGGAGAGAAACATCACCGTATGACCTCAAACCGTTCAGTAGCTTACTGATCGGAATCGTGACGTAATAGCGTTGACTGAATCTCAATCAAAATAATGTTTCTGTTTCATCTTTAAGGTAGAGATATTTTCTAATATCACATTGGTACTGAGAAGGCAGAATAAGAAATTAAAGTACTACCTACTTCTATAAAATTTTTGTTGCAATAACATTTTATCACCTTCATATCTTACATGATCCAACCCTTACGTCCAGGCAATAGCCCAATGCCTAACCAAGATCGGCGCCTGCCGCTCCTCCCGCGCGAGCTACGTGCTCGTCGAGGAGTTACCATCTCGCGCCCCCACGCAGAGGGTGCTGGCGCCCCACGAGCGGGTGCTGCGCCCTGCAGCGCGCCCCGGGGCCCGGTTACTGCTGAAGAGGGTGGGGGACGACCCTAGCAGCAGAGCTTGGCTCACCAGCATCAGGTAATCAATCAATCTATCAAATCATGTATTGCTCATAGTCAGAATACATTTTAAGCTGGTACATTACAAGAAAGGTATACATGTGACGCCCTGCAAGGGCATGACAACATTGACAACAATGTACGGTAGTCGCTTAGAATTACATTTAATTACCATCATATTTAACTTAAATTAAAACATTAAATTATGAAGTTTTATTTATCACTGTCATCAAAGAATTCCTTTAAATTGTAATACCATTTATGTATTAGTATTTTCTTTAGGGTATTGTTAAAAAGCACAAGGTTTTTCAGAGTTTTTAATGACATTATGTAAGTGCGTTATATATTTTAATTAACATACTGTGAGGACAAAAAGAACACCATCAATATCAACCGCAAGACGTCCAATTACTCGTGAACATAGGCCTTCCCCACGTTTTCCATAGCAACCGGTTTCCAGCCATCAGTCAGCATCCAGTATGATCCAGCGATCTTAGCAAAGTTCATCTGTCCATCTTGCTTTTAAGCTTGAGCAACTCTGCTTCTAAGCTTACTGATCTGCAGGGCTAGACACAGTAGATGATAGCTAACAAACATTAGGTCTGAATACATAGCCTCATGCAGAGAGTGCTTGCGCCCGAAGAGAGGATCCTGCGCCCTGCAGCCTACCCCGGGGCCTGGTTACTGCTGAAGAGCGTGGGGGACGAACCTAGCAGCAGAGCTTGGCTTACCATCATCAGGTAAGGATATCGTCATCATCTTCATAGTCCGCTGCTGAACGAAGGCCTCACCCACGGTTTTCCACAGCGACCATTTGCATGCAGTCTGCGTACAGTGACAGTGATCCTGCGATCTTTAAGACTATTTGCCCATCTTGCCGGTAGATATCCAACTCTGCGCTCTGGACCTTACTGATCCGCAGGGTTATATGAGTACAAAATGACCAGCTAACGTCAATCACTAGTTAAAGCCACATGCAGAGAGTTCTGTGCCCCATTATGAAGTAAGCAGTAGACAGCTTATAAACTAAGTTGCCATAATAATAATAGTCCCCCCTAGCCGATTTCGACTACGGTGGCCAGTCACAACGACTAACCGACTGCGCGGGACATATTATAGTGCACAAGTGTGTGCGCAAACACAGGTGCACTCTCTACTCCTTTCACTCTCATAGCCCTTAGGGACAGCAATCTGATACGACCGGAGAGAGATCAGGCGCAGGACCAACGGCGCCACGTGCTTTCCGAGACACGGGGCTGATACAACGCCAACTTCCAAACTCCGGGCTACCTTGAGAATTTCTGAACAGAAAAACTAAGGTACATTTATAATTATTTTTTGTTTTAATAGTGTTTTGTTACTATACAAACTTAATAATATAAATTGCAAATTGCACTTGTGAAAAGCAACTTTGGCTGTGTGACAGACGAGGAATCGAACCCCGTGTCTTACGCAATCCTGGCGTATGCCTATTACACTCGGCCACCGTTACTGTTGATTTTTGCAAGCGCTTTCTTTAACGCGTAGGCTGCGTGACGTCATCAATTTTGCGAGATTGCTGTCACAATATCCGAAGGAAATATTTTTACAAATATTTAACAATCGGTTTTAAGATGAACGAAGCCAATTTATAATTATTTTTTTGTTTTTATAGTGTTTTGTCACTTTACAAACTTAATAATATAAATTGCAAATTGCAGTTTTAGTTAAAGAAAGCGCTTGCAAAATTCAACAGGCTTGCTAATGTGACGGTGGCCGAGTGGTATAGGCATACGCCCGGATTGCGTAAGACACGGGGTTCGATTCCTCGTCTGTCACACAGCCGAAATTGTTTTTTACAAGTGCAATTTGCAATTTATAAGGTACATATTTTTGTCCCGGCCCGGGGATCGAACCCGGAACCTCTGGCGCAGCCGTCGCTTTAAAGTAGCCCTCTAACTACTGCGCCACCAAGGCAGTTACATACGAACATGTTGCCATACGAACATATTGGCATCTTACCATCCAGGTCAGTCTGCAATGATGAACCATCTCTCGATCTAATCATCCATCTTGTTCTCCAGGTCAGCGTCAACAGACCGCTCGCGAGACCGCACCATTCCCTCGGACGAGGAGACAAGCACGCAAGAGGAGGAACCACGGAAACCGCCAGACAGCTTCCTGGTTTGCGTGCACAACGTCTCGCACGAGATCCCTTACGCTATACTGAAGGTACGTGTACTTTAACCATTTGGAAACCATAAATTACGCACCAGTTGGATTTAAAATCACAGCTTTTGACGCACTGGGTAACTGTTCTCACACCTGTGCTTTCGTGCAGCCGAACAGCACAAGTGCAATTCTTGGTCTTGTTTAGAATAAATTAAGTCTTAGCGACATCTACTCGTACTGTATTTCTTAGTGCTTACCTCAAGGAGGTAACTACCTATACGTTTGTCTTCGTTGCATCTATTTATTATTTAGTAAAGTACAAATTTGTTCTGCTCTCCCATTTTTCAGTTTTTCTCTAGCTGACCTGTTCTTGAAAATAGTCCCGACTTTTTACATCAAGAATTGAACCTTGAGTAGTTGAGTCAGCAGAATGCTATAAAAGTTTATATTGTTGCAGGTACCTTTGAGCGCTACAGCATCGTACGTAGTCCACCAAGCTCTGACAAAAGCCAGATGTCATGACGACCCAAAAAGGTAACTAGATTTGCTAATGATCAAACATTATCAGCTGAACATGGACCTCCCCCATGGTTTTCCATATCGGCTGCAATCGGTCTGCATCCAGTTTAATTTTGCATTATTTGTAAGATCTTCTGTTCATCTTGCCTGTGGGGTCATCTTGCGTCTTGTCAATTTCTCATGGAGGAATAGAACATTAAATCGTAGCCGCTGTGCTTTTGAGTAACTATACTAATATTATTAAGCTGAAGAGTTTGTTCGAACGCGCTAATCTCAAAAACTACTGGACAGATTTGACAAAAACTTTTTGTGTTGGATAGCTTATTTATCGAGGAAGGCTTTAAGCTATAAAACATCACACTGCGACGGGAGGGGAGGGAGCAAACTCAAAACGCGCGGTCGAAGTCGCGGAAAACCGCTAGTCTTAAAATATAACGCTGATAATGTAGGTACTACCCGGTAATTAGAAGAATGGACCTGTTGAACATATCACATTCCCCCCGCTTCCCCGCTCACCCACCCGCGTTCGTCCGTTTCGTGCCAATACAGTTCATTTTTGCACACTTTTCTCACCGCGTAGTATCAGTGACAGGTCTATTCCTACGTAGCTCATAAAGTCATTGTCATAATCTTCATAATTTGTCTTCGTAGGTTTGTGCTGGTTGAAGAGTTGGAGTGGGGCGGTCGCGCTGGCACCGGGCCCCAGCAGAGGGCGCTGGCTGATGACGAGGTCGTCTACACGGCACAGGTAAGCTCTGATGCTATAGGTAGACCGCTTTAAGGATTTGGCAACAACTTTTACTATGGGGCAATAGTGAAATCAAGAAAAAAAAATCAGCTGTTTTATACATTTTGACCGCGCGCAAATTGAACTTTTGTATGGAACAGCTGATTTTTTTCTTGATTTCACTATTGCCTCTAAAGTAAAAGTTGTTCATATTCATCAGTGGAGTCTTTACACAAAATTTCGGTACTGATTTAAAAGTCACCCTGTATAGACCGGACCGCAGACCGCACCGCAGTCAGTGTGCCAAATTCTTTATTGAGACGTCATCTGCGGTCGGCGGGGCGCGGGGCGAGGTAAGAACGGGATGCGGGCGGCGCGGAGACACGCGCTTCTTTCGCCATTTTGCCGCCATCCATTTTTAGTCCGACGAATACTTGCCTCATAAAATCGGGTCCTTGCGTCTTACTCTAAAGTCTGTTTTTATTTTCTTGTACAATATTGTAAACAATCCTTTCATAACTTTAAATACAACATCAGTGAATAATATTAAATAACTATTCGATTTAAAAAGATCCCATAATTAAGTCTGTATAAGGGATCCAATTAGGTAGGTCCAACTTTGAGTAGCAATTGACGAATCCAACTCGGCTGGGCAGCGTTCGGGAAACTGCGCAAGAGCGTCTTGTCGTCTCAATTACCTCAGTGTCTGAAGACAAAAGTCTTCAACCAGTGATGACATACGGATCCGAAACGTGGTCTCCAAGTATGGGCCTTATGAAAAAGCTCAAAATCACACTATGAGCGATAGAGAGGGCTATGATCGGTGGTTCTTTACGAGATCGAATCAGAAACGAGGAGATGCGTAGAAGAACTGATGGCCGTTGGGGCAGAAAATGGCGGTCGCTGTGGAAAGTCGTGGGGGAGGCCTGTGTCCAGCAGTGGACGTCCTTTGGCTGATAATGATGATGAAAGAATGATAACCTATGTTACCTGTTTACCTATGCAATTTTGTGTCTATCTTATTTTAAAATTATTAATATCATTTAAAAAGCATGTCAAAATTGTTAACAATTTTCGACAAGCAAAGAAAAACGGACTTTAACTTCAGACACTTTTCTTTAGGCGAGTTGGAAGACCCTGGGCAGGTTCGTCCTCCAAGAGAAAGGCAGCACGGCGCCCCTGCCGCGGCACCGAGCGGCGATCGCGAGGATACAACGCGGCCTCAGCATGACGAGAGGGGCTATCACTGGTCGGTCTTTGATTGTAAAATATATAAAATATACAGGGTATTGTTGAGAATCAGTAAGCTTAAGTGGCAGTGGGCAGGGCACATAGCGCGAAGAACTGATGGCCGTTGGGGCCTGAAAGTTCTAGTTTGGAGACCCTTCGACCAAAGACGCAGCGTAAGACGTCCACCAACAAGATGGACAGACGACCTTAAAAAGATCGCAGGATCAAACGATGCAGACCGCCAGTGATCGGTCGCTGTGGAAAGCCGTGGGGGAGGCCTATGTTCAGCAGTGGACGTCCTTTGGCTGATTATGATGATGATGATGATGATGATGATGTTTTGGTCAGCGACTTCCAACTCAGAAGGATATGAGTTACGCTTATTCTAAAAAATCTTAAAATTATATACATGTTTTTTAAAAGAATACCTCTTCAAAACACAAAAAAAATGAATGGGGAGACTCCCTCGCGCGTATCCATGAAATACTACGCCCTAGGTACACTAGCTAGTAAGCGTAGAGGCGACCTGCGGCCAAAGTCTGAAGCAAAATTGTTGACATTTCGCGTAGAAAATTTTAATTTTCTGATTTTCTGTTGCATAAAATATCCTTTTAGCTTACGTAGCTTTATAAATCTTAAGATAATATGTGTTATGTTTAAGCGTTATTCAAAAATCCTTCTCAAGCAATAAATACACGAAATTACCAATTTTGTCTCTGCGTTTTTAGAGCGCCACCTGGTGGTTTTACTGGGAACTATGTCGAGACTTCCGTACCTCAGTTTTGATTCGCTCGCTAGTATAAATTGTTATTTTTTTGGCATTAGTATCGTTTTTACAGCCACCCCTGAGTCGCTCGTCGCTGACCAAAACAACACACTGTATAATAAGATCTAAGAACGAATGTTTTGATCGTTTCTTTGTCGCAGGAGGATCACCATTCCCTCTAGGAGGTTCGAGCTCAGAAGCCCCCATAGAGGGTAAGCCGCCGGTGCAAGCTGCCTTCAGCGATCCTACACAATGCCGGTAAGACAAAGTAGCTTTGTTGTTAATTAAAGAAATTTGGTAAAAATATTTTTAAGACTCACTTCGAACTCTTAACGCGTTTTAAACTCTCAGTATTTCTTTTCGAATAGCTTATTTATACACAGCTATAAAAGCAAACACACATATTATTTTGTTGTTAATGCGCTAGAACTTTCAAATTAATAACCTCAAATTAAAAACAAAATATCTATGTATGTATAAGCATTATAGGTACAGTAAGCACCATAAATGTACATAAAATAAATACAGTACCATGAGTTTACGGAAAATTTTAAAAAAATATCACACAGCGCCCCTGGCGGTCACTTGTAGAACTAAAATTTTTCATATATTTTTCTTACGTCGTCGCTAGCGAGTAAAACGATGGTAACGATAGTTACCTTAAAGAAACGTACATTTTTAAATATTTATAATTGACTATATCTTTATTTTTAATGAATGAAATATGAATATTTTTCTTCTTTTCAGACGAGTTTCCTCCACGCCTCTCGGCAAAGGTATCGGGCGCGCTAAGGGTCACTCAGACAGAGATATGAGAGCATACATGCAGAAACGGGCTGCTGCAAGAGAGGTTAGATTATAAATTCTTATATTTAATGTAGTTATTTTTTTTCTACATACACATAGATCTCCTACTACATACAGCACTAACAATTTAAAAATACAGCACTGAAATATAATAGTATTAACTTAATCCAAGTCAAATTTGACCATTGGAGGCTCGATCCAAACTATTTAAAGGACAAATAACTTGAAATCTCATAAACAAATTCGACCACAACATTTCACCATTCCGCTCCGCACGGTTAGATGGCGCTGTTAGCCCAACTGTATAAACCATCTTAATCTCTATACAATTATGAACATCAGTATGTAATTAGATTAACTATACCTACACACAACAAATATCTTAATTTATTTTACAATGTAATAACATTGTAAATTATTGAAATTTAAAAACAAAATAATAATTTTGTTGTTTAATTTCAATTTAAGACCGTTAACTCGATTTGAAATTGATACTTTTATTCTATAATGGTTGTAACTCTGTCGTGAGTAACAAAAAATATATTTAAGAAAAATCACCCAGACGATATTCCATCGGACCTTGGTCCGACCACTGCCACCTCGGACGGCAGGAAGCGCTTCCCTTTTCCTGTCAGACTATATAGCGATATTAAATTTTTGCTCTGTTCTATTCAGAAAAGAGCAAAAGTTCATAATTTATTTTTATTTATTTATTTATTTATTTTTACTTGTTGGAAAACAAACAGCAATATAATACATGTACAATGATTACGGGAGATATAAAACTAATATGCTATTTAGTATTCACTTATAGAACGTATCGCACACATCAATAGATAAAAGACAATAATCGTGCTATTAAATATGTAAGTTCGAAGAACAATACCAGATAAAAAGAGAAAAAGGAGAGGGCATACCAAGCTGGATAGGTTAATAATGTGTATACAAAAAAAAGAAGAGTTAATGTATTTCTGCAAATGATTTGGTCTCGCAGTAAATCAAATCAAATCAAATCAAATCAAAAAAATATTTATTCAATTTAGGACACAATATGCCACTTATGAACGTCAAATGTACAGTGAAAAATAAAATAAAAATAATTGTGCCCTGAAGGGGCCGAATCATGTCTCCTTATCTTTTGGGCCCTACCAGCGCTTCGAGACAGAACACAGACAATTAGGCAAGTGCTGAGAAGAAACGCCGGAACAAACTCAGTCACCACTAGCTGCCGTAAAATCAAAATCATCAAAGGTAAGTACATCAGTCGGTGCAGGCTGGACAGACCACACATTCGTGTCGTTCAGATAGTCTTGAACCTTATAATAGCCTTTAGACATAAGCGTGTTTTTAACGTGTTTCTTAAATTTATCAACCGGCAATTCGACAAGATTGTGTGGTATATTATTAAAGAATTTTATACAATTTCCCATGAACGAATTACTAGTTTTAACTAATCTGAAGTTAGGAACGACAAGCTTGTGTTTATTTCTTGTGTTATATGAGTGAATGTCGCTCTTCTTCATGAAATAATCTAAATTTTTACGGACGTACATTATATTGTCAAAAATGTATTGAGAAGCCACAGTTAATATGTTGATTTTCTTAAAGACCTCTCTCAGGGAGTCACGAGGACTTAGTTTATAAATAGCACGAATGGCTCTTTTCTGCAAAATAAATATGGTATCAATGTCTGCAGCAGAACCCCACAAGAGAAGACCGTAAGACATAATACTGTGGAAGTAACTAAAATACACAAGCCTCGCCGTTTCAACATCAGTCAGATACCTTATTTTTCTAACTGCAAAGGCAGCCGAGCTTAGCCTCCTAGCTAGGGCTTCAATATGAGGTCCCCACTGTAATTTTGAGTCAAGTGTAATGCCCAGAAATACAGTGGAGTCTATTAAAACTAGATTATTACCATTTAGTACAATATTTGGTGTAAGTTGCTTTACATTAGGCAAAGTGAATTTTACACATTTAGTTTTACTAGCATTCAGCAACAAGTTATTGGTGGTGAACCAATTCAATACTTTGGAGAGAGTATTGTTTACTTCGTCAAAATTTTCTTCATGTCTTTTCATTTTAAAAATCAAAGAAGTATCATCAGCAAACAGAACTATCTCACAAAGATTTGTGGAATAAAATGGCAGGTCGTTTACATATATCAGGAAAAGTAAAGGCCCCAATATTGAGCCCTGGGGGACCCCCATTTGAAGAGGGGCTCCGGAAGAGTAGGTACCATTTATGTTAACTGATTGTATTCTACCTGATAAGTACGAACTTAACAACTTAGATGAGTTTTCCGAGACACCATAGTGTTCTAACTTAATGAGCAGTGTCTGAGGGTCTACACAATCAAACGCCTTTGATAAATCACAGAATACACCTACGGCATCATGTTTGTCTTCATAAGCATCAAGAATGTGTCTGATGAGTGCTACTCCGGCATCAGTTGTATTTCTACCTTTAGAGAACCCAAACTGTTTTTCGTGTAGTAAATTATTAAGTTTAAAATGGGAAAGCAATTGATTATAAATGAGTTTTTCAAAAATTTTACTTATTGTGGGTAATATTGAAATAGGCCTAAAATTGCTGGGGTCACTTTTGTCTCCCGATTTAAATAAAGGGACAACCTTACTATGTTTCAATAAATTTGGAAACTGATTTTGGTCAATACATTCATTAAAGATATAAGATAAGTAAGGAGCTATTAGAGGTATAATGGGTTTTATTGTGTCTATTGATATACCCGATTTATCCTCTGTTTTCTTTTGTTTTAATTCTTTAAATGTTTTTATGATGTCTAAAGGACTAATATTTCTGAATTTAAATGAGGATTCGCACTTATGAACACTCGACACAAGTAATGATTTCGCGTGACTTGAGCAAGAACTCAACTGTTTAGCCGTCTCTATAGGAATGTTACAGAAGTAATCCTCAAAAGCGTTTGCTACCTCGTCATCAGATTTAATAAGCTTGTTGTTTATTTCTAGACTAAATTTGTTATCATGAGATTTCGTTTTACATGTTTCTTTATTTATAATATTCCATGTTTCTTTGATTTTATTACTAGATTTTTTAATTTTATCGCGTATGTAATTCGACTTAGCTACATAGCAAACTCTTTTGAAAATTTTTGAGTACCTCTTAACGTACTCATGAAACGATAGATCCTTTCTATATGCTTTTTTGTTATACAATTCAAACATTTTTTTCCTACTTGTATAAACTCCTCGTGTAGCCCAGTCACTGAATTTCGGTTTACAGTTATTGATAACTATTTTCTTTTGAGGGAAAGTAATATCAAATTGTTTTTTAACTACCTGAAATAATTGTTCATACAAGTCACTAGCATTTTTTTTATCAAAGGGTATAGACGGTATTTTATCACTTACAAGGTTTTTAAATTTGTCCTTACGAGATGCAGTGACCGGCCTGCATTTGATTTCTAGACGGGGTGGAATAAAACGGTTCTGTAGTGTAACTATCTGACCGCAATGATCCGATTTTACAAAATTAATAATAGATTGTTTGATGATTTTACAGTTGCAGAGAATATTATCTAAGCAAGTAGCTGTTGTAGGAGTTACTCTAGTGGGCTCAGCGAAAATCGGAGTGAGGTCAAATGATTTGAAAATGCTCAAAAACCGAACGCGATTTTCCTCCGTAATATCTATACCTAATGTCCACATTGAAATCTCCACATACAACTACTTTCTTTGTAGTTTTACATATTTTGTTTAACACATTTTCCATTACAGATTCAAATAATTTAAAGTTTCCACTTGGGGGTCTATAAACACAGACAATAATGTAGTCGTCCAGCTCCGCACACGATATCTCAATTGTTCGCTCAATAGTGAGAGACACTATGTCTTTTCGCTCTTTACATTTTAGTTTATTATTAATTAATATAAGTGTCCCGCCGCGAATGGCAGTCTCCCTAGTGAACGAACTAATAAGATTATAATTATCTATCGATAACATCAGTTCATGCTGCTTGAGCCAGTGCTCAGTTATGCAGAGAACATGAATATTCATTTTATTTAAAAACAATTCAATTTCCAAATCTTTTCCAGAAAAGCCTTGAATATTTTGATGTACTATATTTAATTGATTTGATTCTACAATTTCTGATAAGCAAGAGTTATCCTCTATTGTCTGATCTACTAATTTAAATGATTGTTTGTTATTGGAACTGATTCCAATGGTTGAATATTCATGTCAATAATCTGCTCAATAAAAGCAGATTTGGTAGCCAAGTTCTTGGCTGAATAGTCAAAATAATATGATAGCGACATTGCTATCTGTCGTTTGAAATAATTATTAACATAATAATTATCTCGCGTCAAATACACTTTGTTTTTAAAATAATTATTCATGTCAAGTAGGTGGAATTTATTCACCTCATATAATGTCAATTTATGCAGTTGCAAATTAATTTTATATCTTAAATCATTTTCTTCGTCTGGCAATCCACTACTGTAAGGTAATGTAAACAATATTGTTTTATTCACATTTAATTTTCTTAAACTGTCAAAGTATGTATTTAGGTTTTTCTTGTTCATATTACCTCTGTTTCCTATGAAAATAATTACATCTGAATTTTCTTGAAACTCATAAGAAAGCACTTTCTGAACTATTTCTAAATATGATGCCCCTGGCATGCAATGGTTGATCACATTTTGTCCCATGTATTTTGATAATAAGTGACCCATGTTTTTCCCAATGTGATCACTAAACAAAACTATATTTTTAACAGACTTGCTTAGCGATCCACTGGGTTGAGAACAGGAAGGGTTCACATTACACTTAGTTCTAGTAATCTTATTGGTGAGTTGTGATGACTCATTTCCAGAGATATCAATGGAGTTTTTTGAAATTACATGTGAAGAGTTACATTCACAGGAAGCTATTATATTTGTCAAAGCCTGGATATGTTCACCACACTCCTTTTTAGTACAATTATAAGTTTCAGTCATTATTTTTAATGACTGCTTAAGTTCCCTAATTTGACATTCTAAACTCATAACATCTTTCTCATATTTACCTACATTTTGTTCTAAAATTAAAGAATACATATCCAGTTCATCTCCAAGTTGTCTCCGCTCATTGATGTATTTTACTTTAGTGTGTAAGGATTTTTGTTTTTTGATTAATTTATTAGTTTTTTAAATAAATAAGTCTATAAGTATGTTGAGTTTTGATTTATTGTATTGTATTTTTTGTCCTGATGTATTTTTCTATAAATAAATTCTATTCATTAGCTACTTAATTTGGTATCAGATCAAATGTATATGATTAGTGTCCATTATCTAAAAGTAAAGTAAGTATGTAACTATTAAGGGCTGCAACCTAGACCGTAAGTTTTCAATATTACTATTATTTTTTAACTGTATTTTGGCTGTAACCTATTTGTACATCTGATCAAATAAAATAAAATAAAGTAAACGTAATTTTTTTCTCCCAATCAAAATCCATGCACTGATTTATTACAAGATTGTTTTTGGGCTAGCTCGAACGTAAGCTAGTGTATGTTGACGTAGGCCTAAGTTTAGAATTCCGTAATAAAGTATGCATTTTTTTTCTTCGTGGAATCATGTCGGATTAGTTTGTCTGTCTAAAAGTTAAGTTAAAATATTGACAATGCTAGGTCCATTCGGAGGGCGAGACGGGCGGTCTGGGCGGGTCGCTGGGCGCGGAGGCGCTGGCGGCGCAGGTGGCCCGCTTCAAGCGCGTGTCGCTGCGCAAGCTGCGCGCCTGGCGCTCCTGAGTGTTGCAGGTACTTTACATTGATGATAATTGGGTCATAGCTTCACAGAAAGTTCAGGACGATTGATACCCTAACTGCATGAGAAAGCCCAAGATCTAGCAGATCTGAACATGTTAAGTACGTAATGGGCTGGTTGGGAATAGCTTCATCCTGATTTAATTATGTAGATGTATTGATATATTTAAAAGATTTAATCTTTTGTGACCAGCTTTTGTGAGTTTAGACACGCTAGCGAGCCTGAGTGTGATGTATATTTTACGCTAAAAATATGTTTATACAAAGCCTCACATCTCGTCTAACTACAAGAGAAACGCCATTCCTTTTCTGGTTTTAATTTACTTCAATCTTAGAATCTGATTGGCCTATTTAAAGAATTATCGGCGCGCCTAATCGAGGCCTCGGGTGACCAGAGGGCTGGCAGCTACCTCGGCCAGCGAATCAGTCTGGCCATACAAAGAGGCAATGCTGCCAGCCTCTTGGGCACCCTGCCGCCATGCGGCGGAAATTTAGAGGATGTTTTTTTATTTATAGTAGGTAGGTATGAGTTTTTTTTTCTTTTATTTATACTTTAGGTTATATGTAAATTACTTAGTTTAATTTCTGTTTACTATTTCATAAATGTATATTTTAGTTTTAATATTTTCATTGTTAATATTGAATTAACTATTTATGTTATGTGTAATAAAGTTTTTAGGAAGGCATTTATAATAAAACAATAAAACCGTAATTGGCCTATTCATAAAGATAAAATAAGAAACCAAAAATTTGCGCACGGGCGGTACTCGAACTAGCAACTTTCTGGCTAACCGGGCCAAACGCTTTATCGATTGAGCTACCGTGCTGTCAGTCCGACCTATTATTCTATTTATTCTAATAACTACTTGGCACACTGTTCCATAAACAGACGGGTAGAAGCACTAAACCTCACGCATAATGACGTATCCATAAGAGACCACAAATTTCGTAAGGTCGGACAGACAGCACGGTAGCTCAATTGGTAGAGCGTTTGACCCGGTTAGCCAGAAAGTTGCTGGTTCGAGTCCCGCCCGTGCGCAAGTTTTTGGTTTCTTATTTCATATTTATGAATATAAAATATGATACTGTGAGTGTTAAAAATATTCTAAACAACTAGATAACATAACAAGCACCCCTTACACACTGCGATAACGCGCTTCAGCATCGCGACTCACGCAGGTTACCTAGTATTGATGCAGTCGCTCAAATACAGTACATAATTTGACAATTTCCAGCTTCTGCATCGCGACTGCATCGATGCTAAAAGTAGCGCAGTGTGTATAGGTTGGCAGTTCGCGACTGAATCGATGCTAAAAGTCGTAGTGTGTAAGGGGTCTTAGATACTTAATGGGCTGGTTGAAAATAACCACATCCTTATTTACCGATGTAGATGACTTTTAATCACCAGATATTGTTCCCAGCTTTTGCGAGATTAATATGTATATACAAAGCCTTACTATTAGAGAATCGCCATTCCTTTTTTTGGATTTATTTGGCTCCATGTTGAAAATATTAGCATCTACCCCTACTACTTTAGAATGTAACGAAAATAGACCTGGTACTACAAAGCCTGTTCGAAGCTAACCAGGATTTTTTCTCGCAGGTCTTCCGCCGGCTGGGCACACGCCTGGCCAACCACCGCGCCTCCCTCTCCTCCGAGCTGGGGTCTCTATGGGACTTCATCCGCATAGACAAGGACCGCCGGCGCTCCGCCCCCGCAGCAACATACGAGCCCATCCACTCAGACACCCGCTCCCCTGTTCGTCTCGCCAGAGACTTGCTGCAAGTCGTCCAGGAAACCGTCTTGAAGAGGTTCGACGACACCCCAAAGAGATGTCCACTGGCTAAAGAAGAATCAGAACTGACGAGCTCTGATGAAGACGACGGCACAGACAAAAGAATTGCAAACCTTATAGATTTCTTCTTCACCATTGTTAAAAGCCAAAAAGAAGAGCGCAAAGGCAGCGGCGGAAGTTGCTTCAGAAGCGAAGATACGGCGGAAGTTAAATTAGATATGTACGTACCTGCTAGAGTTAACACGGAATTGGAGCAAAAGATGGAAACTCTTATTGAGTTTCTTGCGTCCACCGGTTGTATGGACAGAGACGAAGAGATCACTATGAAAAATGACAAGAAAATCACGCTTATGGAGTTTCTTTTTGGACCAGAAGAAGCTAAATGGACAGAGAAACCTATCATTCAAATAAGGACTGAACCAGAATTTATGAATAAAGGTATAAGCTTGTCAGAATCGAATATCAATGTTAAAGAGTTATCATACATTGATGAAACACCGGATGAAGAAGGAAATGAAACGTTAGTAGAAATGCTGTTAAAATATATGGACGACTATGGCAGTAAAGAAAAGTTTAAAGAACACAAATCAATGTCTATCACACCGTCGTTGTCTGAAAAGTCTAAATCTGATGTGACGATCAGTAAGTTGGAGACTTTTAGCGAAATGAATAAGACGAAATCTGACTCAACATTGACTCATACTCAAGACACTGTGATAGATAGAGGTGATGACAGATCTGATAAATCTAGTCGACGGATATCAGAAACAGTTGTAGATCTGAGTCATGTTAAAGATGATCTAGAAGACATTTTCGACGAAGCTGTTGATAAAGTGTGCCTGATCCGGAATGTAACAAAAGAAGATGATACAATGACTGACCAAGAAGATATAGAAAACTTCAATGCGTATACGAAACCTCCCATTCTTCAATACATGCAATACTTGCCGTATAGTGTAGAATTATCTGATATTATGGAAGAGGACGAACCATCATCTAGAGGCATGGAGAGGAAGCTATCAAGCGAAGATAGAATGGAATACGCTAGACAATGTGCTGAAGATCTTATGAGATACATTGAACGAAAAGTTCAGGAACATTTCGAGGAAGACTCTTCATCTGAAGACAGCCGAGAATTCGACATCAGTTCTAGCCTGAAGCGGTCTTCTATAAGTCTTATAGATTTAAGAAACATACCAGATTTGCCCCCGAGTATGATCATTAAACCTAGAGTCGTTAAAATCAGTAGATCGACGTCGACAACTGAGATTTCAGATTCGATATCTGATCTATATAAAAGGATTGATTCGGCGTGTATGACAGAAGATACAACATTAACATCCAGTTCAGAAAGAAACGAAAGAGCTTTGGATAAGCTTGAATCGTTGCACAAATTCTTCTCGAAATCTCGCTTGGAAATCATTGACGAACATATTGAAGAAAACGGAGAGAAACTAAAAAGTCCTAAAATGATATATCTAGACTCTGAGACCAGTAAAAGTGAAGATGATTTCAAAGCGGGACAAGCTAGTTTGGATGACGTTGAAGATTTGCAGGAGGATAATGATTTGGAAAAGAATGAAAGTAAGGAGTCGTTAAATAAAATTAGAAATGTAGATGGTACTGACCAAGAAGACAAAGCGAGTGACCAAGATGAAATGGACATAAAAGAAGATATGTAAACAAATGGAGGATGATTAATGTATAACACAAAAAGCCTTTGAATATAAAATTGTGTACAAAATTTAAAAGGAACAGAGGGAGGATCACAAGAGTAGAATTAAAAACATCATCAAAAAACATTGTACAAAATCTTGCATATCGTAAAAAGTATTTTGGCGTTTGTATATCCGATATTTATTTTTTTAATAATAACGTTCTCTTTTCTGATCTCAATGATTGTAAATCCAATTAAAATATGGAAGGATATTGATTTATATAAAAATAAAAGACCGCTCAAAGTCCTTAATAGCATCCTTAGAGGTAGAGGCACTATCGGTTTACATGTCTGAAACATTTTTGCACTTGACTGTATTTATTTAAAACCGATTAAAATTATTTTTGTTCGTTCGTATTGAGAAGAATAATTTTATAAACGATATCTTAGCAAAAACGCTCTGCAATTTATGTTCTATTTGATTGTTCATATAATCATTCGATAATATTGACTCAATAATTAAGTACGTTTATTACACATTAAATTAAATACGATAATACCCTTTGGCCACTTCGCAGTGGTCGAGTCACTAGTGAGATTTTTAAATATTAATAATAATAGTTAATAATTATTTATGATCACTGATCCATTTCGACGGTGGTACAATACTTAAAAATATTTCTGTTTAACTAGGTTTATATTTTTTAAATGTTATATATTTTTGGGTAGCTTACCACATAGGTAGTAGTTCTACATATTTATGTAAAAAAAAAAAACATAATATGTACAATGTGAAGAAATAGCAAAGAAGAGGTACAGACCTATTTCTCAATTTTAATAACTTCGATTTCACATTGAATTGTGGTTTAAATGACAGATAGTACAGACAGACTTTGACAGTCAAAAGTATTGTAACGGCGTCGAAAAAATAGTCTACAATTTAATATTAGTGTATGTTAAAATGATGGCGTATTTATCACAAGTTGAATTTATATTTAAATAAATACATAGTGAATTTTATACTAATAAATGTGTAAATCCATTTTTAATACGCAGTTTCAAGATTTAGGTGTATTTTATATTTTCGATTTAAGAATCTGCAGATTCAGGAATAGTGAATATTAAATTTAACATTATTTTCACTTAGAATAGTTATAGAAGAAACACCACATCGTATTCGAAACAAGTCATTTTTTTAATAGCGTACTAGTCATCAATTTTCATTTTTCATTTAGAAAAAACACCTTGTGTAACTCTCTTAAATGAAAAAAAAAATGTAGGTATAATACTATTGCTGCTGTGGAAAAACTTATGAAACCTCATCAAAATGTAATGAAACATACATTAATGAACAGTTTTGTAATATTTTTCATGTTAATTACGTATCGATCAATTCATGAAAAGTATAAAAAAAATATGTGCATTTATAAATCACCAATTTTATTTGTAAATTAGTCTCAAAAACTAGAGATCTCATTATATTTTTGAGACGAACTGTACTTTTGTTGCCTAAGCAAGTGTGTGTGAATGATATGAGACACTAATTTATAACTAACTTTATTTATTAAATATACATACACTGTTATTATTTAGAGGTACATCCTCTTGTTTCAAATGAGTTTGTTGACAAAAAAAAATAATTTCATCCTATTTTTACATTTGTCAATAAAGTTCAATTTTGCACGCTTTTCTCGACGCGCAGTGACAGGTCCGTTTTGATGGTGTATCCACACCACCCAGCGGCATGCGCATTTTCCATAGTATCTGACAGTTAACGTTTGCCGCCGGGCGGTGTGGTTACACCATTTTAGATAACTAGGTCCTTTATACTCATTTCAGTAGTTAGCTTATATCATATACAGGGTGACAGGAAATGCGATATATTCCTTGATAGAAGTTGAAGTAGAACCTATTTGCAGTCATAAGTCATATGACACCATGTCCGAAACTTGTTCATTTCCGAGTTAAAAAACTCAAATTTTTATGTTAAAAGTACCCTTGTAGTGACGAATATAGTATAAAGGTATTTTTTTTTGTTGTATTCGTATAGCTGAATAATAAGAATGTCATTTTAACCCTTAAAGGCGCGACTTTTTAATTTTACACGAAAAAAATACAACGTATGTATTTGGGGCCATATATTACAGGAAAAATAATTAAAAAAATATTTGAAAATTATTTAATTTATTAAAACCAAAAAAACAGTATGTTGCCAAATGGCTACAGTGCGCGTTTCGGCCTACCATAGCTGCATATAAAGTAAGTTAAGAAAAAATAGCTTTTATGTAATATGTTGAATCATAACCCATAAAATTCACCAAAGCAGTTTCTGGTTTTAGTGTGGCACAGAGC
The DNA here is from genome assembly GCA_963924145.1 of Pyrausta purpuralis. Taxonomy (NCBI): domain Eukaryota; kingdom Metazoa; phylum Arthropoda; class Insecta; order Lepidoptera; family Crambidae; genus Pyrausta; species Pyrausta purpuralis. The sequence continues at coordinate 7,346,126 of OZ001672.1, forward strand.
CACATTACACTTTGTGCACTCGAAACGTGTAAAACCCTTACAACTTGGAAGTTTGCAACGATTTTTTTCTCACAAAAGGGGCGCAGAACACGAAGGCATCACCGGCGGATCAGGTTCTATCTCGACTAAAGGTAGATCGGGACTATATTCTTCTTCTTCTAGTTCGTCTAAACTTCTTCTCCTATTTTCATCCTCCAAAACATCAAGCAATTCTTGAGCGCTTGGGTAATATTCTATTTCATCATAATCTCCAATATCTTCTTCGTCCAGAGATATTTCACCCACCAATAATGCAGCCAAATATGCTTCTATATCTGCAGACTTCATTCCTCAAAGAAAACACTGGAATAGTAAAAATAAAAGCATTTTACCCATCACCCATGGCTAGAAAAACGTTTGAGTGCAAACAAAAGGAAATACGAACTAAACGCGCAATGTGAACATTTGGCAACATACTGATTTGTATCAAAATTTTGTAAAAAGCTGATCCTAATAACAAAAAAAAGAAATTGATAAAGTGAAATATCAATTTCTTACCTGCTTTCCAATATTTTGAATATTAGTTATATACAAATTACGTATTTTTACGCAAAAATCCAATCTGGAAACTTCGACAAAAACACAACACCGAAACTTTTTCACCTTGACAGCTAAAAGTCTTCATGTTTTTTAAATTCGCGCGAAATAAGTTTTGACACTTCTTTATTTTTAATTGTCATAAAGTAAAGAATATGTAACGATGCGTTTGGAAATCAAAATCATTTTTTTCTTCTTCCGTTTTGCCTTGTAAATAGTACGTAGACAATTGTCTACAAGGCTCCTTTAAGGGTTTTTCACACAACATCCAAAAGGCTATTATATTCTCTGACTCGTTAAGCTGCCTTCAAGCTATACAAGCTAATCCTTTTAGATCAAAATCCAAATTCCCATTTATACTGAAAATTCGAGAAACTTTATGGAAATGCAAAACCAACGGTTTAAATGTAGTCCTTGCATGGGTTCCTAGTCACAACGGAATCCCAGGTAATGAAACAGCGGATTCGTTCGCAAAGAATGCCATTTCTAATGGTTCCTCAGAACATTTCTATCTTCCCTCACATGACCTCTCCTCTCTAGCTCAAGCTCACCTTATTAAATCATGGAACACGGATTGGCAAAACACAAGAAGCTCAACTGGGAAACATTATTATAAAATTCAAGACCATATCCCAATTGAACCGTGGTTCTACAAGCAAAAACACCTTTGCAAGCGCGTTGTGTCAGTTATTTGCCGTCTTCGGCTTGGTCACGCTTCTACGCCTGTTCACTTGGCCAAAATAAGAGTAAAGGATAGCTCATTTTGTGAATGCGGTTTGGATGAAGGTTCGGCTGATCACATATTTTTCAATTGTCCGAAAGTTGGGGGATCTCTCTATGACCTCCTTCCAGATAATTTCCCCTTGCCCTGTAATATTAATAATATCCTTTCCCTTTCTTTTTACCCATACTCCACCACGCGGGCTTAGTGCGGGTTGGTGGAGGGGTGTTCGCAAGGCAAGCGACTAACCCTGCTGTCAGATGTTATCAATCCGCCCATAAGGCCTCTGACTAGGCTTAACGACTAATATCATCCGATATTAGCCGGGACCAACGGCTTAACGTGCCTTCCGAAGCACGGAGATGCTCGTGATGTACGTCACTTATATGGTCGGAATGGTCACCCATCCAAACACGACCGCGCCGTAGGTTGCTTCACTTTGATATCACTACCAAAGCGCTGCTACCACTGCGCTACGAGCACCTCCACCAGTCACTACAAGGGTAGGTTCATTTTAACATAAAAATTGGAGTTTTGAAAAAGACGAAGTTTTGAACAAGTTTCGGACATGGTGTCATATGACTTATATGACTGCAAATAAGCAACTCAACTTCTATCAAGGAATGACTCGCATTTCCTGTCACCCTGTATTAACCTTTTTCTCTATAACCACATTTATCGATCAGATTTTTAATTTGAATTTTATTCCAAAGTGAAAAGTAAACTATCCTATTTGACACCAAAGAGTGCCTATTGTTTTCCCTGACTGTTATAATATTCATTGAAAATATTTATTAAAAACAATCACAATCCTGTGTGTTATGTCACACGAGTACACTTAAAATATTAAGACCGTTGAAATGTGTAGTTTATTTTATAAAATAGACAATTATAACCCATGTTAATATTTATCATACAAATAGTTCAAGTGCAATATTTATTCAGTTCAAGTAAATTTCGTAGATGTATTTAATTGACAGAATGATTGCATTATATTTTATGACAAATACAATTTATTTTACTGTGAATGCGGCTTTTTTATTAAATATCCAACAATTTTAACCCAACCCAATGTTCTATACTTATGAACTCCATATTTCTTCTAATATGGAGAACCTTTGACTCAAAAATACGCGTTAAAGGTAGGTAAAAAAAATAAAAGAATTAGTGCCGTTTCTATAAACATTTTATTTTGATCCATTGAATAAAATCTAACATGATTAGTTAATTACATTTAGTAAAAAACAAGATTTTAATGTTACATCATGAAGTATTACAAATCTGAAGAGAATCTCTATTTTACATTTATTTACTATACCAAAGATTGGTATTTATCGAAGAGATATTAGTCTCAATAAATAAACAATTAACTTGGGCTCATAATCTCATTAGATACCGTTATTGGTAATTATATCTACTAGAACTTGTCTAAGCTGAAATGACGCGTCCTACCACTTAATTAGATAATTTCGATGAGTGAGTGCAAATATTAAGAGCCAGTCCACAAAATTATTACAAAATATTTTTAAATATTGGACACCAATCACATCCTTCTCCTTTGGACATTCTCACACATCGCCATCTAGTCCCAAAGTAAGCTACTCAAAGCTTGTGTTATGGGTGCCAGACAACGGAAATACTTAAATACTTTTTGTTTGTAAATACATACATGACATACATAGAAAACATCCAGACCAATACAAACAGACATGTTCATGCACACAAATGTTTGTATTGTGCGGGGATCGAACCCGCAACCCGCTGCGTAGTAGGCGATTTCTCGACCACTACACCAGACGGGTCGTCGAATATAAGTGGATCAAAAGTATTTAGTCGTAGTATAATTACCATTTCACGATACAAGCGTACGAATGTCGGGACGCGGCTAAAAATTGCACAAGACCTACCTCGACACTTATACTCAATACTTTATCTGTGTGGGAGCGTCGACTGGTCGCGTGATAAATCCGACAACGCTTTCCTTATGAGCGGCGCTAGGACATTGTATGAAACGTCCGTTCTCTCGCGCGTTCACGTCAATTATTACAAGTTGGACAACAAATTAGCGATGGGCGTTATTAACCATAACTAGTTTTTTAACCAGTTACGAGCTCAAACAGGGAACACTCGTTATTCTTTACAACAATAACTAGTTACATTCATAACGCCATTAAAACGATCGAAATACGCATCGGTCTTCAATAACTGTTTAATATTACAACGCCCTCAAGTCAAATTGAATCTACCATTATGTAAAAGACGTTTGGTGGGCTTCACTCCTCATGCAAAATCATGACAAGTTAAAAACGACGTTTTACATTGATAATCCTGTACATCACTTTCTTAGCATGAAGCAGTAAAACGAGAAATGTACACCTTAAATAAGGTCGTAACAAGACGCGTGTATAAATGAAACAACCATAGAACGCGAACGTTAGTAAACGAAACAGGTATATTAACACATTTTATTCAGAACGTTGTGAAAATAACTAGTTACAAAAATCACTAGTTAAGAAAACGGTTTCGTTACGTTATCTCTAAAACCGATAACGACCCATCGCTACCACAAATTATTTCAGTTTAACCGGCAACTGAATGACCAATTACAAACGACGTCTGTATATGTATTGCGTCCATATTTTTAATTTGCTTGTGTGCTTTAATGCAATAGTGGGGCGCGTCTTTTAGTTTAGACAAGTTCTATCCGGTTATCGTAAGAATAGACTTGTCAAACATGTCACGTACCCTCCCGCTGCCCCGCTCACCCCCCGCGTTCGTCCGTTTCGTGTCAATACAGTTCATTTTTGCACACTTTTCTTAACGCGCCGTGACAGGTCCATCCTTATACTAACCAGGTTATAAGTGACAGGTTTGTGTTTTTTTTATTAAAGTGAAAATGACTGAAAAATATTTTTTATATAGATCGACTATTTTAATGAGCTGCTTATTTTTAACTTCTAAGAACAATACATTTTTCTTTAACTAAGCGATTGAGATTATAAATTATTATTTACAGTAATAAAACAGGGCGTACGTCTTGACTTTCAAAGTAAATAAAATTTAAATGTAAAAATATTGGACACCAATCACATACACTGCTCTGATCCCAAAGTAAGTAACCAATGCATTTGTGTTATGGAAATCAGACACAACGGTGGTACCACAACACCCAGACTCGAGACAATATAGAAAATATTGATTTCTACATTGTCCCGACCGGGAATCGAGACCGGGACCTCGGAGCGGCGACGCTTTGAAAGCCAGCGTGCTTAGCCACTACACCACAGTTGAATATATTTTTAACTTTCAGTATGAGAATTGTAGCATTTTTTTATCAGTCAGTAAATTAGGAAAAGGTTTTTAAGACTAGTTTTTACAATAAACGAATACATTATTTATAATTCATTCACCCTGTTCACAAGGTGTTTCTAAACTACCCGTTAAAAATGAAGGGCTACTCGAAATCAGTAACTTTTCCCTAAAAGGTACTCCTTGATAGGTCAACAATTAGAAAAAAAAGAGACTTCGCATACTAAATCCCATTCTATTCCTATGGAATTTTATTTTATTTTAGCATATTTCGATTCGCTCAGATAAAGCTCAGCCGCTCAGAGAATGCTATTTTGACGATTTCAATTTTAACACAAAATGTATGGAAGAAATGTCAAAATTTCTGACTTTGATTGTCATAATTGAACACGTCATAATTCTGTGCGTATAGGATAAGTTGTTAAATAACTGTATTATGATCAGCTCTCTTCATTCTAAACAGGTTGTCTATAACAAACATTTTATTAAGAACGAGTAAAAAGCTCGCATAATTTTGATCATAATTTATATTTTTAACCTACGATTCACAACAAAAAGTCCACAATAGACATCAAAAAGGAATACCCATATTGTAAAGTTTCGGTTTTATCTTGTCTTTGATAAGTGGGAAAGAGACAACGCTCTACTAATCCTCACAAAGTGAATACAATAACAATATGGGTGGTATTTAAAAATCCATACGTGCTCTCACGTAGTTCTAACTAAAATGTTCTTTGCGAACTTTTACATTTATAGCTACAAAAATAAAAACATAAATAATAATACTCTAGGTATTATAAATATGACAAACTTAATCTAAATATGGAAGTCTAAGCTCATTTTTTCTAGTCATCTCTTTTCATCTCTGGTCAATGAAAAGAGACAGAGCATAGTTGTTTTTGCATCCATAGATATTTATAGGAATGCTAATAATAACAGATCTCAAACGTAATCTGTCTCTTTTCATTCCTTAGCGATAGAAAGAGATATCGCAACACAAAATAGTGGAAGCGAATCAGGTCAGGACACAAATATTTCAACACAATAATAAATATTGTACTAGCAATATATAGATTTCTATAATACTACATTTATGTACACAGATAAATCTATTTAGTTTACGCATATAACTTTATGACGATATAATCTTTTTTAAAGGCCAAAATTGTGAACAATACCATTAGTATATTTATGACAAAAATACTATAATGTGTAGAAATTTCTGAGGATTACAAATTATAAAAAAAAGCTGATGGATTTGATCTAGTTTTAATGATATTCTAAGTCCATTTAAGTGGGTTAGATAAAAATATACATGTATGTAGCTATGTGTTTAATCTATTTTAAGTCGTTCACAATTTCGGCAAACATCATAAATACTCTCTATTGATGATATTTCGTCGGCAAAACGACAATTGAGTTATATTATAAAAAAAACGTATTTTTTAAAAGGTGTAACCTTCAATACACGTAGCTGATGATTATTTATTAAGTACTTTTAAAATTGATACATTTTGCAACTTCTACTAATCAATTTAAACACAAAACAGTTTACAGATAATGTGATACAGATTTTATACATATGAACAGATTTTTTGTTAAAAATATAAATTACATAGACAAAATATCATCAATCAGAGAGCAACACTATATTATGTACTATAATATCTCTATAACTACACTTGCACACAATATATCAGCACAAGAAAGTCTATATTTTACTTATTTGCCGAAGTCCGCAATTCGAAACAGTGCTTGCGAGTAACTCTTTGCATTTTCAATAAGATTTCCAAATTGTATGTTTTCGAGAAATCCTTTGTAAGTGATATTTGATGGCGTAATATCAAATGCATCGGGGCGGAGAGTTGACAACACCTGAAATATGAAAACAAGAGATTAGCGGCCAGGTAGATGCTATATATACTGACTTTAAAAAAGCCTTTGATAAGGTGGATCACTATCTTGATTAAGAAACTCGAGGCACATGGTATTCATGGCAGCTTGTTGCGTTTACTGGAGTCTTACATCAAAAATCGAAGTTAGCTCGTAACCGTCAATGGGTACGCTTCAGAAGCAATACTCATCAAGTCTGGGGTTCCACAAGGATCCCATTTGGGCCCTCTACTTTTTATGACCTTCATCATAGAGATAATTCTGTCCCCTTGCCTGTCGTACGCTGTCTGTTGACTTGAAAATCTTCAATAGAATTGGTGGGGGGCAGGGGGAGGGGGAGGCTACTCACAGCAGTGCGGCGGGCGGCAGGCGCGGTGCCGCGTCTAGTGGCGCGACGCCGGGCAGGGGGAGGGGCAGGGGCAGGGGCAGGGGGAGGGGGAGGCTACTCACAGCAGTGCGGCGGGCGGCAGGCGCGGTGCCGCGTCTAGTGGCGCGACGCCGGGCAGGGGGAGGGGCAGGGGCAGGGGGAGGGGGAGGCTACTCACAGCAGTGCGGCGGGCGGCAGGCGCGGTGCCGCGTCTAGTGGCGCGACGCCGGGCAGGGGGAGGGGCAGGGGCAGGGGGAGGGGGAGGCTACTCACAGCAGTGCGGCGGGCGGCAGGCGCGGTGCCGCGTCTAGTGGCGCGACGCCGGGCAGGGGGAGGGGCAGGGGCAGGGGGAGGGGGAGGCTACTCACAGCAGTGCGGCGGGCGGCAGGCGCGGTGCCGCGTCTAGTGGCGCGACGCCGGGCAGGGGGAGGGGCAGGGGGAGGGGGAGGGGGAGGCTACTCACAGCAGTGCGGCGGGCGGCAGGCGCGGTGCCGCGTCTAGTGGCGCGACGCCGGGCAGGGGGAGGGGCAGGGGCAGGGGGAGGGGGAGGCTACTCACAGCAGTGCGGCGGGCGGCAGGCGCGGTGCCGCGTCTAGTGGCGCGACGCCGGGCAGGGGGAGGGGCAGGGGGAGGGGGAGGGGGAGGCTACTCACAGCAGTGCGGCGGGCGGCAGGCGCGGTGCCGCGTCTAGTGGCGCGACGCCGGGCAGGGGGAGGGGCAGGGGGAGGGGGAGGGGGAGGCTACTCACAGCAGTGCGGCGGGCGGCAGGCGCGGTGCCGCGTCTAGTGGCGCGACGCCGGGCAGGGGGAGGGGCAGGGGCAGGGGCAGGGGGAGGGGGAGGCTACTCACAGCAGTGCGGCGGGCGGCAGGCGCGGTGCCGCGTCTAGTGGCGCGACGCCGGGCAGGGGGAGGGGCAGGGGCAGGGGGAGGGGGAGGCTACTCACAGCAGTGCGGCGGGCGGCAGGCGCGGTGCCGCGTCTAGTGGCGCGACGCCGGGCAGGGGGAGGGGCAGGGGCAGGGGGAGGGGGAGGCTACTCACAGCAGTGCGGCGGGCGGCAGGCGCGGTGCCGCGTCTAGTGGCGCGACGCCCCCGCGGCGAGGTCCACGGCGTGGACGGCTGCGGGGGCGGCGTTTCCTCAGCTTCGTCTGTGGCGGCCGCCTCGACGGCGACGCTCGCGGCGAACCTGAGAAACATAACAATTATTTAAAAAAAAAAAAAAAACAGCACCATTTATTAATAGTTAAAGATCTTTGCCCAGTACACCGTAGCATACTCCGGCAAAAATTCGCGTATTTCAAAAGATGACGTAGGACTTGCAGCCTGTAAGAGACGCACTGGTCATTTTTTAACTGATAATTTAAAAAAGAATAGGGTGGTAAAATCGAAAAACTACTGAAGCGGTACGCAAAGGGTGGTCACAGAAAATTTTTGTTGAGGGATGAGAATATCTTTAAAATTGAGCAACATTTTAACAAACAAAATGACCGTATTTATGCTCAAACCTCTGAGGAAGCTTCCCAAACAGTCGGCAGAGTGCAACGTGGGCATTACCCGACTTCAGTGATGGTTCAATAGCATGCAAGAGCATTTTCAATAACCAAGCATGGGTCTGTCCAACAAGACTCGGCGCCGGGTCATAAAGCTCGGTCCACGCAGTCTGGCCGCTTTAAATCTTTTTCGAAAATATTATTATTTTATAAGTAAAAAAAAGGTTTGTTTTATTTTCAAAATTTCTCTCCACATTTTCTGCGAGCATTCAAAGTATCGTGTCTGATTGAAAAATGAATTTTCCGGGAATATTTTAGAACTATGATTATTTACGATTTCACGTGTCGCCTGAAAACGGAAGAAACTTTTGAAAGACTTCAAATGGCATTTATGAATGAAGGCCACCGTGTATCGTTGGTATAACGAATTCAAGCGCGGTCGACCAACCTTGGGGGATGAAGAACGAGAAGCGGTTTAGTAGATATTGGACCTATTCGCAAAATGCGGTTGGGCGCATTATGTCCAATTCGCAAAATGTCCAATTGTCCAGTTCGCAATTAGTCCAGTTCGCATTTGGTCCAGTTCGCAATTAGTCCAGTTCGCATTTGGTTCAGTTCACAATTGGTCCAGTTCGCAATTGGTCCAGTTCGCAATTAGTCCAATTCGCGATTGGTCCAGGGAATTAGGGGGTGGTCAATATTATATATAAGGGCGGTAAATACCAAACTGGAGAGTGAAAAGAATAAATAATTTATAATCATTTCTATTTATCGTTACTTGCTTTAAACATATCCTCACCAGGCACTTCTAAGTAGGAACCTAAGTATTTTAAAATAAACAATAATAATATATTTCCTCGTTTTACTATGTAAAGTATTACGTGTTCTACAAACGTGACGTTACGAAAATCAATTAAGTGCCTACCCTAGTTTGCATTTTTCTGTCAGCGATGTTTATAAATACCCCCGAATAAAATTAGACGGTTTGTAACAAGTCATTTTTGTACACATATTAGTACTTGTAATAAAATATCTACAACAAAAGAAATTAATTACTGACTGATATTTGAATTGGTCAATGTGCGAATTAGACTAAATGCTATTTGGTCAATTTGAGATTTGGACAACATGCGAATTGGACCAATTGCTAATTGGACAATTTGAGACTTGGACATTGTGGGAATTGGACATTTTGAGGACACTGGACATTTTGAGACTTGGACATTATGCTCCCAACCGGCAAAATGGCTTACACCAAAAAAAACGACATATTCTCGAAATGATCTTAAATAGACCTTTTCGCATAATACCTCATTCTGCAAAAGACTCGTTCCTACAATGCCTTATCGTGAAATGATCTATTCTTAAAAGGACTTTACCTTTTAAAATTCCTATTAGCTTTAAGTTCAACAGCAAATAATTGGTATCTGTAAGGTAATAAATGATTTATAAGCATTTTTTTATGTTTTCGGCATAAAGCCAATAATAAGTATTTGATGATTTGAATTCATAGACTTTTCATATCGTGTATTTACAACTTTTAATGTTAAACTATTGTTTATCTTATTTCTGTTGACTTAATTGATTGAAGAGAGCTTATGTGAATATTAAAAAAAAAAACACTAAAAATTCCTTTATATTTTATTTGTTGATTTTGATTATAAAAAAGATAATAAATGATTAACATGTGTTTTTTCTTTTTTTCTGCAAAAACCCTTAATAGCATCATATATTATACATGTTACGTTACAATATACAATCATTTGACGTTACCGTTACTGGTTACTTAAAATTTCTTGTATAGGATCAAAAAACAAAAATACATATTTTTACCAATAAGCGAACACTTACATAAATATAGGCCATTCCAAGAATATGTCCTTTTAAGAATAAGTCTTTTAGCGAATGAGTCCAAAGTACAATAAAGTATTTTGCGAATAGGGCATTTTTAGAATGGGGGATTTCGCGAATAAGTCCAAAAACGACTGCAGGTCATTTTGCGAATAGGTCCAATATGTACTAAACCAACGAAGCGTTCGCTCTTAGACGGCTTTTACGGAAGAAAACGTGCTAGCAGTGAAAAATTTAAAGATAATAGGCAAATTACATATCAGGAGATTCAGCACATATTGAAGATTAGATCGGGAAGCGTTCATGAGATTCTAGACGGGCATCTTCGCGCGAGGAGGATAGTATCACGCTGGGTGCCGCACTGCCTCACCGACGCTCAGAAGCAGGCCCGGGTGGAATGGTGTCGTGATATGCTGGACAAGTTTGAAGCAGGCTCGTCTCGGCGTCTTTATGACATCGTTACAGGTGATGAGTCCTGGATAGGAATACGATCCAGAAACCAAGCGCAAGTCGACAGATTGGGTGTTTCAAAATAAACCAACGCCTACCAAAGAGAAGCTATCTTGGAGCGGGGGGAAGATATTAATCGCCAACTTTTTTAATTTGACTGACCTCTTGGTGTCGATTCCCTTACGAGATCAAAGAAGCACCAACGCCGAATATGGTGGTATATCACCAAATGTTTACCAGAAGATTTCTCTGTTGTGAGGAACAAGCGACCAAACAGCGCGGACTACTGTTCCACCACGACAATGCGCCTGCACACACCGTGCTCAAAACGAGGGACTTCATAGACAGTACGCCAGTCAAACTCCTGGGACACCCTCCTTACATCTGCTCAAAGCTTGGACGAATAAACCACTGGACGCGCAATGACGGACAATTTCGCTTGGGCCCCTTAGCCACGAAGCGGGCTTTTTGGCCTCACTTACAGGTGACGTCTTGTCAGTACGGTGATAAACTCAGTGAGAATTATTGTCGGAAAAAAATGGTAAATGTGCCGTATTTTTGTGTAAAAATTATAGCGGCAAGACAAAAAAATCTTTCTTTATTCGGTAAATACCTTTTTATCCCAATAAAGCAGTTATTTTTTCTTGAAAATAGTGAAATGTGTTTTCCAAGAGACCAGTTACATTGCCATTTAAAAAAGTGGTGGTCAGTTACTAAAAAATGAACAAGATAACGTATACTTTATACGGTAGGATTGTCGTACTTTTATTATTCGTTCCCTTGTCAGTTGAGTGATACTTGTGCTTGACAATTGTCGATAAATCATATCGATAATCGTACTTTTTTTTAAAAATATAAATACTTTTAAAATAAATTATAAATCTGTAAAATGTTTCACTCGAGATTAGGTAGTAGATTAAGGTAATCTTAACAATACAAAAGTTTGCTTTAAATTTTTAAACTTCAATCACATCATATGACAATACATCCTTATAATAAATTTCAGATTTCCTGTAGATCGATTAAGGAAAATAAAGTGGGTAGAACCCACAAAACATCACCGAATATGTGGTATCCATTTTACACCAAGCGTGATTTAATGCCAACGCAAAAAAATACTGGTTAATTATCCCATGGGAGGTTTTTAATGGTGCTAGGCTGTGTGTTCTAGTTATTGTTACTTGCCAGACCGTTCATATAAAACGATGTTCTATGTTTCAATTGTTCATTTGATGGTTTATGCATTACATGCCCATAATGTAATTTGTTTTAGTTATAAAAAATAAATATCATTTATCAAAAGATTCGTTCAACACATATCGATAAAAAACATCCGACACTTTCATGCACTAAATGTCAACAATTGACACGACAAGCTCCCCCGCCCCGCAGAAATTAGTTGATGATGTTTTCATACATTCAATCTTGCGTTTCATATCCAGTGGTTAATTCATCCAAGGCTCAAAGGGATACAATTTTCGTCGCATGTAAAGAGGCTGGTGGAGAGTACTTTGAAAAAATTTAATAAATATTTATATACCTGAAGAACAATCTTTTTAGTGTCACAAAACTTTCAGAGTGTCCCACGTACAATAAAAAGTCATAAAAAGTAGTCACAACTAATTCGCACAACGACACAAAACGTGATTTAGTTATTTGCTTGCGAAAACAGGGTCGGAAAAATTAAATTTACGATGCATCACTTACACACAAATTGACTGAACGTGACAGGATTTGATCGGTCATATATGGTTTATGACAAATGTGACTAGTCAGATATAGATCATTGTATAACACTATTCGTGACACGCGACACTTAAATAATCAAAATGGTCACTCATCCAAACACGCATGCGCCGGAGGTCGATTAATTGAAGTGAATGAATTGATTGAACGGGCGATTTGAAAATATATAATATTTTTGTGTCGTATAGCTTATTCATCGAGGAAGGCTTGAGGCTATAGTACATCACACTGCGCCGGGATTGGAGGGAGCAGACTGAAAACACGCAGTCGAAGTCACGGGGGACCGCTAGTACAGAGGTATAGCGTACTCACCGTGCCCGCCTCGCCCTCGGCCCAGCGCTCGTACGCGCGCTCGCGCTTCAGCCACTCCTGGTACTTGTACCACCACTCCTCCCACTTCACGTAGTCGCCGAGCGTCAGACCTACGGCAAAAGAGAACAGCTTTTTTAGCAATTGCTGTGGAATTCAACGATAATTTTAAAAATATAATGTTTTAAACTTTCATGGTCATTAACATTAGAACAGTTAGATACGGGATTGCTATCATGTACCTTATTATTTATGAGTTTCCGATATTTCGGCACTGTTGCAAGCGCCATGATCACGGAGTTACTGAAGAGAACTTGCGGGTGGGTTGTTATTGGCAGACATATCGAATAAACTAAACGTTCCGTAGCGTGCCGAATGGGTGAACATATAAAAGCAGTCAAAAACAATGACAGACAGGAATCTGCTATCGCAGAAAATTTATTAGAATCGGGGCCGAATCACTGGATTGAGTTCCATAACCCTCAGATCATCTCAACAGAACACCACTACATACCAAGATTGGTTAGGGAAGCGATTGAAATAACTAAATACAAAAAAAAATATTTGCGAGGATGGGTTTAAATTGTCAAGCGTTTGGAATCCAGTGGTTCGTATATGTAAAAACCGGGTAAATAAACATAGTGCTATTTCGCGAACAAATACCGTCAGTGTTGTGTGTCGAGAACAGATGCGAGAAAATAGTGAGTTTGTGGACAATGGTACCGGCGGCGAGCGGAATAATCGACTTCGAAGGAGGGTAGACCGATATGTCTGCCAATAACAACCCACCCGCAAGTTCTCTTCAGTAACTCCGTGATCATGGCGCTTGCAACAGTGCCGAAATATCGGAAACTCATAAATAATAAGATACATCGTAGCAATCCCGTATCTAACTGTTCTAATGGTTTTAAAAATTTGATATTCACAGTGTAATATTGACGACTTCCGTGGTGTAGTAACGACACCTATCTTAAAAACTATTGGACTTAGTAATTCTTGTAATGGCCCCGACTATCACTTGTAAATGTCCCTGCGGTTGAGTACAACTATTCTTAACTGCGAATTTATAACAGCTAACACAAACATTATCATTTTGTAGTACATAATTCAAGATAATTAAAATCTCTTAGGGCTGATTTTTCAATAGTTAAGAAATATTCGTTGAACAAAATACAATATTGCTAATTTGAAAACATCATCTAATTGTAAGCGATCATAGGTACCTGTCATTTTTTAAATCTGTTGCTTTATAATTTCTTAGCCTGATAAGTTTTATCTGACCATTGAAAAATCGGCCCTTAGTCATATAAGAATCGCAGCTAATGTATCACTTTTTTATTTATTTATTATTCCTTCTGTTTATAATTTTTGCTAAAATAGATCACGATATTAGTATATCGCTCTTTTGTTATTACATACACTGCACATGAAAGCAGGAATGTCCCAACACTACTCGTAGTATTTTTACTTCAATAAAATCCTCAATCGTATCGCAGAAATGTAACAACTCTGTATTGAATAATAATAATAAATATAATTATTGGACACCACTCACATACATCGCTCTGATCTCAAAGTAAGTAGCCAATTCACTTGTGTTATGGTGATCAGACACAACGGTGGTACCACGACACCCATACCAGTCAATATATTGTTATCTGATTTGATTTTGTCGAGTGAATGTAGAAACATTGACCCGACCGGAAATCGAACCTGGGATCTCGGAGCAGCGACGCCTTAACGCCCAGCGTGCTTAGCCACTACACCACACAGGTCGTCGAAACGAGTCAAAGCTCACCTCTAAGAATTGACCTGACCGAGAATCGAACCTGGGATCTGGCCTACACCACGTAGGTCGTCTCAACTCACCTCTGAGATAGCCCCTCTTCTTGTAGTAATCATATCTGACGCGAACATCGTCCCAGGACGGTAGGCCTCCGGGAGCCGCCGCTAACAACTCCTCCGGGTAGCTGCCTATTGGCGCTGGTTCCAAGCCTCTGTAGGAAGAATACAGGTTTTTAACACAGATATATGAGGTTCTAAAATGCTGTAACTAAATCACCATATCAGATAGAAACAAAACAACACTCAGACTCAGACAGAAATTTAAAAAAACGGCATAATAACAGCAAAAAATGACGAGGAATTATTTGTTTGAAAATTTTCAAAAAATATATATATTCGAAAACTACTTTCGACTAACATACATATTGAATTAGTGATACGATTTTTAAATAGGCAATCCTTCTTATTTGAAAGAATAATACATTTAAAACATTGAATACAACTCTTAACAAACGTAAAACATAAATAAAATTGTCTAATGTTTAAAAAAAATGTCTTTTCACGTGCAACAGCAATATTTTGTACAACTTTAACCTATCTTGACTTTTAACTACTTTCTATAAATACATTATTACAAATTATGATGTTTGTAGGAAATGTGATTTTAAAACGGATCTTGTTATTGTATTTTTTTTTTACAACTGTTTTATTCCATGCTAAAAAAACTTCTGCACAATATAAATTCAAATTATTTAAAATCATTTAGAGGCAACAATCGAATAAAAATTTGAATTTGTCGAATATTTCGGCACATGACTTTTTAGATTACGAAAAAGCGGTCACCTACTATACATGAAATGAAATGAAATTTATTAGTGAATAAGAATTTGGGTAACTATGTTACATTTGCTCTTACGGTATTTTCGCCAATATTTCCTTTTCAGGTGTATTCACACCACACTTAAATCAATTATTGGTTCAAATCGCTCAGTTTTAACTTAATATTAACTCTTATCATTTTGGTCTATCTAAATCATACATTATCCCAGTCCCCAACTCACGGATAAGCGTCGGGATCGGCAGGGTCCGCCGACGGGTCCCTCGCTGTTGCGTCGCGTTCGATCCGAACATGCAGCGTCGCGTCGCGTCGCGTTATTCGCATGTTGTCGAGACGGGCCGAACGGTCCAGAGACCATTGAGCCATCTTGCCGAAACGCTCAGACAGGGTCAGCCTGGGGAGAATAATGATCAGAGTAAATATGTGGAAATTTGGGGATCTGCTGCGTCAACTAACTTGAACTCTTTAAAAAGAACTCAAAATAAAATAATAAAAGTGTTATTCCATTATCCGTTCCGTACTACTACAATATATATATATATATTTGATTTTATTGTTATATATATATATATATATATAAAAACAATAAAATCAAATTAGGATTTGAATATAAAAACTAATAAACATAACTTGCGAAATCAGAATAAACTAGAACTAATTACTCCGAGAACAAATTACGGTAAAAAGACCATACTATTTGAGGGAGTACAGCTATATAACAACTTGCCAGAGAGCGTCAAGAAGTGTCAGAGCATGGAAACGTTTAAGCGCAAACTCAAAATACACATAACAGCGAGCTGCGACGACTAATTATTATATTATGTATAAATTAAGTAGTAGTTATCTCATTTTAAGTGAAATGTAAATTTCTTATGTGAACAAATTCTTTAAACCTAAATATTGGTTTTTAAATGTCTCGTAACATCAGGTGCTAGGTACTGGCCGCAAAATAAATAAATAAATATTGGACACCACTCAAATACATTGCTCTGATCCCAGAGTAAGTAGCCAATGCACTTGTGTTATGGAAATCAGACACAACGGTGGTACCAAAACACCCAGACCCGAGACAATATAGAAAAGATCGTTTTCTATATTGACCGGACCGGGAATCGAACCCGGGACCTCGGAGCGGCGACGCCTTGAAACCAGCGTGCTTAGCCACTACACAACGAAGGTCGTTAAATAGATTGTCAAAAATATTGGTTTTTACATGTCTCGTAAGTGCTCGTAGCGCAGTGGTAGCAGCGCTTTGGTAGTGATACCGAAGTGAAGTAACCTACAGCGCGGCCGTGTTTGGATGGGTGACCATTCCGACCATATAAGTGACGTACATCACGAGCATCTCCGTGCTTCGGAAGTCACGTTAAGCCGTTGGTCCCGGCTAATATCGGTTGATAAAAGTCGTTAAGCCTAGTCAGAGGCCTTATGGGCGGCTTGATAACATCTGACAGCAGGGTTAGTCGCTTGCAAACACCCCTCCACCAACCCGCACTGAGCCCGCGTGGTGGAGTATGGCTCAAACTACCTCATAGTTGAGGTAAAGCCTTTGCTCAGCAGTGGGACGTCACAAGCTAGCGGTACTTACTTTACTTTCATGTCTGCTGGGTTTTCTAAGGGCGATATGACACGGTGTTTTAGTAAATTCATTAAGAACTTTGGCGTAACTGTATCAGGAATGCAATGGGAACCGTTTCCTACCGACCGGGTGTTATGGCCGGGGACCAAGGTCCGATGATCAGGTTTGGTTTGTACATTGGTCAACCCGCTTGAAATGTTTAACATCGCGGTTCAGTCTCCATACTTCGACTATAGCGCCATCTAGTCGCGTCGAGCCGAATCAGCGTGTTGCGTTGAAATGTAGTGACTGTGGTTGATCATAGATGTCGCTACAGAACCATTTTTGATTTCGTGGCGCTCGCCCTCGCGCTTGATGTGCCGGGCGACACGGGGCGGGGCCGCTAGCCGACAGCCGCAGCGGGCTCACCTGGCGGGCCGCTAGCCGACAGCCGCAGCGGGCTCACCTGGCGGGCCGCTAGCCGACAGCCGCAGCGGGCTCACCTGGCGGGCCGCTAGCCGACAGCCGCAGCGGGCTCACCTGGCGGGCCGCTAGCCGACAGCCGCAGCGGGCTCACCTGGCGGGCCGCTAGCCGACAGCCGCAGCGGGCTCACCTGGCGGGCCGCTAGCCGACAGCCGCAGCGGGCTCACCTGGCGGGCCGCTAGCCGACAGCCGCAGCGGGCTCACCTGGCGGGCCGCTAGCCGACAGCCGCAGCGGGCTCACCTGGCGGGCCGCTAGCCGACAGCCGCAGCGGGCTCACCTGGCGGGCCGCTCGTCCTGCGCGGGCGCGTCGCTGTCGCTGCCGCTGTCGGCGAGCGCGGCGGCGATGGCGGCGGGCGACACGGGGCGGGCCGCTAGCCGACAGCCGCAGCGGGCTCACCTGGCGGGCCGCTAGCCGACAGCCGCAGCGGGCTCACCTGGCGGGCCGCTCGTCCTGCGCGGGCGCGTCGCTGTCGCTGCCGCTGTCGGCGAGCGCGGCGGCGATGGCGGCGGGCGACACGGGGCGGGCCGCTAGCCGACAGCCGCAGCGGGCTCACCTGGCGGGCCGCTAGCCGACAGCCGCAGCGGGCTCACCTGGCGGGCCGCTAGCCGACAGCCGCAGCGGGCTCACCTGGCGGGCCGCTCGTCCTGCGCGGGCGCGTCGCTGTCGCTGCCGCTGTCGGCGAGCGCGGCGGCGATGGCGGCGGGCGACACGGGGCGGGCCGCTAGCCGACAGCCGCAGCGGGCTCACCTGGCGGGCCGCTAGCCGACAGCCGCAGCGGGCTCACCTGGCGGGCCGCTCGTCCTGCGCGGGCGCGTCGCTGTCGCTGCCGCTGTCGGCGAGCGCGGCGGCGATGGCGGCGGGCGACACGGGGCGGGGCGCGCGCGGCGCGGGTGGCGCGGGGGGGCGCCGCTCGCCCTCGCGCTTGATGTGCGTGGCGGGCGGGGGCGCGCCGCGGGCCGCCAGCTGGGACCGCTGCCACTCCAACACCTGGGGAGTAGAGGTGGAACGTGTTTAACACGAGGCTTGAAACCGGTTCAAGATTTACCGGTATTATAACGGTTAAACCGGTTTTATCGTAAAATTCCGTTCCGGAGCGGAACCAAATAAGAGCGATACTGTGAACCTCAATAAACCGGTTAATTCGTAGCAGCTCGCGACGATCGCAACGCGACTTGTTTTTAGACCGAATATTCTTCAAAAGATGTTAAACTAATTATCAGATTCAGAAACAAACGTCAGATGCGCTCACCGCATGCAGATCTTAAGGAAGTTCAGAGTGGGTGTCCTGCCTGAACGATAAGTTGAACCAGTTAATGCAAAATACCCATATTTTTCCAAACCGGTTCAAAAACCGGTTTAAAGGAACATAACCTTTTTCAAAAAGTTCCACCTGTATTTTCGTCAAACCGGTTCAATAAAAAATACCGGTTTCCAAGCCCTGGTTTAACATACCAAGTTTACAAACCTACAGAACGCCTTCAAAAACATTGGCAATATTTTAAACTAAGAACATAGTCATCATCATGTTTTCTGCTAGAACTATCAAAATGAATATTTAAAAGATACTAATGTATGAACTTGCATGAATACTACAAACGTTGTAAACCTTTAGTTGCGCAGCTTCTTCTCAACACTAGCCCACAATAGTCCCGAAGCTGTGGTAGGATTTATATTGGGACGTGTAAGTGTCCTCAATGCATTAATAAATGACTTTATCTACTCTCATATCGTTAAATTCAAAATACAAAACTCAAAACGAGTTTATATAGACGTTCTTTATAAATAGTATATCGCAATGAAATTAAAAAAAAATATATATGACACTATTTCTCTAACAAAATAATGTTATAATAAAATTAATACGTTTGTGTTTCGGTAGATAATTATTAGTGTTTATTAAAATGTCTGATAGTGAAAGTGCAGAAAATTTGACGCCGCCCGACACTTTAGAGACTGCGACAGCAGTCTGTCTTAATCTACTACCAGTAAAGTTAAGAAAATTATACGATAAATGTTATCAAGACTTTTTAGCATGGAAATCTTTATCTTTTATTTGATATGTTCGTGTTCAATGAGAGTAGATAAAGTAGTGTATGAAACTGCACATAACTAGGTATTATACACTCGTGTGATACTTTTAAAAAAATCGCTTCGCTCGTTTTTTAAACTCACACTCGTGTATAATACCTCTCATTATGTACCAGTTTCATGAACTACTATTTTAACATCATCATGGTCCAGATTCTGTATAAGAGACTGGCCGCCTATATAGACAGACCTAGACCTCCGTAACAGTCAGAGTTTATGCAAGGAAAAGGAGCACGAGAGCAAATACTGAACGTACGCCTACTCATTCAAAAAAGCCGCGAATTCAATAAACCTCTTGTGTTGTGCTTTATAGACTATGCCAAAGCATTTGACTACGTAAGATGGTATTCCATGTTCAAAATGATGTCGGAAATCGACGTGCCATCACAAAAGTCAAAAATAATTTATTCAATTTAGGACACAAAATGCCACTTATGCCACACCTTATCTTCCTTGTCCAAAGGCTATACCTTGACGGGTCGAGTTTCGTGAAATTGAATGAACCACAATCTGAATAATTCCGTACAAAACGAGGGGTCTATCAGGGATGCATACTTTCTCCGAAGCTGTTTAACCTCTACGGCGAGTATATTATGAGGAAGGCGCTTGATGGTTGGGACGGCGGCAGTACGGTGGGCGGTACCAAGATCACGATCCTAAGATATGCTGATGACACAACAATCCTGGCAGCCAGTGAGTCCGAGATGGCTCTGATCTTGAAACGTATAGCGAGAGTGAGTTTTGAATTTGGTCTACACATAAACCGCTCTAAGACCAAAGTGATGGTGGTGGACAGAGCTCAAGTTTTAAGTCCATCAAATGAGCTCAAGGATTATGAAAAAGTAAAATTTACATACTTGGGGTCGCTGATTTCTAACAGTGGTAACTGCGAGAATCAAGAGAGAGAGAAAATCTGACACCGTATCGGGATGGCTAAAAGTGCCATGACTAGCCTCGATAAAATCTGGAAAGATCGTAATATTCGCCGAGTAACTAAGATGCGTTTGGTTCGTACGTTGGTCTTCTCTATCTTCCTGTATGGGGTGGAGACTTGGTGCTCGAAGCGCTAGTAGGGCCCAAAAGATAAGAAGACATGTTCTAGCCCCATACGGGCCATAATTAATTGATATTACACTAATTTATTATTATAATTGAGTTCAAAGTGGCATTTTGTGTCCTAAATTGAATAAATTATTTTTGACTTTGACTTTGACGTCACAGGAAAGGAACGCACCAAGATTCATGCCTTTGAAATGTGGTGCTGGAGAAAGCTCATGCGAATTCCTTGGACAGTTGTGAGAACCAATGTATCCATCCTTGAAGAACTAAAGGTCACCAAGCGCCTACTGACTACGTGCCCCCATTCCCGATCCCCATTGCACAGCCAGGAGAAACTCATCATTCTCGGACAAATGGAGGGGAAGCGCGCTAGAGGAAGAGCGCCAGCTAGATGGGTGGACCAACTCAAGGAGGTGACTGGAGGCCAGATACAGGGAGCGGTACATATGGCGCAGAACCGGACCGAGTGGAGAAGATTGACATACAGTCACGATTATTAGCATTGAGGGAGCGACCAGAAAGAAAGAAGAAGAACATACTCATAATTTATAATCCACCAGTCCACCTTTTGTACAAAATTTTATTATTGTGCAATTAAGTATAAGTAAATAACTAATAAACATTAGTTATTTACTTAGCAGCGAGCGGCATCCCCTGACTAAGTAAGTATAAGTAGTAATGAAATTAAACCATACGCTCCTAAAAAAGAGGTCTAAAATTGCGTCAAATGAATGAAATATATATATATATATATATATATATATATATATATATATATATATATATATATATATATATATATATTGTTTGTGTGACTTTGCGCCTAATGTCCATCGGTATAAAGATGCATTTTATATGAAATTCTTTCAACGAATTCAAGTAGGCATTGGGCAATTGGCGCCCCATAGTATTAGAAGAACCCATTAGAAATTCGAAGGCTCAAACGAAAAGTGTTTTGTTTTGTAATTTACTTACTATGTGAAACAAATGTGGTAGGTATTTATCTTTCAACCAGATACGCGATAGTGTCCGTCATTGCAATGCAGACAAGGTTCAGTTTTCAACAACCGGTTCAGTTTTTAAATAACTGGCACGTGTTTTATACCTAGTTTTGAGCCCTGGTGCTGAATTATGGACGTACTTTAAAGCCCTAATACTTGAATTAGCGAGTACGACCCATGGGAGTAAAGCTGAAGTTTATCGTCTGCTAATACTCTGGTCTCCGTATAGGACTAAGTAGTATTCCATAGCAACAGATGTTGCCGATATACAATATCAATATTTTTATAATAAAGTCGTACTTCTTATGCAATCACATATCAATAATACAAATTTATATTACTTCATAGGCATACAACAACTTATCAACATTCCCAGAAGCTGATCAAAATAGAAAAATGAAATTATGATAAACTGGCCGTGTATTTTTACCCGATTTCGAAAAAGAAAAAGATTACTAATGAGATTGTAATTTTACTGTTTTTTTCTTGTATACTAACCAGACCTGAAAATATATTGATTGGAATAACGAGCAGAATCGATTGAACCCCTTTAATTATATGCACATTTAAAAATAAAAACTTAACCCGTTAACGGCGTGCGGTGCAGTATGGCATCATTAAAACTGCGTTTGAATTTTCGCGCTTATTTTTTGTTCACGCGCAATTAATCGAACAACCAATCACAGAGTCATAAGAAAAAAGGTGGGGCTATCATTTGATATTGATCTTAGCCAATCACGATTAAGTATTTTGACAAACCAATGTCTCAAACTTCAGTGTTGAAAAACGACCGACAAAATGGATATTCCTTTCAAGTAAGTCTTTAATATTTTAATTATTTATGAATGTGAATAAATGTTGAGTATTGTATCATATTCTTATAATAATCTTTCATCTTAATTCACATAAATATTGTGTCAGTTTGTATCTGTTTACATTATATAGCATGGCAAATGTGAGTGATGCCAAATTGCATCAGTAGCCGAATATGTGATCAAATTTTGACTATGAATATATTTTTGCTTTATCAATAATTGGTGTATTATTAGAGGTCGAGGTATTTTTGTTGTTTTAGGAACTGTACACTACATGATGCACTTGCAGTGCTTGAAGATGATGAAGATTTGGATCCGTCGTGTATTTTCATTGAGCCTCCAGATCCAGCCATTCATACCGATGAAGATTCGGCAGATGAAGATCAATCAGGCTTGATTAACAATCTCTCTGGTCGTCAACTTAGTGCACGATGTCAAGTAGTATTAAAGTCAAAGAAAAAATCATCTAAAACCTCAAAAGTCACTACATGTGGCAAAGTACCGAATGAGTCTTTAGACGTCTCATCAGGCAGTCGCGGGAGTGTATCTGTTCGAGGCCGTGGTCGAGCGAGAGGTCGTCGGCGAGGTGGTCGCAGTGGAACTCGCGGTAGTCAAAATAGAGCTGTGGAAGACACTGTAAGTCATAGTTCTGCATCTGTACAGCCAGCTAGCCAAGAAACCCCAGCTGGACGTGCCCATAAACGAAATAACAATGCTGTGTCAGAAGAACTATCCCAGACTACTTCGTCTGATGATTCGACGGATGATGATGAGCCTTTGGCAAAAAAATCAAGGTGTTCTTCTCAAACCTGGCTTCAAGAAGATTTGTGTGAGTCACGACCAATATTTCCTAATCCTGACTACAGCAAATATAGAGATAAGTCTCCAATCGAAATGTTAGAGTTATTTTTGGATAAGTCTTTTTATGAATTCCTAGTAACTGAATCTCGGAAGTATGCCGCCTTCCTAAACTGCCCGGATCCAAAAATTTCGGTTGATGAAATGATAGCTTTCATTGCGATCCTTGTCAATTCTGGATATAATACTGTTCCATCAAAAGATCATTACTGGGACCAAGGAGATGACTTGAGGAACAATCTGATCTACAATTGTATGCGAAGAGATAGGTTCAGGACAATTATGAGATTCTTACATTGTGCTGATAATACCAATATGGATTCTTCAGATAAAATGTGGAAGCTAAGGCCTCTGATAAATATGCTGAAACAAAAATTTTGCGATAACTATGTACCAAACCCAAATTTGAACTATGATGAATCCATGATTGAGTACTATGGCAGGCATGGATGTAAACAATTCTTGCGCGGAAAACCTATACGGTTTGGTTTCAAAAACTGGTGTCTTAACACTCCAGCAGGATATTTACTCGATTTCGAAATTTACCAAGGAAAAAGCATAAATGAAAATTCGGATTATGACAAACAATTTGGGAAAGCTGCATCACCACTTGTTAAAATGATTGATAACCTACCGCCAAATATTCAGGCGCTGCCCATGTCCTTTTACTTTGATAATCTTTTCACAGGTTTTCCTTTGCTGAACGAACAAAAAAAACGTGGCTACAATGCCACAGGTACATTACGAGAAAATCGTCTTCCAAAAAATACACCTCTTCCTGACAAGAAGCAAATGCTGAAAATGCAGCGTGGTCAATATAATTACAGCAAAAGTAAAGAAGAAGGGATAGTAGTTGTTAGATGGAAAGACAATTCAGTGGTGACAGCTATATCCACATTACATGGTGTGCAGCCACTAACAAATGTTACTCGATACTCTGCCTCAGAAAAGAAAAAAGTTCAGGTGCCGCGCCCTGCAGTGTTCACAAACTATAATAAATTCATGGGAGGTACAGACCTTATGGATCAAAACATCAACAATTATCGTATTGGCATAAGAGGCAAAAAATGGTGGTGGCCGATTTTCACATATCTCATTGATGTAACGATTTGTAATGCTTGGACATTGTCAAAGCAAGCTGGAAATAACATGTCCCAGCTCAACTTCCGAAGACACATTGTCAAAACATATTTGATAAAATTTAGATCTGCGCCGTCTAATACTGGCCGACCTGCAACATCAAAATTTTCCGTAAGTGGAAACCGAGTGTCAGATGATATCCGGTACGATGGAATTGGACACTTACTAATTCCTAATCCACTAGGACAACGACGAAGATGTGCGTATCCTACATGTAAAAGTCAAACAAGATCCCAATGCAGTAAATGTGGCGTAGGCCTTTGCCTGGAATGCAATTTTGCTTTTCATACTTAATATTTTGTAATGTTTAACCTTTTTTCCTAATAAGAGCTCTGTAATACTTACTTTTTATTCGAATATAGCTTGATTAAAAAAGTAAGAGTTAAATTTATTTTTGCTACTATATCAGGCTAGCGGTGCAATTTGGCATCACCTGATATTTCCAAAAGTATGATATGCATTTTTTTTTAATCCTTGATTTTATGTTAAGGGTGTTATAAACATTGATATATTTAAGAATCACGAAAATCCAAGACATGAGAAAAACTCCGCCGTTAATGGGTTAAATTAAAATGTTGCCCTATCTATTTATTAATAAGACAAACCACCACTCACGCACCAAAATAGGTAAACAAACAATGGTTAATTTTATATAAAACAAAACTAAATAAAACGAATGTAAATATGTCAGCGCGCGCAGCGGCCCGGTGAATACCTACCGACTCCTCTCTCAAAAGAGAGTCGTCCACAGAGCAAGATATGATCAGAGGTGCCAGTAAGACTAAAAAATAAACCCTTGACTCTTTCAAGGAAAGCAATAAAATTTAAGCAAACAATTTGTACATTTTTTGGAGTGTTTTTAAGGTTATTTAACACTGTTCAGAGCATTTTGGTTTCGATATCGGTTTTTCCTTTTGTTGTATTTAGCACTACTTTGGCGCAACTGTGTTAGGAAGGCAAAGGGAAGCGCTTCCTACCGATCGAGTGTTATGGCCGGGGACCAAGGTCCGATGATCACCGTCTTGGTTTGTACATATGTAGTTAGTCCGCTCTAAATCTTTAATACCGCGGTTCAGCCTCCATACTTCGACTACAGCGCCATCTAGTCGCGTCGAGCCGAGTCAGCGTGTTGCGTTGAAATGTAGTTGTTGATCATAGATGTCGCTACACTACCATTGTATGTACCGTTTATTGTTGTAACGGAACTCCGCCTCCGCCTCCGTTACTGCGGAACTTCCGCAAAGAATTTAACCTCCGCCTCCGCAAAATTTATGCGGAGTCATATCGGAAGTTCATTTACGATCACAAACAACGCGCAAGGAGCGACGCTAGGCGACGCGGCCGCTCGGCTGCGTGTTTTCAAGTGAAATGGTCGAGAGTTTGCTTAAGCCGCGGGAACACGGACAAGCGGGTGGTGGGAGTGTGAGTGTGAGTGAATGAATAACAGGAATCAACTTGTCAAAGCGTTCGGTACCGCGTAGTTGCAATTGAGCCGTAAAAAATAAATATCCTTTGGACATTTTCACACATCGCCATCTAGCCCCAAAGTAAGCTACTCAAAGCTTGTGTTATGGGTGCCCGACAACGGATATAACACTTAAATACTTTTTTTTTTGTAAATACATACATGATATACATAGAAAACACCCAGACCAATACAAACAGACATGTTCATGCACAGGCTGATATGTTGAAGAATTGCAGTGATGAAGAGGAATCGGAAAATGACAGCATGGATACCAACAGCAACCTCATGATATGGAAAACACTAATTAATGAATATAATAAAGAAAATAGACTCCAACTAAATGAAGATCCCTTATTGTGGTGGAGATATAACATTAAATATAAAGTTTTTGCTCCCATAGTTCGCATTTACTTATCGGCGCCACCAAGTTCAGTGCCAAGCGAACAGTTATTTAGTGCTGCTGGTTTAATTTAAGAACCCTTGAGAAACCGCTTAGAAGGCATAAAAGCCGCAAAGCTTTTGTTCGTAAAATATAATTTGCCTCTTGTCAATTTTGATTACTAAGATGAATCATGAACATGTATGTACAATTGTACACATAATATATAATATAAATAAATGTTGCTGACTCTATTAATCATAAATTTATCCCATCAAAAACAATACTTGTCAAAAAAAACAAGTCTCGCAACTCAGTTGTTCTGCGGTAAAAAGTTGCACTGAGATCCATGATATACCAAGTCGGTTATTAATTTATTCAGTCTCTACTTAAGCGACTTTGTGTCTTAATACGTCCAGTCTCTAGGACCACGATCGTGGTCCATAACAATTGAAAATCAATTGTGTCTGGAATCTCCGTACTCGAAGCATTAAGTTGTTACGTAATAATTAACAGCATCTTATAGTGACGCATATCAATATTAAAATTCTTTAATGTTTTATATAAATATATTGAGACTTGGCCATCGCCTGAAAACACGTGTAAATTCAATCGCCTGAAAATACGTGTAAATTCAATTATTTAGTGCGATGACCAAGTCTCAATATATTTATATAAAACATTAAAGAATTATAATATTGATATGCGTCACTATAAGATGCTGTTAATTATTACGAATGCTTCGAGTACGGAGATTCCAGACACAATTGATTTTCAATTGTTATGGACCACGATCGTGGTCCTAGAGACTGTACGTATTAAGACAGAAAGTCGCTTAAGTAGAGACCGAATAAATTAATAACCGACTTGGTATATCATGGATCTCACAATTTTTTACCGCAGAACAACTGAGTTGCGAGACTTGGTTTTTTTGACAAGTATTGTTTTTGATGGGATCTCATTTCTTTTTGTATTTTGTAGACAGTTCTACTTTTTTCCTTTTCGGTATCTTTTACTTATTGTATATATGTATATCTACCAGCAACGAATTTTCTTAAAGCCCTCTCTCTGACATATGAACTTCTCGCCACGCGCTAGCACCGCGACAGCTCGCTCGGCGACATCCACCTTTCCGCGCGCCCCGCCACTGTCCCCGCCCCGCGCCCTCGCGCTAGCACCGCGCAGCGCGTAGTAACGGCCCGCGCTCACTCGCTAGCATCGCAGCGCGTGGTATAATAATTAATTTACAACCTTACGCACTCGTAATAAGTACGAATACGCACGTAGGTACGTGTTTTGCATTAAATAATTTAATTTACACGCGTTTTCATGACGGGAATACCCATTTTTGCTCGATTTGGCAGGGGCACTACCATGCGCCTATATTTATATGGGACTAGCTTAAACCCGCGGCTTCGCACGCAATAATAATAACTGCCGTAAAACATCGTTACGAATAAACAGGGTTGGCATGATTAAAACAAATGGTTTTAAAACACATGTTTAAAACAATGTTTAAAACAGTTTGATTTTAAACCGTGTTTTTTATCACACGTTTAAAAACACAGATTAAAACAAGTTTTAAACATTGTATAAAACGATGAGAAAAAAACAAGCTTTAAAACTACTTTTCATTGCGAATGAATGATATAAAATGAAAGTAATATTTTTTTGATAAGTTATTTATTCAGTCAAACAAAGATCTAAGTACCTACCAAGTACCAGGATTTATATGGGTAATGGGATAAGATAACACGTATTTTTGAAACATGTATTAGATAGTATAGAATATTAAAAATTTCAATTTAAAATCAATCAAAAACAAAATTATAACAAACAAAATTACCTATATTTAATAAACATTATAAAATCAAAATTGTTTGTCAGTCAGGAGAGTAAGACAATATGACAAGATCAAGATAACAATTATTTCTTCTTTTCCTTATTAAGGTATTTAAAAACTGTAACAAGTTTTGCAGCTTTCTCTGTACCCAGTTTATTTCGTACGTCAGAATGAATAAATCCAAATGTTGAAAACAGTCTTTCAATTCCAGCACTTGAAGCTACAGCAGTGTGAAGCTGAGCCACTAAGTTCATTGTTTGACTATTAATTTGTTTTTTTAATGACTGCCACCATTCGAGAGGTCCGACCTGATTTACTACATGATCTTCAAATAGAAAGTTATGAAAGGGATCTGTCATTGCCCTGTATTTAACAACATAGGGCATCGCCTCTTTGTGATAAGCTTCTATAAATAATAAAGCCTCAGAAATATCTTCACTCGTGAGTTTTTCACCCCTGTACTTAGGATGTAGTAAGTTTGCTGCAAAATGAGCTGGAGACATTGCCATTTCATAACGAGCTTTGAACTTCCTTAAATCATCCAATGAATACTCGGTCTCACGCAGTCGTACATTCTCTCCCTCAAACATATTTTTAAGCTCTATCCATGCTTCAGTCACTTCGCCAATACAGCAGGATGTCTTTTGGGAGATGTCAAGTGTAACTGCGATGTTTTCCAGTTTTTTGTAGAGAGCCTGGACTTGTTGCTTCAGCGCCATGTCATTTACTTTCAATGAAATTGACAGATCTATAGCAGTTGAATGATTTAAGCATATATCTGACATTATATGCCAATTTTCTAATAACACTTTTAAGCAGTCAGCCATTGTGTTCCACCGTACCTGTTGTGGTATAACAATTGCTTTTTCACCAGCTTCTTTATATTTGGCAGATGCAAAGTGAGTGTATTTGAAGTACCGCATTATCGACTTAACTTTATCAGTAATATCTTCTGCATTCAAATCCTTTGCTAGAAGGTTTAATATGTGTGATGAACAGCCGTATGTAAGTATATCCTCGTGAGAAGCTAGTTCTTCCTGTTGGGCTAAATCTCGTCTCATACGGCTCATATTTGCTGCGTTGTCTGTCACTACACTTCGCACCGTACATTCGTAAGTTTCACATTGTTTTATTGCCGCAGTAGTAACTTTAACCAAGTAGTCAGCTGTATGGCTTTCGGCTCCTGTGTCTATTGTATCAATTAAATGAGTTGAGTCTGTCAACACATCGGTAACACAGACACAAACTATCGAGTCCTGCCTGACATTACTCCACCCATCAATTGCCAGATTAACAACTTTGTTTTTCAATTCATTTTTTACGGCTTCTTGAGTCGAGTTGTAGACTTCGTCGAGTAGCTTGCTAGCAATTTGTTTGCGGTTTGGAGGTTTATATCCTGGGCGTAAAATTTCCATTAATTTCAGTAACTCTGGGTGTTCTACGTGGTTAAAAGGCGTGTTAGTAGCAAACATATAACGAGATAATTGTAAATCAATTTTCTTCTTATCTTCTTGACTTGTAGCAATAATAAATCTTTTCATTGAAATGTTCACGCTCGCGCTGCTGCTGGTACTGGCATTTTTAGATTGAAGAGTAGTAACAGAAGATGTGGGTGTAGCAGAAGAATTATCTGAAGATCGGGAAGAACCAGCATCACTCAACAACTCCTCCTCCACGTCCCTGTCCGCGTCAAGATTTGCGTCAGTGTTAGAACCGGTGGTGGTGCTACATTGCTGGAAGTGTGCCTCCATTCTTTTCACAAGTCCAACTAGTTCTTTCTTACATTTTCTGCAACGCACCCTATTGGTCTTCAGTGTGGTATTTTCTTGGGGGATCGATGTGAATTGTTCCCAAATTGCATGCTTTTTGCGTCCTGGAGTTGACATTTTTATGAGGTGTTATCAGTCGCAGAATTAATAATGAAATGAAATGTGAGAAAGAAAGGCACTCGTATTTATAGAATTCATATTAAGTAATTCCCCGCCGGTAAAGTCCCGTTAGGAAAGTCCCTAATGGATGGCTGTCGAATGGAATAGTGGTTATTTTATTCCCCTCATTTAAATATAAATATTAGGGATGGGCCTAACTTCGGCATTCTTCCGAAATTCGGTTGAAATGCCGAACATTCGGTATAAGAAAAGAGTGAAATAGTTGCACAATTTTGATTTTAAGATTAATAAAACATAAAAAAAATCAAATCTGTCATACTCACTCATACCTGATTAAATAAATAAGCCTTTTACATAATTTAAAATCATGGTAATTTATTTATTAATCAAGTAACGAACTGTCATTATCAGTTTCCTTTTTCGACATTTTCAATCTTAAGTTTTAGAATTAAAAAATCAAATTCAATAAGTTCTTATTAAATTAGGAAGTCTTATGATTTGTTTGAATCAAATAAACTTTTTGAAAATTCAATATATTAATTACTTATAGGTATATTTTATTGTTGTTTGTTAGTTGTTACCATATAAGTGCAGAATAAAAACCGAACTTCGGCATTTTTGATTTTTACCGAATGTTCGGCCGACATTCGTATTCGGTTCAAACCACATTCGGCCCATCACTAATTAATAAATATTGGGGGTGCCCCTATTCATAGAATAGAATTTATAGTTTATAGGTATTTCCCCGCCGGTATAGTCCTGCTAGGAAACATTCAGGGTGAATGTAAATCGTTTAGTAGTGATTAGAGATACGCAACATAAAATAAATGTTTATCCATTGATCGTTTTTTGTCAATATTTATTTTACTATAGAAAATTTGAAAAGTCAAAAGATCTAGTCTGGAAATGAAACATTATAGGTCGAATTAATTTAAAATAATGCCCTAAACTAAAAAGGACAAAAAAAAAAACAAAACAAACACTTGTTTAAAACAATTTGAACTGTTTGTTTTATAAAATTTAAAAAAACTGTTTTTTTTCCAACCCTGCGAATAAAGCCAATATTGAAAAAATTAACTGAAGACTTGGCTGTATGGGCTTAATTTTCTTTGCGGCCTTTTCCAGATTTTTTAGTTTTTCCTTGATTCATACACCAAACACTACTTATATTCCAAATTTGAATCTTCTAGGTCTGCTAGAAGTGCCTTAGCATTTTGATGATCGGTGAGTCAGTGAGTGACAAAATTAAGAAATTTGACCCGTGATAATTCCTAAAATACTGGTTCAAATTGAATGAAATTTGAAATATACCGTGTCTTTACAATGCCTACATGGTTACTGAAATTTCAGTCTTCTAGTTTTATCCACAACAAAGTTACAGGGTGTCGAAAATGGTCTGAATTGCTTCGAGAAAAGGATGGTACGGCCGTGACGCTTTTTTGCTCGACTTGGTGGGGGCACTGCCGTGCCCCCAGATTTATATTTTCCCAACAAATTTCAACTCCGCCTCCGCCTCCGTTAACCTTCGCATCCGCGGAGGCGAACCTCTTCACCTCCGCATCCGCCTCCGCCTCCGCTAAGTAGGCCTCCGTTACAACCCTACCGTTGTATGTTTCTCGCCTACATGACACCACGAAGGCTGAGCAGGTTTTGGAGAAGAAAACCAACTTCACTCTGCGGGTCGTCAAATTGGAGTCTAGTCGCAATGTAAATTTCAATTCACTTGTGATTAGAATTCCAACTGAAAAGATAGCGACCTTCATGAACGAAGGTTTCTGGCCGAAAGGTGTCGTGTTCCGGCGGTTCCGCGGAATTCTACGCGACACTACGAGCAGCACGCCTGTGAAATTGCTTGTAATTTAATTTCTATACACAAATTGTTTTGATACATTATTCTGTACGTATGTTAGTATGTAAGGTATTTGTTATATGGGTCTGTATTGCATTTTGTGATCTGCTGCCTGATTCAAATAAAATAATAAATTAGTCAATTAAGTCTCTGCTCAGCAGTACTGCCTTACCTTTTCCTCCCTAGTCCGCTTGCTAGCCTCCCTGGCCTTGAGCAGCTCCCTGGTAGGCTGCACGGCCCGGGCAGCGGGCGGGGCGGGCCGCTTGCCCGCGCGGGAAGGAGACGTGGACCCGGGCCTGCAACAAACGTAGGATTTTATATATTAGATTACTAACTAATATATAAAATTCTCGTGTCACAGTTTTAGTTGCCAAACTCCTCCGAAACGGCTTGACCGATTTTGATGAAATTTTATATGCGTATTCAGTAGGTCTGAGAATCGGCCAACATCTATTTTTCATCCCCCTAAATGTTAGGGGTAGTCCACCCCTAAATTTATTTATTTTGTTTTTTGGACAAAATTTTTAATTTCTATTTTTTTATGATACAACATACAAAAATACATACTTACAACTCTCAATTTTCACCCTTCTAAGATCAACCCTTATTTTTTTATAGCCATTTTAGTAATTTAAGGGTGAAACAAAATTCGCTGGGAATGTTTAACTTTTAAAATTACGGGACTCGGCGAGACGAGGCTGGGGGCGAAAAAGTTCGCTGGGTCCGCTAGTTTAAATCTAAATAAATATCCTTTGGACATTCCCACACATCGCCATCTAGTCCCAAAGTAAGCTACTCAAAGCTTGTGTTATGGGTGCCAGACAACGGATATAATACTTAAATACTTTTTGTTTGTAAATACATACATGATATACATAGAAAACACCCAACGACCAATACAAACAGACATGTTCATGCACACAAATGTTTATATTGTGCAGGGATCGAACCTGCAACCCGCTGCGTAGTAGGCGATTTCTCGACCGCTACACCAGACGGGTCGTCAAATCTGAATGTTATTGTGTAGAGCTAAGATTGAGCATAATAATGATAAGTTTGAACGCGCTAATCTCGGGAAATACTTTATTTATTTTGTTTTTTTGGTACACAAAATATTTTTGACAGGCATGAAAGCTTAAAATAATGATATGGAATAATATGTTCACACAGAGTACACAGAGTTACAAAAATTATATTTGAGTAGAAAATATAATAGTAACTACTGGACTAGTGTTGTAGTTTTTGAAGACTCGAGACTTATAAATAAAACTAAGAACTCAAATCCTTCAGAATTTGGAGTCTTTTGTAAACAGACTTGAGTCCTGCCAAAAAGCACTCAAAGACTGTGTCTTTTAAAAGAACTCATGACTGAGTCCTCAAAATCTAAAATTAAAATCACAATGAATATAATTTGTATATTATTTATTTATAAATGGTAGACTATTTTAGTACATTGAGCCGCGAAGACAGGCACATTGAGTCCCTTATAGTTTTATTACCCAATCGGTTTCGTCATTTGGTAATTAAATTTCCTGATTAAGAAAGGGTCAGGAATACTTAGTATATCTAAAGCCATTTTGGATAATTTAGGATAATGTATCATGTATCGTCCACCATAACAGCACTTCAATATCTTCTGATTCCATTGGTAATGATAGGTATCTTTGTATTTCATCTTGTTGCGGAATTTGTTTTTTATGTATAAAAGACAACATTGATTTCTTAGCGGGCTGTGTTGGCTCTGTAGTGTTACTTGTAGTACCTGTGTGTACCAAGTAGTTTTCTTGAAATTACTTTTTAATTTGTTTAAATGGTTCTTGGTTATCATGTTTGACAAAGTATAAATTCTTCAGAAGCGCATCTAAAATAACAGCAAAGTTGGCTAAAACTGTGCGTAAGAAAGGAAATATATTCCATGAACTTGTAGCGTAACTTAGAGCTTGTAGCATGTATCTCAACAGAACATTTTTTAGGGTTCCGTAGCCGAATGGCATAAAACGGACCCTTATAGTTTCGTCATGTCTGTCTGTCTGTCTGTCCGTCCGTATGTCACAGCCATTTTATTCTGTAACTATAAGCATAACACTGTTAAAATTTAGTAAGAAGATGTATGCTGTTAATTAACCGCTTTACGATTGTAATACAAAAAATAAAAAATAATGACATTTAAGGGCGGGCTCCCATACATAAAACTAAAACCAAAAAATTTTTTTTTGTCAAACCTATGCGTGTGGATGGATAGGTCTTTTAAAATGACATAGAGGATTTCTAAAACCATTTTCTTTTAAATTCTAACGTTTTATAGCTAAACGCTTCCAAAGTAGTAAAATGGGCGTCCCTCCCCCGCCCCCATCTAACTTTTAAAAAAACCGAGTGTAAATTAATAAAAATTAAGATTTAATGTACATCTTTCAACGAAAATTGGTTTGACCGAGATCGAACGAGAAGTTTTTGAGATATAGCACATTTTCAACAACCGCAAACATAACTTTGTACTTCATATAAACACTATGAAAAACACAGTTATATTTGCTGTCAACAAATTATTGTAGTATTTTACTAAGTGGAAGTAAATGGATTCCCTAATTCAGTTAAATTTGGCACGGAACCCTCAGTCCGACTCGCACTTGGCCGGTTTTTCAATGATTTGTCACTTGACTCCTGTGATGATTCAATAGTAGTAAGAAATATATAAAATAATAGTAAAAGAGACTAGACGGAGTAGTGGTGCACTCACCTAGCTCCGGGCTTGGGCGGAGGCGGTCCCGGCTTCTTGTTCTTGGCTGAGCACACCGAGCAGGATTCATCCGAACAACTGCTCATACTCGAGCCGGATGGAGACGACTATAAACATAAATAAATCATCAATTTTGTTTATTGAAGTGAAAACTTCTTTAACGGCGTTGAGCACTTTTGTGGGATGGGGGAAAAATGATAAACTCGCGTCAGGACACGTGGGCTGATCGAAAAACCGTAAGACGGTTGGCGAAATTATGGATGTAAGTTGATTTTTCTGAGAGATAAACTTTTTAATGTAATTTAATATAATATAAATTGTAATGTTTGTGTACGATAGCGCAATAAATAAATATTGTATTCTATAACAATATTATATTATAATTATTATTGTATTATTATTATTATTATTATTGTATTATTATTATTATTGTATTATTATTATTATTGTATTATTATTATTATTATTGTATTATTATTATTGTATTATTATTATTATTATTGTATTCTATCACAAAAATGATAGTACTTTTATATTGATAATAACTATTCCAAAAAATCAAAAATGCACAACGTTGATATTCAAGTTTTCACTTCTGCCGGCACTCCCGAAATGCTTTCACAGTTTTTTTTAAGGTAAATAACAACCCAACCGAGCTTTGGCTTGATTTTATCAACGTCAGATAAGGAATATTCGTCGAATATTATAATACTAAACATCTAATTTGAAAACGTCAACCATGTGTCAGCAAACATTAATGCAATTTTTATTTTAAAGTTGGTCGTTTTATATTTATTCAGTTGGATACGTCTTATCTTATGTTGGTAAAATCGGCATTCAGAGTCAGATATGACATACTTGTCAGCATAATTCTTGAAATGTCATCTTAAAATAGGTTGTTTTATACTTATTTAGTCGGATAAGTCTTATCTGACATAGGTAAAATCGGCTCTTAGTTGGGTAAAGGCAGGTTCAGTCCTATAAGTATCAGGATTCGAACCAGCAACCTTTAGCTAACCGGGCCACGCTTTTTTCAATCGATCTACCGTGGTCTCAGCCACCTAACCCCAATTTTTGATGTTGTATGTGCAAGCAATTTTTTTAAACTTCGCCGCTCTGAGGTCCCAATTGAGGTTCGATTCCCGGTCTGGTCAATACGGTCTAATCAAAATATTTTGATTGGAATAACGAGCAGAATCAATTGAACCACTTTTTATTGTGGTTATTTTTTTTAAAAAAATATGCCCTGTCTATTTATTATTAAGACAAGCCATCACTTCCGCAAACCCGCCAAAATACGTAAACAAACAATGATTAGTTCTTTATGAACGTAGATACTAATAATAATAATGTCAGCGCCTCGTAGGATACCTAACGAATCTTCTCTCGACAGTCATCGTCCGCAGAGCAAGGAATTATCAGAGGTGTCAATAAAACTAAAACACCACATAAAATCTTTAAATAATTAGCACGCTTGTATTAGCTTCACTTGTAGCTATGTACATAATATGTACATATTACATATTATGTCCATAGCTACAAGTGAAGCTAATACAAGCGCGCTAATTACATACATACGTAATAGCGTGCTAATTACGTACATATTAAGAAAATCTTGGAATCTTAATTTGACCCACTTCTCGGTCTTTGATTTTACGACCTCTGTGGTGTAGTGGCTAAGCACGTTGGTTTCAAGGCGTCGCCGCTCCGAGGTCCCGAGGTTCGATTCCCGGTCGGGTCAATGTAGAAATCATAATTTTCTTTATGTCTTGGGTCTGGGTGTTGTGGTACCACCGTTGTGTCTGATTTCCATAACACAAGTACAATTAGCTACTTACTTTGGAATCAGAGCAATGTATGTGATTGGTGTTTAATATTTATATTTATTCGATTAGGATAATATTTGCACACGCTGTGAGTTCTGATGACAATACATGACTAGGTAAGAAACGTCATTACAAATCCAATATGACGGCCTCCCCAAGATGGCGGACAGGCTATTTGAAATGCCCCATGATATGGATATGTATCAAAGGAAATGGTTTGCTGTCAGTAATAGGAAAAAAATAGTCATTTGACTTATATCCAACATGGCGGATTGGCTATTTGAATTGCACCCCCATGATATGGATATCAAATGAAAAGGTTTGTTGAATGGTATACAAGAAAAATTACAAAGCATGGTATTTAGTTTTCTTAACTATTACAATAATATTAATAATAATATTGGACAGCAATCACATACATTGCTCTGATCCCAAAGAAAGTAGCCAATGCACTTGTGTTATGGAAATCAGACACAACGGTGGTACCACAACACCCAGACCCGAGACAATATAGTAAAGATCGTTTTCTACATTGACCCGACCGTGAATCGAACCCGGAACCTCACGAGATCGCGACGCTAGAAACCAGCATGCTTAGCTACTACATCACGGAGGTCGTTTAAATTATTTTAAAACATAGTTTTCTTTAAGAATTAGGTCAATTGAATTAAAAATCATTTAAGGTATCCGAGGTTTTGCCCATTAAACATTACAGTCCATTTTTCTTAGCAAGTCTAATATTGTAAACCTTTATGAAATTCCTTTTTAAAGAAATTTTCAATTTTAAAATGAAATAAACACAAACTCGCAACTTACATCGATAAATACCGAGATCTATTTAAATTAAATAGTGTATTAATTTTATTCACTGATTATTATCTTAAAAGTTATGAAAAGATTGTTTACAATATTGTACTAGCCAACAGAAACGGTGTATACACTTTGCGTTGAAAGTGGTAAGGCGGGTGTGGCCCTTGACCATAGACAACAACTGACCTTCCTCGGGTCGGGCGGCGATGGCGGCCGCACGCGCGCCGGGGGCCGAGGGCGAGCCCTAGGGCTCCGCGAGCGACGTCGCGGGACTGGGCTGCGTCTGCGCAATAGAAAACACCATTATAAGTATTATATTGTATCCTGACATTTCATCATCATCATCATCGTTCTCAGCCAAAGGACGTCCACTGCTGAACATAGGCCTCCCCCACGGCTTTCCACAGCGACCGATCACTAGCGGTCTGCATCCAGTTTGATCCTGCGATCTTTATCTGTCGTCTGTCCGTCTTGTTGGTGGACGTCCTACGCTACGTCTTTGGTCGAAGGGAATCCAATCTAAAACTTTCCTGCCCCAACGGTCATTAGTTTTTCGCGCTATGTGCCCTGCCCATTGCCACTTGAGCTTACTGATTCTCAAGGCTATGTCTGTTACCTTAGTTATTCTATGTATATCCTCATTTCTGATTCCATCACGTAGAGAAACATTTAAAATCCTGACATTTGCATGTTAATATATATAGCCCAAATATGTGATTCTTTTACTTATTGTTATTGAACACCTTGTATACCGTAATATTTGACGCAAAAAAAATTATTGATTGTAAGCGATTTTAACCAACATTTGCATGGTCAGGCGGTTATATTATAGTGGACTGTGGAAATCGTTTTTTTTTTACTATTAAGAGAACAATCGATTAAATAATTTATGCTTAAATCGATTTTTAGAAAAATCTCGTATCAATACAATATTCCAAACACTAAAATAGAAGTCTAGTCTATAAAATTTAAGTCTAGTTTTCTACAGACTGTAGAGTAGTCGTTATTTTTTT
Source organism: Pyrausta purpuralis (assembly GCA_963924145.1). NCBI lineage: Eukaryota > Metazoa > Arthropoda > Insecta > Lepidoptera > Crambidae > Pyrausta > Pyrausta purpuralis. The sequence goes on from OZ001672.1 coordinate 7,384,278, forward strand.
ATTCTCATTTTAAGTATTGTATTCCAGAATTAGTCAAGTATAATACATTTATGGCAATTTTTATCTAATTTACATTTTAGTTATACAAAATTACAAACTTATTTTCTGAATTGCTGCCACTTATTTTCTTAAGCTGATCATATATTTTTGACTATTATAAAAAAAACATTTAATTGACTTCTATTTTTTTTAAATACCTAGTGCTATTTGGTTATCTTATTCCTTTTTTAAAAAAAATGGAACATTATGTTTGATAAATTTACTATTTTGTTTTTTTTATTTGATTTTTAATCTACTAAGTTGTTGCAAATCATCTTTTAGGTTTTTTTATTAAAATCTGAAAAGCATGAACCTGCTTTTAAATAATAAGAAAAAAAAAGATTTTTGCATAAATGGTTTTTATAGTTATAATCGACTTTTGATAAATTGATTAATTGTGAACTAGGAAAAATCGATTTATAATTAATCGACTCTTCCATTATTCTCACCTTCCCAACTTACACCAGTGTGTTAAGACTTTTCTTTGAAACCTATATTGCGACTCAACTGAGGAAGTTTAGAAATAGAATACAGTTATATTCTATTTTAAGAAATAACTAACAACTATTTTGACACTTCAATTTGACGTGGTTTGTATCACTTGACAACAAGTAAGTTATTTCTCAGGTAGCTGGCGAGGTAGCTTGACGATCGTTCCCTCCTCAAACCTTACTCTCCATATGAGCAAAACTGAGTCAAGGTTTTTTTGCACCTTTCAATTAGTTGTCTCTTTATTTTTTATTTTTTCATACAAGTTTTACGTCTTCGGCTCTACAGACTATTATTTAGTGATTGTTAATTTTTTAACACTTTATTAACTAAAACTAAACTAGCCTATCTTAACCTAACTCATTGAAATGTGAGGTGGTTCGCATTTCAATGCTCTACAAGGAAGCTTAGCGCAGGAACAGCGATCCCGGTAAGACGGCGCGATCAGCTCGCTTCACTTAATTCCCCACTTTAATTGCATTGTTTTCTTCAAAAGCACAAATTATCACGACAATTCCACCACACAATCACAATAATTGCCCTGAAAAAACCAATAAATAAAACGAAGAAATAAGGTCCATCCTTCCCTTTTCGTTTCCCGCGCAAAACTCCCAGTCAATTCTCTAGCTGCCTTAATGAAGTCTCTAGCTGCCTTAGTGAAGTCTCTAGCTGCCTTAGTGAAGTCTCTAGCTGCCTTAGTGAAGTCTCTAGCTGCCTTAGTGAAGTCTCTAGCTGCCTTAGTGAAGTCTCTAGCTGCCTTAGTGAAGTCTCTAGCTGCCTTAGTGAAGTCTCACCTGACAGGGCTCCTCCTAGGGCTGCGCCGAGGCGACCGGCGCGGCGACCGGCGCACGACCGGTGACCGAGACCGGCGAACGACCGGCGAACGAGACCGGCGAACGACCGGCGAACGAGACCGGCGCACTACCGGCGAGCGGGACCGGCGGGCTATCGGCGACCTGTAACAATAAAAGATTGTATAAACCAACAAATAAGTGCCAATCTCAATACAAGTTTAAAATGTAAAAGCTTTTGCTCGGAATGAATTTGATTTATGTTCGTAAGAACTTGCACTTATTTCCTAAAAAAAGTCATTTACATGATTTCAATACCAGAAACAAGAAGTTGCCATCCCAACCTTAGACTTCAGAAGGTTAATCACTCATTTATTGGAAGTTTCTTTTTTTAATATAGGACATCAATCACATACATTGCTCTGATCCCAAAGTAAGTAGCCAATGCACTTGTGTTATGGAAATCACACACAACGGTCGTTTTTTACATTGACCCGACCGGAAATCGAACCCAGAACCTCACGAGATGGCGACGCTTGAAAGCAGCGTGCTAGCAAGTCGACCACGGAGGTCGTCACGAAGATGTATAACTTACTTTCTTTAATAAACTAGCGGACCCAGCGAACTTTGTTTCGCCCCCAGACCCGTCCCGCCCCAGCCCCGTCCCGCCGAGTCCCGTAATTTTAAAAGTTAAGGATTCCCAGTGAATTTAGTTTTGCCCTTAAATTACTTAAATGGCTATTAAAAAATAAGGGTTGATCGTAGAAGGGTGAAAATTGAGGATTTTATGTATTTTTGTATGTTGTATCATAAAAAATAGAAATTAAAAATTTTGTCTAAAAAATAAACTTACATTTAGGGGGATGAAAAATAAATGTTGGCCGATTCTCATAGATACCGGATAAGCACAAAAAATTTCATCAAAATCGGTCAAGCCGTTTCGGAGGAGTATGGCAACGAAAACTGTGACACGAGAATTTTATATATTAGACTGCCTCAAAATATAATTGAATTACCTTTATATAAATTCAAATTAATTGTTATAACAATGTTTAATGACTAAAGGATATTATAGAATAAATGATTATATTAACGATAACAATGTATAGTCTAACTTGTTAGAACATTTAAATAATAATATTTTTAGAAAGAGGCATTAACAATAGTGACTGGATTTATTGCGCAGCTTCTTATCAGCACGAGCCCACAATTGTCCCGAAGCTGTGGTAGTGCCAACGTTGGGACGTGTATAAGTGCTAGCAATAGCCTATGTACAAAGTAAATTAATTTTGAATTTTGTCACGCAAAAAATATATTAAGTTTAAGTATTTCTGTGAGACAGCCTTGCTATTATCGATGTCCGGTACGATGTAACACAAGGAAGAAAATTCCTTGCCAAAAACCAGACAACTGGTGTGCTGTCTGACGCATATTTATATTGGGTACTTTGGTTGTGAAAGTTAGACTATACTTTAATGGATAAATGTTCACAGAAGTAACATAATATTTAGTCGATTGGCTAGCACGCTGGTTTCAAGCGTCGCCATCTATTCCGGGTTCGATTCCCGGTCGGGTCAATGTAGAAAACGATCTTTTCTATATTGTCTCGGGTATGGGTGTTGTGGTACCACCGTTGTTTCCGATTTCCATAACACAAGTGCTTTAGCTACTTAGCTTGGGATCGGAGCAATGTATGTGATGTTGTCAAATATTTATTTATTTACTTGTTTTATTAGTTTTCTGAAGCTTACCGAGATCTGCGCGGTCTAGGAGACCTAGATCGCCTGGGAGACACCGACCCGGATCCGTCCATATACATCTGTTTGTAGCCTGTGTGGCGCCATCTGTTGACAACGAAACATTTTCACTAATATTAACCGACTTTAAAAAAGGAGGAGGTTATCAATTCGACTATGTTTTTATTTGTATCTATGTTACCTCATATCACAGTCGTTTGTCGACCGATTCGAAAAATTTTTCGCCTACTTAGAGGGTGTACCTTCTAGTTGGTCCCATTTTTTACATTTTGGAATCTGATGATGGGATCTTGGTGTAATCAAGGGAAACCCTCAAATTTTAAAGGCACGTATAGTGTTTCTTTACTAGAATCTTTATGTTGACGTGTTGTTACGTCTGATAGTACGTTTCTTTTCAATAGTCAAGAGTTTATTTAAGACTTTTTAGTGAATTTTGGTTTTGAAGTGTTTTATTTTAATACACAGTAGACATACTGACTTACAGTTACCTAAACCGTCAGTATGGTAGGTAGTCATACGGTACGTCATAATCAAGGATAATTAATAAAAATCTTATAAATCTAAATACAATATGTCGGAATTACAATACTATTTGTCAATATAAATACATAAGAAAAAGCACATTAAATTCGGTCACAATTGCAAAAATAATCAAATTAAGTAATTTCCATACTATTTTTACTTTTAAAACACTCACACTTTAGCTAAAGGTGTCACGTACGTCAGAGCTGTAGGCTTAAAATGCACGCCGTGATAAAAATGTACTTATCCACCGTTACTAACATGGCTGGTTGTAAAAGTCATGTCCTACTGTCATATTTCGAAAAATGAAATAAACTAGCGGTCCCCGCGACTTCGTCCGCGCGTTTTGAGTTTGCTCCCCTCCCGTCGCAGCGTGATGTTTTAGCCTAAAGCCCTCCTCGATAAATAAGCTATCCAACACAAAAATATTTTTTCAAATCGGTCCAGCCCCCTTACTCTGGACACAAAATCCGATCCAATGAATATACCCATCCCTGTCACACGCGTACACGGCCTGGTATGGGTGACAGAGATGGGAATATTAATTGGATCGGGTTTTGTGTTCAGAGTAAGGGGGCAGTAGTTTGGAAATTGGTCCAAACAAACAAATAGGGTCATAAAGATGAAATAACAAACCAAAAATTGCGCACGGGCGGGACTCGAACAAGCAACTTCTTAGATAACCGGGCCAAACGCTCTACCAATCGAGTTACCGTGCTGTCAGTCCGACCGTGTGACGTTAGCGCCATCTACCCGTCTGTTTATGCAACAGTGGGCCAAGTAGTAATTCATTAAAGAATAAATTCAACTTGGACATTGTTAGCTCTTAGCTATCTAATGGTAAATGTAAAATATAGGGTCCATCAATTAGGCTTGTCAATTCATTAAAAAAATATCGATCTCCTATTTGATTCAAATCGGACATACTAGAATCGATTCTTGTTTAAATCGAGCATTAAAAGATCGATTTTCGATTAATCGAGCCAATTTCAAATATGACTATTTGCCTAATAAAGATACAGAACATTATTGATGACCATTTACTGCAAATACAAGTTATTGGATAGAAGTATTATTAAACTAGCGGTCCCCCGCGACTTCTTCCGCGCGTTTTGAGTTTGCTCCCTCCCCTCCCGTCGCAGCGTGATGTTTTATATCCTGAAGCCTTTCTCAATAAATAAGCTATCTAACACAGAAATATTTTTTCAAATCGGTTCAGCAGTTCCTGAGATGAGCGCGTTCAAACCAACAAACTCTTCAGCTTTATAATATAAATTAGCGCAAGCGCACGTTGTACTTAAGTTGCGAACATTATTTTGGTGCGGAGTTATGTTAAAACTGTGATAGCTCCTAAGATATTTATTGGAATCAAATGATATAAAGGGCAACTTTGTTCTAAATGAAATGCTCGTGATAATGAATCTATTTATTTTGATAAACATAAATACCTGTGTGTATAATACACCTCTAAAAATGATGCATTATTTTTTTACAAATTTATTAACATAAAAAAGGTTGTAGTAAGTCAACCATAAAAGATAGACTTATGCTGTCGCGAACTTTATTAGAGAACTCTTAATGCTGAACAATCTTGTCATACATGATTTTTGTGTAACTTTTAGCGGTTTCCGCAGCGTACGCAGCGGAAGCTCTCAAAAGGAATATCTTTCTCCCGTTTTCGCAACATTTTTCATTGCTGCTGTGGTCTTGTGAGTCGTATCTTTATGTTATATAGCTTAAAGCCTTCCTCGATAAATGGACTATCTAACATAAAAATAATTTTTCAAATCGGGCCAGTAGTTTCTGAGATTAGCGCGTTCAAACAAACAAACAAACAAACAAACTCTGCAGCTTTATAATATTAGTATAGATTAATAAACATAATATCACGCCTATATTCCTTCGAAAGAATAAGTAGAAGAGGTGGGAATCGAACCCAGGATCTTTTGTTCAGCAGTAGTGCTAGCGACCACTAACCTAATGTGGCAGTTTAAATTTCTAGTCTCGCCTAAGTATTCGTTAGTCGGTTAATAAATTAATCTTTTTTTTTTTTAACGCAAGTAACGCCACCTTCGGAAGCGTTCATAAATATTTACTTTACTCTATGATGCGTTCAAATTATTGACCAAGTACTACCAGTAGCTTTTCCGACAACAGCAAAAAATTTAAAAAAAACTAAATACCGCAGCCAATTGAGGAATATTATCGCTAGTTCTTTGAATGGATCGGTCCGATTTGGGAGGTTTATGAATCAATTCATTGAATCGGTGTAGGGTTCAAAATCGATCTGAAAAATCAATTGTATTACTCTAAATAATCGACTTCAAATCGACATGCCTACTATTAATATTAATTGCATTCCTTCTTGGGCCTAATTCTAATTCTCAAATACAACATCTTTTTGTATGGGTGGTCCCGTACAGATTTCCCATACTGTGCCGACAAGCTGATGCTAATTTGTATGGAGAAGTCAAATTATTTTTGGGAATTTGATGTTGGTCCCATACAAAAAGTTGTTGTATTTTAGCAACATAATCACCACCGAGATGGAATGCAGTTAATTTTGTTACACCCTGTAGATATCTTAGTAGAACGGTCACGCACCTGTTGGGGTCCTTCTCCTCAACCTCCAGCAGCTTTCTATCCCAGCTGCCCGGAGACGCCTGTCTTGCTCTCTTCATCACATTGTCTATCTCTTTCCGACGACCGGCCGGGTTGGATGGATCTGTGAACAAACATTAGACCTTAGATTTATGGTATCAAGATATGTTTTTGATGTTTCATTTATATTCACACACACATATTGTTACAGGCATGTGTTTAGTGGGTACATATTTATGATGAACTAGCGGCCCATCGCGACTTAGTCTGCGCGTTTCGAGTTAGCTCTCTCCCCTCCCGTCACAGTGTGATGTTTTAAAGCCTAAAGCCTTGCTCAATGCATAAGCTATCCAACTCATTTTTTTTAAACGGTCCAGTAGTTCCTGAGATTAACATGTTCAAACAAACTCTTCAGCTGTTTAATATAGTATAGATAATTGTATAGATGTACAGTTAAGAAATAAGGAATGAGCAGTACACATTCCTCCATATAACACAAATTAAATTGGGATGCCCTTGCTTGCATACTTACATTTGTATGTATTTCTGTGTTTGTTGGCTAAAATGAAGAAAAAAATAAACAACCTATTTTTCTTAATTTTGTTCACAAATAAATAAAAGCTAAAAACATGTTAACCTATAAACAAGTTTTCAGTGTTTTGATCTGTTCATCAAAATCGTTGGAGGCATTATAGTTGGAGGCATTGATGGTGTGTTTTAACACTTTTCAGGGCAGTATCTGTCATGTAAACGAGGAGGTTATCAAGTAACCTGTTCATGTTATATTTTTTTTTTACTTTATTTTTGGCTCGTTACGGATAAAAAAAATGTTTAAAGACACTGCTTTAATGCAATTTAATTTAATCAGATAGTGTTCCACATGCTTGACAAGAACATTTAAGGCCAGTTACTGCCGCAAAAAAAAATACATCACTAACTAAAAAAATAAATAAACAAAGCAAGCACCACAACACCGCTACAAGTTACCAGTGATCCTCGCGTGCTGCGGGTTCCTATCCATGTGGAGGCGGGTCTTGGATGCGGTCTCCGCTGCTCGCGAGACGGAGCCGTTCCTCCGTGAGGAAGACATCCTGGAACGGAGAGCACTGTGATATTTAGTGGATACAAACTGGGTTGATGGGTGGATAGAAAGAGTTGACGGTTTTTGATGTAAAAAAAATTGAGAGGAGGTAGAATATTGCAATAAATTAAAAAAAAATGAATGAAACTCTTTCATATCTCTTCTTAGAGGATGTGAGGATATTTATCCTACTGGGCTAAGGACTCCAGAAAGTGGCTACAGATTTTTTGAGTATTCCCTTTTCGTATTATTATTATGTATTATGATTATTGTATTATGAGATAAAGTATTGATTTGATTTTGGTTACATACAACTGAAGAGTTGAACAGAGTCTACCAGAAAATTAGGAATGTCTGTCATTGTTATCCATAGAAGCTCTCACTATAAACATACTTTCCTTTCAAGCTTTGCTGCAGTTAGTATAACCATGTTTTTATTTATTAGTGAAAAAAAGTAAGTAAAAATGTATAACATTTTAAGTCTTGAAAAACAACTATTTGCTAGCCACATTTAACAAGCAACAGAGAAATATTAATATATAAAAAAGGGTTGATTGATATAGTCAAAATTGATCTCCCAATAGTGAAAAACAGTATTTTTTCCAGTTTGATTAAATTGTGGCTTAATGACAGACAAGAGACAGACAGATAAAATTGTTCAGCCTAAAAGTCTTTGTCCAGTAAGCCTAACATGCACTCCCCAATTCCGTTTATCGCGTCGATGAAATAATTTTATTTCCTAAACAACATGTTTTGACACATATTTTTCACTTGTATATCAATCCTTTTTGCTTTTTAAAACAAATAAATACAACAAAATAACTAAAAACCTTTTTTAAAATGATAAAAAAGATGTTTGAAATTTATCGATAAATGACAAATAGGCGTGCATCTTAGGCCCGCAGTACACAGAAGCATACCATGACTGAGCTAGGAATGTGTCCAACAAAAATATATTTCTTAGTATTAAAAACTATAACACCTTGCCAACAAGACAGTTGTGTTACCGACCAAGATTGTGTATCATGTTGGTTTATATGCACATTTCTAGCATAGTCTTGGTATGGTATGGTGTAGTGGAAAGTTCTTTAAGAGAGTCAATTTTATAATGATGATGGTTTTATTCTATATAAGCATTTGTAGTTAGCTAGGAAAGAAGTAAAGGTCGCACAATAATTAGATGATTACAGATAATCTACGAGAAGGACATTATGGAAGTACATCCCTGTGGGGAAAACTGGAGGTCGTGACTTTGCTGGAACTACTACATACATCCAGAAGAAAACGATTATTTCCATTTTATAAGCTAGAAAGAAAATGATCAAATACACAAACCCATGAATGTGTAAAAGTAAATGAGAGTAAAGGAAAGTTGGACACATGTACAGGAAATTGTCATCTGAATCCAAAGCTAAGTACTCACTATAGCAATACAAATGGGTACAAGAGAACACCATGAATCAAATACAAATTACTACATGAACTACAAGAAACCATCAATACATCAATCATCTCAACTCAAATGCCCTAATTACATTCTAAAATTAGTTACTTTCACAAAATGGCTGCCCAGGTATTGATCCAAAAGTCTGCCATCTCAAATCATTGAAAACCTTACCTCGACTGCTGGGCTCACGGTACAAAGGGAGCTAGGGCTCCAAACGCGCGCGGCGGGTCGCGGAGGGCGAAGCCCCGGGGTCGCGGGCGGCGGTACCGCGTCGGGCTGGCGCGAAGCCCGCTGCGCCGCTGTAAAAATCGACATCCTTAATCTCACGGTAGCGGCGCGCGGGCGACAACGAACGCCTCGAGGTGAGACAACGCGCACGAAAAAACCCACGCGAGGCAAACATGCAGCCTCCGGGCTCACGCGACGGGGCCAAACGGAATAGGCCTGACGCGGCGCCATACAAACTTCAACTCCTTTGTGCGCAGCGACCCAGCTGCGATGCGGCGGCGACTGAACATCAAACATACTTAATCCACATTATATTAATCACAAAACAAAGTTACGAACCAGTAGCAATAAACACCGTAACTTTTCACTGAAGTTCAATGCAAGTTCGTTGATAAATTCACTCGATTTATCCGCGACACACCTTGCACGGACCATCGGCCATTTTGTTTTGCAAGATTTTTACTCACGCAACGCAACGTCACTCTGGCTGGTGGTCACACATGAAGAAAATATCCACGAATTTGACAGGTCTTGAGCCAATCCACGAATTGAGAAAATACTTTCCTTGCTTTCGATTGGTGTAAAAGCTGTCAAAAAGTACATTGACCCGTTGAAATTTCTCCGCTGCGTTTTGTTTCTGCACCGTAGATTGCTGAAAAAAATAAAAGTAGTAGGTAAGCTTATATTGTTGGAAGTGCGCATCACTGATCGATCATATTGTAAATAGTGCGCATTTTACCAGATGTGGCAAAGTGTATCACTATCTTAGAAAGTAAATAGTAGATACCACAAAGTGTTGGCAACTGCACTAATGACATAGCAAAGTCACAAAAAGCCGACAAACGAAAAAGATATTCATCAGGCGTTATATTCGTGGTATTTTGATCCTCGATTTGGTTAGGTACCTATATAAAAAAAAATAAAGAAATGTAAGCCTTGCTATAAGATCAGTGATGACGCTACAGAGAGGAGAAAAACTGTTTTATTTGCACGACAGGGATTATTAGGTAGCCGCCCCATCGTATATTTTTGATTTCCTGAACAAAGTGCTTTATTTTGTACTGAGTCGGTTATCAAACTTATGTTGTTCGGTTTCAGACTTAGAGGTACATTTTTACAGCGTCAATAAAAGTGTTAATTATCAACAAAAAAAAAAATGCCCACGGGCATGCATGTGCGAATTGTACTCGCGCACTGAGGGGAGGGTTCCGTGACCACTTTAACTGAAATAGTAACATATTAAGAAATAGGAAATCCACTTACTTTCTCCTTGTTCTTAAACCAAAGAGATCCGCTCTTGTCAGTGGAGTAAACGCCATTATTTTCTTTTAAATGCTTTTTCCTTGAACTCCTGGTACGACATGATATTTACTTTTTTCTTCACTTCACGAGGCAACATGATAGGATACCTGATGTGACATAACAGATTCTTAGTTAATATAATAGAAGGAAAAGTAGAAGGAAAGAGGGGAAGAGGAATACCTAGGAAAAGTTATTTCGACCACTTACTTCCACTTAGACATAATACCACAATATTTTGCTGACATCAAATATAACTTTCGCTTTTATTTTCATGTATGGGAGCCCTCCGTTAAATATCATATATTTTTTGTATAAGAATCGTAAAGCTGTTAAAAGGATACATCTTCTTACCAAATTTCAACAGTGTGATGCTGATGTGATGTTAAGTTACAGAATAAAATGTCTGTGACATACGGAAGGACAGACAGACAGACAGACTTGACAAAACTATAAGGGTTCCGTTTTTTTGCCATTCGGCTTCTTCTTATTTAAGAGCTATGCTCTTGTCGGTGGAGTTTTTTCAATTTAATCGATCCCATGCCATTTCCTTGACTACTTGGTACGACTTGACTCCTAACTTTTCCTTAATTTGCGTCATGTATGCCTTTCTAGGTCTTCCTCTTTTTCTCCGCCCTTCAAGTTTTCCCTCTATGATGATCTTTATTAAGTCGTCATGTCGTACCAAGTGCCCTATCATCTTTCCTCTCCGGTTTTCAATTGTTTTCAATATATGTCTCTTTTCACCCACAATTCCTAGCACTTCCTCGTTCGTCTTCTTTTCTGTCCAACTAATCCGCTCCATCCTTCGCCAACACCACATCTCAAACGCCTCTATTCTCTCTCTATCACGCTGCGTCATCGTCCACGTTTCACTGCCGTACAAAGCGATGCTCCAGATGTACAATTTTATAAGTATTTTGCGAATTCGCCTCGATATTCTGGCTTTGATACATAGTTTTTGGCATTAAAAGCTTTCTTTGCCATGGCTATCCTTGTTTTAATGTCCATTGTACACCTGGAGTCATCCGTTATTATGCTGCCAAGATATTTAAAACATTTAACTTGCTCTATATTGATAATATTCAACTTTATCGGTTCGTGTTTGGGTATTGTTTTTGTTACAATCAGAGTTTTAGTTTTAGCATTATTAATCTTCAACCCAAACTCGCTAAAGATGTCATCCATTTCCTGTACCAAATGCTCCAGCTCTTTGGACGATTCGGCCACCTCTGCGATATCATCTGCGAAACGAATAAACTGAATTTTCCTCCCGTTCATACTAACCCCCCCGATTCCCGTCTCTACTAGTTTTCCATTCGGCTACGGAACCCTAAAATAAAATAAAAACCGGCCAAGTGCGAGCCCGACTCGCGCACTGAGAGTTCCGTGCCAATTTTTACTGAATTAAAATAAAACAAATTCAAAATTAGTTTATTTTGTACGTAGGCTATTGCTAGCACTTATACACGTCCCAAAATTGGCCCTACTACAGCTTCGGGACAATTGTGGGCTAGTGCTGAGAAGAAGAAGAATTAGGGAATCCACTTACTTCCACTTAACTAAAATACCACAATATTTTGTTGACAGCAAATATAACTTTGTTTTTCATAGCGTTTGAGTGAAGAGCAAAGTTATGTTTGCGATCGTTGAAAATGTTCTATATCTCGAAAACTACTCGTTAGATCCGATCCAAACCAATTTTCGTTGAAAGTATTTGTTAGGCTCTACATTATATTTTTTTTTTCAAAATTTACACTATCAAACCCTAAAAAATGATTTATTCTTTATTTAAAGAAAGGATTTATTTAAAAAAGGTAAAAAATTTAAATTTAGTCATTCATTGGTCAGCTCTCGGAGCACGTGCCATACCGCGGTGCACATTGCAATCTTACAATGCATTACATGCGCGCTGCGCGTACGCATTGCATATACGAAGCCACGTGTAGACGTAATAAATTGCAGTTTTATGCGACTGACTATTCTCGTGACCTTACCTATTCCAACTGAATCATTCTCAACCTATAGGTACGTGGATGGTATCCGACGTAACAATGATACAAAACCCTTTAGGGGTTTAGGCGCATTAGGGCTAATTCTCATTTTGGCAACCGACTCGCTAATGGACTAGTTCTCATTATGGCCACTTCTCATTTTGGCTACTTCTGCTTTGGGCTACTTCTGCTTTGGGCTACTTCTGCTTTGGGCTACTTCTGATTAGGGCTACTTCTCATTAGGGATACTTCTCATTAAGGCTACTTATCATTAGGGCTATTTCTCATTAGGGCTTCTTCTCTAAATTTGGGAATGTTTATTGAAATAAGTACTGTCTGTATGTATATAAAGATTTTTTATTCATTCATTCATAAGTGAACAATGCCATAATTTCAAGAATAAATCAACATCAATTGAACCAATGTAATAGGTAAGTATTCAATATACACAAATCAACAGATAAAGGATAGGTAAACATTACTAGTGGTCACTTCTTTGAATTACTTTAATTTACAACTAACAATAATAATTAGGTATATCTTTATATAAGCATAAATCAACGCAATAATTAACAATCAGTATTAATTAGAGATCTTTATAAAAGAAGTAGGTAATAAGTCATTTTTTTAAAATGTTATAACTGTTATTTGACCATTTTTAGTTTCGTAAGTACTTTTCTGTACTTTTTGTTGATATACATGTACTTATTACCGTTTTTTTTTGTTTGAAATTGACTGTTCTTGAGTTTGGAGTCATAATTTATAATTAATGTTAATTTTATTGGAATTAAAGTAATTCAAAGAAGTGACAACTAGTAATGATTACCTATCCTTTATCAGTTGATTTGTGTATGTTATAAATAAATAAATGTTAGTTTCAAACCAGCCTGAAATAATTATAAGAGATAATACTTATAATATTGAATACTTACCTATTACATTGGTTCAATTAATGTTGATTTATGCTTAAATTATGTCATTGTTCTCTTATGAATGAATGAATGAATAAACATCTTTATATACATACAGAAAGTGCTTATTTCAATAAACGTTCCCAAATTTTGAGAAGGAGCCCTAATGAGAAATAGCCCTAATGATAAGTAGCCTTAATGAGAAGTAGCCCTAATGAGAAGAAGCCCAAGTGAGAAGTAGCCCTAATCAGAGGTAGCCCTAAGCAGAAGTAGTCAAAATGAGATGTGGCCATAATGCGAACTAGTCCATTAGCGAGTCGGTTGCCAAAATGAGAATTAGCCCTAATGCGCCTAAACCGCTTCTGGGGTTTTATCTCTCTCACATAATTCGACGGCCACCTAGCACTATAAACTTCAGAGATGTTTTTGTCACCAGTAGCAGTTTTTGGACGTCTCACGCGTACACGGCCTGGTATGAGTGACAGGGATGGGTATATTCATTGGATCGGGTTTTGTGTCAAGGTAAGGGGGCTGGAGCCCTATTTTTGAATCACTCACGTCAAAATGGCGAGTAATAAGCATTCATTAAAGTCGAATTTTCTAATGAAAATCAGTTGAAATCCACATGGGAGGGATTGGCCAAAATACACCTTTATTTTGTAAGTACTTATGTCAATAATTACTTATGTAAATTATTTAATACGTGATTATCGTAGATTTTTAAATCGTTTTCGAAAAATTATCACACGCCGTATTCAAGCGAGTGATTCAAAAATAGAGGCCCAGTTTTGTTCAATTTATGTACTTAAGTTAGTGTTAACCTATCATTACACAGGCAGTCTAAAAAGTTTCTGACCTCAACTTATATGGCAACAAAAACAACAACAACAATAGCAACAATTCAAAACCAAAATGCACTAAAAGTCTTAAATAATCTCTTGACCATAGAAAAGAAAAAAACCTATTTGCTAGCAACATTACTACAATAAGGGTCCGTTTCACCATCGAAAAATAAACAATAAACGACAATATATTAAATGTGGGACGTCATTTTCGTATTAAGACCGTAACTATAAAATAATGATTATAGATCAATTGTTAAAAATATTGTTACATTAATAATTTTGATTGTATATGACATTCACCTGATGAATATTTATAACTACTTATAAACCTGATCTATCAAAATTTCCAGACCATTAATGATAAAAATTATACTGTTTCTTACAAAAAGATGGCCCAGTAAAATCTTTGATTAAAGTTAATAGTCATTATTAAGCTATAAAAAATAAAATAAGATGTTAATTAAAACTGAAAAAGAGTCCACTGAACTGAATTGATTAAATATTAAAAACAGTAAACAAATTACCTATTTACCTAAAAACAATGACCGTTTAATAGCCATTTTGTACTTAATTTAATTAGTTATCAATTTAATTATCTCTTATTATTTTGATTCAAACTTTAATTGAATAAACAAAAACAGACTCAAAATTATCGGAAGAACGTTGTGAGCAGCACAATTTTATTTGCGAATCCTTTTTCGTTATTTATTATAATTATAATCTTCAAAGTCACCACTTTTGGTTACGTAAACCACCAAAAGTGTTTCACAATAATATTACCGTTATCTGTGCAATGTATTACACGAAAACTCCTTTCGCTTTTTTGACCGATTTCAAAAAAAATGGAGGTTTTTTCGCCTTCTTAAAGGGTACACCTTCTAGTTGGTCCCATTGTTGCCAATTTGGGATCTGATGATGGGATCTTGGTGTAATCGAGGGGAACCCTCGAATTTTAAAGGCACGTTTAATGATTTTTTACTAAAATCTTAATGTTGACGCGTGGTTACGTCTGTTATTTAACTATCAGAGTATTTGGTTAGGTAGGTAGGAGATACTAACCGATTGCTTCGTTTATTTTATTTTATTTTTAACCGACTTAAAAAAAAAAGTAAAAATCGACTTCAAAACCAAAATGTGTTGTGATAGTTAATGCTTGATGGTCAAAGTGATGGCACCGACTCCAAAAAGAAATTGTTTGCCTAAAACGGATTCCTTTCCTTTCAATGGTGAAGAGTTTATTTAAGACTTTTTAGTGCATTTTGGTTTTCATTTTTAGTGATTACATAAAGGGGGGGGGGGGGGGGGGAAGGGGAGTTGCACCTTATGATTCTATTGCTTAAGAAGCTAAAAATTACCTATCATAAGTGCCATAATTATAATTACTGAACTCTTAAGTGTTAAGGAGTTCCACCATCAGCTCAGCCCCACAAGATGTTGACTATCAGACGTAACAACACGTCAACATTAAGATTCTAGTAAAGAAACACTATACGTGCCTTTGAAATTTGAGGGTTTCCTTCGATTACACCAAGATCCCATCATCAGATCCCAAAATGGAAAAAAGGGACCAATTAGAAGGTACACCCTCTAAGTAGGCGAAAAATTTTTTCGATTTGGTCGACAAACGACTGAGATGTGAGGTCACACACATACAAAAAAAAAAAAAACATACAGGCGAATTGATAACCTCCTCCTTTTTTGAAGTCGGTTAAAAAGGAGGTATATATATGTTGTTTTTTTGTGGCTGTGTTACCTCATATCATCATTTGTATACCGATTTGAAATTTTAGGTTGTACCTTCTAGTTGGTCCCATTGTTGCCAAGTCGGGATCAGATGATGGGATCTCGGTGCAATCGAGGGAAATCCTCAAATTTTTAAGGCACATATAGTGGTTTTGTATTAGAAAATCTGCTACTATATAAAAATAGGTCGGGTTTTCTTTCCTGACGCTATAACTCCAGAACGCACGAATCGATTTCCACGGTTTTGCATTCGTTGGAAAGGTCTCGGGCTCCGTGAGGTTTATAGCAAAGAAAATTCAAATATAAACAAAACAAAATCTTCTTCTTTTAATCAATCGAAATGTTACATAAAACGAAGCCAAACTGGTGGCGAAACGGAGTTCGCCGGGTTTGCTAGTACTTATATATATATATATATATATATATATATATATATATATATATATATATATATATATATATATATATATATATATATATATATATATATATATATATATATATATATATATATATATATATATATATATATATATATATATATATATATATATATATATTTAATGATAGATCGTCCGACCCCGTGTCCTGCTGGAAGCGCTTCCGGGAGGACGTCCGATTTTTTCAAAAAGTCCTGCTGGAAGACGGAACTTGAGTCCTGCTGGAAGTACCCGGTTTGTATGAAATCTGCTCCTGGTCCTTCCGGCAGTACGGAGACCTTGACCTTGAACGTTCGTATTGCCAGGGGTTGTAAACATTGGTTTGCTTTTATAAAATATTACATTACCCGGTGAACTTTTTATCGCCCACCTAAGAAATTCAATATAGTCCTACTAATTCGCATTGAGAATGATTCAGACCATGCAAGGGTGTAAAAAAAAACAACGCAGAAGTATTTTTTTATTGCATTTCTTAAATTATAAACTCCAAACACCAACATAACATTCCTTTTTAATTATTTTTTTTATTATGAAGAAATTCTACCTGACTTGTCATTCGCTGGATTTATCAACAAAGTGGGAATAATAGTGCATTTTCCGTCAGTATCCTATCGCACTATTACTTTGTTTACCTCTAGAACACGCACAATAACTCCAAATATTTTACGCGTATTATAATGTTCGCCAAAATGTTGGCGACTCCAGGCGTGATGGGTGCCGGGCAGGTCGAAACACGTCGCCGACGCGCGAACGCGCTGCCCGCGTCTATATCCGTGCGCCATCGCTTGCCAATTGAATAGCGGTACCGGTTAGTAATAAATATTATATTCAGGTGAAAGAGAAAGAAATACACTATTTTTTCATGTAAATTAGAACTTTGAGTTATAATTATTTAAGGAACTGTAACCCAATAAAAATGCGTCCTTCCGGAAGTACAATAAATCCTGCTAGCAGGACGCTGGACGATCTATCGTTAATTGTTTTATTTACTACCGGTCCTCCGCAAGTAAGTGTGCGCGTTTTGATTTTTTCTCCCGGATCCCCTCACAGCGCAGCTTAATGTTTTATAACGTAAATCCTTCCTCGATAAAAAAGCTAACCAACACAAAACTATCATTTCAAATCGGTCCAGTAGTTCCTAAGATAAGAGCGTTTAAACTAAACAAACAAACTCTTTAGCTTTATAATACCTATTAGTATAGATGATATTTTTGGTATTTAGGTAATACTGAACTTTTAATTATAATACCAAATCGTTTGCTCACATACAACTGTGTCAATTCGTTTGGCGTAAGGTCAAAGCAGTCAAAGCACTTAAAACCATTTAAACATTACGTGTGCTCAGTAAATACCGTTTTATTTGATCAGAATGGTAGAGAGAACCTGTCGGTATACACACTGCGATCAGACGATGTGCATGCGACGAGAGAGTGATTGACGAAAACTTTATTTAAGGGGAATCTTGTTTTTTAAATATTTACTTTACCTGCTATGCTGGGAGCATGGTCTTTAAACTAAAACTATGTAGGAAACTGCAGTATTAAATATCATGTATCATACTTACATAACAGACGATTAAAAACAAATTTAATGACCAATGTTCACATATCATACAAACAATATTATATTCATCATCATCATCATTATCAGCCAAAGGACGTCCACTGCTGAACATAGGCCTCCCTGATACTATGGGAATAGCTAAAATAAACTAACCTTACCGTTTCAACGTCAGTCAAAAGCCTTATCTTTCTTACTATTATGCCAGAGAGCTGAACGCGAACGCGAATATTTAGATCCTCAGTATCAGTTCATGCAAGAATTCTTTGCGAGTCGGACCACTCCAAAAGGCTCACTGGTCGCAGGTTGAGTATAGCTGGCCTATATAGTTTGTATGCATCTTGTATTTATCATTATCAGCCAAAGGATGTCCACTGCTGAACATAGGCCTCCTCCACGGCTTTCCACAGCGATCACAAGCGGTCTGCATCCAGTTTGATCCTGCGATCTTTACAAGGTCGTCTGTCCATCTTGTCAGTGGACGTTCTAGGCTGCGTCTTTGGTCGAACGGTCTCCAATCTAGAACTTTCCTGCTCCAACGGCCATCAGTTCTTCGCGCTTTATGCCCACTGCCACTTGAGCTTACTTATACTCGGCAGCAGCTGTAGGTAACCCTAGTACTTAAATAATCATGCATCACGCTCATACAACAGACGATTAAAAGCAAACGACCAATGTTCACATATCATACAAACTTAATATTAGGATTGCATTTGTAGAAAGCAACTGTGTCAGACAAGGAATTAAACCCCCTGCATTTTAAACTATCCGGGCGCATGGGTATTCCATTCACCCGACATTACAATTTTGATGCTTAAACACCTACCTAGTTTGTATTTAATTAGGAAAATTGTGTAAAATTTGAAGTTTTGGTATTTATTTTCATATATTATCACTAAAAATTACATGGAAATTAAACCGCCTTCGAAAAACTGACTAAAAGCTTACTATTAAGCAATTTATGAATGCCTAATTAGGAGAAACAAATTCATTGAGAGTCGGTGCATGCAGTACGTAATAAACTGTTCGAATACGTAAGCTTGAGATAATGCACCGAATCTAAATCAATTTGTTTCTCCTGAGTAGAAGGCAAATGCGTTATTTTAAGCTTTTAGTCAATCTTTGCAGGGAGTTAAAATTTTAAAATATTTTTTTTCATAATTTTTAGTGACTTACACACATCTTATAAATATAAATACTGGACCAATTTTGATGTAACTTACACTGGGACCTAAGTTAAAATATATCTGATTGATCTAAAAAAGAATCATCTTGCTCGTTTAAAAAAAAAGTGGACAAAAAAGTTACCACTAACGCAGGGATGATGATTTGAGTTATGCTTATTTAAAAAAAAAAAAACTTTAAATTATATGCAATGTTTATATGAGAAAAATATAGGTATTGATTTTGTGTGTTTTTTGGCATCTGTATCGGTTAAACATACCTAGGTACACTTATGAAAATTTACAGCCATACAAATATTATGAAATTCCAACGTTATCACAAACATGCTTATTGAATTGATTTACCTCCTTTTTCGATATTGTAATCGGAAAATTATTACATATTCGCATTGTTAAAAACCACTGAGGTGTGCCTACAACGTATTTCAAGTGTCTTCTCCTTAACAACTCGACTACAGCTAAGAAAGGACATGTTATGGTAATCAGGTCTGAGTTGTTGTGTGAATGCCTTGGTAACAGTTGCTTTTAATAAGACAAGTTTTTCAATACACGTTTTGACACATGTGGACTAAATTTTTAGATAGTTTGGTGACTTGCGTTGAGGAGATAACAATAGGAAATAGTTGCGGGAGTTAGAGTTGTATGAAAGAGAAAAACATGTCTTAGCCGACCTTAGGTGAACAAACAGGGTATTGGGAGTCCCAATTGGGACGTTTTGCACCACGATTTTTTCGGTCCGCGGATCGAATTATCAAAGTTCTGTTTCCCAATGGGGCTTTTTAAACTGCAATGGTTCAGCTGTGGCAAAAATGGGTCGCAATTCAACAGATACTTCGGTCGATTTGCACTGCTGAAGCACTGGCGATGCGAATAACCCTGTTCTGAAACAGCGCTTGGCGATTCGACCCGCAGTCCAAAAAACTTGTGGTATTATAGATATGCTTGTATGTAGAGGTAAGAAAATATGCTACTACTTTTTTTTATTATTTCAACAAAATCCACATATCTAAAATCACAGTTTTACGTGTTTCTTAATACCAATTCTCATTTTTTTTTCAATTCAATTCTTAATAATTCCCAAATAATATTTAAATAAAAGCAAAATATCTAAGCAAATATAGGCAATGTTAGAGAACATTACAAGATATTTATCTAAATATTCACATTTCAATCAAAGGAATGTTTAATGTCTTAGTTTTATTTTTTTGTTTGTTAATAAAGAAAATCAAAACATAGGCCTCCCCCTTAGGTTATTAGGTTGTTAGGTTTCCACAACGACCGGTAACAAGCGATCTGCATCAAGTGTGATTCTGCGAGCTTTTTGGGTTCAAAATGCATTTTCACTGCAATATTTCGAATCTAACCTAAAACATTGACGAACTCAAATTTAGGAAACCGCAATTTTTACACGTTTTTAATAAAATATAATTACGCTATTATTATATAAGTAAAGAAAACACATAAACACTCGGGCCCGAGCGGTCGGCACACAGCGTGTTGGTGGATACTAGTGCAATAGAACGTGTGGCCCGGAATAGAAGCAAAAAATTTAATCAGTGATTCTACACAGTTAACTCCATTTTTCTTGGATTGTCCAATAATCATCATCATCAATTGAAATTTGGAGGTCAGCATGTCCAGTCTTTGATGTCATCCATCCATTTTTGTCTGGGTGGGTCTGGTGATCTCTTGCCAGGAATCTTGCCTTATAATGATGTATAGTTATAATTATGATAGTCCAATAATGTATACAATCTTTTCATAACTTTTAAAATATTACTTTACTAGTGAATAAAATTAATAAACTATTTGATTTAAAAAGATCAAAGTATAAAACGATGAATTACCGATGTAAGTTGTGAGTTTTGTGTATATCTCATTTTAAAATTAATTATTTCGTAAAAACGGAATGTCACTATTGTTTACAATATTCAACTTGCAAAGAAAAACTGACTTTATACCTTTACCACCCCGCATTATACAAAGGTTAATACGCCTAAATAATAACTTTGTATAAGAGTAAATAAAACAAAATTGAAATAAAAATGCGTTTTCGTTCCGAACATTTAAAATCCAACCGTATTTGTATTATACTGAATTAATCATGCTGTGAACACTGTAATTAGGCTACAGTCCAGTCTGTACTTAGTTTTATCTTAGTAAATTTATTATAGCTATATAAGGTCACCTCGTTTTAAGTGATACTACATATTTAAAGGGCCGATACAGCATGATAAAAGAAACATTTTTTGTAGAAAACACTTAAGGTTTTCAGGCGATATTTTTTAAGAAAATTTGAGATGGTAGTGATTATTTTTCTCAGATTTTTATTTTTTATTAATTAAGGTTTAGATTAGAGCAAAATAGGGAAAAGGCACTGAATTGAGAAAGGCGATGCCAATGACGTAGATAACTTTTAAAATCTTCAGGAGGCTGTTTAAAAAATATATATTTTCTTTGATCAAGATAATTTTAAAAAATAAAATCCCGATTTTCCAAAAAATTAATGAGAGTATCGTGTTGCTATGATGTTTTCAAAGACACAGTTAAAATATTATCACTTGAAATGATTTGACCATATATAGTATAGATGACGTCACCAAAATTACGTTCCGCCCCGAATGGGCAGTACTAGATGTGTTATGAAAGTTATCTTGAAGTGAAAAACAAATATCGAGTCAACAATTTTTTCTACTTTCTATCAGGTAAACACAGGTCGAATACTCAAACAACACGCTATTTATATCACAGTCTACCGTGATAATTATTCCGTAAATTATTACCGAAAATGGCAGGTTTATCTCAGGTCGGAGGTTATTCAAACAACATTGTTTTTTGGCAATTATCATTAATTTGACACGGGACAATCAGTCAACCTTCATGAGCCAAATCATTTGTGTACTATCATCGTAACCTGGGTGCACTCTGATCATTTAATTTTAATTCAAAATTCAAATTCAAATTCAAATATTGTTTATTCGATTTAGGACACAATATGCCACTTATGAACGTCAAATGTACAATGAAAAATAAAATAAAAATAAATGTGCCCTGAAGGGGCCGAATCATGTGTCCTTATCTTTTGGGCCCTACCTAATATCATATAAATCATCTGTAACTCTGAACTGCCTCGGTGGCGCAGCGGTAGGAGGGTCGCACTTTAAAGCGACGAGCGACGGCTGCGCCAGTGGTCCCGGGTTCGATCCCCGGGTCGGCCCAAAAATTATATACCTGAGTTTTTCTTTTCAGAAATTCTTAGGTAGCCCGAAGTTTGGAAGTTGGCGGTGTTTCACCCCTGTGCCTCGGAAAAGCACGTAAAGCCGTTGGTCCTGCGCCTGAACTCGCAGTGTATGGATACTCGCAAAACTTGGCGTATCTATGAATAATACATATTATAATGCTGAAGAGTTTGTTTGTTTGAACGCGCTTATCTCAGGAACTACTGGACCGATTTAGTTTTTTTGTGTGTTAGATAGCTTATTTATCGAGTAAAGCTTTAGGTTATAGTGGAGAAGGAGCAAACTCAAAACGCGCGGACTTATGTGAGGGGGGCCGCTAGTGCTTAAAGCTTTCCTTGTGATATAATTAAGCTTACAAAGACAATAAAGTAAAAAGGAGGGCCTAGGGTTCATCAACCCCATCCATCCACAAAAACAAAGGTAACTGTAAATATTTTTTTAATCTAAAAGTGACGCAAATATCAATCAATTTCATAGTTCAGATTCCTTAGTTATTTAACAACAAGTTTTGTTATTATTTATTTTATGATCTGTTATTATTATTCACACCCTTCTTGACACCTTAGTTTGTTTGTTTTCATCATCATATGATTTAAACAAAACGTGATCATTACGAATTATAAAAACAGCTGCACCAAAACGTGACCCAAAAAATGCAGCAGACCTCCTGTCAAATGCTTCAAATTTCGAACTCCATTGAACCGAATCTAATTTCGAATGTTCAAATTTAGAACTCCATCACGCAGGCGCCACGCAGCGCGCATGCGTCTATGAAGTGGCTTGATTAAATTATTTTTAATCCCATTCATTGTGGCCAGTGTTTTTCCTACTAACTTGATTAAATAAAATATCGTTTAGAATGAGACCCATGCATGTAGGTTGGTAATGCCGATGGGTAAATGTTTTATTCATAATCAAATGCATGTAGTATTGTAATTCAAACTTGAATACTATGCATTTGATACCTACGAGATACTAACTACCTTAGTTACCGCTCTGCAGTCCATGGGCACTACAGTGCCATTTTCTTTTTTACGGTAAACTGTCCGTGGTACTACAGTGCCCACCACTTGAAAAGTATGTATTAAGTAAAGTATATATATAAATATTAAGTATAGTATATTATAGTATAGTAAGTATATATTTTCAACTTTTTATATATTTATAACTATTACCTATCTACCAGTATTTCTGTTTTCGTATTCACAACTGTACTTTTCTTTATATAATCGTTTTTATCCTATTATATTTCTATTAATATACTCTAGTAGTTGTAATAACGATGTCAATCGATTGGGAGTTTCTAAAAAGGTCTTAAAGCCATAATATCTTAACCAAAATGTAAACAGTAAAATCCGACTTTCAAAGATTCATTAGAATCTTTGAAATTATGACAGAAATACTTAAAATTATTACATTGAACTTAAGAAACCTTTCTGCAAATACATCCAGGAGCTCTATTTTTGAAGCACGCAAAATATAGACATAGGTACTCACAAAAATCAGTTATATTTTTCCAAATCACTTTTGCGTGAAATATACTAGTTTTCATTGGAAAATTGAACATTAATCAATGAATTTTACACGCCATCTTGACGCAAGTGATTCAAAAATAGGGGCCCAGGAGCTCTATTTTTGAATCACTCGCTTCAAGATGGCGAGTGATTTTCGCTTGAAGATGAATTAATTAAATGTCATAGAAAAAAACTCGTTGTCGAACGAAAATCACTCGCCATTTCGAAGCGAGTGATTCAAAAATAGAGCTCCAGCTCCACGTCTTTTGCGCTCGCAGTCGAGAAATAAAATGACTAGGTACTTATGTAAGTTCGTTTGTATTGATTTTAGCACATACCATACAAATTGGCAAGTGAAACACTGATAAGTTTAAAATATCAATAGATTCAAGTGTTATCAATAAATAGTAATAGATTTGCATCCATGTTTACATAATAATTATCACGCGTTTACGCTTGTTAAGCTTTGTAAAGCTAACAATGATTTCATTATGTGTCATTGGATTTAGATTTGGTACCGACGTACGAGCAGTGAGTTTTTTTTAATTTCTTTATTGCATTGACGAAAATAAATTTATTTGGCGGACTTAAAGCTTGAAGCATTCTCTACCAGTCAACCATTACCTAGGTGAAGCTGAAACGATTGAGGCGGCGTATAAGAACATACAAAGCAACAAATTATTTTTAAGCTACTAATATGTATATGTGTTTGCGCCGTTTGGTGTTGAAACATTTGGGCCGTGGGGACCCTCTGCTAAATTGCTGTTTGGTAAAATTGCGCCAAATTTAAATTCTGTAACAGCCAATAATAAAGCTGGCTGGTTCCTAGCTCAAAGGATCAGCATAGCTATTCAACGCGGCAACGCAGCCAGCATCATAGCCTCCTTGCCTCAAGGACATGGTTTCGTTTTTGAATAGGTAGACTTTAAGTTATTTTTTTATGTTGCATGTCTTAGTTTTTTTTTGTTTGTTATTAATAAAGTAAGTGTATACTTACATAAATAATTAAAAATAAACCTACATAAGCAGTAAAATTGGCACGGAACCCTCAGTGGGCGAGTCGAACTTGCACTTAGCCGGTTTTTTTACAGATACTTGCAATTTTAGTAGTTTAAGTAATAAGGTAACTAATCTTCCACCTAAGAAAAGTAAACACTAAACAAAATCAATGTATAAAATACCGAAAAAGGGGGCAATAGACAATAAATCAGGATTTTTTAAAAATAATATCAAAGACCGATATCTTGAGAACGGTTTAGTTTGGGATATGGGGTTGCATAGTCAAATAATAAATAAATAAATATCCTTTGGACATTCCCACACATCGCCATCTAGTCCCAAAGTAAGCTACTCAAAGCTTGTGTTATGGGTGCCAGACAACGGATATAATACTTAAATACTTTTTGTTTGTAAATACATACATGATATACATAGAAAACACCCAGACCAATACAAACAGACATGTTCATGCACACAAATGTAATTAAACTCTCTGCATTACCAGGTGGTTGACTGGTAGAGAATGCCATAAGGCGCCATTATGTCCGCCAATTGTACATTTTACAGTGCAATAAAGTTTAAATAAATAAATACAAATGTTTGTATTGTGCGGGGATCGAACCCGCACCCGCTGCGTAGTAGGCGATTTCTCGACCACTACACCAGACGGGTCGTCAAAAAAAACCAGAAATAACGTAAACTATCACGTCTTAAATGATTTAGGTAGACTTAACCAGTAACCCTGTATATATCTAAAAAACATTGATAGATAAATGAAAACACAAACACACATATTCAACTGTAGATTATTACAAACATATTATGAATGCCATTTCGCCTACTGATAACTTTCTATAACTTATAAACAGCGATATCCTATGTTTTTTTGAGATAAACGTATTTAATAGGTAAGTACTCACATGCACTTGTTTTCTTACTATGCTAGTGTCACTAGATATGACCTGGAATACAACCAGGGGCCCTATTTTTGAATCCCTCGCTTCGAATTGGCGAGTGATTTTCGTTCGACGACGAGTTTTTTTCTATGATTTTTAATTCATCTTCGAACGAAAATCACTCGCTATCTTGAAGCGAGTGATTCAAAAATAGAACTCCAGGGCATCTATTTTTTAATCAATCGCCTCAAAATGGCGAATGGTTTACGTTGATAAATGTTTTATTTTTAAGTGAAAACCGGATAAAATCCCCACACGAGTGATCACAAAAAAGATAATTCAATTTTGTCTGTAGGTACTACTGTGTCAATATTTCTCGTCATTTTTGTTGATTTTCAATCGATTTTCGAGCTATAATCACTCGTAATATTGACGCGATTGATTCAAAAATAGAGCTCCAGGGCCCGTCAAAATGGCGTGTGTGTGTGCGGCGTATTCAATGATTAATGTCCATTTATTTTCCAATTAAAATTATTATTATTCCACGTGAGGGGATTTTAAAAAATATCATGAATTTTGTGAGTACTAACGTATATATTTTGTGTTATATTCATTGATTTTCAATTCGTTTTTGAACGACAATCACACGCCACATTCAAGCGAGCGATTCTAAAATAGGGTCCCTAATCTTTATTTTCTTGGTCGTTTCCTTAAGATAGGCGTCTATTTTACAACGTGTAATGTTAAATGCACATAACCTGAAAATAGGTTGATTGGAATAACGAGCAGAATCAATTGAACCACTTTTTAATATGGGTCACATTTTAATTTACAAAATGTTACCCTGTCTATTTAAAATAAGACATACATCACATTAATTCATTTTTTTAATAATAGGTTTTCTTTCAGAATTAGGTCAATTGAATTAAAAATCATTTGGGGTGTCTGAGGTTATAAAATTACGCGTTGTATACATTTTCTTGCCTACTACCCGAGTCATCAATCAATTTCCGATAAGTGAAAGAAATCGTAAAATTTAAGAATATGTCGTCTTTTATTTTAAATAATTTAAAAGTCAGGTCTTACTAGTGGGCCTTTAAAAACTTATAAAAGCTGTCTAAACACTTACTTAAGGCCGACTTGACACCGGTCGTTTCATACTTATTCGGTTGGAAAAAGTCCTATCTGACGTTTGAAAAATCGGACCTAAAAAGCTTAAAATAACGCATTTGGATTCGCCTTTTTTAGGGTCTAACAAAACTAGTGATCGATCGCCAACGGGGGTATCTATAAATCATACTGAATACGATGACAAAATATTGACACATGTTTTATAGTGATTTTTCAAAGTTATGTTTTCTAACATAATAATTTAATTAAATAAGGAAACCTGCTGTACTTTTATCTGTGTCATGCACACACATACGAACCGAAGGTACCTGCTAATTCGTTTGTAGTCGGTGCTAGAACTCAAGCTAACGTACACTAGCAATCTACGCACATTATTAGTAAAGTTTAGTGATGTAAAATGAAAAAAAAAAACAATTTGTTTTTTTTCAGTTTTTGAAAAAAAAACATGAAAAAAAACTTAGCACCGTTGTTTTTTTTCTGAATTAGGTTTTTTTTCTACCATACATTTTAGTTCAATGATAAATGAAATTTGTATAATAAATCAACTTATTTATTTAATTATAATTAACTTATAACAACTTCCGATTTCTCCGTGTGCAAATGTAATTGATTTGGGGATTTCCCTTTCGTTGATGTAAATGTCAATGAATGTTGCCAATATATTCATGAAATCTTGATACCACTCAACCAGAAAAGTATAGTAGAGTTAAAAATAGGCCGAAATTGTATTCTTAAGTATTAATCTTAAACGGTAACTGTCTTAAAAGTTTTGGATGAAATCCAATACTCTTGAAAAAAAACATGGTCTAGAAAAAAAACAGTTTTTTTTCAGGTTTTTTTTCAACGCTTTTTTTCACACTAGAAAAAAAACGGTTTTTTTGCAACACTAGTAAAGTTAGCCTGTAACATCCCACTGCTGGGTAAAAGCCTTACCTCAACTATGAGGTAGTTCGAGCCATACTCCACCACGCGGGCTCAGTGCAGGTTGGTGGAGGGGTGTTTGGAAGGCAAGCGACTAACCCTGCTGCCAGATGTCATCAAGCCGCCTATAAGGCCTCTGACTAGGCTTCGGCTATCAACCGATATTAGCCGGGACCAACGGCTTAACGTGCCTTCCGAAGCAAGAAAGATGCTCGTGATGTACGTCACTTATATGGTCGGAATGGTCACCCATCCAAACACGACTGCGCCGTAGGTTGCTTTACTTCGGTATCACTACCAAAGCGCTGCTACCACTGCGCTACGAGCACCTCGGTTATTGCTACTTGCGCTATGATCACCACGTACATCATTAACCGAAGCTAAATGAATTTGTGTCTCCTAAAAAGAAAGATAATGAATGCGTTTTTGTAAGTTTTTTTAAGCTGGAAGGACGCCGTTCTATCAGATCTGCAGGAGCTACAAGTTGCAGACTGGCAAGAGGCGGCGCAAGACCGGATCAGATGGAGTTCTCTTGTGTCGGAGGCCAAGACACACTTTGGGTCGCTGCGCTAAAAAAGTAAGTTTTTTTTCTGAAGGCGTTTTTTTACACTCTGTATAAGAACAAGCGCCATCTGTGGTGAGACGACCTTGTCTTAGGCGTTATCTAAGAAACCTAATATTGAGCTACTTGCAAAGCATTCACGTGCTGTGGTCGCGGTGTTCTGTTACAGTACTTCTGTTTGTGGTAGTGTGTTTTTACCGACTTCAGAAAAGGAGGTAATCAATTCATTGCGTATTCAAAAAAAATCCAATCCCAACGGATTTGAATTTTTTTGAATATTTTGATCTAGTAAGGCTTCCGGCTTATAGATCAACATGCTCAAATATTATTAAATTCTAACGATATCACATACATACATGCACATTTTCTTGAAAAAAATATATAGCTGCAGTTCTGCTTTATCTTTAGGAACTAATATATGATGTGTTTTTTTATCATGTTTGTATACAAAATGTGATTAGTTTATTAAAGAATAATGCAATGTTCGATTTGATATATTGTTTTATGTATCATTCTATTTTATGTTACCCGTTATATAAGTTATAACTCTGTACTTTTGTTTGCCACATTGTAGTAGGTTTTCCTTTTATAACCGGCTTTCGGACTTTATCTATAAGGGCCTGTTTGAAAACCAGTGCTAAATTTATTTCAGCAATAGGTGAAACTGGTACCCATTGCCTTAAATTTATTTATGTCACCTCTTTATTATTTTATTTTTTTAATATTTAAGTGTAGATTTCATTTTATATTTGAAATCATATTGTAGCTATAATTGTTCTGGCAATAAATGATTTTTTAATATCAATTCCAATATATTGTTTTCGATGTTCAAAATCATTTGGGGGTAACATCAAAAAATAATTATGATTAAACACTGTTACAAAAGTTACAAAAAAGCTTTTGCATAACTTGACGTAAAATGGTTAGATGGTTTAAAAGTAAAAGTACCTACCCATCATTCTCTTGCCCAGTAAGCCTAACATGCACGCCCCGATACCGTTTATCGCGTCGATAAAATAATTATTTCCTAAACAACATGTTTTGATACATATTTTTTACTTGTATATCAAAAAAAAATTTGCTTTTTAAAACAAATAAATACAACAAAATAACTAAAGACGTTTTTTAAAATGATAAAAAAGACGTTTGAAATTTATCAATAAATGACAAATAGGCACGCATCTTAGGCCCGCTGGTTCCCGTTTAGGTCGGCGCAGTATGTTTTCCTCTTCCACACTATTCACTATGGTTTAAAAATAAAAGTACCCAAAGTTCTCAAATGAAAATAGTCCGCTAAAAATAGTTCGCCCCCTCAATATCTTAGTTTAGGCCAGGCCTTATCATAAATTCAATAAATAAGGGTCAGTTTCAAAACAATATTTTATTATCGACTCTATTGCTGTATTAATAAAGTTTATAACCGTCTGGTCGTTGATGTAAACAATAAGATGTTTTGAAGTTGCAGCGATAGCAGTCGCCTGACTTAAACACGTGAATTTCTAGAAATTTACTTAAAAAAAATGCAATTTGATAAATAAGAGAGACTTAAGGAAAGCACGCATATATCCGAACTTAATCGGTCGGCAATATAAGTTATGGAAATGTCACTATATAGGTACAAAAACGAAGTGTATGTGTTCTGGCCCCATATTAGCCATAATTGATTGATATTAATTAATTATTGACGTTCATAAGTGACATTTTGTGTCCTAAATTGAATAAATTATTATTGATTTTGACTTTGAAGAACTCTCGTCAGGTTTTTGAAGTGAAACTTCTTTATCGGCGTTGAAAAAAAAAATACCGTCACATTTTTCGGTTACGCGTCACATTTTTCCGTTACGCGCCATCTTTTTATTTCTCCTGACTTTCATTACATTAGCATCAGCAGTTGGTGATTTATGTATAGCTCAATGCCAATTGGAAAATGGGATGAAAATTTTGATTGTTGCACTGTATATATCTCCTTATCAGAAGTTGGACGATATTATTAATTTTCTTCACCATTCATTGTTGCCGTACACAAGTGGAGGTGCCTCTTTACTCGGTAACAATAATGATGAAATACCGATGATTTTAAGTGGAGATTTTAATGTCAATTTTGCATCGGAAAAATCTTCGAAGCTAGTTGAATTTCTGAAAGATAAATTGAATTTATCTACGAAAAACAGTCCTCAAACGTCAACAACAAGATCTGGCACTACAATTGATGGAGTTTTTACTCGGTCACTAAATTTCGTGGAATGTCAACCATATATTTCATATTTCAGTTACCATAAGCCATTAATTACAAAAATATATAATAACGATGACAATGATAGTAATAATTCTATTACAATTAATGAAATGCTGTAATTATCTTAGTAGCGAAAAGGTAAAGTGAAATAATTGTATTATTTGTATTCATGCCTATGATAATAAAATCCTTTTGTTTAAACTTTATCTAATTTAACTTTATTTAAACATTTTCTGGAAAGTTGCATGTAGATCATTTTTCGGAAAATAAGGCCATAAAGAAGTTTCACTTCTTACGTGTGTACACTAGTACACGCACACATTTTTTATTTATTAATCATTCTTACGACGTACCTGTTAAATACTGATGGAGAACTAACAACCATAGACAGGTGTCTGTCATTAGCACTTAATAGACTTCTAGTCTATGATCTGAACTAAGAAGGAACATTGAATTTTATAACTCCAACACTCTCCCTTAAAATTCAATGTTTCTTTAACAACATAAGTTTAAACAACACTACAATCACAATCAACACTGGGTTGTTAACTTACAAACAATTAATTGACTCTATTAGGTACAACAACAACTCCACAACACCTACTATATACAGAGTGTTGTTTTGGTCAGTGACATCCAGGGATGATAATATAAGTTCTAAAAAAATCTTTTTTTTTTTAATTCTGAGCAAGTTTTATACAAGAGAACCTCTTCACAACATCCAAAAAAATTACAAAACGAATGGGAAAACTCGCACCCTAGCGCGTAGCTAGCGCTTATCTACGAAATACTACGCCGTAGCTAATAAGCTACGAAGAGGCTACCTGGTGTTGGTGGTTTTGACTCGATCACTGTACTGGATAAAAAATATATTTTGTGGGTTTTTCCATTTCAAAAAAAATATTTTTTTTTGCATCAGTATCGTTTGTACAGGCACCCCTAAATCGCTCGTCGCTGACTAAAACAACATGTATATTCATATACAGGTAACATATCAAGGTGTTAAAGGTGAATGAGACCATCAATACCTACTTATATAATTTTTACTATGGGGCACCATTCGATTTTTTTTTTCATGCTTCTCATACATTATCGTCAATGTGTTGATGGTCTCATTCTCAAAAATAAGTATTAATTTTTCAATAAATTACCCATATACATAATATAATGATAGAGACCTAAATAAATTATTTAATCGCGAGACAGTGTGGCGGTGTTGCTAAGCAAACTAACTTTTATAAATACCCAAATATTGACCAAATCATTCAAAACAAGTGAAGTGTATTTAAATATCGGCACAAGCTGTTTACTTGTTGTTAAAAGGTTAAACCTAAATAAAGTATGTCAGAGTAATATAATAACAATTGTACAATTGCCAGCACATCAAGTTACCTACTGTTGTTGCAACATAGCCCTTATGACAACGGCATAAGACCACCGCACAGATTACTTTGACGTGACGTAGCACATCACGGCCATTTTTTAAACGCTTGTAAATGGCGCGTGTTTTGCGTTCGAAAACGAATAAAAAAACCGGCCAAGTGCGAGTCGGACTCGCGCACTGAGGGTTCCGTGCCAACTTTAACTGAATTAGGGAATCCATTTACTTCCACTTAGCTTAAATACCACAATATTTTGTTGACTACAAATATAACTTTGTTTTTCATAGTGTTTGTATGAAGTACAAAGTTATGTTTGCGGTTGTTGAAAATGTGCTATATCTCAAAAACTGTTTGTTCGATCCCGTCCAAACCAATTTTCGTTGAAAGTTTTTGTTAAGATCTACATCATATATATTTTTCAAAATTTACACTTGCTTGGTTTAGAAATTAGATGGGGGGGGGGGGGGGGACGCCCATTTTACCACTTTGGAAGCGTCTAGCTATGAAACGTTTGACTTTAGAAGAAAATGATTTTAGGAACCTTTATGTTATTTTAAAAGACTTATCCATAGACACCTCCCACGCATAGGTTTGACGAAAAAAAAATTTTTGGTTTTAGTTTCATGTATGCGAGCCGCCCCGTTAACTGTCATTTTTTTTTATTTTTTGTATGAGAATCGGTAAGCGGTTAACAAGATACATCTTCCTACTAAATTTCAATTATGTAATGCTTATAGTTACAGAATAAAATGGGTGTGACATACGGACGGACAGACAGACAGACAGACAGACAGACAGGCAGACATGACGAAACTATAAGGGTTCCGTTTTTTGCCATTCGGCTACGGAACCCTAAAAATTGACAGCTTATTTATTGGGAAAGTAGATAGCATTTTTACATACGGCTCATAGGAGCGGGGCAACAAATTCTTTCAACGAAAATTGATTTGGACGGGATCGAACCAGTAGTTTTTGAGATATAGCACATTTTTAACAACCGCAAACATAACTTTGTTTTTCATACAAACGCTATGAAAAACAAAGTTATATTTGCTGTCAACAAAATATTGTGGTATTTAAGCTTAGTAGAAGTAAGTAGATCCCTAATTCATTTAAAGTTGGCACGGAACCCTCAGTGGGCGAGTCCGACTCGCACTTGGCCGGTTTTTTTATTTTTTCTAGAAATCGTAGTTTCTGAGCTTAGTAGCTCGTTCAATAAATGTTCTAACTATGTCTGGTATCATCTTGATTACTTATTTTTAAGCAAAGTGATTTCATCTCATGATCAGTTGTGTCATCTAAATTTACTTTAACTATCCGTAAGACCGTGATTTTTAATTGTAATAGTTGAGTGTTATATTGGAAATAAGATTGTACAACCCACCTCTATAGGAGCCAACGAACCGTAATTTTATAGTAGGTCCACACTCCACAGTCCACTCTCAGAGAAGCAGCCCTTTTTGGGAAAACGCAAATAACGCATCACTTGCTAGTGATTATGTGTTTTCGCCGTTTGATGTTAAAACATTTGGGCCGTGGAGACCCTCTGCTAAATTGCTGTTTAGAAAAAATGTGCCAAAATCAAATTTTGTAACGGTTAATAATAAAGCTGGCTAGAAACCAGCCAAATCCTCAAAGGATTAGCATAGCTAAAACGTGACAACGCAGCAAATAATTTTGTGTCCAATGACGTCCACTACTGCACATAGGCCTCCCCTATGGTTTTCCAAAGCAACCGATCACTAGCGGTCTGCATCCATTTGGTCCTGCGATCTTTACAAAGTCGTCAGTCTATCTTGTCGGTGGACATCCTACACTGCGTCTTTGGTCGAAGGGTCTCCAGTCAAGAACTTTTCTGCCCCAACGGCCATCAGTTCTTCGCGCTATGTGCCCTGCCCACAGCTACGTCATATCTATTTGTACTATATAAACAATTGATTTATTAAGCTATTCGCATCACATGATCTTCATCCAGCTAGCAACGATAGAAATCTCGAGTTTTGGCTCCAGATCAAATCTTTTAAAAATTTTATGCTCTTTTCTATAAACATCTGACGTCGGATTTACGTTGAAAGGAATGTCGGCGAACTATACCTATCAAGTATTTATTTAATTAGTTTTTCAGCGATATACAGTGTCAATATAGCAACTTTAGGTCAAAAGCAACTTTTGTTTATTAGAAACCGGCCAAGTAACGAGTTGGACTCGCGCACGAAGGATTCCGTTCTACTATGTATGTAAACACTTTTATTGCCCTAAAACCTGTAAAACATGATAAAGATTGCCTTATACAAGAATCATTTACTTGGTTCTGAAGTTTACGCGAATACTCATTGAAATGAAAGATTTTATGGATTCATTTCGCGCACATTTTATTAAAACTATATGCTTGACTTTTCGAATGCTTTACGGCATCTGTAGTCACAGGCAAGACTAAGGTGATATTTTTCATTATATAGTTATGAAAATAAAATACTGCCATTAATTAATAATAATTGACGTTCCTATCCACGCAGAAAGAGCTTACTGTGTCTTGAGTTCTTGCAGAATGTGAAGTTGCTCGGGTCTTCGAAAGAATAGGTTCCAAGCTGAAATGCCTTCCTGTGTATTTAGGAGTATTACCAATTACACTGCAACTGTTAGAGAAAAGAAAAACGTCTCGTTACATTCATAAGTATAGTTTTTTCATTCAAAAGTATGATACCTTAAAATAAGTATTTAGTCTTTACCATGATTTGGTAATGGCTCCATGGTGTAGTGGCTAATAACGCTAGTTTCAAGGCGTTGCCGCTCCGAGGTCCCGGGTTCGATTCCCGGTCGTGTCAAAATAGAAATCAAAATTTTCTATATCGTCTCTGGTCTGGGTGTTGTAGTACCACCGTTGTGTCTGATTTCCATAACACAAGTGCATTAGGTACTTACTTTGGGATCAGAGCAATGTATGTCATTGGTGTCCAATAAATAAATGGCTGACATTAGGCTAAAGAGCGAGATGACACGCGCTCGCACCAATGAGCGCTCAGTAGCAATCAGTACGTAACGAATGTTATATATTTATCTCTTTCTATCAACAGGCATGCCCCATCTGTTGTCATTATTAGCGCTTAGTGTTGTAATACACAACTATACGTTTAGAGTAATCCTTGCGCCAATTTAAAATGCTTTAATGTGTGTGTAAAACATGTCTATCTTTTTGAACGTCATTGGCTGGTGTCAAATCTTTCAGAATATGTTTCTCAATGGTCGGCCGGCATCCCAGCTAGCTTACACGTGGTTGCTACATACCATCAATTAATTAATTAATTAATCAAAACAATTTTCAAGCAAAATAACAACATGTCACGTTACCCACTCTCAAAACAGGTGGTTCTCCTGACCTCTACGTTCCCTGACCCCTTATCAGCTATCATTTGAATGCTGCGTGA
Organism: Pyrausta purpuralis; assembly: GCA_963924145.1. NCBI lineage: Eukaryota > Metazoa > Arthropoda > Insecta > Lepidoptera > Crambidae > Pyrausta > Pyrausta purpuralis. Next base: position 7,419,514 of record OZ001672.1, read on the forward strand.
ATCATTCAAACAAATTAGAGATTATAAACGCAATAGGAGTTTAAAAGGCATGATTTAAAAATGTGGGTAATTGTGTGGCCAATGTAGTTGATCCTTCAGATAGCGTAGTGTAGGGGTGATAATTGCTAGCCTTTGTAATTAAAACTCAAACGTTATGCTCCTTTGACTTTGTATTTACGACTACTAATGTTTTATAAATGTTTACAAGTTTTATGAAGACATTTCAACCAAACATACACCGCCCACCAAAAGGCCTATGCCTTTACATGAATCTCAAAATTAAACATAACATGCAAAATTTAGTATAGGTACTAATCGTCTTTAGCACTTATTAATGGACACAGTTTTGTTATACACCTTTTAGTAACACTGTCACCACACTTTACACTATAGACACGAGTAGCCCCATCAGGTCCGGGGTGTTTGGCTACTATCCGACCCATCAGCCATTTCCCTGGAGGCAACCCTTCTTGTTTGATCAGCACTATATCTTTGGTGTCGAATTCAGTTTGTTGTCTTAACCACTTAGGGCGTTGCTGCAAGCGGGTCAGGTATTCCATCTGCCAATTATTCCAGAAAGATTGCACCAGTCTTTGTGTATACCTCCATCTTGATAAATGGTTTAAGTTTAAGGTTGTCAAGTCTGGTGTAGGTACCTCGACTGAAGGTTCACCTATTAAAAAGTGTGCAGGTGTCAGTGGACTCAAATTATTTGCATCTGTGTCATCGATGGGTGTTAATGGCCTTGAGTTCAAGAGGGATTCTATTTGGCACAACAATGTAGTCATTTCCTCGAATGTCAGGTTGGAGGTGAGGATCTTTTTCAAGTGACTCTTTACAGACTTCACTCCGGCCTCCCAGAGCCCGCCAAAGTTTGGACTATAAGGTGGTATGAAATGCCACTGTGTACCATCTTGCGCCAACGACTGAGCCACCTTGTCCTTGAATTCGAGTTCTGCAGACTTCCAGGCTTCCACCAGTTCTTTGTTTGCGCCTATGAAGTTGCGACCTTGGTCGCTATATAAATGTGCGCATCGTCCTCTTCGTGCAACAAATCGCCGGAATGCTGCAATAAAAGACTCGGAGGTGAGATCTCCAACCAGTTCGAGATGTATGGCCTTAGTACACATACATATAAACACAGAGATATAAGCCTTTTGTGTTTTAGCTCCTCGGCCCTTGGACATTAACACGTTCAAAGGTCCCGCGAAATCGACCCCACTATACAGGAATGGGCGCGACATATTCACTCTCATATCAGGTAAGTCACCCATGATCTGGCTTCTTGTCTTGGCGTTTGCCTTAGCACAAATTATGCATCTGTGAACATGTCTTTTTACGACGTTTTTAGCTTTAATGATCCAGAATCGTGACCGAAGGTGACATAACATTAGCTGGAGCCCGCCGTGCAGAGTCTTCTGGTGTGCGTCTGCGACTACGAGCAAGGTAAGTGCATTTTTATTGCTTAGTATCATTGGATGTTTTGTGTCTCTTTCTAGGTTTGCGTGCCGCAGTCTACCGCCCACCCTGAGGATCTGTTCCTCATCCAGGTAAGGGTTTAATGATTTTAATTTACTAACTTTCTTTACTCTTTTGAATTTCTTAATGTCTTCGATCTCTCCTTTGAAATCTTCATCTTGTGCTTTTCTTATGCATGTTTTCAACGCTTCATCTAATTCTTTTGTAGTAATAGCTCTAACATTATCATTTTTTCGTTTGAAATTTAGAAATCTTTTTATGTAAATTATGATTCTTAGTAGTTCTTCAAGGTGTTCATAGTTTTCGAAATTCAGTATGATGTTGCTGTTCATTTCATCTTCCATAATGTTCATGTTTATTAATTTAGTTTTTCTTCGCTCAATATCAGTAGGTACTATGTTTAGTCTAGAGAATGTGATTTTCTCTTCCAAGAGCCATTTAGGTCCGTGCCACCAAAGATCATTTTGTTGCAGACAAGTTAATTTTGAGCCCCTCGAGGCAACATCGGCTGGGTTGAATTCGGTCTGAACGTGATGCCACTGACTGTTTGGAATATGATTCAAAATCTCAACCACGCGATTCGCCACGAACTGCTTCCAGCGGCTGGGCTCGCCGAACAGCCATGACAGTACCACCGATGAGTCAGTGTAGGCAAATACATTGTCGAAAGTAATTCTCATAGCGTGAGCTGTATGATGTAAGAGTTTTGATAAGAGCACAGCTGCGCATAGTTCTAAGCGTGACAGCGAAATCGTCTTCACAGGAGCTACCTTTGTTCGGGCAGCGACGATATTAACAGTTATGGTCCCGTCTTCTTGAACCACTCTACAATATACAACTGCGGCAAAAGCATGCATAGATGCGTCGCTAAATCCATGAAGAGATATATTTTCTTTACAGTTGTTTAATGTATTCAGCCATCGCGGAAGCGTAATGTCATTGACATTTCTTAAATCATTTCGAATAGATCTCCACTCAGCTTGTAACTCATCGTCAATGACATCGTCCCATGCTACGCCTTGTAACCATAATTTTTGTACATATATTTTTGCCAAGATGATCGTTGGAGCGATCCAACCCAGTGGATCGAATAACTTTTGCAAATCAGAAAGAACATCTCTTTTTGTTAAATCAATTGTTTGTGCATGTAAGTTCAGATTGTATTTAAACTTATCTTCTCCCAAATCCCATGATAAGCCAAGTGCTTTCACAGTTCCATCTAACTTCATATCTATGAGTGCTTTGGCTGATCGGTCTGATTCATCAAGAGATTGTAAGAATTCGGTACTGTTTGAACACCATTTTTGCAATCTAAATTTCCCCTTGTTTAGTACAGTTATCAGTTGTTTGCTTGCGTCTATGGCTTCCTCAACAGTATCACAGCCGGACATCACGTCATCAGCATAAAAATCTTCGCGTATTATTCTTCTGGCGATTGTGTAATCTTGGCCTTCATCTTCTGATAGCTGCATCAGTGTCTTTACAGCGAGATAGGGGGCTGACGCTGTCCCGAATGTGACTGTTAGAAGCCGGAAGTGTTTGACCTCATCAGATTTTGAAGTATTCTGTCTCCACAATACTCTCTGGAAGTCTGTGTCATCTTTGTGAACGAGAATCATTCTGTACATCTTCTCTACATCGCTTACAAAACAGACCTTGTGCATTCTCCATCTCATAATGATACTTCTAAGATCTTCTTGTAGGACAGGTCCGTTCATCAGTTCATCGTTCAGCGATATATTGTTCGTGCCTTTACACGACGCGTCGAAAACTACACGGGTTTTAGTTGTTTCCTTTTCAGCTCGCACGACTGCATGGTGTGGTAAGTAAACACATTCTTTATTTATTTCTTCCTTTGGCACTTCTTGCATGTGATTTAATTTAATATATTCTTCCATAACTTCAGAGTAATTCCTTTTTAATTCTGCGTGTCTTTCAAATCTTCTTTCAAGCATGTCTAATCTTTTCATTGCTATATGGTATGTGTTTTCTTTCGTTGATTGAGGTTCTTTTGTTTTAAAGGGTAGTTTTACAATGTATCTTCCATCATTTGTTCTGGCATAATTTTCTTTGTAAATTCTCTCACAGTCTTCTTCTTCTTTGGTCAATTTTCTGTTTACATCTGCATCAATCTCCCATAGTGTTTTCAGCATATCATCTACTTCTATTTGTTGATGCATGACTATAAGCGACTCATCGTCTGTATGTTCGCAATCAGCTACTTTTCCAAATAAGATCCAACCCAAAGTTGTTTTTTGAGCAATAGGAGACCCTGGTGGACCCTTTACGACATGAGCTTGTAGGATCTGTGCATATTCATTGACACCAAGAAGTAAGTCGACGTTAGCTGGTTGATTAAACTTTGGGTCAGCCAGCGTTAACCCTTGTAAATGACTCCATTTGTTCATTGGTATTGTTTGAGCCGGTATCTGAGCAGTCAGTTGCTTTGAAATTACATACGCTTTTACTTTGAGGCTGTATTTTTCACTTCTCGATGCGACCTCAATCTGAACTACTTGCTTTAGTCTTGTTTTTACTTCACCTACCCCGACTATGTTTCCTTTCACTGGATACCGTCTCGCTCTCATTATTTGTGCTGCTCGTTCGCTTATAAAACATCCTTGCGACCCAGGGTCGATCAATGCTCGCAGAACTGTGGTGTTGCCGTCTTCGCTTTTACATTCCACCAGGGCGGTTGCCAATAGTGCAACAGCTGCATTACGAGTTGATTGTGTTTGTGACGTCATCACTGCAAAGTTCACTTCTTCTTCTGCCTCTGACTCTTCTTCTACATTTGCATGCATAACCTTTGGCTGTTTAGTTTCATTTTTCTCTGTGGGGCCAGAAGTATCGTTTGACCTTTTTACATGTAGAAGAGTGTGGTGACGGCGGTTGCATAATCTACACGTGGTGAGTAGTCGACACGCTATAACTCTGTGGCCAGGAATCAGGCAGTTGTAACAAATGTTCTTCGATTTCACAAACTCTGAGCGCTGCTCTGGTTCCATCTTGCCAAAGTCCTTACAATGACTGAGTGTATGATTTTCTTCGCATAACGGACATACCTTCTCACTAGTAGCTGTGTCAGAAATGTGGTAAGATCTTACTACTCTTTCTTTTGACGAAGTCGGTTGTTGTACGAGTTCAAGTGTTCTGAATTTTGACTCCAAAAACACCTTTAAAGTCTCAAATGTAGGTAGCTCTTCATTTCTCTCGTTGCTAACATATTCTTCCCACTCTTTGTGTGTGTCTGCATCAAGTTTTTGCACTAAAAGATAGTTGATAAGCGGATCCCATTCGTCAGTCTTTATGTTCATATTTTTCAGGCTATTTAGGCATTCAGATGTTGTGTCAATAAGTGATCTTATGTGGTTGTGATTCTGGCTATTCAGTTTTCTTTGATTGAACATACGCCTCAATAGAGATGTGACAATAAGGCGCTTATTACTATAGCGTCTTGTGAGTGTTTCCCATGCTAACTTATAATTAGCTTCATTTATTTGAATATGTCGCAATAATACCTCGGCTTCGCCAGTAACGCTCGTCTTCAAATAGTGTAATTTCTGTACGTCGCTAATTGTGCTATTCCGATCCACTAGTGAGATGAATAAATCTTGAAACGTAGGCCATGCTTCATAATTACCATCAAACTTTGGTATTTCTATACGCGGCAATTTTACTTCAGGAACTGTTACTTGCGTGGCTGAAGAAGATAAATGGGTCACATCCGATCTTGCAGGTTTCTGTTGCGATTCTATAGTAAACAATAGATCTTTCATGACACTTTTCGCCTCCGTAGCCACTTCCTCGCATATGAAATAATGTTCTTGTTCAAAATAAGGTAGTAATTGCCGTTGTTCCTTTTTCACGCTTTTCAATAATGTATTATGTGCATCACGAAACTGGTTCCAATATTCCTCAATCGATTGTAATTTAACTGTCACATAACCACGTGTAAGCCGCACCTTCGGAGATTTCTTAAGTTCTCATAAGTTTTCTTAATAGTGTTATATAAATCTTCCAATTCACATAAAGTTTGTTCGATAGTTTCCATGTTTGTTTATTAATCCTTATGCGTAAAAATACCACCAATGTGTAGCTTGTACATTCAGGAACAGATATCTAATATTCTTGAAGTGAAATTCCGGTGAAAAACAGTCCAAATTTGCAGAAATCCGATCGAGTGTGAAATTTTACATCAACACGTAATGAATGATGAATAAATAATTCGCGGTATTCGTTGCACATAAAAAACGGGTCGCCTTTTGTTCTCTTATCTCTCGGCGTCGGCCGCTGCTGTCCGGCTCGTTAGGCCACTCCTTCAGATAGCGTAGTGTAGGGGTGATAATTGCTAGCCTTTGTAATTAAAACTCAAACGTTATGCTCCTTTGACTTTGTATTTACGACTACTAATGTTTTATAAATGTTTACAAGTTTTATGAAGACATTTCAACCAAACAGTAGTGTTAGTTAGTTTGGCTGGGGTGTTTTCTGCACTTAGCCTCACGATCTGGCCATTGTACGTATGCCCCTCTTTTTATTCTAACCACCCCAAACTTTCCCATTGCAGAAGGCTAGCAGGCTGCCTAGATTGCTAATGGCGTCCGGGAATGTGGCTGGGGATCTGAGAATATTTGCCCGTTGTTGCATGACGCCTGTGCACTCCATGAACACATGGTGTGGTGTTTTATAGTAAGACGTCTCTTCATAAAAATCCGTAGAGCACACATACACATAGACAAAATTACTAAGCGACCAAGACAGGGTGTCTCAAAAGGCGAACATGAAAAAAGAATCCAGTTTGATCCTGCGATCTTTACAAGATCATCTGTCCATCTTGTCGGTGCTCGTCCTACGCCGCGTCTTTGGTCGAAGGGTCTCGAATCTAGAACTTTTCTGCCCCAACGGCCATCAGTTCTTCGCCCTGCCCATTGCCACATGAGCTTGCTGATTCTTAAGGCTATGTCCGTTACCTCATTTCTGATTTGATCCCGTAGAGAAACACCCAGCATAGTCCTCTCCATCGCTCGTTGTGTGGTTTTGAGCTTCTTTAAAAGGCCCACAGTTAGAGACCATGTTTCGGATCCGTATGTCATCACTGAGGTAGATGAGATGAGAAGACACTCTTGCGCAATTTTCCGAACAATATCATTGTGACAACAGCTTAGATTTATTTTTGTTTGAGATAATTAGCGTGTTTGAGACTATCACGCATTATCGGAAAAGATAATGTTAATTTGCAATTATCTTTTAACCTCTTGAGGTTAAGCTGCATCTTAATTACAACTTATTTAAAACGGTGTAAACATCGCAATGACCGCTGTTAATGACATTTAATACCTACCTAAAAAAATACATTAAATAATAAGTACCGACTTAAACTCTGATTTTTAATTAGATAGACCAAAATTACATTCGGTGAGATGCTATATTTTCTTAATTAAAAATAGTATTGTTCCTAAACAGTCGGAAAATTCAATTTTTATTTTGTCATTTTTTTTTTAATTTGTTGTTTGATTTTGTGTTGCGCTGAAGTATAATAGCATTTATGATACTAACAGTGTTATTACGAAAAAAAATCCAAAAATAAAACCTGTTTGAAAATCATGCTTTCTACTAATATTTCTTTGTTTATAGAAAGTAGTAAAAATGTCAACATAGGCAAAATTATACAAGAATATTGCTATTGCAACGGAAAATACCAATTTTTTGCTTCTTACAAAAACTGTTTTATATATTACGTTTATTTATAGCTTCATCTAACGTTATATACACTAATTAATTATCCTAACGAGTAAATTCACGTTATTGAAAATAAATGTCTCAATGTTTATCAATCGCGTACTTGAATTGTAACATAACTTTAGAAGTACCTACTACGCTTGCAACATTTCATCCACATACCATTATAAAAAACACACATTAAATTTAATTTACTTTAAAAAAGCAAAAACCGCCTTCAAAACCAAAATGCACTAAAAAGTCTTAAATAAACTCTTGACTCTTTATTTTTGGAGTCGGTGCCATCACTTTGACCCTCTCAAACATCCAGAGGCATCGACTCCAAAAAGAAATTGTTCGCCTAATATGGATTCCGTTTCTTTAAAGTGTCAAGAGTTTATTTAAGACTTTTATGACATTTTGGTTTTAAAGGCAGTTTTTTTTAAATAAAATTATTTCTTTATTTTTAATGATTACAGGAGGGGGTGCACCTCATGACTCCGTTCTTTAAGAAGCTAGACATTTCATATCATATGTTCTGTCAATATAAATCACTGAACCCGTAAGCGTTGAGGAGTTCCACCATCAGGTCAGCTACACACAATGTCGACTTTCAGACGTAGCAACATGTCAAAAATAAGATACTATAATTTCATTTTTGTTTTTATAGGGTTTTGTCCCTATACAAACTTAAAAATATAAATTGCACTTGTAAAAAGCAAATTTGGCTGTGTGACAGACGAGGAATGTCTTACGCTCACCGGGCGTATTTTATTTTATTTTATTTTTATTAAAACACAAAACAGTTTACAGTTGAGGAGAAACAAATTTTATACATAAATGAGTATTATGCTAAACTGTAAGCCAAAACATGTGCTTCAGGAATGTAAAGAATGAGTTACATCGTTTCGCAAATTCAACTCTTACTAACTATGTATTATTACACACGAATTTGTGAGGATAGAATATTGCTACTTTACAAACTGCTACTTTTAACTTAACAAAAAGTATACAAAATTATTTAAACATTATGGTAATATAGCTTATTCATACAAATATAGCTATGTGCTGTGTTTTTTTAAATATTATAAAATATGTATAAAAATAGGGTGTTGTCGCGGGAAACTATTCAAATACTTAATACATTTAAACAAGTATAAGGGCATTTCTACAGAAGCGACTAATTGACCGACTGGAGCAAAAAACCTACCTTTAAAATTGAATAACGTGTCTGAAAAAAATCACACGTATTTATACAACTCTTGGCCTGATGGAGAGCATATCAAGAAGACCACCAGGTTGTACATACGGTCTAAAAAAATCGGAAAGTTCAAAAACGGGCAGAAATTGGCCAAAAATGGAGTGTCCGGTTTCCAGAATTTACTCGTTTTCGTTTCATAACTTTTAAAATAATAAGTTGCTGATCATTATTCCTACATTCCTATAACAAGGAATAAAAAATGAAGCCATATACGTGCTTACATATATCGTGAATCCTTTAATTTGAATACAGTGACACATTTAAATTTTGTCCGAGGCTTGTGCCTCAATTCGGTGAAATTTACTTTTATGTACCTGTAGCACTAACTATGCATAATAGGAACGCGCACTTCTTGTTCCCGTCATCTGACAGTTGCGCCCGAGCAAACGAACAGTGTAAACGGGAGATCTGTAGCACTCAGGAGCAATTTTCAAAGGTACGAAATCGTTCGGTGTTTTTGGTACAGGGTAATTTCTCAAATCGGTGTGCCACCTCGATTATGTATCTAAAGTATTTTATGAGATTTGTGCTAAAACTATTGAATGTTTAACAGCTTTCTATCGTTAGGTTTAGTAGAAATTACTGTAACTCATAACATTTTTGGGTAATTTGATGTATTGTGTTATTTTCTCAATTCCATGGATCTCAATTCCGTGGAAAATGGTGCACCGAATTGAGAAAACTTACACCGAATTGAGGTTTTACTTTTATGTTATTAATTTTGCTAATTGTTGTTGTTGATTATTGTTGTTTATCGAGAAAATGAACAGCACATTCATTGCTATAACTCACGTTTTAGTACATTGGGTATGGCCAATTACAGATCTCCCTATAAATTATCAGTAAGTTAGTACAAAAATACTAACAAGTGTCTTAAAATTGACAAATTAACAATTCAACAATAACATATTACGAACGTACCTAACATATTCAATTTCCTATTTTATGTGATTAATTGTATTTAAATATTAAATTATTATAAAATGTTTTATGTGATTAATTGAATTTAAATATTAAATGTAACAAAATATTATGAAAACATAATTTACTAACAAACATGCTGCACCACGTAGCTAGTTATGGAACCCCCTCGCCCTTCTGTCTTAGATTAGGGTTGCCTCAGCATATTTAAGGGCAAGCTCATGTATTTTATTATCGACTTAGCCGTTTCAGCCTCAACGAGCCGTGCCTGTATTTAGAATTAGTTAGCCAGTAATAAATAATCTTCGAATCAGTGCAGACATTACTCGCATTTTAATTTTAATTCATTTAGTTAGTTTTTAAAAACTCCCCACCCGGCTCCCGATACGTAACTGGCGCAGCCGGATCAGATTTTTCAAGGAGTTTCCGCGTTTTCCCTGTGTGGCTAAATTCACAATTAAGGGAGATTGAAACAGCTCTAGCCTTAAGTAAATTGTCAGTTTTACATCAATCCATAGTTTATTCGAAAGAATTACTAAATCATTTAAAATCGATAGCTCAATTTGCACATCTTATGTATTTACCTAACGAGGTATTAAAGGTTTTTTTTTAAAAATTAGAGGAAACAATGTATGTCAAATACATTGTTTCCTCTAATTTTCCTTTTTATGTCATGCATACGTTAAGAAAGACAAAATAACATTTATAATGGAGATACCAATAACTGATAATCATACTTATAGTTATTATAAGTTTTATTCCTTACCAATATTCCACGAGTCACAAAACATCACAATATCAATCTTTCCTGAATTTCCTTACCTATTGGCGAGAAAGTCTAATTACTTACTAATTTCCAAGCCATGCCGCGCGCTCGCTGCTGGCGACCACTTCTTATGTACGACAGACAACCAAGCTGTCTACCATGAACCTACCTGTGCGGAGCAGCTTATGGAGTTTGACAATACTTTCACACATTGTCACCAGCATCAAATTCAAATCGAAGAAGTAAGAATCCAGAGGGTTAATACCAACAATTGGACCTTGTATAGTCGAAGACCAACAACAATAACTAGTCTGTGTGATAACCACGACCAGAACAGTAAGCAGCCTATTTTTGGGACTTACCTCGTTACAATTGATGAACCCTGCAACCTAGAAGTTCTTGGACTCAAAATCAATCACCATATCTACGAGTCGCTAGATACTGCGAAACCGATCCCGATCATAAACTTACCTGTGATGCACGGTCATACGAATCTATCAAGCACACACGCACTAAACATTAACTTCATTGTTAATTTAGATTATTTTGTCATATTATATTTAGTTATAATATGTTTAATTGTATTCCCTTTATATGTGTTGCGTAAAAGGTTATTAAAAATTTTGCGAAATGATCGGAATGATATTGAAAATGATCGTTCTGATAATTTCACTATTAGGGAGGGAGGAGTTATGGAACCCCCTCTCCCTTCTGTCTTAGATTAGGGTTGCCTCAGCATATTTAAGGGCAAGCTCATGTATTTTATTATCGACTTAGCCGTTTCAGCCTCAACGGCCCGTGCCTGTATTTAGAATAAGTTAGCCAGTAATAAATCATCTTCGAATCGGTGCAGACATTACTCGATTTTAATTTTAATTAATTTAGTTAGTTTTTAAAAACTCCCCACCCGTCTCCCAATACGTAACTAGCTACTATCATGTGGTTAATTTTAACTTTCGTTCAGTTAGCAGAATGATTCCTTTAGCGCTTCAATTAAGTAAAGCAATAAAGAAGAAGGATAAGAATAAGATATAAATATATACAATAAAGACAATAAAGATAAAAAGACAATATAAATATTTACTTATATATATAAAACAATAAAGATATAAATATATCGATAATAAATAGTATTGTGTTATCCTCTTTGAAAATTGTAATGTTTAAATTGTTTGAGTTTTAAAAACAATACTGATTATTAGTTATATCGAAAAATAAACATGTTGATCAGTTTTTTTTTATTACCTATTAACATTACAAAGAATTATTGATATAGATGGGCACATAAACTATTAAACCGATAGACCAGCAGTCAGTTAACATAACGCTTTAGGTATTTTTGTATTTTGATCATTCAAATACATTATATATACAAAATAAAATGCAATACAATACAATACATTAGATAATGTTGCATCTATTCTCAATTCGGTGCTTTCTCAATTCGGAGCCTAACTTTCTCATAGATCAATCAACAAAATTTAGGCAAATCGTTATTTCATGTTTCAGGATGGAGTAAACTTTATTTTTTATTATTTAAACTACTACAAAATCCAAATTAAAAATCAACCACCGAATTGAGAAAAAAAGTGCCCTTCTGTAGAAATGTCCATAACAATGTAGAGCATAAAACAAACTACCACGAAGTCTCGCGCACACGAAAGACTAGTTTACTTTAAAACGTATGCTGTGACTGAGACCGAGTGGTATAGGCATACGCCCGGATAGTGTAAGCGCGATACCTCGTCTGTCATAGACCGACGAGGTATCGCGAGACTCCCTCGATTGCACCAAGACCCCAACATCAGATCCCGACTTGGAAACAATGGGACCAGCTAGCAGCTATAATTTCTAGATAGTCAAAAAAATTCAAACTGGTCTACAAATCGCTATGATAATATGAGGTAACAGCCACAAAAAAAAACATACAGTCGAATCTTTTTTGAAGTCGGTTTAAAAGTAAGAAATTACACAAGTATGGGTTGAAGTATTTGGACACAACTAGGTAGGTATCGGTTGAAGTTGAAATGTCAAACTCAGTAAATAACATAAAATTATTATCCCTTTGGAATAGGACGACAAAAGCGAGATGTCACTAGCAGCAAACTGTGTGATAAAAAGGGATGGGTAGCAGAACCATTTTTGTCAGATGTCAAACAGTTGACCGCCCTGCAGAAGCTCGCTGAAAATTACGTGCATTTGATTTTTTATATTTAAAAGTGAAATTGTGTATATTTTGGAGAAATAATGCGTCTGAAACATGGTAACTTGATCGGTGACAGCTTTTGCTTGTCCTTCTATTCCGATAGGAATATTAATTTTATCTATACTAATATTATAAAGCTGAAGAGTTTGTTTGTTTGTTTGTTTGTTTGAACGCGCTAATCTCAGAAACTACTGGCCTGATTTTAAAAATTATTTTTATGTTAGATAGTTCATTTATCGAGGAAGGCTTTAAGCTATATAACATAAAGATACGACTCACAAGACCACAGCAGCAATGAAAAATGTTGCGAAAACGGGAGAAAGATATTCCTATTGAGAGCTTCCGCTGCATACGCTGCGAAAACTGCTTAAGTTACACAAAAATCATGTATGACAGGATTGTTCAGCATTAAGAGTTCTATAATAAAGTCCGCGACAGCATATGTCTATCTTTTATGGTTGACTTACTATAACCTATTTTATGTTAATAAATTTGTAAAAAAAAATTGCATTATTTTTAGAGGTGTATTATACACACAGGTATTTATTCTTATCAAAATAAATACATTCATCATCACGAGCATTTCATTTAGAACAAAGTTGCCCTTTATATCATTTAAATTCAATAAATATCATAGGAGCTATCACAGTTTTAACATAACTCCGCACCAAAATAATGTTCGCAGCTAAAGTACGACGTGCGCTTGCGCTAATAATATTATAAAGCTGAAAAGTTTGTTTGTTTCAACGCGCTTCTCTCAGGAGCTGCTGGACCGATTTGAAAAAATATTTCTGTTTTGGATAGCTTATTTATCGAGAAAGGCTTTAGGGTATAAAACATCACGCTGCGACGGGAGGGGAGGGGGCAAACTCAAAACGCGCGGACGAAGTCGCGGGGGACCGCTAGTTATATTATAAAGCTGAAGAGTTTGTTTGTTTGAACGCGCTTATCTCAGGAACTGCTGGACCGATTTGAAAAATATTTCTGTGTTGGATAGCTTATTAATCGACAAAGGCTTTAGGTTATAAAACATGACGCTGCGACGGGAGGGGAGGGAGCAAACTCAAAACGCGCGGACGAAGTCGCGGGGGACCGCTAGGGGTAAATAATTGAGTTTGACTTTAATTGAGTTTGACATTTCTCAAAGTCAAAATAAGTGCAACGAATAACACTTTCAACTGTACATAATAATAGCGTATTATTGTTACGCCCACTTACGAACAGAATGCATTATCGCATATCTTTGAACAAACCAGTCACAGTCTTGTATTTTTAAACTGATATGACCTTGCCGGTACGAATATTCAATGTTGACACGCCTGTGTGTTGTTGTGAAAGTTATGCTGTATTAATAAATTGCAACTGTACTAAAATTTAAAAAAATAATTTAAAGCTGGCTGGTTCCTAGCTCAAAGGATTAACATAGCTATCCAACGCGGCAACGCAGCCAGCATCATAGCCTGCTTGCCGCAAGGGAATTGTTTCGTTTTTGAATAGGTAGATTTTTTATGGGTCTTCGTTTTTTTTTGACCATACTTTATTGTGTTCTGCGACAGAGTTAAATTCTGGCTAAAGATATAAAAAATCTACAGAAAAAATCTACATGGTGTACAGAAAATTAATTTCTGTACACCATGTGTAAATTTCGTGATCAGAAACATGATAAAATCACAAAACGTGACAGTAATCCACTTTCCCCAGTTTTACAACAACTAGTTCGTGATCGCAAATCGCAACATAGTGATGTTTTTTAAACGCAAAATTAAGCAGTAGCTTTGTTACCTTAAAAGGACACTCGGTTTCAATAATATGTTATCGAGTGCATCGCTGCAAAGCTGTACGTACACAGCTGGTTCCTTTTTAGGGTTCCGTAGCCGAATGGCAAAAAACGGAACCCTTATAGTTTCGTCAAGTCTGGCTGTCCGTCCGTCCGTATGTCACAGCCACTTTATTCTGTAACTATTTGTATTACATTACACAGTATTACACAGTTACAACTTAGTATACATATGTATCATGTTAACCGCTTTACGATGTTTATACAAAAAATAAAAAACAATGATATTTAAATGATATACATGAATCTAAAACGTATTTTATTTTTAACCTATGTGTGTAAGGTGTCTATATGGATTGGTCTTTTAAAATGACATCGAGATTGACATCGAGAAATTGATGTCAATCTCGATGTCATTTTAAAATGGACGTCTCCAACACTAGTTTTGCGCGGGAAACGAAAAGGGAAGGACGGACCTTATTTCTTCGTTTTAGTAATTGGTTTTTTCGGGTCAATTATTGTGATTGTGTGGTGGAATCATCATAATAATTTGTGCTTTTGAAGAAAACAATGCAATTAAAGTGGGGAATTAAGTGAAGCGATCTGATCGCGCCGTCTTACCCGGATCGCTGTTCCCGCGCTAAGCTTCCTTGTTAAGCATTGAAATGCGATCCACCTCGCATTTCAATGAGTTAGGTTAAGATAGGCTAGTTTAGTGTTAGTTTTAGTTAATAAGTGTTAAAAATGTTTAATTTTACTTAAGAATAGTCCGTATGGCATAGAGCCAAAGACGTAAAACTTGTATGAAAAAAAAAAGACTTCTCCAACTTTTAAACTATGCGAGTGTAAATTTAAAAAAAAACGTGATGTATATCTTGATTCTTAAGAAAGACTTGCAACGAAAATAGTTTTGAACGAGACCGAACTAGTAGATTTTTCAATAACCGCAAACACAACTTTGTTATTCATACAAATACAATGAAAAACAAAAATATTTGCTGTCAACAAAATATTGCGGTATTTAAGGCTAAATGGAAGTAAGTGGCACTCTAATTCAGTTAAAGTTGGCACGAAACCCTTAGTGTGCGAGTTTTGTATGTTTTTCAGGCTTCGCTCGTGCTTATTGTATTTATAAGCTATTATATTTACAATCGCGATTTCCAACCATTAATGGTCAATTACATTGATTCAACTTTATCTCCTAGGTAAAATATATTTGCGGTACATCTTATTCTCCGAAATTATCACATTATCTTTATATACCAAGAGTTCAAGACAAAAAAATGCCTTTGTAGTTAGTTTGTACTAGCTAGTTTAATATTACGAAACACTTCACGACTGAAATAATTACGGTAATGAACTGTACAGCGTGAATTTTTTCTACTATTTTTGTTGAAACAAGTCCGTAACACTTGATTTTGCGATTACTTGACAATCCATCCGTGAAATTGCAGACTTCCTAATAATTATGTTTGCTAATTCCAGACATGCAAATGTATGCTTACGACAAAAAATATACATGTTTAACATATGGATAACTTCACGGTTCGGTTGAACAATACGATTGCTATTTGCGGTTGCTGAAAATGAGCTACCTATATCTATCTTAAAAACTAATTGTTTGATCTCGTTCAAACCAATTTTTAACAGACTTCAAAAACGGAGGAGTTTATCAATTTGACTGTATGTTTTTTTTTTAATCTATGTTACCTCATATCTCAGTCACTTGAGGACCGATTTGAAAAAAAAACTCCTACTTAGAGGTTATACCTTCTAGCTAGTTGGTCCCATTGTTGCCAATTCGGGATCTGATAGTGGGATCTTAGTGTAATCGAGGGAAATCCTCAAATTTTTAAGGCATATATGGTGTTTTTTTACTAGAATCTTAATATTGACGTCTGATGAACAAGATGTTGACACATCTTGTGGTGCTGAGCTGATGGTGGAACTCCTTAACGCTTAGGAGTTCAGTAATCATAAAAACAGAACTTATGATGGGTAATTTGTAGCTTCTTAAACAACTGAGGCATAGGGTGCTACTCCTCCTCTCTCCTGTAATCATTAAAAATGAAAAAATAAAAATAACTTTAAAAAAATAAAAACCGAATTTAAATCCAAAATGCACTAAAAAGTCTTAAATAAACTCTTGACCCTTGAAAGGCAAGGAAGACATTTTAGCGTGTTGCGCCTGTTGGCGTGGAATCTTTCAATATCTGTACAAAAACAACCCAACGGCGAGTCGGACTCGCGCACTGAAGGTTACTTCCACTTAGCCAAAATAGCACAGTATTTTGTTGACTGCAAAAATAACTTTGTTTTTCATAGTATTTGTATGAAGGACAAAGTTATATTTGCGGTTGTTGAAAATATGCTATTCTCAAAAACTACTAGTTCGATCTCTTTCAAACCAATTTTACACTTTCAGACACACTTATGTTACACTTTCAGAGCTTCAGAGCAGGTTAGAGCAAAAAATAGTTTTTTAAGTTCCATGTATGGGACCCCCCCGCGGTTATCAAGATACACCTACCTACCATGATTCTTCTATGCATTGCGAATAGCTTCAGAATAAAGTGGCTGTGACAGACAGACAGACGACACTATAAGGGTTCCGTTTTTGCCGTTCGGCTACGGAACCCTAAAAACGTGAAGGAAACATCTGAAAGACTATTAAAGAATCTGCCACAAGAAAGAACATATTGTCTATTAATATGGTTATCTTTTAAAAGTTCTCATTCACTCAGTGCCCTTTTATATCTTGAGTGATTGATTAATTACGAGTTTATGGGCGCGTTGGACTTGCTCCATATTCACACCTACTTTCCTGATAAGAAATCAATCAATTTGCTGTTCGTCAATTTAAATCAATCAATTTTACTTGACAACACACAACTTGAGGTGCTCGTAGCGCAGTAGTAGCAGCGCTTTGGTAGTGATACCGAAGTGAAGCAACCTACGGCGCGGTCGTGTTTGGATGGGTGACCATTCCGACCATATAAGTGACGTACATCACGAGCATCTCCGGGCTTCGGAAGTCACGTTAAGCCATTGGTTCCGGCTAATATCGGTTGATATTAGTCGTTAAGTCTAGTCAGAGGCCCTATGGGCGGCTTGATAACATCTGACAGCAGGGTTAGTCGCTTGCCTTGCAAACACCCCTCCACCAACCCGCACTGAGCCCGCGTGGTGGAGTATAGCTCAAACTACCTCATAGTTGAGGTAACGCCTTTGCCCAGCAGTGGGATGTTACAGGCTAACTTTACTTTTTTTTTCTTGACAATAGCTGTGCCAGGGAAAGTAAGATTTAGACGGTACGATTTGACAGTTATCAAGAAAATAGTTAATAAATATATATGCACTAGTCAAGTAAAAAAAATCTATTCTTGTGTTACGAATAAACAGCGATTATGCGTCTCTCATAAATACATAAATATACGGTCAATTCGTTTTAAGTGATAATATTTTACTAACTGTGTCTTTGTATACATCATAGAAACAGGACGCTATCATTATATTTGGAAAATCTTTTTATATTATTTAATCTAACAAAGAAACTTAAAACAACACCCGGTCAATTTAAAAATGTATATACCTCATGGGCTTCGCCACTCTCATTTCAATGCCTAATCCTTCTTTTTCTCTAATCTCAACCCTAATTAATAAAAAAATACAATCCGAAGAATTAACACCTTAATCGCTATTTTTTGTTTCAAAAACTATACAAAACCCGAAGTCTTTCTACAAAAAACATTTCATTTCTTGTGCTGAATCGGCCCGTTAAATATAACCACTTAATACAAGGTACCTAACCTTATACAGGATGGCTAAAACAGTGACGTCCAAAAAAATTTTTTGAAGCCATACATCCAGGACTGTCCAAAGATACCCTATGTATGTTAGCTGAATTTTCGTAGTTTACGAGATATTAATTTTTTTCGCTAACTTTTAGAATTTTCTAAAAATTCTTCCTCCACTTTTTAGGTGTTATTTCGTTTTTTTTTATTGCAATATGATCCTTAAAAATTAAGTTTACGTAGATAAAATTATGAGGTAGCAAAAACTGAGACTAACAATAGTTTAAAAAAAATGTAAAAATCGTCGAAAACTTAAAAAATGATGTAAAGCATCAAAAAAAATTTTTGGTCGTCACTGTTTTGGCCACCTGTATATAACATCTATGACTTATCTAGGTACAAACGATCGCTCTCATCACATTAAAGATTTGCTCCTTTCGGGATCTCGAACCCGTGACCGCTGGCTTTGTAGTCATGGGCGCTAACCACTACTCATGCCAGTGATTGGACTTGGTTTACCTAGATCCATCGTTGGCCGCATTGAATATATGAATATGAATAAGAATATGAATATTTGACAACATCACATACATTGCTCCGATCCCAAGCTAAGTAGCTAAAGCACTTGTGTTATGGAAATCGAAAACAACGGTGGTACCACATTGTTGGCCGCATTGTTGCTTACCATTTAAAGAGATTGTAAGA
The DNA here is from genome assembly GCA_963924145.1 of Pyrausta purpuralis. Lineage (NCBI taxonomy): Eukaryota > Metazoa > Arthropoda > Insecta > Lepidoptera > Crambidae > Pyrausta > Pyrausta purpuralis. Next base: position 7,438,144 of record OZ001672.1, read on the forward strand.
AAATGCCTGGCTAGTAATAAATCTTCAGTTTTACCCACTTTATAAATCTTGATGAGATCTGGTAGAAACAGTTCTTGTTAAGGCCGCATTATTTGCAAATCTTCTGAAAATAGTTGTCTTGATTTTTTATGCGCATAATGCCTCTTCCCATAATCTCATTATTTCTTTACCCAAAGGTTGTCTGAAAGAGATCGCTTATAGCGATGAGACCGCCTAAATTGTACATTTTCTCAAAATGATATTGTTATTAACATTTCTAGTGTGCAATAAAGAGTTATCTTATCTTATCTTATCGTATGCATTAATGAGTTTTGCATCTTTCATCTTCTTTAAAACAACATCTCTATTTTTCCACGAAAGATGTTTGGTTGTCAGTGCCAAGAAAATACAATAAGTATTGACGGATTGTACCTAATTTTAATACTACTTCCTTTGTTAATAGAAAACATAGCTACTGGTTATGTTCTGTATTGTTAATTTAAATAAACAAGCGGTTCCTATACGCCAAGTAATGTAGGATTAGGATGTTCGCATTGGAGATGTTGTAACGTAACTTTTGTAGTCTATTCCTCCCAATTATTTTTCTTCATATTATTATTATTATTATTTAAATGTTCTCCTTTTAGGTGTAAAAAACGGTGCCATCACTTTGACCATCAAGCCTCAACTATCACAGCACCGACTCCAAAAAGAAATTGTTTGCCTAAAATGGATTCGCTTCCTTTCAATGGTCATGAGTTAATTTAAGACTCTTTAGTGCATTTTGGTTTTGAAGTCGGTTCTTACTTTTTTAAAGTTAATTATATTTCGTTATTTTTAGAGATCACAGGAGAATGGGGGGGGGGGGGGGGGGGTGTTGCACCTAATGATGACTCTGTTCCTTAAAAAGCTACAAACTACATCTCATAAGTTCCGTCTTTATAATTACTGAACTCTTAAGCGTTGAGGAGTTCCACCATCATCTCAGCCCCACAAGATGTTGACTATCAGAAGTAGCAACACTCAACAATAACATTCTAGTAAAAAAACACTGTATGTGCCTTTAAGATTTGAGGGTTTCCCTCGATTACACAAATATCTCATCATCAGATCCTACCAGTCTCTGCAGCGGTGCCACATAGACTATAGGTATATAGAGGTGTTAAGGTGCCTTTACAATAACGCCACCATGTCGGTCCGAGTACAGAAGCAGAACACGAGGGCGATTCCACTGCGGAGAGGTGTGAGACAGGGAGATGTGATATCTCCGAAACTGTTCACTGCGGCATTGGAAGACGCTTTCAAGCTTCTGGAATGGGAAGGAATCGGCATCAATATTAATGGCGAATACATCACACACCTCCGATTTGCCGATGATATAGTCGTTGTGGCAAAGACGCTGGACGATCTTGGCACTATGCTCGAAGACCTTGACCGAGTCTCCCAACAAGTGGGTCTTAAAATGAACATGGGGAAGACGAAAATTATGTCGAGTTCCCTTGTTGTACCCACTCCAGTATCCATTGGGAACTCAACTCTCGAAGTTGTCGACGAGTACGTCTACCTGGGACAAGTGATCCAATTGGGTAGGTCCAACTTCGAGAAAGAGGTCAATCGACGAATCCAACTCGGCTGGGCAGCGATCGGGAAATTGCGCAAGAGTGTCTTCTCATCTCAAATACCTCAGTGTCTGAAGACGAAAGTCTTCAACCAGTGTGTGTTACCAGTGATGACATACGGATCCGAAACATGGTCTCTTACTATGAGCCTTATAATGAAGCTCAAAATCACACAACGAGCGATGGAAAGGGCTATGCTGGGTGTTTCTCTACGGGATCGAATCAGAAATGAGGAGATACGTAGAAGAACTAAGGTAACGGACATAGCCTTGAGAATCAGTAAGCTCAAGTGGCAATGGGCAGGGCACATAGCGCGAAGAACTGATGGCCGTTGGGGCAGGAAAGTTCTAGATTGGAGACCCTTCGACCAGAGACGCAGCGTGGGACGTCCACCAACAAGATGGACAGACGACCTTATAAAGATCGCAGGATCAAACTGGATGCAGACCGCTAGTGATCGGTCGCTGTGGAAAGCCGTGGGGGAGGCCTATGTTCAGCAGTGGACGTCCTTTGGCTGATAATGATGATGAATGATGAGATCCTACTGGAAGGTAAACTCTCTAAGCAAGTGAAATTTTTTTTCGAATCGGTCGACTAACGACTGAGATATGAGATAACATAGATACAAAAAAAAAACATACATTAGAATTGATAACCTCCTCCTTCTTTGATGTCGGTTTAAAAAGGAGGACCGACTTTTAAAAAAGGAGGTATCTATCAAACGTTAGACTTTAAAAGAAAATAGTCTTAGAAACCTCTATGTCATTTTAAACGACCTATCCATAGACCTCATATTATGCATAGGTTTGACAAAAAAAAACGGTTTTAGTTTCATGTATGCCCCTCCCCCCGTCAAGCGGTTTAACAAGATACATCTTCCTGCTAAATTTTAATAGTGTGATGCTTTCGACGACCCGTCTGGTGTAGTGGTCGAGAAATCGCCTACTACGCAGCGGGTGCAGGTTCGATCCCCGCACAATACAAACATTTGTGTGCATGAACATGTCTGTTTGTATTGGTCTGGGTGTTTTCTATGTATATCATGTATGTATGTACAAAAAAAAAAGTATTTAAGTATTATATCCGTTGTCTGGCACCCATAACACAAGCTTTGAGTAGCTTACTTTGGGGCTAGATGGCGATGTGTGGAAATGTCCAAAGGATATTTATTTATTATGCTTATATTTACAGAAAAAGTGGCTGTGACATACGGACGGACAGACAAACAGACAGACTGACTTGACAAAACTATAAGGTTTCGTTTTATGCCATTCGGCTACGGAACCCTAAAAAAATGAATATTAAGCTTAAAATAACCCATTTGCCTTCTATGAGAAACAAATTCATTTGGAGTCGGTGCATGATCTTAAGCTATAAAAAGGCCCATCATGCACCGACTCCAAATGAATTTATTTCTCCTAAGTAGAAGGCATATATTTTAAGCTTTTAAGTCATTTTAATATCTTAATATTGTTTACATTTTTAATATTTTAACCGATTAGAGAAAGGAAAATCTTCGCATCTCTGCTTACACATCAATAGGTCATTCATATTTTTGTTTATTTAATCCAATCGCAAAAGCTATCGCAAGTTTATTTATTTTCAGAACATTTTTCAGACAGTCAAATGTTTCAATTCTTTCAACAACACACATCGCGAAACCCATCAAACAATATTCAGCTTTATTTTCTACACGATAAGAACAACTGTTGTTCGTTTCTGATTTATCAGTTTGAAAAAAATGGCGCTAGCGTTAAAATAAAGAACCTTGACATTCAGTATTTTTGAATGTGGAATGTTAGATAAAGAGTTCGTTCACCGAACGATATCTTATCGTATGATTCAAGAGGTTTACTCGCTTTAAATTGTTTGTATGTTTTTAACACATTTAGTGCCGAGCAGAGAACGATTCCACCAGTGAGGACTACTCGGGTCCGGGTTTAATTACAGTGACGTCAATTGACATGTAGAATTCGGTTCCGAGTGCTAAGCCACCAGCACGCTGTGTGCTGACCACTCGGATCCGAGTGTCAATGTTTTGTACAGTCGCCGGCACAAGAGGTTACCCACTTTTGTTGCAAACTAACCCTTATTACAACTGTATAAGGTACCGCAGTGTTTACCTTGACTTGCTGTTGTCCGTACAATAAAAAAACGGTGCAAATAATTTTAAAATAAACGTTCACAAGTTTCGGAATTCTTTTTGATAACTTGTCTGGTGTATTGGTTGGTTATCACTTTAACGCCGATCGTCGCAGGTTCGAATCTACACAAAGGGCAAATGTTTTTGTGATGAGCACGAACATTTGTACCTGTCATGAATGTTTAAATGTACCTATTTTAGTATTTATGGAAGACCGTATTCGTAACAGAAAGAAGAAAATTCATTTTCCGACAACACGACAATTGGTGTATTTTCTGGCGCATATTTATATTTTATATTTATTTATTATTATCGTAAAATTTAAGGCACTAAAAGTGTTAATAGATTGATGATTAGTTTCTATGCGGGGGTCGTTGCCAAAATAGCTATATCTCTTGGTAACAAATTGATATCCAAGTTCGTCATATTTCTGACTTGCAATAATTGTCATTAGATGTCGTGATTAAGCGAAATTTATATAATATATGTCCATACATTTTAGGTATTTTTGTTGAAAAAACTAGGACATGCAAGAATCATAAAAAATATCGTTATCAGGTTGAAATAAGGGTTGGAAACGTTAATTGTAAGATTAAGTTGAAAGGCATAACAAAAAAATATGTTTTGTGACATAAAAAAGTGTTTTTTTTTTGTTTTCTGTACAATGATATGACTATCTCTTGTTACCATTCACACATACTACACATATATTATTTATTATGAGGATAATACAAACACAGTTGCTGGGCTCTGATAGCGTAGCGCCATTTTTTCTTATCGCATGTATAAATCGTCATAATAATATTATTGTTTTATTTTACTGAAGAGAAATATCAGCACCCATACCCAGGGGGGCCCCTGGGTATTTTTGAATCACTCGCTTCGAAATGGCGAGTGATTGTCGTTCGACAACGAGTTTTTAAATAAAATAAATATCCTTTGGACATTCCCACACATCGCCATCTAGCCCCAAAGTAAGCTACTCAAAGCTTGTGTTATGGGTGCCAGACAACGGATATAATACTTAAATACTTTTTGTTTGTAAATACATACATGATATACATAGAAAACACCCAGACCAATACAAACAGACATGTTCATGCACACAAATGTTTGTATTGTGCGGGGATCGAACCCGCACCCGCTGCGTAGTAGGCGATTTCTCGACCACTACACCAGACGGGTCAAACGGGTTTTTTCTATGACTTTCAATTCATCTTCGAACGAAAATCACTCGCCATCTTGAAGCGAGTGATTCAAAAAAAGAGCTCCTACTTGTGTATCAGTTAGTTAAAATGCTCTGGTACAAACCAAAAGAGCAAGATATAAAAAACCGGCCAAGTGCGAGTCGGACTCGCAGACTAAGGATTCCGTGCAAACTTTAACTGATTTAGAGATCCACTTGCTTCCACTTAGCAAAACCACAATATTTTGTTTACAGCAAATATAACTTTGTTTTTCATAGTATTTGTAAAATAACAAAGTTATGTTTGCGGTTGTTATAATGTGGTATAACTCTAAAGCTACTTATTTAATATCGTTCAAACTGAATTTCGTTGAAAGTTTTTGTCACGATCTACATCATGTATTTTTTCAAAATTTACACTCGCTTAGTTCAAAAGTTAGATGGGGGGACGCCCATTTTACCACTTTGGAAGCGTCTATCTCTCAAAAGTTAGACTTTAAGATAAAATGATTTTAGGAACCTCGATGTCACTTTAAAAGACCTATCCATAAACACCCTACACGCATAGGTTTGTTTTATTTTATTTGTATTACAAAATCCACAGCTCTTAATGATAATAACATAAAATAAGTAATATTTAAGACTTACAGCCAATGACGGATTTACATTTTTTATACTAATTTTTTTTTTAGTTTCATGTATGTAATATCATTCTTTTTTTTGTATGAGAATCGTAAAGCGATTAACAGGATACATCTACCTACTAAGTTTCAACTGTGTAATACTAATAGTTTCAGAATAACGTGGCTGTGACATACGGACAGACAGACTTGACGAAACTACAATGGTTCCGTTTTTTGCCATTCGGCAACGGAACCCTAAAAAAGAGAGCTTAGCATGACTTCTTACGTCTGTCACTATTTCTTTAGCAATTAGAGTTCAATGTTTACGTTTCTGTGAATTTTATTTTGTTAATATATAAAAATCGTCACTTTAGATTTACCTAATTGAAAAGAATAAATGAATAATTACAGTATTTGATTGAAAATAACGTTGGTTTAATTACTTTTCGTAATGACAGCTAACCATTTGTCATTTTAACGTTCGCCAATAGTTTTTGACGCTCTGTCGTTGCACACAATAGTACGAATATTATTTTTGTAGTAATTAATGAAAAATAAATATTAAAAAAAGTACATTTGGGCCGTGATGACCCTCTGCTTAATTAACCTCTAGGTTAGCGCAAAAAAGATTCAAATCGGTCCACAAATTACTGTGATATGAGGTAAAACAGCCACAAATAAAAACATACAGTCGAATTGATAACCTCCTCCTTTTTAGAAGTCGGTTAATGATAGGTATTGTACGAAAGAAGATAAAATTGACCACGAATTGGATTAGTGATATTCACGCGATTGATGTTCGTTGCCATGATATCCTGTTATCCTTTGAAAAGTATGTTAAGTAGTAGATAGTGAATTTAATACTATCTTTTCGTTCTATTGTTTTGAATTCTTTATATCTTATAGTGGGAAAGACACATACAATATATATACTACATATAGTTACTCACTGTGACAGGAGAAATAATCCTCAAATTTTTAGTTTTTAGTTTCATTGCGTTAAAAAATTACGCAGAAAATCCCAAGAAACCTTAAAATGCCAGCTTTTAGGGTTCCGTAGCCGATTGGCAAAAAAACGGAACCCTTATAGTTTCATCAAGTCTGTCTGTCTGTCTGTCTGTCCGTCCGTATGTCATAGCCACTTTATTCTGTAACTATAAGCATCACACTGTTGAAATATGGTAGGAAGATGTATTCTGTTAACCGCTTTACGTTTCTTTTACAAAAATAAAAAATAATGATATTTAAGGGGGGGGCTCTCATACATGAAACCACAACCGAAAAATTTTTTTTAGACAGAGGTTTCTCAGACCATTTTCGCTTAAAGTCTAACGTTTCATAGCTAGACGCTTCCAAAGTGGTAAAATGGGCGTCCCCCCACCTAAGTTCTTAACTAAGCGAGTGTAAATTAAAAAAAAAATGTAGATCCCAATAAATACTTTCAACTAAAATTGGTTTGGACGGGATCGAACGAGAAGTTTTTGAGATATAGCACATTTTCAACAACCGCAAACATAACTTTGTAATTCATACAAACACTATAAAAAACAAAGTCATATTTGCTGTCCATAAAATATTGTGGATTTTACTAAGTGGAAATAAGTGGATTTCCAAATTCAATTAAAGTTGGCACGGAACCCTCAGTGCGCGAGTCCGACTCGCACTTGGCCGGTTTTTTTTAATATAATTGTTGTTCTTTATATTATTATTGTATGTTAATGAGCGTTAATTTGTGGTTTTACTTATATCAAAATCACATACACAAACCATCTCGTATCTTTTTTTTATTTACTTACAAGTTGCGGAAAGTAATTTTCTCAATTTTGACCAGCAACTTTATATTGCTGTGAAAAATAAACAAAATACGACTGGACCCGTCGGACTTTATGAAAACTTTTCTAGACTGTGCTTATGGCAAACGTATTTCATTATTTTAATACTGACTTGGAATAATTGACACGTTCTTAGTATCGGTTTTAACTGATACTCGGTATACAGTACCGTTACCATGAGTTTACTCGCTAGCGACGACGGTTTTACTCGCTAGCGACGACGTAACTTTTTGAATCGAAAGTTTTAGTTCTGTCAGTGACCGCTAGAGGCGCTGTGAAATTTTCCACAGACTTTTTTTACGTCGTCGCTAGTGAGTCAAACCGTCGCAAACTCGTGGTAACGGAACTGTACTCAAACTAAGGCATTCATTAGTTTTTGGACACCAATCACATGTTCTGTTCCAAAGTAAGTAGCCAATGCACTTGTGTTATGGAAATCAGATACAACGGTGGTACCGCAACACCCAGACCCGAGACAATATAGAAAATTATGATTTCTACATTGACCTGACCGGGAATCGAATCCGGGACCTCGGAGCAGCGACGCCTTTAAACCCAGCGTGCTTAGCCACTACACCATGGAGGTCATCAAATTAGGTGTGGGCATTAAGTCATTAAGGCAGACATTAAGTCCGCCAATTGTACATCTCACATTGCTATCAAATGGACAAAAAAGTAGGTATAAAAACCTGAGTTCCCATACCAACTTCTGACGTTGTGATAGTATTGATAATATTATGACACGATTATTTTGATGACAATAAATGACGTTTTAATATTATTGTTCTTATCTTTACTTGATGTTGTCATAATAAGATAAGGACCTTGTTAATTATTTGTAGAAATAGGCCTACCGGTTTTGAGTGACTTTAGACAACTATACAGGAAAAAGTTGAAATTGGGCTCGTACTTTTTTACACCCTGTATAAAGGTAAGAATTTGTTGTTACAACCTAGGTAATCCTAAGATATGATATGATGATGGCTGCGATGCCGCAAGAAGTAATACAAATAAATAATATTAGAAATTTAAAGAAAATAGCAGAAGGCCGATTCTCGCGGCAAACGATCTTTTTTCGTTTTGTAAATAGATTGCGTGTTAAACCGTTTAAAATCAAGAAAAATATCTACACCTTAAAGAACTGTCGCACAAACATATTTGATACAAAATCACATTAAATTTATTTATTGTTAATTTAAATTTTTGATACAAAACTTTAATACATAGAAATCGTGACCCCCAAAAATCAAAAACTAATTTTTCTTCGACAAAGAAAATTTGATCGGTGAACTTTTTTCGTGTACGAATTGCACGAAAATAGCCCCCAGGGGGGTAATTTTCATAGATAAAATAGTAGATTCAGATACAGCACACCACATACAGACAGGACAGTTTAAAAGGCTGAAATTAATTTTCTTTTTACAGGTCAAATTGATAACCTCCTTCTTAAGTCAGTAAAAAACTCCCTTAAGAGCGTTTGTTAATACTTATCCGCCATATCAGCCCTTAAAGGTTTAGGTTATCAACACTGGTGTTTATATTCTCAGTCAACACTATAGGTTATCCGATGAGATATCAAAATTCCGCTCTTGACCGATTTCCGATAACTCCACGTGCAGTTATGATGTTAGCTGCGTGCTGTCTAGACGGATTGATAAGTTATCTGCAGAAAATTACTTTTTTGCATTCCATATTTAGGTGAGAGATAAAGTGGTGACGACCTCTGTGGTGTAGTGGCTAAGCACGCTGGTTTCCAGGCGTCGCCACTCCGAGGTTCCGGGTTCGATTCCCGTTCGGGTCAATAAAGAAATAAAAATTATTTATATTCTCTCGGGTCTGGGTGTTGTGGTACCACCGTTTTGTCTGATTTCCATAACACAAGTGCAATTAGCTACTTACTTTGGGATCAGAGAAATGTATGTGATTTGATGACCAATATGAAAATAGAAAAAATAAAAGGCCTATACGTGTAGTGGGATTAATTTTAGTTGTTACAAAAGGTGTTAAAGACATACAGATCTTTTTTTAGGCAGTTTCTAATGCGTATCACATAACTGGAGCTCTATTTCAGAATCACTCGCGTCAATATTCATAGTGAATTTTCGTTCAAAAAAGAATTGAGAAAAAAAACTAACCGGACAATGCGAGTCGGACTCGCGCACAGGTTTCCGTGCCAACTTTAACTGAATTAGAGATCCACTTACTTCCACTTAGCTGAATTACCACAATATTTTGTTGACAGCAAAAATAACTTTGTTTTTTATAGTATTTGTATGAAGGACAAAGTTATATTTGCGGTTGTTGAAAATGTGCTTTATCTTAAAAACGACTAGTTCGATCTCATTCAAAATAATTTTCGTTGAAAGTATATTTTGTAAAGCACTACAACACACGCATTATTTTCGAAATTGTCACTTACTTCGTTCAAAAGTAAGAGGTGGGGTTATAGGCATAGGTTACCAAGTGGAAGCGAGTGTCAATTTAAAAAAAAAATGCACAATGTAGTGATTTACAAATACATTCAATAAAAAATAGTTTGAACGAGATCGAACTAGTGGTTTTTAAGATATATCACATTTTCAACAACCGCAAATATAACTTTGTCCTTCATACAAATACTATAAAGAACAAATTTTTTTTTGCTTGTATGTAATGCATGGTATGTTTGCCATGAAACTAGGTATTATACATAGTAGGTAAAGCTTCATTATCGACGTAGTATGGAAGCGTGTCCATTGTTGTCAAAATGATAAAGACATAACTCATTAGATAAAATGTAAATATAAGATAAAACGCTGGGTTTTCCCAAAAGGACTGCTATTCTTGAATAAATGCACGAACATAGCATGAGAACAAGTCGTGATGTGCTAAAAAACCGGCCAAGTGTGAGTCGGACCCGCGCACTGAGGGTTCCGTGCCAAATTTAACTGAATTATGGAATCCAGTTACTTCCACTTAGCTAAAATACCACAATATTATGTTGACAGCAAATATAATTTTATTTATTTTTCATAGTGTTTGACTTGTAAATTCCATAAGTACTTGTTCGATCCCAGCCAAACCTATTTTCGTTGAAAGTATTGATAACATCTACATTATATATTTCTTTTCAAAATTTGCACCCGCTTTGTTTAGAAGGTATAGGGGGAGGGGGAGGGGGGGGGGGGCTTTTAACATTTTGGAAGCGTCTATCTAAAATCGTTAGACTTTACAAGAATAAGGTTGTAGGAACCTCTATGAACGAATTTAGTTTCCTGTATGGGAGCACCCCCCCGCCCTTAAATATCATTATTTTTATTTTTTTGTATAACGATCGTAAAGCGGTTAACAGGATACATCTTTCTACCAAACAACAGTGTGATGCTTATAGTAACACTAGCGGTCCCCCGCGACTTCGTCCGCGCGTTTTGAGTTTGCTCCCTCCCCTCCCGTCGCAGCGTCATGTTTTATATCCTTAAGCCTTTCTCGATAAATAAGCTATCCAACACAGAAATATTTTTTCAAATCGGTCCAGCAGTTCCTGAGATAAGCGCGTTCAAACAAACAAACTCTTCAGCTTTATAATATATTAGCGCAAGCGCACGTTGTACTTAAGCTGCGAACATTATTTTGGTGCGGAGTTATGTTAAAACTGTGATAGCTCCTAAGATATTTATTGAAATCAAATGATATAAAGGGCAACTTGGTTCTAAATGAAATGCTCGTGATGATGAATGTATTTATTTTAATAAGAATAAATACCTGTGTGTATAATACACCTTTAAAAATGATGCATTATTTTTTTACAAATTTATTAACATAAAAAAGGTTGTAGTAAGTCAACCATAAAAGATAGACTTATGCTGTCGCGGACTTTATTATAGAACTCTTAATGCTGAATAATCTTGTCATACATGATTTTTGTGTAACTTTAGCGGTTTCCGCAGCGTACGCAGCGGAAGCTCTCAAAAGGAATATCTTTCTCCCGTTTCCGCAACATTTTTCATTTCTGCTGTGGTCTTATGAGTCGTATGTTTATGTTATATAGCCTAAAGCCTTCCTCGATAAATGGACTATCCAACGTAAAAAAAAATTTTCAAATCGGGCCAGTAGTTTTTGAGATTAGCGCGTTCAAACAAACAAACAAACAAACAAACAAACAAACTCTTCAGCTTTATAATATTAGTATAGATAATAAAGTGGCTGTGACACACGGACGGACATGCAGACAGACTTGACAAAACTATAAGGGTTCCGTTTCTTGCCATTCGGCTACGGAACCCTAACAAGTTTTTACTAATCTTATCACTTTTTGATTGTACCGAGACATTAAGAGCTTTTTAAATGGTGGTATCTTCGTAAGTATAAATGTAGGTAACTGCCTCGGTGGCGCAGCCGTTAGAGGATTGCACTTTTAAAGTGACGGCTGTGCCAGAGGTCACGGATTCGATCTCCGGGTCGGGTCAAAAATATGTAACTGGGTTTTTCTGTTCAGAAATTCTCAGGGTAGCCCGAAGTTTGGAAGTTTGCGGTGTTTCAGTGTTTCACCCTCGCGCCTCGGTGCACATGTAAAACCGTTGGTCCTGCGCCTGATCTCTCTCTGGTCGTGTCAGATTGCTGTCCCATCGGGCTATAAGAGTGAGAGGAATAGAGGGTGCACCTGTGTTTGCGCACACACTTGTGCACTATAATATGTCCCGCGCAGTCGGTTAGTCGTTATGACTGGACACCTGTAACATATCTGTAATTTAATGACATTACTACGTTATTAAAAATATTTTTGACTTTTGAAATTGTATTTGTATTAAAATTATATCAACAGATAAATTTCATGACGAAGAAATGTTTGCCTACCGTTACATCGATGTTGCATGATTGTTCAATTTTAATATAAGACCTGTTAATGTAATTCTTACCATGTTTCAATGCAAATAAATCAATATTCTATTCATAACAAACAAGAAAAAATTAAACTAAGACATGTAACATAAAAAAATACTTAATATCTACCAGCTAGCTTTATTATTGGCTGTTAAAGAATTTAATTTTGGCGCAATTATTCTAAACAGCAATTTAGCAGAGGGTCCCCACGGCCCAAATGTTTCAACGCCAAACGGCGCAAACACATATTCACTTGCAAGTGAAACGTACTTGCGACGCTTGGCGTTTTCAGCCAACTCCGCTGCTGCTCCAGCTTTAAGGGCTGATTCTCTGAGATGGGAAGGGGCCAAAGTATCGACACAAGTTGCATCCCAAACTAAGGCCCGACCCCGTTCCCAGGGAATAAGCGTTAGGCCATCGGGTCTCTTGCCATCATCACGGACCAAACCACGTGGTTCCAACGTGGAAGGAACATTAATGGTCGCAAGAGCTCTTCTGATGGCGTCATTATATTCTATTCTATTCACACATATCAAAAAAAAGTAAAAATTGTAAGTTAGCTAGAAGGTGACCAGAATAACTTTATTTCTGTATTATTGCTAAATTAATTCAACTATTAATTTAGGTAAATCGGATGCCAGATGGGTACTTGAATTTATTTGCCTAAAATTCGAAACGTTTTAATTGCAAAGCTTGCTGCTGCAAAACACCTATTGTGTTGCGTAATTTTGTAACGTAAAGTTAAAAACCCAAGGAAAATAAACATCATGAACAGTCACATTGTAAAACTCAATATAGGTTCGTAATACTACGAACATGTAATTCCTAAAGTATGAATCAAACGGATTAACAGTGATTCTGAAAATAAAATACATCATGCAGGAATATTATGACGTAAAAAGGATTTAAACTGATTAAGATCCGTATAAACATGATGCATATTAAGATGATAATATTATGTATGACAAATCATACCCAGGCCAGTTTTGATTAGTAAACAATCTAGAAAGAAGTAAGGTATTTCTTGTGTCTTAGGAATACTTAATTATCCTCGGTATTTCTCTACGAGATCAAATCAGAAATAAGGAGACACGTAGAAGAACTAAGGTAGCGGATATAGCCCTGAGAATCAGTAAGCTCAAGTGGCAGTGAGCAGGGTACATATAGCGCGAGGAACTGATGGTCGTCTGGGCAGAAAACTTCTAGAGTGGAGACCTTGTGAAGATCGCAGGTCACGCTGGATGAAGACCGCTCACAACCGGTCGCTGTGCAAAGCCGTGGGGGAGGCCTATGTTCAGCAGTGGACGTCCTTTGCTGATTATACTGATGGCGATACTTTGATAATGAGCGGGTGGGTGTGTGCAGAGAAATAAGCTAATTCTGAGTATTTTATGCACTAACTTGATACAGCGTACAAAAGTGAAGGTTGCAATATATAACACATGTAAGATGTAAGGATTGTCTAAATAGTAACTAAAACATTACAAAGAAAAACTAAAATGTATACTTCCTTTTTTTAACCGACTTCGTAAAGGAGGTATTCAATTCAATGTGTATGTATGTGATACCGTTGTAATTTTTATAATACATATTTCAGTACTTATGTTGATCTACTCGTAGGTACTGAGGCTTCCAAACACGTGTGCTAAATTTCGTAAGTGTATGTTTGTTTGTCCACGAATTTATTTATTTATTTTATATATATTAAAACTTCATGCACAAGACATAAAATTGTACATTTGGCGGACTTAATGCTAAAAGCATTCTCTACCAGTCAACCATAGGTCAGAACAGAGAAAAAATATATACAGGCGGTACAAGTAAAGTTATAGAGGCAAGAAAAGAAGAGAATAGCGATAAAGATAACTATAATACGATGATAAAAATACATACTGCCTATTAATATACGATTACATAAGGATTTCTCAAAGACGAGAAAGAATAATGAGATGATTCTTCTTTAGTTCAATTAGGTATATTCTAACTTATGGTACAGTATAAGTTTCATCAAAATCAGTCCTCTAGTTTTTGAGATATCAGTTTTTCTAAGTGGTTTACCAAACTTTTGTATGCGTCATATTATAACAATTTACATTAAAATCAGGATTTGGCAGCCCAAGATCTTTGCTGTGCCAATTGCTATAAAGATCAATGAATAACTATTAACATAAATCTTTCTAATTACACAATAGTGCATCTACTTCGTGTCAGAGTAATAACATACTATTTTAAATATACTATTTTGGGTCAGTGTGTGGTGATAATACGGTATTTTGCTGTAATGATGCGACGAAATTTATGGGACAAATAATTATTTTAATATTTAATCCGAAACTAATGTAAAATCTATCAACCAGTTTCACGGTTATCTGTGATTTATCGTGACTTATACTAGACATACTTTTATTGTACGTAATATATAAGTTTTTGAAGTGAAAACTTCTTTAGCGGCGTTGAGCACTTTTGTGGGATGGGGGAAAAATGTGAAACTCGCGTCAGGACACGTGGGCTGATCGAAAAACCGTAAGACGGTTGGCGAAATTATGGATGTAAGTTGATTTTTCTGAGAGATAAACTTTTTAATGTAATTCAATATAATATAAATTGTAATGTTTGTGTACGATAGCGCAATAAATAACTATTGTATTCTTTAAAAATATATTATTATTATTATAATTGTATTATTATTATTATTATTGTATTCTATCACAAAAATGATAGTACTTTTATATTGATAATAAGAGCAATTCATTCAAAATTATTCCCTAACTATTCCAAAAAATCAAAAATGCACAACGTTGATATTCAAGTTTTCACTTCTGCCGGCACTCCCGGAGTGCATCAGGTAATTTTTTTATATTCATTATTTACTTATTCAATCTACTATTGTGCAACAGGTCGATCCGAAATCAAGAAGGTAGTTTAGAGTCGAGTCCAGAATAAAAATATCATTTTTTTTATTGCAGTGAAATTAATTGTTTATTCGCTTAACTATACTACAATAAGTAAACGTTCAAAAGTTTTAAATTTAAACTAAATCCTTCCTTATAAAGATATTACCGAGTTGAAACCAAGACTAAAATCATCTAACCAATTAGAAAAGTAGATCAAAAATATTAGATTCCGTCAATTCACTATGTCTTTGACATAAACTCATGTGTGTATTAGAACTCTTTCTAATTGTCTACGAGTATTTCTGTGTTTTGATATATTTTCAAGTCATCGTTCATTAATAAGAAGTCAGAACATGATTTAATATGTTTATTTTCACTGGAATATTTAAACTAAGTCTTTATGCAATTTGGTCGGTTAATAGTTTAGTACGGCGCTAAGCTCGGTACAAAGTTTTTGGAATAAGTTCAGATCATACTTTTGCACCCTGTACCACGGTCGCACGCTCTCACGCCGTCTGTAGTCCGTCTGTCACAAAACAGCGCGGCATATCTCGCGCTTCCGAAATCGACTTCCTCGCGGCGATCACGCGGACGCGGCGCCTGCGCAGGCGGCGAACGCGTGCCGATGTGGCGACCATGCGATGTGAGGAATTTATGGGACTTTAATTTAATAATCAGGTACATTTTTATGTTCAATACTTTTATTACTTATGCCCCAGTCTAGACTCCAGGCGCGGATCCAGCCCTCCAAAAAGGTTGTGGGCACACCATGTTTTGTTTAATAAATACAAAACCATGAAACCACGAAAGTTTCATTAATTTTGATGCAACATTACATAAATTAAAGCACGAGCGCGAAGAAATGCCCACACTGCCCACAACGGTGTATCCGCGCATGCTAGACTCGCCTTGGCCCCGTCCCGCCCATCCCCGTAATTTTAAAAGTTTAGCGGTAATATAGCGATAATTTTTTCGCCCCAGCCCCGGCCCCGTCGAATAGGATAAAAGTATACTATGTCTTTCTCCTGGTTCTTAGCTACCTCTCCATCGTTTCGCCCCGGCCCTTTCCCACCCCAGCCCCGATCACGTTTAACGGAATAAAAAGTATCCTGTGTTCTTTTCCTAGTTCCTAGCTACCTCTCAACTAATTTTCAGACCAATCAGTTCAGCGGTTCTGGAGTTATTAATAGTGTAACTCACTTGAGTTTCTTTTATATCAATAGATTCTAGATTTATAGTTTGTTGCATTTGCTGGATGAATCTGGGCACTACTGGGTAGTACATATGGTGACCTTGCAGGCGTGTCTTATGTGTTTGCCAGTTAATTTAATTTTTGAATTAACAGACAAACAATTGTTACTAATTAATATTGCTTATACAGTCGACAGCACATCAGGTGACCCACTTTTGTTGCAAACTAGCCCTCATTACAACTGTATAAGATACAACAGCGTTTACCTTGAAGTGCTGTTGTCCGTACATATTATTTCCTGAAATAAATGATAAAGAACTGATTGATTGTAAAGTTGTCTTGTTATTCATTGACACACAAAAATAAAATTTATAAAAAAATACATAATACAGATGAAATTATAAATTAAAGAAAGTAGACGTAGACCCTTCGATCCAACAATAGAGATTAAATAGATGAATTATTTAAACATACAGGGTGTCTCATAAGTACAGGTTGAGCCGAGAATGGGTGATACGAGACGCCTAGATACAAGATACCTAGTTTAAACATATTTTTAAAGAAAAAAGCATTTTGACGACCCATGTTAACGAGAATAACACATAAAACTTGATTCAGAAATAAGTACCTACCAAAGCGTTCAATAAGCATAAGTCATGGTAGCATGATTTTCTGTAACATATTGTTTAGTTCATAAAAGTTCTATCTTGGGAAAACAGGTGACGGCTACATAATTTCATTTGGGACGAGGTTATATGCGGTAAACATTTTAACAACTTTTCCTCAACCTCCATGATCACACAGATCGTAAACCTCAATTGAGTTCATTCCCGAAACGCAAGGTCAAGTCCACAACAGTAAATTAGTCTGATAAGGACCGTGCCTGGCGTTTAAATCAATCAACAAACTCGGGAAATGTCCCGCATATTCCCGATATAAGATTGTCACACGAAGTTTATTCATATCAGCCGGGCGTCTGCGCGGGCTATATAACTCGTCGACGCGCTGCGCACGGTTTAGTTCGTCACATCACCGCGGAGAGAGTACACGTGTCAATATGGCAGCTATCGACATGCTGTCTTCGGAGCAACTGTATTACGGACACAGTCCACCCGCCGGCTTTTTATCAGACTACACACCACCTGTCAGACGACCAACCAAACTGACATCAAGAGGATACTCAGCGCCCTGTTTGACGACGCTCAAACCGGTTCAGCTTACGCTGAAAAATGCAACGCGATCTTGCATCAGAATGCCGACGGAGAAAAAGAAGAAGAAAGTGGTGTTCGCCGATGACAGAGGACTAGCATTGGAACAAGTTAAGGTTATGACGGAACCGTCTCATGTGCCACCGTATTGGGCTTTAAGGGTAGTTGCAAGTCCACCACCAGAAAGGAAGCCACCTCCGCAACCTGTTGTCGACTTATGGGAAGCCAGATTCGTCCAACCGGCATCAGACTACGTGGAATTCAGAAGGAGGATTACAGAAGAGTGTGTTGCGTTAGAAAATGTGATAGTGAAACAAAACGAGTGCGCTGTCGATGGGACGGTGAAAGTTAAAAATTTGGACTTCTTGAAAGAAGTGTTTGTCAGGACCACGTCTGACGGTTGGGCGACCAGTGAAGACACTTTCTGCGCGTTCGTGGAGTCTGGGCCTCTGAACAAGAACGGGTCCTCTTTATACGACACTTTTGGATTCAGATTGCAGCTGCCTGTCCATTCTAGACGGCTAGATTTCTGCATATGCTTCAAATGCAAAGGGGAGGATTATTGGGACAATAATAAGGGACAGAACTACACGATAGAGAAGTCGTCTGTGAGGAACCTGCCAGCTGTTTCCACGGCCAGGATAAAGTTTGGGAACTCCTGGACGGCGAGATCGGACGGGAACGGGACTGTTCCATACTGGTGAAAGGAATATGTCAAATTTGGTGTTTGATTCCAAGCTGAAGTTACCGTTTGGTGTCTGTGATTGAAAGTGCCATATTTGGTGTGTGCCAACGGATTTGCTTTGAAAGGCAAGTAAGTTGGGACTGAAATTGTATTTCTGTTTTTAATTCTGGTTCATAAAGGTGCTTCTATTGGTGCTGATTGAATGAAAAGAATTAACGATAGTCGCTGATTAAATCTGATCAGTGATTACAAAAACATGAAAAGCGGTAGCTACGGAATTATTTGCATGGTAACTATATTGTATTTTTTTAAATATGTAGGTAAGTGTATAATAAACGCATGCGAATAGCCCGAGAATATATTTTATATCAATTTAGGGATAACTAAAGGCTATTTTCCAAAATCATTATATACTATAAAAACAATCACATATAATGGATATGTAAAATATATGCCTGAGCCAGACTAGTATGTTTGCCAAAATTCAGCGTATATTAAGAAATTTTCGAGTAGTTTTAGAGGTTATTATGTCTACGAAAGATATGCAAGAATATGTGAAAGATGTTCGTTCAATGACTCATTGTCATTTAAATTTATCAGCTCATTATTTATACACGAAGGCAACACATGTTGATAACAGCCTAGTTACTAATTCACTTAAATAATAATTCCACAACTATTATATTTATGTACGAGTAATGTAGGTATCAATATAAAAATCAGAAAATGTATTTAATGATTGTGTTTGTAATTTTGGCAAGCATACCAGTTAAGCATAGTTGTATAATTAATTTTATTTAAGACTGAGTTTTAATACAATATGTCTCGATAATTTCAATAGGTCTGCTTTGATCTTTTATTGATTAAGTCGATTATACAGGATGTCGTTAAAGCGTCATTGAATCCAATAAAAGTTTTATACATTTAGTCGTGAAATACATTTGTTTAAATCAATTAAATGATGAATGTATTCAACTAGCCAGTACCTCATCGGCTCTTTTGATCATTGTTAATATTGTCCGATAAGGAAATGCAAGTTTTTGTATACAAACATTTCTGTCCTTGGAGATAATTATGGCAAGTTTGGCACTATGTCAGTCACTGTTTATGTCCAATTTGCCAGTCATTGTGAAGATGCCAATATAAAGCGTGAAAGATCGAAGCGTAGTAAATAAAGTGTATACTGGATGTCCTAAAAAGAGCGTGATAAACTGAAACTGGAGATAGCTTAGCTATAGACCTTTCAATTAAAAATAACATGACTGTAATAAAAGTCTCATAGTTTAGGAGATAATGAGACTTTTTTTATTTTTCCCAAACTATGGCACTTTCAAAAAATTTTTGACAGTTTACCTAGCTCTTTTTGGGTCACGCTGTATACATCATATGACGTAAACATGTGTCATTGACATGTATATTTGGTTTCTGTTGCGAATATACACGTCATAGAACGAATATAACCAGCGTTTGACGTATATAGGAACGCGTGTAAGATATTTTGGTTGTTTAGGGCGTACATTGAATACCAATTTATATTTTTTGAGATACATTCATATTAATGTTGAGTACGATGTGTTAAAACGAATGGGAATTATTTTGAGAAAATATATTCCTGCATCTAGTCATTTATTAGCTTAAAATAAGGTAAATTTTCTAAATAACGTTAAACGAACTGCTGAGTTTATAATATATGAAATTAATCCTAGTGTGTTAAGTATTGAACTGAGGGTTGTTTTAAAAAAACAACTTTCTTGTATAATCATTTATCAAAGTTCCTAATATGGTGTATTGTTTAAAAACCAAACTAGCTTTTCGAAAAGCACACAGTCACTTATAATTTCTAAACATTTATTTAATATAACCATCAAAAATGGATATATATTCTCAAAATAAATCCAAATGAAATTTTTATACGCTCAAATGTTTATATGTCGAAGTCAAAAAAATATTATAATCAAAGACATAATATTATGAAACTTTGTAAACTAAATGTGTAAGCAAACTGATTAATATTAGACTTTACATTAATTTTATGATTAAATACACACCACATTTTTGTTAGATACAAAACTGTGTGATGTGTATTAATATTTCAAATATATGTATATCTTACAATATGTCATGTTTTGTGCATAACATGATTTTGTAAACGTGAATTGGAAACCTAACTAATATTACTACAAACTTAATGTAACTTGTAAATAATTATGTTATATACTAGTTTAAGTTAAATAATCTTGTAATTATATTTTTGTTTCCAATTATTACGTTCCAAAATATTTGTAAGTGTATTTTTATGTTATTTGAAAACGAAGATGTATGAAAGTAAATTATTACAGTTGCGAAAGAATAATATTTTTTAATGATGCATCATTAATTAATTGAGGGGTTGTATGAATGATTCAACAAAAGAACTGATTAAATATATTAGTCTATTTTGTAATTATGTTCTGTTTGTGTTAGTTACTCGATGATTATTGTAGTTATTTTCTATTTAAATCGATTATAGTAATGACAGAGTTCCCATATTTTTAAATACATTTTTTATTATTATATTATCACTTTGTTTTATTTAGTTCGTTATACTAAGTAGGTAAGCATTCTTCAAACCCTAACGACATTTTATGGGCTCCGATAACTTGATTGGCTATTGCAGGTTTTTCAACCTTTTTTAATACCGAGACCCCATTTCAGGTTGTGAAAATTAGGCCCTAATTTTTTTTGGTTTTAAATACTTTATAAAAAAGTACAAGTAATAATCAATAATTCTTCAAATTTGTTTAGTTACACTTTCCATAATGCCTCTTAAAGTGACGAAATAAAATAGGGTATGCGCGAGTTAAGCAAGTGCTTTGTTTAATAACGTTATTAGGATCGACAAAATTACATAATGATTACTTATTTTAAGCATTATAACGGTTATAAAGTCAAATATTATAAACACAGATTTTGTGAGAGACGCGATTCTGAGAATAAACTGTAGGTTTGCATTTTCCAAAAACATTCGACACCAAACAAAAATTTGACCGAAACAAGAAAATTTTTTGTGACATTGGAATAAATAATATCGGATCACTGACTGGCTGGCGACTTGTGTTGCCACTTTCAGAGGGGTCTGAACACCTTGAAACTTTTTCTTTCAGGTGGCGGCACAAGCTGAAAAACTCTGAGCCTCTGAGTATTTGGAATCGCAGTGCTTGACTGTATACATAATGATTTAGGAAATTAGGATCCCATCCAACTAAATTACATTCATTATTGATTTCTAATGATATTATATTTAAAAAGCACGCAAAGTCACGTGGTTTGACACTTTGACACTGCAGTCAACAATAATATTTGTATTTTTGCTTTTTAGTCAACGATTTCTGAGTAAGTAATTACCTACACAATCAGAAACACTTTCAAAAAAATACTGAAATTACCGAAATTATAAATAAATAAATTCATTTATCTATACTATATAATATTATAATAGGTCAACAACGTCACTACTAGCTCCGACAAGAAACCAGTGATTAAAAATATAAATATCATCAATTGAACATTAATTTCGGCCTAAAAGAAAAGTAAAATCAACGTGAAGTGATTAAAAACAATTAGTTTTATCGGATTGTTGGAAATCATCGAATAACAAGAAGCACAAGATCGGGATATTTCGAGGTTAGAAAACATCAAGTTCGTTCAAAGACAACAAAGTCGACGTCAAAGTGACAACGTCAATAAAACTGACGTTAGCAATCAGTGTTGCCAATTCAAAAATACCATTTTCTACCATTTCTACCATTACGTTTCGTTTCACGCAGACAGAAGTTCATCAAACAATGGAAGGTCAGTTTCAATTACTTTTTGACAAAATGAAAATCGAAATGCAAAATCAAACTGCTGAGTTAAAAGATTCAATAACAAAAAGTATTATGGAAAGCATGGATGAGAGATTGATACCTATAGTGGAAGAGAACAAAAAGTTAAAAATCCGAGTGGATACATTAGAGAAAGAGATAGAGAGTTTGAAAAGAGCAGGAAAGAGTAATAATATTGTGGTATTTGGCATCGAAGAAAAAGAAAAGTCTACGATCGAATTGCTACGAGAATTGAAAGATAACATCAAACAGGATTTGAATATTGATATCGTCGATAACGAAGTAAACAAAATACATCGCATAGGGAAAAAAGATCCCGAAAGAAACAAACCAAGGCCGGTAATATGTTCGTTTGTAAATTATTGGAAGAAGAACGAAATTATCAAAAATAAAAAGAACCTGAAGAACATTTACATCATGGAAGATTATTCTAAAGAGACATTGAAAAAGAGGAAAGAGCTACAAACAAAGTTGGTTGAAGAGAGGAACAAAGGTAAGATTGCATATTTGAAAAACGACAAACTAATAATCAAAGATAACAACACAAGTCAAGAAAAAAGAAAGAGAGACATATCCACTTCTCCCTCTTCTCCTAACACTCAGCCAAAAAAACAACCTACTCTGTTTGCAACCAAGGCAAACAGGACAAATGCTTTTGATAAAATGCGATCCAGATCGAACTCGTTCTCTAACATTTCTAATATAACTAACTCTAATAATAATCAATAGCAACTAAGAAACGGCAGACGGAAACCAAAACCAATCGAAGGAAATAACAACAAAGTAACAAATATACAATCACCTCCCCCAAGCCGACTGGTCCTCGTGGGGGATAGAGACCACAACCCTCCAACAGGAAAGGAAAGGAAAAATAACGAATATTGCAAACACCAAAAATCCATCATCTATATTGCTGCCCTTAATGTACTTACTTTAAAAGAAGATGAAAACCTCATAGAACTGACCCATGCTTTAGAACATATCAAATGGGACGTTGTCGGCCTGAGTGAAGTGAGAAGAATGGGAGAAAGGATTACTTCTCATGCAAACTACGTACTCTACCATATAGGAGAGACCCAGGGCCATAACGGCGTTGGATTTCTTATTAAAAAACATATGGCTCAATATGTAGAAGAGATTGTAGGAATATCGGAGCGCATCGCAATAATGAAGTTGAATCTACCAAATTACAAAGATCCCTGGTCTATTGTACAAGTTTATTCGCCTACAGAAAAATCAAACCCAGAAACAATAAATTCATTCTACCACAATCTTAACAAAGCGATTCAAGAGCATGCCCATAAGAATTTAATAGTAATGGGAGACTTCAATGGACAACTTGGAGAAAGGCGAGCAGAAGAAATCACAACATTAGGACCATACATGTACTGTGACAAAATTAGGAGTCGAAATGGAGAAAAGATCACAAACTTCGCGCTAGAGAACAACCTAACTGTCCTTAACACGGTGTTTAAGAAAAATAAGAAAAATATGTGGACCTGGATCTCACCTGACGGCAAAATAAAAAATGAAATCGACTTCATAATGACAAACAGAAACAGACATTTTAACAATTTCTCCGTCATCAATAAACTAAATTTCAACACCAATCATAGACTTATTAGAGCAGAATTATCTGGAAAGCAAACCAAGAATCCCAGGCCAAGGCAAAACTCCGGATATGCAAAACTTGGAAAACATCAGATGGAACAATTAACAGAAGCCCTGAGAGACAAATTCAAAGACTTTAAATCGCACACCAAGGATCTAAAAGTACAAGGAAAATACAACTGGATAGAGAATACTATTAAAACACAGGCCCAAGTCACTACTTATACTAAAATCAAATCGAACACTTGGCTAACTACAACTACTAAGAAACTACTTGAAGAAAGAAACAAACTAATCAGCACGAGACATACACAGGACCGAAGGAAAAAACTCACTAGAATCAGCAAAGAAATAAGAGAAAACATTCGGAAAGATAGAAAACGTAGTAGATTTGAAAGTATAGAAAAATATATAGCTAAAACAGGCGGAGTCAAAAAAGCGTACAAAGAATTGACAACGACAAAGGACTGGATTGTGAAAATGAAAAATGATAAAGGCAAATGGAGACATGGCAGAGCAGATATATTGGGAATAGCTACGTCCTATTACAAAAATCTCTACAAAAGTAACAGCACACAAGGCGAAACAGAACTTACAGACACCTCAGACATTCCCAACATTCTTCACGCAGAAGTCGAGAAAGCTATAGATACCCAAAAGGAAGATAAAGCTCCTGGACCTGACGGCATAAACAACGAATTACTGGGACAAAACAAGGAGGTTTTGATACCTGTCCTCACAAACATATTTAACGAAATAGTAAATACAGAAATTATCCCCGAACAATGGACAGAGTCCAACATCATCCTGCTGTATAAAAAAGGGGACAAGCATGAAATTGGAAACTACCGCCCTATAAGTCTCATGTCCAATATCTATAAGATTTTCGCCAAGATAATACTAAAAAGAATAGAAATAACCCTCGATGAACATCAACCCATCGAGCAGGCAGGATTCCGCAAAGATTACTCAGTTATCGATCATATTCATGTGGTTCGCCAAATCTTAGAGAAATACCAAGAATACCAACTGACATACTACATTGCGTTTGTCGATTATAGCAAAGCGTTCGATTCCCTTTATCACGAAAAAATATGGGAAGCACTAACGGAGCAAGGTATACAACACAAATATATTCGACTAATAAAAAACGTGTATAGCCACACTACAGCGAGAATTCAGTTAGAAAAGAAAAGCTCCCCATTTAAAATAGGTAAAGGTGTCAGACAGGGAGACCCTCTATCTCCAAAACTATTTTCGGCGGTGCTAGAATCTATCTTCAGAAGACTCAACTGGGAACATCACGGGATCAATATAAGTGGCGAATTACTGACGCACCTAAGATTTGCTGACGACATAGTATTGTTTGCTAGAACACCAGAAGAATTAGGTAAAATGATAAATGAGCTCGCGAGAGAAAGTGCAAGAGTAGGATTAAAAATGAACCCAGATAAAACTAAAGTGATGACAAATGGACCCGAAAACGTTATACAGTTTGGAAGCACCCTAATCGAATACACTAATGAATACATTTATCTGGGTCAGACTATAACTCAAAAAGATTCTATGCGTAGAGAAGTTGAGCGAAGAATTGCAAACGGATGGAAAAGATATTGGGGTTTAAAAGAAGTAATGAAGGACAGAACAATAAACATAAAATTAAAAAGCAAATTATACAACACCTGCATACTACCCGTGCTTACGTATGGCTGCCAATCCTGGGCGTTAACTCAGGAAATGGCAAATAAACTCGACACATGCCAGTATGCAATGGAAAGGAGTATGTTGCATATCAGGAAATCAGACAGAATGAAAAACTGTATTATTAGAAATAAAACAAAAAATATAAGCGTCGCAGCGAAAATAAGAAGACTAAAATGGAGATGGGCAGGGCATATGATCAGAGGCCACGATAAATGGAGTAAAAAAGTCACAAGATGGTACCCCAGAGAAGGCAAAAGGAAGAAAGGTAGACCACAAAAAAGATGGGATGATGACATCAGACAGGTTGCCGGAGTGATGTGGAACAGAGTAGCCCAAGAAAGGTCAGAATGGAAAAGGTTGGAGGAGGCCTTTGCCGATTGGCAAACAGATCTGCAGAAGATAAAGAAATCTCAATTAGTAGAATAAGTTTAAATATTAGTGTAATAGTGTTTTGATGTAAGATCTGAATAAATGGCTTTATTATTATTATTATTATTATTATTTATATAATATTATAAAGCTGAAGAGTTTGTTTGTTTGTTTGTTTGAACGCGCTAATCTCAGAAACTACTGGCCCGATTTGAAAATTTATTTTTATGTTGGATAGTCCATTTATCGAGGAAGGCTTTAAGCTATATAACATAAAGATACAACTCACAAGACCACAGCAGCAATGAAAAATGTTGCGAAAACGGGAGAAAGATATTCCTTTTGAGAGCTTCCGCTGCGTACGCTGGGGAAACCGCTAAAGTTACACAAAACTCATGTATGACAAGATTGTTCAGCATTAAGAGTTCTATAATAAAGTCCGCGACAGCATAAGTCTATTTTTTATGGTTGACTTACTACAACCTTTTTTATGTTAATAAATTTGTAAAAAAATAATGCATCATTTTTAGAGGTGTATTATACACACAGGTATTTATTCTTATCAAAATAAATGCATTCATCATTACGAGCATTTCATTAAGAACAAAGTTGCCCCTTATATCATTTGATTCCAATAAATATCTTAAGAGCAATCACAGTTTTAACATAACTCCGCACCAAAATAATGTTCGCAGCTTAAGTACAACGTGCGCTTGCGCTAATTATATTAGAAAGCTGAGTTTGTTGGTTTGAACGCGCTTATCTCAGGAACTGCTGAACCGATTTGAAAAAATATTTCTGTGTTACATAGCTGATTTATTGAGAAAGGCTTTAGGATATAAAACTTCACGCTGCGACGGGAGGGAGCAAACTCAAAACGCACGGACGAAGTCGCGGGGGACCGCTAGTAACAAATAATAGGAACCCATACACAATTGTTATAAAAAAAATAACTATGACAGTGTGTTAGTAATGAAAGAAATAATAAAAAGTATTTAAACCTATAAAAACTATATTTTTAAACGGCGTACCGCCGTTTATTATGATGGAAGACCGTCTTGACGGATATTTTATGCCGTGGCATATTTAACGCTAAAATATCGGCGAGTCCCACCTATTATTTTGCGGATGCTGTTAGATCCGACAAGCAAACGTTTCAGGAATGGCACCACCTGCTTTCTAACGATACAATGAAAACCATCCGTCTGCATTTCAAACATTCCTGACGAGATAATATAGCGAGACAGCCCCATCAGCATCCTAAACCCATTATTATAATGGATCTGGATTGAGACACACAAGAACCCATTATTTTATTGTTTTTGTTTTGGTAACATATTTCTAAATTTGTGCCTACTTTTTAGGGTTCCGTAGCCGAATGGCAAAAACGGAACCCTTATAGTTTCGTCAAGTCTGTCGGTCTGTCTGTCTGTCCCATGTCTGTCCGTCCGTATGTCACAGCAATTTTATTCTGTAGCTATAAGCATCACACTGTTGAAATTTGGTAGGAGTATGTATCATGTTAACCGCTTTACGATTCTCATACAAAAAATAAAAATAATGACATTTAAGGGGGGGCTCTCATATATGAAACTAAAACCCAAAATTTTTTTTTTGTCAAACCTATACGTGTGGGGTGTCTATGGATAGGTCTTTTAATATGACATAGAGGTTCCTAAAACCATTTTCTTTTAAAGTCTAACGTTTCATATTAGACGCTTCCAAAGTGGTAAAATGGACGTCCCCCCCCCCCCATCTAACTTCTAAACTAAGCGAGTGTAAATTTTGAAAAAAATATGTAATGTAAATCTTAACAAATACTTTCAACGAAAATTGGTTCGGACGGGATCGAACGAGAAGTTTTTGAGATATAGCACATTTTCAACAACCGCAAACATAACTTTGTTCTTCATACAAATATGAAAAACATAGTTATATTTACTGTCAACAAAATATTGTGGTATTGCGCGAGTCCGACTCGCACTTGGCCGGTTTTTTAACATAAATATTTCTAAATTTATGCCTGTTTTTTTTTAATTGTGCGAGCGTTTGTTTGTTTGTGTGTGTTTGTGATGCCCCTAATCAATAAAAGCTTTTCTTTCTTCCTTAATATCCATAATATTAATCCAGCAACCAAAATTGATTGCTGGATTCATCTTTTTTCTACGTACAGTTGAAATAACTAATTAGCGATGCAATAACATCAAGTTACATAAATAAACAAGTTCATAATATCTCAGGAAGCGGTTGTAAATCACAATCAGTGTCATAACATTTATTACCAGGTGATAAGGTTCACAATCGTCATCTTTCTGGCCTCATTATTTTTAAGAGTACATGCATATTATCGGAAAGGCCTTGATGGCCATTTTAACCAAAGGCCCTTAAGCAAAGCGAGATTTAAACTTGTAGGTCATGAGAAAGCTATGAATAAATTATCAGGTTTGTTTCACCTTTAGTGAGTGCTATGTTTTATCATATCAATACCATCTTACGACTCAACATACCTAGCTACTTCTTACGTCTTCAATCATCGACTGAATTAATAGAATAGAATAGAATCGTTTATTTGCGTAAAACTTGGTAAATTTATGTGATAACAGAATTTCATTTTAGACCTCATGCTTTGCCACAGACGGCATGCAAACTTGGAATATTTAAGTTAAATATACAATTAATTATATTGTGGCGAAGAGTTGTGCTGTTCCGTCTGGTGTCTCCGAGCAAGTGTGCCTTCCATCCATTATTCCTCCTTCCATCTCAAACGTTCCGACTAAGCAACCAATCGGCGGGCACGACCAATAGCAGCGCCGTTCGTGTTGGCGGGAAGAGCATTTGCCAATTGGCGCACTTCTTGTTAGTACCGTTTTTTGACACGACGCGGCGCTGTTATTATCTCGACATAGATAATCGATTATTGAAATATTGTCTGTGGTAATATCGAGTTTGATACACTTATACTCGATAATTCACCTAAATGATTATTAGACAAAGGAAATCATGACATTCGGCCATCCGACTACGTGCAGCCTCCGGCGCATGTACCCACTTTTATAGTTGTACATACGCCAGCACATCAGATTACACATCTTTACTGCAAGATCGCCCTATTACATCTACGCAAGAATCCGCAGCGCTTAGCTTGATGAGCTGTTGTCCACAAAAATGAGTAGGTATCTCTATCAATAATTAAATAAAATTAGTGAAGCATAATTAACAAACATATTTATTCGAACGAATTAAACGTCACATATACTTCTGTATAACAGTTACGTTTCGATGACTCTAGATAATTATAATATATACATACACGTTTTTACAATTAAAATCATGACATTCGGTTAACATGCGAGAATATTATTACTAATAAATAACATAATATTAATAGTAAACTGCAACTAAGGTTATTATAAGATACGATTACTAATAAGAATCTGATTCAGAATTAGTATCATCGCTGTTACTATGGACATTAAGAGCTTTAACATTGATCCATGGTCTCATGCGATCCGCGGCAACTACTGTACAATATTTCCTCGATTTGTTAAAACCAGGTACGTTACTTATTTCATACCTGTCGTTTCCTAATGTCTTTGTAACTTTATAAGGACCGGTAAATTTGGGCAGTAGCTTTTTACTTTGACCAGGGTTTTCGTTGAAACACGTCTTGGTAATAGTAACTAAGTCACCGACATTGTACACTTTGGCAGGAGCTCCCTTAGCATTATGTCTACTTCTGAGGTTATATTGCTTCTTATCTATAGTTGACTTTACTTGGGACCGAATTTCTTCAAGATTACTTTCTTTTTTAGTGTCAGCGAATGCTTTTCTTAGGATGTTGTCAGAATTACCTTTTAATCTATTCCCAAAAAGAATTTCTGATGGTCATTTTTCCGTAGTGCTATTGAAAGTGTTGTTAATTCCAAACTGAATTTTAGACGTAGTCAAATCCCAATCTTTTTCATTTTCTTTAGAATTTTGTGCCGCTAACGCTCTCAAGATTGTTTGATTAAATCGCTCGACTTGTCCGTTAGCTCTTGGGCACGCAACTGAGTTCAAAACATGTTTTATGTTAATTTCATCACAAAACTGTTTGAACTTAGCTGATGTGAATGCGGTTCCTCTATCGGAAATAATTCTTTGTGGAGTGCCAAAATCTTGGAAAATTCCTTGGAGCGCTTTGATAGCCGTCGCACTCTTAGTGTCTTTCACGGGCCTTATAAACGCATATTTAGAAAATCCATCAACAATAGCAAGTAAATGGGTGTTACCACGCTTGCTTTTAATGAATGGTCCAAGGTGGTCTATATGGATAGTTTGAAACGGGGTGCTACCTTTTTCTATTGGATATATGTGTCCTTGTTTCGTTCGGTTATTGTCCTTATTGTAGGCGCATTCAAGGCAAGCGCTAACATATTTTTTTATGAACTTTGCCATCTTAGGAAACCAGTACATACTTTGAATACGCTCGGTGGTTTTTTTTACACCAAAATGTCCGATTTCGTCATGGTTTTGTCTGCAAATCTGCCATCGAGCACCTTTGGGTATAACCAGTCTTAGCTCACTATTATTCATATTATTTTTTTTATAAACAATATTGTTTTTTAAAAGATATTGGTTTTTGATATCCTTGAAGTCTTCGGTAGAGTTAGTTTGTAAAATTTTTGCGATATTATTGATTTTCGGATCTCCTTGTTGTAGTGTCACAATCCAGTCTTCTTGTTCAATATGTAGGACTATGTCATTTGGTTGGTCTACCGGATTACGACTTAATGCGTCAACGTGGGTCATGCGATCACCGGGGCGATATTCAATTTCATAGTCATATTCTTCCATTTGTAGTAGCCATCTAGCTATTCTTGGAATCAGATCTTTTTTAGTGAGTGTCAATCGCAGGGCTTTGCAGTCTGTAAATATCTTAAATGGAATTCCCAATAGATACGTTCTAAATTTATTCAAAGAACTCACTACCGCCAACGTTTCCAATTCATACGAATGGTAAATCCTTTCTTCTGGTGAGGTTTGTCTGCTAAAGTAAGCCACTGGTTTCAAAGAGTTACCATCTTCTTGCCACTGCATTAGTATCCCTCCAACACCCAATGAACTTGCATCGGTATGAAGTTCTGTCTTTAATTTAGGGTTATACAGCGCTAAGACAGGCCGTTCGCAAAGGATCTTCTTGATAGTAGCTACTGCTTTTGTCTGTTCTGCGGTCCAGTTCCATTGAACGTCTTTCTTTAGTAACTTTGTTAATGGGCTTGCTATTTCACCAAATCCCTTTACAATTTTTCTAAAGTAGCTAGCCAATCCTAAAAATTGGCGAGTTTCGTGGATGTTAGTTGGAGAGGGAAATTTTTCTATCGCTGTAATTTTTGTTTGGCTTGGTTTGATTCCTTCTTGGGATACCTCGTACCCTAAATACTCAATTGTAGGCGAAAAAAATTTGCATTTAGAAAGTTTTAGGGTTAATCCATATTCTCGGATAAGTTTCAAAACTTCTTCTAGTTTATTGAACCCTTCAGTGATTGACTGAGTTGGAATGAGTAAATCATCCATATAAGCCAGTACGGAGTCAAATCTACTAGCACCCAGCATCTTGTTCACTAACCTTTGGAATACTGCTGGTGCATTTGCAAGTCCAAACGGCATTCTGTTGAATTCAAAATGGCCATCAGGTGTGACAAACGCTGTTAAATGTCTACTTTCTTCAGATATTGGGACTTGGTAATAACCTGAAGCCATATCTAATGAAGTGAAAACGTTTTTACCACTGAGGTTTGAAATTTGGTCGTCGATCAGTGGTAAGGGATATCTATCTTTCACTGTTTTACTGTTTAATGCTCGATAATCAACGCAAAGTCGTTGTTCACCAGTTTTTTTTCTGACCATGAGTATAGGGCTAGCGTAATCGGATGTAGATTCTCGTATTATTTTATTATCAATGAGTTCTGCTGTCATCTTCCGTACTTTGTCTCTTTCAGCATGAGATAATCTATACGGCCTATAGACTACGGGTTTAGTATCGTGAAGATCTATTTTCATTTCATAATGTTTTTCCGGAGGTACACATCCAATTTCTTGTGTTGACAAAGCAAAACAGTCGCGGTATTTATTTAATAATTGATGCAATTTCTCTAAAGTTTGACTGGCAACTCCATGTCCCATGTTGATGTCTTCTTTTTTTATTGTTCTATTTTCTTTAGAGCTCTTTTTGATGCTTCTGACATCAAGAACGGTATTTTCATGTATCGGTATAGCTCTGGCCAAAGTTTTATCTTTATGTATCGAAACAGGCCCTGACGATCCTTTAGAGATTACGATATATCCTTTACTATTTGATAAGCTATACACTCCTTGATGAATACAATACTCCCTGCCAGGTTCAGCCCTTATGTTGGCTTCGATGTAAATGTCACCCGTGAATGGTTGTGCGCTTTGAACAGGAACTAAATGTACCCCTTCTATCAA
Organism: Pyrausta purpuralis; assembly: GCA_963924145.1. Lineage (NCBI taxonomy): Eukaryota > Metazoa > Arthropoda > Insecta > Lepidoptera > Crambidae > Pyrausta > Pyrausta purpuralis. Next base: position 7,470,380 of record OZ001672.1, read on the forward strand.
TTCAGAGTTTACAGTTAACAATTTAACGAAATTTAATTCGGTGACTGAATCTACTATTGGTTTACTGTAAAAGTATAAGCTTTCACTATTTTTAAGTACTGTTACATTGGGCATTTCGGTGAAATTCTGCCCAAGCAATAAAGGAACGTGTAAGTACCTATCATTGACAACGTAAACTAAAATTTCATGTTCGATTTCATCTACTCCAACACGGGCCTGTGACTTATATATCGGAGACACATGACTATCACCGAATCCCCTGATCAAAGGTAAGTCTTGCAATTTTTCTTGTAACTGTAATTTCTTAGCTACACTTAATTGTATAAGGGTACAAGCACTACCAAAATCTACGTAAGCTCTCAAGGTCTTTCCATTAATTTGAACGTCCTTGTAATACTTTTGATTACTTTTATTAAAATCAATATAAAGAATTTTTTTTACATTTTCGTCCTTTGAAGAGGAACCTCCATTACAATGCTCGTCGTTATGCCCAATTTTTCTGCATAGATTACATTTCAGTAACATTTTAGGGCAACGAACAAATCGGTGTCCCTCTTCATTACAATTAAAACATTTTATAGTACTTTCTTCTGGTTTTTTTTTCTTGAATTTGCACCTATTCGAGGTGTGGCCCTCCTTTCCACAGGAATAACAGCGGACTACTTTAGAACGCAGAAAACTGTTTTCAAAGCGATCTGTATAACCACGTTTCTTCTGCGATTGAGAATGTTCTCGCTTTGTTTTTGGGGCTGCTGTATTACCAAATATTTTAGCAAGTCTTCTGGTTCTTGGCATCTTAGTGATTGAGCACTGCTCCGGAGGGAGGGATCTGTGATTCCATGTATTAAGCAATCAACAGCTTTTTTTCCGTTAATTTCACACCTATTCAATAACACCAGCTTGTCGTAGAAGTACACTCGCAGGCTTTCATCTTGTTTCGTTTTTCTGGCAAACATTTCTTCCAGCAGAATCGCAAAGTTGTCATCTACGGGAAATGCCCGCCGTAGTTTAGCTTGCCACTGTACCCAAGTGAAATCCATACTAGGCAAGGAGTACAGCCAGCTCTTAGCTGTTCCAACTAACTTTTGCGTAGCAAAATGAGAAATATGTCTGTCCTCCCAGTCATAAATTAGAGCGTATTCGTTAACTTTGTGCAGCCAGATCTCAATGTTTTGGCCTTTATTTTCAGGGTCAAATTCTGGAAGAGCATTCAACATCTGTTGAGCATTGAACGACTTATTTTTATTACTACTCAACGCATTTATTAACTCGACTACGCTATTGATGCCTTCGTTGTTATTTTTCATTTCCTGTGTATTTTCTTGATCTGGTTTCTCCTTTGTATAGCAACGACGTTTAGTCGGTATATTGTCATTACCTTCTGAATCGCTTCCGCTTCCGGTATTCTCGATGCGAATTCGCTTTCTTGCTGCTGTTATCATAGTGCTTTCGTCGGAACTTCCACTTGAGGTACTAAGTAAGCGATTTTTTTTTCGTATCAGCACCAGGCCTCTTTTTGGTTTTGATGTACTTCTCTCTGACATTATCTAGAACAAGGAAAACTCTGTTAAATCTTTATATCCACTAAGGTCAACTAAACCCTGCACACCTTTAGTTCATACCTACATTTCTCTCGGTTTATTTTTAAATCCAAGCCGCTTCAATAAAGATAACAAATTAAGTTAAAATTTACTTATTTAAGTGCATGTCTACAGAACAAACCCTCCTTTTTTTTGGAAATAACTTATTAGTCGTTATCGGGTAAGTATAAGTGTTATGTACCGAGTAAGGTTCTCTGTTAATATAGACCCAGCTTCAAATAACTATGCCTGCCATTAATTTCTAAATGACATTGAAATTTATCTACATCTGTGTGTATTTTCAAGTCTGACATTTACACTCATCGTGAACATTATTATATTATAAACAAAGATAATCCTTAGCTAACATCACTTGCGTGTGATAAATTTTAATAGCAGTAACTTTTCTCTAATATATCAATTACTATCAAACAAACCAACTATATCTAGCCTCAAATTAGGCGCACAGCTTAAACGACAACTAACTATAATTATAATAACGGATGAACATACTAAATACTCTTCATGCCTCTGATACGCGTGCTTACGCTCATCACACAAATATCGACGGGCTTTATCATTGCGATCTTTGTTATCATTTTTTTTAATTAATTCTCAAACCAACTTATGCGCTCTAGGCCTAGAAATAACCAGCGCACAATAGCGTTTATTCAAATAAGTCACTAGTTTAAGAAAACTTTGGCCCTTTTGCAATCAAAACTATACGCACACTCGCGTTCTATAATAATGCACTCTCTTCTTTTCATTTAGGATTATTCGCAATCAAACTAAACGAATACAATAACGCATTTTCACGTTCAATTAAAGTAACGCTCACTCACGTTAAGCAAAGATAACAAAATATAACACGTTCTTGCGTTCATCAAAAGTAACGCTCACTCACGTTAAGCAAAAGAGACAAAAAAAACATCACGCGTACTTGCGTTCACCATAAGTAACGCGCGCTCACGTTGAACAAAAATAACTAACGCACACTCGCGTTCAATAAAGTTACGCTCACTCACGTTAAGCAAAAGAAACAAAAATATCACGCGTTCTTCCGTTCATCAAAAGTAACGCTCACTCATGTTAAGCAAAAGAGACAAAAAAAAAACATCACGCGTACTTGCGTTCACCATAAGTAACGCTCGCTCACGTTGAACAAAAATAACTAACGCACACTCGCGTCTTAGTAGAAACAAACAAGTGACTCAACAGTGCTCGGTAAGAATGTATAATATACCGTATATTATACATTCTTACCGAGCACTGTTTGTATATGAGCGCGGCTGTACGAATGTACTGTCGCACGCACACACTGACAAAATGTATCGCTGCTAAAAGTGCGCTAGTCGAGCGTGGTTACGCCGCTGCCCGTAAGTACCTAGCCTTCCTGCAAATTCATGAAGATGGGTTCAATTTCGGGAGGCTGTATAAAATACTGCAGTGTCTATGAATGTCTTACTTGCAGTTTGTTAAATCTAGAATTGTCTTTCGTCCCATTACTTCGTGAACAAGAACGGACTTACCGTTTTTGTTATACTTATCTTTTCTACCTTCTATAATATCAAACCAATCTGATGATCTAGCTATTTACCTATCGAAAGTATTAAGGCAATAACTCTGCTCAATTGATTGGATCACTATGCCCCACGCGAAAAGAAGGAATCAATTTAAATAGTAGGTATAATTCAAACCAAATAAAATTTCAAAAAGGTATGAACTTGACGAGAAACTAACCTACCTATTTTTCGTTCATCTTATCAGTTAACATGTAGGTACCTACACACGACCACAGCAAGCGACAGTCCAGTGTTTCATGCCCAGTATCATATTGACCTACTTTTTTTCTTTTCCTTGCGTTTGAGGCGATACCGAAGCTCTCGTACCTAGCTCGTACATCGTCATAAATACTTTTGACTACATACTATAAGAAACATGTTATGCCCCATTTGCTTACAGAGACAGGTTTAAATAGATAGCACCAACGTATGAACATTTGCAATATCAACAAAATATTCGTTTCACGAATGGAAACTTACAGCTATGCTCGGCAATATGAACAGTGAGAAACAAACGGGTTTCAATTTTCAATTTCTATTTCGAAAACAAAAACGAATTAACGGGTAGGTAGATGAAGGTACCTGCCTATTACTTTCTGAATGCTTTGAAAACTTACCTTACTTATCTTGACGAACGGTTTTTTAGAATATGCCCAATTACTACACAATCCTTATGAATACAGCGTGAGGAAATAGGTAATATTTACGTTTTTTTTTTGGGTTTAGCAAAATTAACGAATTTGTTCTGTAGGCATAGCTTTGAACCACATACATAAAAGCTTTGAAGCTCGCTACGTCGGGTGATAAGCAACACTTGTTGAACAAAATAATATTTCACAAAACTTTAACACAAGAGCACAAAATATAATTATGTTGGAACTTACATTTTTTTCCGCAGTCAACTTCGTGGGTATTATGTGGGTATAGGAACACTTCTGATCTGTGGCGAAGAGTTGTGCTGTTCCGTCTGGTGTCTCCGAGCAAGTGTGCCTTCCATCCATTATTCCTCCTTCCATCTCAAACGTTCCGACTAAGCAACCAATCGGCGGGCACGACCAATAGCAGCGCCGTTCGTGTTGGCGGGAAGAGCATTTGCCAATTGGCGCACTTCTTGTTAGTACCGTTTTTTGACACGACGCGGCGCTGTTATTATCTCGACATAGATAATCGATTATTGAAATATTGTCTGTGGTAATATCGAGTTTGATACACTTATACTCGATAATTCACTTAAATGATTATTAGACAAAGGAAATCATGACAATATCAAATTACATTAACTTAAAAACATCATTAAAAATTAATAAAATTAACATTCATTATTACAATTTGCACATTTTTATTTACATTTATTCAATTTAAATAAATAATATATAATTAGCTGACACCTGACACCTGCCAAAGATAAGTATTTGTCGTATAGATTTTTTCATTTAAAAAATATTTCCCCTCTTTTTTCCTCTTCCCGAGGCCTCTCCATAATTTCCTAATTGTGTTTAGAGGCAGTGAGTTTGTGGATAGGCCTCCAGAAGACCTCTCTATATTATATTAAATTCTTGCATTTTTATGTTCCAGTTGTCACTGGGCGTCGGCAGGGACTCACTCCGGTTGCTAAGGCAACCAGACCTGCGCATCCCTTGCTGTCAGCGTCCGTCATTCTAGTTTATTTACATATAGTTTTATTTTAATTTTATGTTTTTTTTTATATTTGATCGTTCACTGAATGCAGTACCGGCACAAGTACAAAATAACGGTTTTGAGATATAGAGCGTAAAAGTTTTCAGAAATGGGTGCGCGCTTACATTTAATTTTTTTCTGCCCACTGTATGGGGTTCACAATGATGATAGCCATATTTAATGAATCTGCATTAAACTATCCTTATGTCGTATTTTTTCATGAACATTAAATATTTAATTTTTAAAGATATTAAGCACTTAAAATGATGATTTATAGTTGTGCCGATATTGTATAAAAAATATTTGATTTTTACTTTAATGCCAGACTGTAAACTAAAATAGTGTATAAAAAATCGTTGAGTTTCTTAGAGTTGTTTGTTTTAGGTTTTACAAGTATTATCTAGTAATGTTAGGAACACTAAAGTTTTCAATATTTATTTCAAATATAGAAAAAAATAAGGTAGTGTCATTTAAAAAAAACGTAGCTTATAAGGTTTTGGTTAATTATAAAATCCCTCTCATAACTTGTTTCTGAATGTACCTAATCTAACTAAGGAACTAAAGAACTTATAAAAAATTAGTCTTCATGTTTAAATTTTTCAATAAAAATCAGAATAGTAACTCGGTATTAATAGACGTTTTGTAGTGATACACTCCCGAATAATCCTTTTCTACTCGAATTATACAAATGTCGCTAAAATTAAACTTGTCTTCCTCAGTGTTCACATTGAAATTGGTTGCAGTGATATCAACGGGATCTTTAAGATCAAAAAGGAAAACAAGATCTATTTCATGCAACTTGAATGGCTGTGCCAATTTTCTGGCAGTTGATGTGGCATACTGTGATGGTAAGTAGATGGGATTGGACATTTTGTGTATGCCCGACCACTTAAAACTTGTGTGTGATCGATTTGATATAATAGTTAGAAACAGCGTACAATAATGCAGTTATTATAAACTTGTTTCTCCTTTCTCCACCACAGTTGTCGGAGTATAAGACAATTTCTACGTCGTCACAATCTGACCATCGAGAGTGTGTCGATCAGGGTGATATATCTTATACTCAGAATATCCAAGAGGTATTCGCTGAAGGTCATACAGGTATATGCGCCGGCCTCGACACACCCGGATGAAGAGGTGGAGGAAATGTATGAGGACGTAAGTAGAGCCATACATACTTCCAAAACCTATTTTAATGTTTTATTGGGGGACTTCATCGCAAAACTGGGCAAGCGAGGCGAGAATGAGTTGAAGGTGGGACCTTTTGGATACGGGCAAAGGAACGCCAGGGGACAGAGGCTGGCCGACTTTCTGGAGAAGGAGGGACTCTTTGTGATGAACTCTTTCTTCCAGAAGCCGCCTCAAAGGAAGTGGACCTGGTTGAGTCCCGATGGCTTCACGAGAAACGAGATTGACTTCTTCATGACCTCCAAGAGACGGTTATTCAATGATGTCTCCGAGATCAACAGGGTGAAAACCGGTAGCGATCACTGAATGGTTCGAGGCACATTGTATATAAAATGTCAAATTGGAAAGATCCTGCCTGATGAAGTCCACGCTCCGACCGACTCGTGCGCATATCCAAAATCCTGAGAGCTTTCAACTCGAGTTGTCAAACCGCTTTGATTGCCTAGAAAATGGCGTTACAGTGGACAAAATTAACAACGGGTTTGTGGAAACTGTTCAAACGGTGGAGTCTAAGTATTTTAGGCCTGGTCGTAAAAATAGACCTCAGAAACTGTCGGTCCACACTCTCGATCTTATGGCAAAACGTCGATCTATGGCACTGCAGACCTCCATTAATGCTGAAAACTACAGGCAGCTCAATAGACAAATATGGAAGTCCCTGCGACACGACATTCGTTGCTTTAATTCTAATAGTGTTAACGATAGAGCGGAACCAAGGCTCCAAAGGCTCCAAATATGCAAGGGACATGTCTATTGGGCAAACAGGCAGGAGTGTGGTGGTGTTGTTCTTAAAAAAAGGAGACAAAACCTTATTGAAGAACTACAGACCCATCTCACTCCTAAACCATGTCTACAAGCTGTTTTCAAGGGTCATCACGAATCGTCTAGCACGTAGATGTTTGATGACTTCCAGCCTCCCGACCAAGCCGGTTTCCGAAAAGGATATAGTACCATAGACCACATCCATACGCTTAGGCAAATTATACAGAAGTCCGAGGAGTATAATATGCCTCTATGTTTAGCGTTTGTGGACTATGAGAAGGCCTTTGATTCGATCGAAACTTGGGCGGTGCTTCAGTCTCTGCGGTGCCACATAGCGGTGCCACTATATGCAGCGGTGCCACATAGACCTATAGTCTATGTGGCACCGCTGCATATAGAGGTGTTAAAGTGCCTTTACAATAACGCCACCATGTAGGTCCGAGTACAGGAGCAGAACACGAGGGCGATTCCACTGCGGAGAGGTGTTATTCAGGGAGATGTGATATCTCCGAAACTATTCACGGCGGCATTGGAAGACGCTTTCAAGCTTCTGGAATGGGAAGGAATCGGCATCAATATTAATGGCGAATACATCACACACCTCCGATTTGCCGATGATATAGTCGTTGTGGCAAAGACAATATAGTTAAAGCAAAAGGCAATAGCTAAAGCTTGTTGCGGTCCTAATTTTCTGGATTTGCTTTTCTTTTGCGAGTTGTGGGTTTGACATTCTCTGCGTTCTCACTATCAATGTCAGAAGAAGAGCTTGGCGTTCGTCTATTACTCGTTCGATTTTCAATTGGGATCAACATCTAAATCATCAAATTCCATCTCTGGGCTTGGTGACACGTTCTTTGCTTCTCTTGTTATTGATATTGCAGGTGAGTTATCGTGTAAAGCAATATCGCTGGCACCTCCTTCAAAGTTAATTCCGACATTGTTTAGCGGTTTGGTAGTGAACTCTAATAAAATCAAATCTTTCCGGCATCAAAGAAGGACTACTAGAGTTCTACAGTGGAAGTTCAGCGTTAAAGTCTGTCATTAAGTCCATGGCTAAATCTTGATGCAACAAATTCTGTGGTTCCTCAGGCACATTCATTGGTTGTTCAGCTGGCATAACAAGTACAGAAACATTTTCATTTAGATTGTGTCAATGGTTCTGTGTTATCGTTTTGAATATTACCATCAATCATAAAATCTTCTTCAGATGGATTTTGGCTAACTGAAAATCTAATGAACTGATTGGTGAACCACATAAGAGCTGTGCTGCTTCTGGAAAATCATTTTTTTAAGCGAGCGAGATGTTGTTTAGCCTACAGCCATCATCGATAAATAAACTACCTATCTAACACAAAAATATTTCTTGAAATCAGTCCAGAAGTTTCTGAGATTAACGCATTTAAACAAACGGAAACTTAGCTTTTTAATATTAGTACAAATTGATGCTCCCAATAATTTAATAGCGTTAGTGAGATTAAAGCTTTAGCTCTGGTAACAATTATAAGCTGTTATACAAATGAATGCAAACACAGCACAGAATAATAGTGATTTACTTATCCAGAAGTCTGGTTTTTATCCATTTTGACTTATAAAATCACTGGCACAACATCAAAATATTTTTTTATATTTTATGCAATAGTGGCTCAACTCAAAAGTGCCGCTATTGCATGAAGACCAAGGTGCGTTCACTGCGAGCGCGAGCGGCCAACTGATAATGAACTCGTGCTTATTTCGTCGCGCGCTAACGACACTAGAGCCACCAACTAGCTAATGATGAATTAAAATGTTGAGTCTTCAATGTGAAAAAATAGAGCCAATGGCGTAGATTACGAATCCATCACTTACTAAATCCAGCCAAAATCGAACTTGTGCCACTACTGCATTAAGCAAGCGATATCGTGTCATAAGTTTTAATTTAGTGTTTTGGCAGGTTTTTCCAAATTTCTTTTTGTGATAAGTGTTAAGGCTTATGAGCACATTATCTCCATCGGTGGGCACCCACTCACAGCCGCAGTTCTTTCACTGCTCAATTTGTAATACCAACAGGGCTTTTAAAGGTAAGAGGGGCCTTAATATTCATATTGCCCGTAGTCATAATAGCACCAATTTACCCGCATCTCTCCCACTACCCTCTACTTCAAATCCTATATCTTCTTCTCCATCTTTTGAAGCTATTATCACAAATCTCCACTAATCTACTCCGCTGGTTAAAAGAATCCCTAGGGGAGCGAGAATAGCTTTAGCTAAATGCCTCTCGTCTTGTATTGAAAAATGTTTCGATAATACTGAAACTGCCTGGCAAAATCTTTTTACATTTTCATACTCGTTTTTTCATGTAAAGTCTCAGTCTTAAACTTTTACTCGGGCGCTTTTAGATAATGCTTTGAATTCCCACAATCCATCCCTTCCGTTCAGTTCGTCTGGTACGCTATCTTCCAAATTTAACGTTTATCGTACCGTTGAGAACAAGGTTATGGACGGCGACCTGTAAAACGCAGCCCGAATCTTGTTCTCCGATGACACTCTCGCTCCTCCTAATCAGGAAACTCTCGAGAGCCTTCGTAGTAAGCATCCTTCATGTCCAGATTCTCCTGCCTGATTATCTTTGCCTCTTCCTCCTCTTCAAAATTTCCAACCCTTACAGATACTTGATGACGGCGACACGTTTGCTGCCATCATGTCTTTTCCGGCTGGTTCTGCTGGCGGCATCGACGGCATCACTCCCCAACACCTTAAGGACTTGGTGGGTGCTTCCGCTGCTGACGCCGGTAGAATTTTGCTTTCCAACATTACAAAACTGTGCAACCTTCTCTTATCTGGCAGGGTTTCTGAAAGTTTTCTCCCGTTTTTATTTGGTGCTAGACTTTGTGCCTTTCGAAAAAAAGATGGTGGTATTTGCCCTATTGCTATTGAATCAACGTTTCGTCGTCTTGCAGCCAAATTAGCCTGTCGTGATATTTTTTCTCCTTTGAAAGAGTATTTTCAACACACAACTTGGTTTCGGCAGTAGGGGCGGTTGCGAGGCTGTGGTTCATTCAGCTCGCAATTTCCTCTCCTGTGACGAATCTGAAGTTTTTTTGAAAGTTAATGTGAAGAATGCTTTCAATTCTCTTGACAGGTCTGCCTTTCTGAATGAAGTTCAGACTCACTCTCCTCAGATTTATCCCTTTGTTTTTCAGTGTTACAATAATCAATCAAAATTGCTTTACAATGAACATTCAATTGTTTCTGCAGTCGATGTTCAGCAAGGCGACCCTTTAGGTCCAGTCCTTTTTAGTTTAGGCATCTATCCTGTCATTTCATCCTTAAATTCTAAATTCAATGCCTGGTATCTGGATGACGGCTCCTTTGGAGGCAAAGCAGATGTTGTTTTCCAAGATCTTGTCCTGGTTATAGAAGGATTTAAGAAATTTGGCTTAGAACTAAACCTTTCAAAATGTGAACTTTTTATTAATGATCACGTTTCGTCTGGTTCCCGTCAGGATATCATTGATAAATTTAATTCCCTTCCTCCTAACATTAAAATTCTTAATTCTGAATCGCTTTGCCTTTTAGGGGCCCCTCTTCTTGATCCCAGCATCGAACCTTTTCTTGATAAAAAGTTGAATGATTTCACCCTATCAGCCCCCCGATTAGAACACCTAAATTCGCACATTGCTTTTACTATACTGAAATCGTGTCTTTTTGTGCCTAAATTTACATATTTCCTACGTGCTAGTCCTATCTGAAAAATTATTAATTATTTAAAACTATTTGACACTACTCTTAAAAATAGTTTGGAAAAATTTACATTTTGATAACAATTCTTGGGCTCAGGCTTCGCTTCCTATTCGTTTTGGTGGGATCGGAATTCGCCAAATTTCTAGTATAGCCCTCCCCGCTTTTCTCTCCTCTTTGCATAGCACTTCCGTTTTAGCCGGAAAAATCTTTGAGCATCCTCGCCAGCTTTCTGGGGTGAGAGAGGCGGAGGAGTTTTGGCAAGGTCTCTGTCCTAGAGAAGACATTCCAAAGGGACGTCACCAACAAAAACTTTGGTATTTTCTATGTATGTCATGTATGTATTTACAAACAAAAAGTATTTAAGTATTCTATCCGTTGTCTGGCACCCATAACACAAGCTTTGAGTAGCTTACTTTGGGACTAGATGGCGATGTGTGGGAATGTCCAAAGGCTCGCAGTGAACGCACCTTGGTCTTCATGCAATAGCGGCACTTTTGAGTTGAGCCACTATTGCATAAAATATAAAAAAATATTTTGATGTTGTGCCAGTGATTTTATAAGTCAAAATGGATAAAAACTAGACTTCTGGATAAGTAAATCACTATTATTCTGTGCTGTGTTTGCATTCATTTGTATAACAGCTTATAATTGTTACCAGAGCTAAAGCTTTAATCTCACTAACGCTTTTAAATTATTGGGAGCATCAATTTGTACTAATATTAAAAAGCTAAGTTTCCGTTTGTTTAAATGCGTTAATCTCAGAAACTTCTGGACTGATTTCAAGAAATATTTTTGTGTTAGATAGGTAGTTTATTTATCGATGATGGCTGTAGGCTAAACAACATCTCTCTCGCTTAAAAAATTGATTTTCCAGAAGCAGCACAGCTCTTATGTGGTTCACCAATCAGTTCATTAGATTTTCAGTTAGCCAAAATCCATCTGAAGAAGATTTTATGATTGATGGTAATATTCAAAACGATAACACAGAACCATTGACACAATCTAAATGAAAATGTTTCTGTACTTGTTATGCCAGCTGAACAACCAATGAATGTGCCTGAGGAACCACAGAATTTGTTGCATCAAGATTTAGCCATGGACTTAATGACAGACTTTAACGCTGAACTTCCACTGTAGAACTCTAGTAGTCCTTCTTTGATGCCGGAAAGATTTGATTTTATTAGAGTTCACTACCAAACCGCTAAACAATGTCGGAATTAACTTTGAAGGAGGTGCCAGCGATATTGCTTTACACGATAACTCACCTGCAATATCAATAACAAGAGAAGCAAAGAACGTGTCACCAAGCCCAGAGATGGAATTTGATGATTTAGATGTTGATCCCAATTGAAAATCGAACGAGTAATAGACGAACGCCAAGCTCTTCTTCTGACATTGATAGTGAGAACGCAGATAATGTCAAACCCACAACTCGCAAAAGAAAAGCAAATCCAGAAAATTAGGACCGCAACAAGCTTTAGCTATTGCCTTTTGCTTTAACTATATTGTCTTTGCCACAACGACTATATCATTGGCAAATCGGAGGTGTGTGATGTATTCGCCATTAATATTGATGCCGATTCCTTCCCATTCCAGAAGCTTGAAAGCGTCTTCCAATGCCGCCGTGAATAGTTTCGGAGATATCACATCTCCCTGAATAACACCTCTCCGCAGTGGAATCGCCCTCGTGTTCTGCTCCTGTACTCGGACCTACATGGTGGCGTTATTGTAAAGGCACTTTAACACCTCTATATGCAGCGGTGCCACATAGACTATAGGTCTATGTGGCACCGCTGCATATAGTGGCACCGCTATGTGGCACCGCAGAGACTGAAGCACCGCCCAAGTTTCGATCGAATCAAAGGCCTTCTCATAGTCCACAAACGCTAAACATAGAGGCATATTATACTCCTCGGACTTCTGTATAATTTGCCTAAGCGTATGGATGTGGTCTATGGTACTATATCCTTTTCGGAAACCGGCTTGGTCGGGAGGCTGGAAGTCATCAAACATCTACGTGCTAGACGATTCGTGATGACCCTTGAAAACAGCTTGTAGACATGGTTTAGGAGTGAGATGGGTCTGTAGTTCTTCAATAAGGTTTTGTCTCCTTTTTTTAAGAACAACACCACCACACTCCTGCCTGTTTGCCCAATAGACATGTCCCTTGCATATTTGGAGCCTTTGGAGCCTTGGTTCCGCTCTATCGTTAACACTATTAGAATTAAAGCAACGAATGTCGTGTCGCAGGGACTTCCATATTTGTCTATTGAGCTGCCTGTAGTTTTCAGCATTAATGGAGGTCTGCAGTGCCATAGATCGACGTTTTGCCATAAGATCGAGAGTGTGGACCGACAGTTTCTGAGGTCTATTTTTACGACCAGGCCTAAAATACTTAGACCCCACCGTTTGAACAGTTTCCACAAACCCGTTGTTAATTTTGTCCACTGTAACGCCATTTTCACCAATACAAACAGACATGTTCATGCACACAGGTGCATGAACATGACTGTTGTATTGGTCTAAAGGTTAGGTGAAAAAGTAACTGAAGTGAACAACCTTAAGTTTTTAGGGATATATTTAGATACTCATTTAAACTGGAAAGCACATGTTGAGTTCGTATGCAAAAAACTGGAACGTTTTGTTTTTGCTCTCAAAAGACTAAGGCAAACGGTTTCAATTGAGGCTGCTTTGGCGGCTTACCATGGCTACGTATCTTCAACACTCAACTACGGACTTATAATGTAGGGAAACTCTGTAGATGTGGATAAGTGGTAAGAAATTTCTAGACTTTAAGACAAATAAAATTGGTACCATGTATTTCAAAAATTTGCACGTCTGCATGCAGGCTGAATACATTTACTTTGTGTATATTAAGACCTTATTTATAATGTATGTATTCTAGCAAATAAACATTCTGATTCACAAATGTTTGTAGTGTGCGGGGATCGAACCCGCAACCCGCTGCGTACCTAGTAGGCGATTTTTCGACCAGACGGTTCGTCAAAATTCATTGCCATATTAATTAAAACATAAAACATATTATTTTTAATGGTTATACCCTTACTAGTCGTCACGTAGTCAATAATTTAGTTCTATGTCAACATTTGTCTTTAGGAATTCCTCAATAAAAACATTTTTTCAGTAACCAAGTCGTAAATATGTTCTTGAATCGTCCGGCTGGCAAGGCTCTTACTTCAACGGACACTTATTAAATATTTTAATGGCTTTACAAAATGCACTTTTAAGTTTCTAAATAACATTAACTATGGAGGAACAATGTAGGTAGATATTTCTGGGGCCGATAGAGGACACATAAGAAAGTATTTTAAGTCATATATGTTTTTGTCATCTGAAATTTGCCGATAACCTAAAAATAATCTTACCTAAGGGTTGTCTGGAAAAAAAATCTTCAAGCAATAAGACCGCCTAAATTGTACTAAAAGCGAATATTTAAGATACTATCCTGTGTAATTATTATGTTTATTGTGAGCAATAAATATTTATTTAATTTTTTATTATTACAATCGCACATCACGATAATATGAGCGTTTTTGTTAAAAGTTGCATCTTTTTAGCGCCCAGATTATTTAAATATATATATATATATATATATACAAATTCACATAATTTCAGTCAAATTTCATGTGACGATAATAACAAATTTATTGCACTTAACAGACCTATTCAATCTAAATAGTGCATTATGATACAAGTGTGCTAAGTTGACCATTATATACAAGGCGATATTGTGTACGCACGAGCGAAAGCGAGTGCGCCACAAGAAAGCCGCGTATATTATGGTCACAGGCACACGTGTTTCATACGACGTTTTTCAACACACTTGCCACATTAATCCAAACTTCATCACACCACAGCCGCCAACTATTTACGAAAAATGGCGCGTTGTTTTTTTTCTTGCCGCGAAACCGATGCGCGCGCAATGTTTTAAGGCGCGATCTAGATCGGCCAACAGCCAAGATTAAAAATGTAATAATTCGTTATTTAAAACACAAATAACAGAAAATTTTAAATGAATTTGACTTATTTTTAGTAATAAAACTGGATTTACCATTTATTGAAATAAATATGTACATACTGTTATTATTCGCATAAATACTGTTTGTTGTGTAAGTTATAACCCGACTAAATTATATCGCTTCATCTTCTTACTTACTACTTGGTACTAGGGTACAAATGTAAATTGGTCGGGTAAATAAACAAAAGGCACTAGTGCAATAATATACTGAAAAAGCACGCGTGTTTAATATCTATGATTATGTGCCAAAAATCGGTAGAATAAAAGCGTCATTTTGAGCAAGTGTGTTGAAAAAGTCATTAAATATCTGATAGATGTATCAGCCCCAGAATTATCTACATCGTTCCGCCAAACAACCTGTATAAACACCAAAAGAACCTACAGGTATCTTATACAACTACTACTCACAGATGGTATGAATAAAACAATCGAATTACCGAAAAGTTACGGTGAATAACTGGGCGCGTATTGCGATGCAGTTTTGATAGGTAACTTTACTGTCAAGTTAGCAATTCGCATTTCAATTTCGCATGGTATTTAGCAATATTATAATAAAACAAAATAAATGTTGATATTCGTACCATTGTAGTATTATTATACGACGACGATTAATACGACGACCTCCGTGGTGTAGTGGCTAAGCACGCTGGTTTCAAGGCGTCGCCACTCCGAGGTCCTGGGTTCGATTCCCGGTCGGTTCAATATAGAAATCCAAATTTTGTATATTGTCTCGGGTCTGGGTGTTGTGGTACCACCGTTGTGTCGCGTTTCCATAACACAAGGGCAGTAGCTACTTACTTTTGGATCAGAGCTATGTATGTGATTGGTGTCCAATATTACTTACATAATAATATTTGTTTAAACTGAGTGGGAATTAAACGTTTTAAGTTGTGATTGTGTTGTGAAAGAGTAAGTGATTGATTTTAAAACTTACTATATTATCACTGATATAATACTTGTAACTTATTTCTCTATCTGTTTGCGTCTGTCAGTATTATAACTTTAATGTGTATTTGTGTATCTGTCTGTGATAAGTTAATCAGGGGCCCTATTTTCGAATCAGCCTCAAGATGGCGTGTGATTTTCTGAGATTAAAGTCTAATTTTGGAATGAAAATAAGTTTTAATTCACACAGGAGGCATTTGACAAAATGTAGCTCAATTTAGTGAGTACTCACGTCTATATTTCGAGTGTTTTTTATTAATTTTTTAATGTAGGTAAATCACACGCTAAAGCGAGTGAGTTAAGCTTCAGGCCATATCAATTTTGACTGAGCACGTTGGTCAAAACCTATATTGACTGAATGTCTGTCTCGAAATCAAGTCAAGTCAAAGTCAAAGTCAAATGTTGTTTATTCAATTTAGGACACAATATGCCACTTATGAACGTCAAATGTACAATGAAAAATAAAATAAAAATAAATATGCCCTGAAGGGGCCGAATCATGTCTCCTTATCTTTTGGACCCTACCAGCGCTTCGAGACAGAACACAAACAATTAGGCAATTGCTGAGAAGTAACGCCGGAACAAACTCAGTCACCACTAGCTGCCGTAAAATCAAAATCATTAAAGGTAAGTACATCAGTCGGCGCAGGCTGGACGGACCACACATTCGTGTCGTTCAGGTAGTCTTGAACCTTATAATAGCCTTTAGACATAAGCGTGTTTTTAACGTGTTTCTTAAATTTATCAACCGGCAATTCGACAAGATTGTGTGGTATATTATTAAAGAATTTTATACAATTCCCAATGAACGAATTACAAGGGAGTCTTATTGGCTTATTTTGTCAGATCAAATCATTCAATAAGGGTTTTATCCAACCACTCTAGTCAATAAGGTTATTGACTAATTTAACCGGACAATAAGCTTATCGACTAGTTTAGGGTTTTGACTGTCACATCTACATAATAAATATGGCTTCATTTTCCTACTCGTTTGTTACATAATAAAACTTGCTTATGATTGATTACGCCTCAATTGATAACTTCCTTTTCATCGTCACTGAGAATAAATGTAGGTGGATCTACTAGTATTAGTAGCATACACACACACAGACGCTCGATCAAATAAACAATAAAAGAAAAAGAAAACATAGGCATAAATTTAGAAATACATGTATAGTGTATGTTTTTTTATATATATTTTGGACCGATTTGTTTTTTTTTTTGCACCTACTTTGTTTGTTTTTGTACTATTATCGCAATGTTGACATGACTTTACGTCTGAGAGTCGCCATTTTGTGGAGCTAAGCTGATGGTGGAACTCCATAACGCTTAGGAGTTCACTGGTTATGATGCCAGAGCTCATGAAAGGTAATTTGTAGCTTCTTAAAGACCAGAGTCATAAGGTGCAAATTCCCCCCTCTCCCGTAATTACTGAAAATGAAGAAATAATATTAACTTAAAAAAAAGAAGTAAAAACAGACTTCAAAACCAAAATGAACTTAATAGTCTTTTATAATTGAAAGGAAAGGAACCCATTTTAGGCAAAAAAATATTTTTGAAGTCTATTCCATCACTTTCACCATCAAGTATCAACTATCACAGCAACGACTCCAAAAATAAATTGTTTGCCTAAAATGTATTTCTTTCCTTTCAATGGTCAAGCGTTTAGTTAAGACTTTTTAGTGCATTTTGGTTTTGAAGTCGGTTTTTACTTCTTTTTTAAAGTTCCGTAACCGATTGGCTAAAAACGGAACCCTTATAGTTTTGTCAAGTCTATCTATCTGTCTGTCCGTCCGTATGTCACAGCCACTTTATTCTGTAACTATAAGTGTCACACTGTTATTTGGTAGGAAGATATATCCTGTTAACCGCTTTACGATTCAATAACAAAAAAGAAAAACTAATGATTTTTAAGGGGGGGGTTCCCATACATGAAACTAAAACCGATTGTTTTTTTAGTTAAACCTGTGCGTCTGGGGTGTCTATGGATAGGTCTTTTTAAATGACTTAGAGGTTTCTAAAACCATTTTCTTTTAAAGTTCATAGCTATCCGCTTCCGTAGTGGCAAAATATGCGTCCCCTATCTAACTTCTAAACTAAGCAAGTGTAAATTTTGAAAAATAATAATAATTTAGATCTTAACAAATACTTTCAACGAAAATTGGGTTGGACAGGATCTGAGTTTTTGATTTTCAACAACCGCAAACATAACTTTGTTCTTCATACAAACACTATGAAAAACAAAGTTGTATTTGCTGTCAACAAATTATTGTGTATTTAACTAAGTGGATGTAAGTGGATTCCCTAATTCAATCAAAGTTGGCACGGAACCCTCAGTGCGCGAGTTTGACTCGCACTTGGCCGGTTTTTTTAAAGTTATTTTTTTGCGTTGTAAAATTTTACCCTTCGGCCGCATTCGAAACCAAGGTTCGAAACTAGTTTCTAAATAAGAATAATGTTTCTTCTTTCGAAACTAGTTTCGATATAAGAATTATATTTCTTATTTCGAAACTTGTTTCGACAAAGGAATAACATTTCCTCATTCGAAACCGACTAATTAAAATCAAAACCTCTTTCGATATATAGCGTATGGGGATTAGTGAACTATAGTAAAGAAAATTTTCGTTTGAGTGGTACCAATATTATTAAAAACACTTGAGTATCAAAAAATAATTTAATAAAACTATACCCATGGAAATAAAATCCGGTGCGTTTCCATACATACACGTAAAGAATTAATTAATAAAGTTTAAAAAATTAACTATGTATAAGCAAGACCACTACCTACAAAAAATAACAAAAACTGCTATCAGTTTTTGTTATTTTTTGTAACTTATATATTTGATTATGAAGAAATTAAATTAGCAATCCTGCAACTTCAAACGAAAGAAATCTCCGTTGGCCATTGCGTTGAAATTATCTCCCCCTTTTTACTGCATTATTAATCTTACTCGTTAAATTATTTCAATTAAATATACGTGTATGTATGGAAACGCACCGGCTTTTATTTCCATGTAGTTTATTTAAATTATTTAATTTGACACTCACAGTGTTTTTAATAATATTGGTACCGCTCAAACGAAAATTTTCTTTACTATAGTTCACTTATCCCCATACGCTTTATATCTAAAGAGGTATTGATTTAATTTGTCGGTTTCGAATGAGGAAATGTTATTCCTTTGTCGAAACAAGTTTCGAAAAAAGAAATATAATTCTTATATCGAAACTAGTTTCGAAAGAAGAAACATTATTCTTATTTAGAAACTAGTTTCGAACCTTTGTTTCGAATGCGGCCGAAGGGAAAATTTTAAGACGTGAAAGTCCTCAACCGTACATATCGTAACAAAGTTCTTGCCTAGGTTCAATTAGACTACATCTCAGTACATTTGCTTTATAAACCTACTGTTTCGTAGTATTTATATTTATAACAAGGCAAGGTCGACCTATTTCTGTGTTTGTGGTCATCGAGTAATATAATACAGAAGTACAAGTAACAATTGTATTTATATTCTGTAAATTCAATAAACATTCACCGCGAAAAGATTGCAAACAAGCCAAGTGCGAGTCGGACTCGCACACTAAGGGTTCCGTGCCAACTTTAAGTGAATTAGAGATCCACTTACATAAAATACCACAATATTTTGTTGACATCAAATATAACTTTGTTTTTCAAAGTATTTGTATGAATAACAAAGTTATGTTTTATATTTTTAATTTTATATACATATAAAAGATTAAAATTCAGTACCTTAAGTCTAAGTTTCTGGTTAAAAGTAACTTTAGATTTTTAAAAACAAGATTTTAATATCGGACACAAATCACCTACATTGCATCCCAAAGAAAGTAGCTAATGCACTTGTGCTATGGAAATCAGAAACAAAGGTGGCACTACAATTCCAAGACCCGAAAGAAAAAAAAAAAAGTTTTCTATATGGACCTGAGGAATCGAACCCGGGACCTCGGAGCGGCGACGACGCCATGAAACCAGCTTGCTTAGCCACTACACCACGGAGACTTACGGTGTGATATGACTTGTAAAAAAGTTCAGTGCTCCTCTCAGACGGTCGATTTTTCCAGTACCTACATCTGCCTTAAAGCTCATGTTAGTATAATCAACACCAGTGTTGCCAGGTCATTTTTTTTTTAAAACAGGAGGCTCTCAGGAAAAATACAGAAGATGAATTGAAGTGCAGCAAAAAAACCAAGAGATCCTGAAATAAAGTTTTTTAGTAATTAATTTATTTATTTCTTTATAGTGTTTATTGAGCATGTCTTTTGTTATTTCAAGCTGCATTGAAGTTGTATTTTTCAAGAGTTTTTGTTCCAGATTTCATAAAGTCGACGCTTTTTTAATTTGGTAGCATGTTACACGCAATAACCGGTTTTTATCTTTGGCGATTGCTTAGTTGTTTGTGTTACAAAAACATCTTTAGT
Source organism: Pyrausta purpuralis (assembly GCA_963924145.1). NCBI lineage: Eukaryota > Metazoa > Arthropoda > Insecta > Lepidoptera > Crambidae > Pyrausta > Pyrausta purpuralis. The sequence goes on from OZ001672.1 coordinate 7,490,287, forward strand.
GATTCATAAATAAATTATATTTTTAATGGATATTTTTTTCATTGGCGGAAACGGAAAGGCACAGAACAGGTGACTGGCACTGATCATCAGTGACGACTTAACGATCTATTTTACCAAAAAAATATTTGAAAGAAAAAACAGAAGGTTTACGTACAAAAACAGAACTGGAGAAATTTGAGAAAAACAGGAAATCTCCTGTAAAAACAGGAGATCTGGCAACGCTGATCAACACCAACATAGCAAGACCCTATTTCGATATCATAGCAATGAAGTGTTATCAATGCGCATAAGGAATGGGACACACTATTATTTCATTTTCTGTGATCGAGTTTGTTTTAACTGATTGCTATTTAAAACATGTTTTTTGTTTAGTATCGTGTTTAAGTTAAGTGTTTTTGTACTTTTATCTCAATGTTGTCATGTATGTCGTCGGGTAGTCGCCTTTTTGTGGAGCTGAGCTGATGGAAGAATTCAGTGACGTTGGTGATAAAAAATTATGTTTTGAATCCAGAAGGCCTAACATGCATGCCTCGATACCGTTTATCGCATCGATAAAATATATTTTTTCCTAAATAACATATATTCTCACTTTGTTTTCACATGTAAGGCAATCATAATTGTATCATAATTACATTAAAATTAGTAAAAACCTATTTAAATATGATTAAAATGACGTTTGAAATTTATCGAGGGCCAAGATAAATGATAAATAAGCGCGCATCTTAGGGCCGCTGAAAGAAAAGGTTTGCCTACCATGGAGTTGTTTGGAGAGTTTTTTAAGACTTCTTTGTGTAGGTAGTAGATATTTTATTTTTGAAGTAGGTCCCACCCCCCATCTAACTTTTAAACTAAGCGAGTTTATTTTTTAAAAAAAACATGATGTATATCTTGACAAAGACTTTCAACGAAAATTGGTTTGGACGGGATCTAACTAGCAGTTTCTGGGATAGAGCACATTTTCAATAACCGCAAACATAACTTTGTTATTCATACAAATACAATAAAAACAACGTTATATTCGCTGTCAACAAAATATGTGTGGTATTTTGCCTAAGTGGAAGTAAGTAGACCTCTAATTCAGTTAAAGTTGGCACGGAACCCTTAGTGTGCGAGTCCGACTCGCACTTGGCCGGTTTATATTTGACTTGTTTGAAATTCGTTTGTTTCGTGTAAATAATATGGAGAGGTTTTTATGAATGATAACATTTTTTTTATGTGGAATCAGTCAGCATATTAACGTCTACTTCAATTAAACGACCGCAGTCTGCTTGCAGGTCGATGTAGCAAACTGTGAGGGGGGAATATTTCAGTAAAAGACGTCCTTCCGTCCTTCGCCTTGTAATGATGATGAGGTGTCCGATGTGAAGTACAAATGCAGGAACATTTTCTTCAACAAATGACACAAACATCACACTCGCAAGATCACAGTGGTTGCAGACCGAGGGTAACCGGTCGCTGTGGATAACAACCGTGGCCTAAGATTTTTGGCAGTGGCGCGTCCTTTGGCTGTTAATAATGCTAGTGAGGACATAGCACACAAAACATAGTCTTCTTTGTCACTATCTATATCTTCAAATAGGTTTATAAAAGTCACTAGTATTCATAAAGATGAAATATACCAAAAATTTGCGCACGGGCGGGACTTGAACCAGCAACTTCTTGGCTGACCGGGCCAAACGCTCTGACAAAATTAGCTACCGTGCTGTCTGTCCGACCTTCCGACGTGTGTTTAAAACGACGAAAAAAATTTTTCATACAAATTGAACTACCTTAAAAACACCAAAAGGACTAAAATAACGCTAATAGGAGAAACAAACTCATTTAAATTCGGTGCATGATGTGAGTTTGTTTCTCCTACTAGCGTTATTTAAGTACTCTTATTGTTTTTTTTTTGAAGGCGGTAAAATTTTTATGAAAAAATATTCCCGTCAGTGTACCCTCAGTCTGATTTCAGCAACGATCACAGACTTACTGTGCTCTCGAACGAGAGTCGCTCTCACGTGGGACGGCATGTGTCGACGATCTACTAATAGAATAGTTTATTCCCCCTTTGAAGTCAATGCGACCTTTGAGTATTAAAACAGATCTTTTGTATTTACTATTTTAGTTACTACGAGACGATACTTTTAGACTTCGCGACAGCAGCGCGTCTCTCTAATGTAACTTACCTACTGCTGTCATTTTATGTATGAAATTGACAGCAGCGCGACTGCCGCGCGATCATCGCGCTGCTAAAGTCGCCTAAGGCCTTGTCCAGAAAGGACGAATTCACCGCGAATCGTATCGCGCGAATTCATACGCGCGTTGTCGAGGTACAAGACATCAATACATCGCGTCCACAAGCATCGCGCGAATTCAAAATACGCGCGTAAATCGCGTGCACTACACCAGACTCTCGACTCGCGCTTGATTCCCGCGTATTGCGCGCGAGTCGACATACTAGGGACGCCTTGCTGCGTCCAGTTAACGCGCGAACTCTAGAGCTAGTGCACGTATCGAGGGAAATGGAGCGCCAAAATTTTGACACGGAATCGTTTACAGACGAAATAGAAAAAAGACCGGCGATATGGGATTTGGAATCACCTGATTGATTATGCTAATAGGATTTTAAAACTTAGGTCTTGGGAAGAATTGGTATTAATATTTTCTGATAAAGAAGACTCCGAGGAAAAAAAGAAAGATTTTGGTAAGTAATTATTATTATTTTATTAATTAGTAACAAACAAAGAAAATTAGATCATTTTGTCTTGCCACGGCAGTCAACCACAACGTGACCGCTTCGTTCAACTCCATATTTCGTACGGAATTCCTCCCCAAATGCTCGCGCGTTGGTACGCGCCTTGTGGACGCAACGGTCGCGCGTAATACGCGCGAGAGAATCGCGGCGAATGCGTCCTTTCTGGACAAGGTCTAAGTGTAAAAGCGTTCTTTAAAACAATTACGTTCAGTTGACAGACGGAAGAAACCATGGAGAGCGGTTGACATTAACAATTAAATTACTCAAATTTATGTTTTGTGTGTGTGTGTGTGGATATTTTCATGTGTGGGGTATCTACTTAAATATAAAATAATGTATTTTTAGTTTTGACGACCTCCGTGGTGTAGTGGCGCTGGTTTCAAGGCGTCGGCGCTCCGAGGTCTCGGGTTCGATTCCCGTTTGGGTGAATGTAGAAGTCAAAACTTTCTATATTGTCTCGGGTCTGGGTGTTGTGGTACCACCGTTGTGTCTGATTTCCATAACACAAGTGCATTAGCTACTTACTTTGGGATCAGAGCAATGTATGTGATTGGTGTCCAATATTGAATATCATTAAATTAAATAAATTTTAATGCACTCAAATGAAGCAGCCGTGGTTCCAAACTTTTCAAAGAAAACTTATCAAATCACAATAATTTCTACTTAGCCTTAAGGCATGACTGGTGAAAACCTCATAGCGATCTTTTGTCTTACTTATTCTATTTATAGCAAAACTGAAGGTTGACAATAATTTTAGCATTTTCTGTGTGCATAGTGTGGTGAGGAGGTCTGCTATGATTGTTCGGGTGTGCGTGTGTATGTGTTTGTGTGTTCATATGAAGAAATAACTGATTTGAGAGTTGATAAAAAAAATATATAAAATATAAAAATAATTTCTTACAGTTTTAAAAGAAATTGAGTTTGCCCACGGTCTTCTCGATCCAGTCCAGGTAATGTAACACAAGATTGTAAATTACCCGATTCCGCCCGGTGCCACACACATGCCAAATGTACGACACCTACGAGTACCTACTGTGTAGTTTTTGCTGAGTTCAGATTTCTATTTTTAATCGCCTTTTCCATATCTTCAAAAACAGAAAGTGTCTCTCTCATTCTTTATACGGATTTGTGAATGAGTGTGTTTGTGTGACTATTAGCGTGTAAGAATATGCATACATGTCTCTTTCTCACCCTCTTCATGCATTGACGGATGTATATACACAGTTCTAAAACTAATTTAGTTAAGCCACAGCATCTTGTTGATTCTATCTAAGTAATGTGCCACGCGAGTGTAAATGCCCGGTTCGACACGGATGCCGCACTGCTTGCCGAATAACGTCACGCCCGTCACGACATACATGGAGTGGAGTTTCTAGCATTTAGTTTGATTTCATAATTGAGGAGGAAGCTAAAAAGTCTGTCTGCAATGTTGTGCGTACGTGCGCGCGCGCGCGCGCGCGCGCGTGTGTGTGTGTGTGTGTGTGTGTGTGTGTGTGTGTGTGTGTGTGTGTGTAAAATATATAAAAAAAACAAATGAAGTCATGTTATAAGCTTTTATTTATAAAAGTACAAAATTTTATTTATTTATTACTTTTTTGTATTTAGTTAGGCCACACGATCTTCTCGATCCAGTCCAAGTAATGTGCCACGCGAGTGTAAATGCCCGGCTCGCCTCGGATGCCGCACTGCTTGCCGAACGACGTCACGCCCGTCACGACGTACATGCAGTGGAGTTTCTTGCTTTTAATCTGGATGGGGCCGCCACTGTCGCCCTAGAGAAAAGATAAAGAACATAAAAATGTTTATCAGATTGCACTAAATTGCAAAATAAGAGGTATTTTTGCTTTAAATTTCCGCTGAGCGACGCCAGCGCAGGTACCTAACCTCAAGAACGAGAATTGCGTTGAGTATTAGTTCAGGCAAATACAGGATGCACAACATATCCTGAGGATGCCACGTGTAGTGGCGAAACGCGTCGAGGTTTTTTGCACGTTGGGCTGGTGTTGGGTACTTGTAATTGCATCAGCTGTGCCGCATGCGTAGGTACTTCATTTTCTGACAGTCAAACCTTTAAGTCATGCAGAATGATGGCATATTGTTTCGTTGCATAATTCAAAACCTGATTTTCTAAGTGTTACTTACATATAAGTTTTTAAAATAACAATCATGTACTGACTTAGTAATCGCTAAGGTATTGTATACAGTATAACATAAATTACATACTACTTAACAAAACTTTGTTATTATTAAATATATGTACAAATATACAGGAATGTTTTTAAAAACCCAATTTAGATGGCGAACCTACATTTCAGGTGTAAGTAATTATAAAATAAAGTGTGTTAGTTACACTATTTATAACTCAAGAACGGCTGAACTGATTTGGCTGAAAATTTGTGGGGAGGTAGCTCACAATCAGGAGGAGAACCTAGGATATTTTTATCCCGTTCGACCGCGCCGGGGCTGGGGCGGGACTGAGCCTGGGTCGGGGCGAAACAACGTTAGCTGGGACCGCTTAACTTTTAAAATAACGGGGCTGGGCGGGACGGTGCTAGGGGTGAAGCAAAGTTCGCTATGGGTCCGCTAAGTAACTAATATAACTAAACTAGGGGTCCCCCGCGACTTAATCCTCGCTTTTTCTGTTTACTCCCTTCCCCTCCCGTCGCCTAAAGCCTTCAGATAAATAAAATATCTAACACTAAAATATTTTATCAAATCGGTCCGTTAGTTCCGGAGTTTTCTTTCAAACAAACTCTAAAGCTTTATAATATTGTTAGTATAGATATTCTCGAAACGGCAGAAAGTCTGTATCCCTCCTTACCTGGCAAGTGTCCTTCTCCTTCTGTTTGTCTCCGTAGCAGACCTGAGTCCCGGCATCGAACCCGCGCTTCATGTGTCTGTGCACGGGGAACTTTTGCGCACACTCCTCTGTTGGGAACTTGTTTAGAATCACCTAAAAATATAAAATTAAATAGTTTAAACTTTATCTTTATATTTTGCTTCCGCTTTGAAATACCGTGGGAGGTACCTATTTTCTACAGTTCGACAGATCATAATGATGAGAAAAGAAATTTCTCTATGGAGAAAGGTCGGTGGGTCGATGAAATCTTACAAAATTCTTCGCCTAATTCATTCTTCGATGGTGAAATTGCGAACACAGAAAATAAAAGTTATTTTTATTTGTTATTTTTTGGTAATTTTAGGAGATGTTGCACCTTGTTACTCTGTTATTTAAGAAGCTACAAATTATCTGTTCTGTCATTACAATCACTGAACTCCTAAGCGTTGAGGAGTTCCACCATCAGCTCAGCTCCACACGATATTGATAAACAAACGTAACAACATGTCAAGATTAGTATTCTAGTACAAAAACACTATACCTGCCTTTAAAATTTGAGGGTATCCCTTGATTGCACCAAAATCCCATCATCATATCTTGACTTGGCAACAATGGGACCAATTAGAAGGTATAACCTCTAGGCAAGCGAAAAAAAATCAAATCAGTCCATAAATGACTATTGTAGTGAGGCACCACAAAAAAAACGTCGAATTAATATAATCCTCCTTTTTAAGTCGGTTTAATATGGTCTGCTTTATTATGCAATGTTGACGTCCTGTCTGGTGTAGTGGTCGAGAAATCGCCTGCTACGCAGCGGGTTGCGGGTTCGATCCCCGCACAATACAAACATTTGTGTGCATGAACATGTCTGTTTGTATTGGTCTGGGTGTTTTCTATGTATATCATGTATGTATTTACAAACAAAAAGTATTTAAGTATTATATCCGTTGTCTGGCACCCATAACACAAGCTTTGAGTAGCTTACTTTGGGACTAGATGGCGATGTGTGAGAATGTCCAAAAGATATTTATTTATTTATTTTATGTTATCATCCATATCTTTTTCCATGCGTGGACATACAAAGAAGACAAGACCTTACCTCCTGTAGAGCATCAGAAGTATTTTTCCCTATGCTCTATCAGTCTCCAGCCAGTGGTCAGTACCCTGTTCTTAGCTACATTATCAGCTCAGGTAAAATAAGTCAGGCAACTTGTCAAATTGTTTGGCGGCAAAATATGTTTATCCATGAAACCTGTGCTTATAACTTCATCGTGGCACTAAGAATCAGGATCTGTCTAGTCCTACCAAAATTAAGGCTCCTTTACCCTCTCATGGGGTTCGGACCCTATTGTAAGTAATGCAAATTTCACATACTTCAAGTGTGGTATCGTGTTTTATGTGTTTTCTTGCGCTTTATCGAATGACACTATGCCCATAAGCATGGGATCGATATTTTGTAAGATATAAAAGGTTTTGTTGAAAAATATTAAAATTTAGGTGCATACCGAATGAGAACATATTCATATCTATTGGATGAATATTTTGCGAAATATGAAGGGAATTTGTTGACGGAAGGGGGGGGGGGGGCAACGTATATAAAACGAGCAAATCTTAGTAACGAGGCAAGTGAGTTGTCATTTTCAATGCATTTCCTAGTGCCAAGACAGCATCACGTCAAGCTTAACACAGCGGTGTCTAATGTTGTTGTAATAAGGGCTAGTTAGCAAAATTGGGTAACCTGATGTGCTGGTGACTGTACATTAAAAACCCTACATTTCCATACATTAGAAATGTCCCCCCTATCCTCTTGTCAGTCCCCAGCCAGTAGCCAGCACCCTGTTCTCAGCAACATCATCACGTAATATCTATAATGCTTTAGTATACTTCTCGAATATCTTACTCTCTGCAGCACATCTGAAGTGTCCCCTCTATCCTCTTGTCAGTCCCCAGCCAGTAGCCAGCACCCCAGCTCTCAGCAACATCAGCATGTAATATCTATAATTCTTTAGTATACGTCTCGAATATCTTACCCTCTGTAGCACATCAGAAGTGTTCCCTCTGTGCTCTGTCAGTCCCCAGCCGGTAGCCAGCACCCTGCTCTCATCCACTTCATCTCCAATGTGCACGCACGCCGGCACCAGGAATTGAGATAGTTTAACACTGAAAATAGAAATGCGTAAAAAATATGCGGAGAGAAATTACGCTTTTTTCTTGGTACTGATTTCTTTTAATTTCATTATCATTAATTTCTATGTATATCATGCATGTATTTACAAACAAAAAAGTATTTAAGTATGATATCAAACGAATCTTTGACCGACTTGGTGTCCACGACATTGCGTCTTGTTCACACTTGTAAAATTATCAATTTACTTTCTCTTTTACCTTTGTAACCGTATTGTGATATGGATTTAAAGAAATACATTTTAAATTTAATGATTATTGCGTAATTATTGATTACTCACATGTTATACGAGATCTCCTAAGCTTATTTTCCTTTCTTATCATAGTTTGTACAGTTTTGAAATACACACGATGGTATTTTATAGGATTTACAATCACTAACAGGTTTTGTATAGCTATCCGCAGACTAATAGTAAGACGTTCTAATTAGGTCTTCACACTGCGCGCCCGAGTAACATATCTATTATTTTTCAATATCATTGTTAGATTTAGGTTTATTTCTAAAGTCATATGATCATTGTTAGATTTAGCTTTCTTTCTTAAGCCATATGATAATTACACAAACCAATAAAAAAATATCGTTTTTTATAGGTATACCTAACGGAGCCTTTAGTTCTATCGCCTTTTTAAAATATTTTAGATTTGCGTGTATTTATTTGTGTACCGTATGTTTGAGATCTGACTTGTGTGCACACTTGTGCACGTAGGTGTGTTGGTGTGACAGCACGTGTTTTGCTTGTTTGTTTGAGAGTGAAACGTGTGTGCGGGTGTTTATGTGTGTATGCGTGATTTACGGACAGCACTTCAAGCTGAACAATTGTTATATGTGTTATCGTTCAAGATAAACGTATGGCCTGATGTGAAAGAAAGTTAAAATTGTGGATACCTACACGTATAAAAAATATTGTAGTTTTTCAAAAAATCGACCTGTTTGCGAATCACATTTTTCTAGTAAGATAAGCTGTCAAAGCTTATCTTACTAGAAAAATGTAAATTACATATTATGTACTCTTTCGGCACTCGTTGTCTATTATATATTTAATATTATTATGTAACTAGTTATAATGACTGTTTGTGCCAAAACGAAATATAAAAAAAAATGGGAAGAGCAAGTTGCTTATCCTAATACATAAGGATTTTCCCTAACTTAAGAAGATTTCGATGATTAATTAGTACTTACCTATCTATTTGTTTAGCAATTAATTACGATCTTCTGTTAAAACTACAATGTATAATATAAAATACTTATCTTATGCTGAAATAAAAAAAAACTGCTACGGTAAAGAAAGTGAAACACTTACGGCGAAGCCAGCTCAACCAAAGCGATGTCATTGTATCTGTGAGGCGGCTTGTACTCAGGGTGTGCGATGATCCTCTTGACGCGTCGCAGGAGTTCGTTGTTGATGGGGTCCGACCGTTTCAGCGCTCCCATGAGTGCGTAGGATATTTCGCTCCTGAAATACAGGTAAAGAAAGAAAGAAAGAAAGTAAGAAAATACTTTATTCGACCGAATACATTGACTGAAAAAAAAACATGCAAAAGAAAAAACAGGACTAAGTATCCGAGTCGAAAAGGTGTTGTTCTGATCGGCGACTCGGGTGGTTGGACAAACGATACTGATACCAAAAAAGATGTTTTTTATTTTATTAAAAAACCCACATAATAAATTTATTATTGCGATACTGGCGAGCGAGAACTACCAACGCAGGTAGCCCTTTCTTCTGTAGATTTCGTAGATACGCTCAAGCTGTACGCGCGAGAAGAAGTTTTCCTATTCGTTTTTAAGGTTTTAGAATAAAAAATAATAAATATATGTCGGACAGCGTGTTAGCCACTCGATCACGGAGGTCGTCAATGAGGAAGAATGTTGTAAAGAGATATAAAACTCGGATATAATGAAAATATTTTCTTTTTGTTAAATTAGATATCGACGAATTTCGGATGTTTCGTTGGGTTAACTTCATAATTTATGTATTAACGATTTCTTTTACACAACAATGCGAAATGCACCTAGCGTGAATACAATTCAATGACAACAGTAAACTAACCGTGATAATATTGATCGTATTTAGTCAGTTTAAAATAAATCATAAAAAATAAGTAATATGTTATCCTGCAAATTTAAAAACTATTTAGACAATATTACCTTAGTTTCACGTAAATATGCAAACAGGATCGAAAAATACGTGTTCATTCATAATTTGCAGCATTGGCAATATTTGTTTGGTGGCGCTGCGGTGGAAAAATACTAAACTAAATTTTAATCTTTTGGCTGGATAAAGTCTTCAAAAGGCTAAGTGTTAAACGTTGAGTGTTAGGTACTTGTCGAATTTATCATCGGCGTAGTCATTTGATTTGATCCCGACGTCTAAATAACTCCCTAGGCATTAAATGAACTAATTATTGGAATCAGACCGTTACTTTGTGAAAAACCATTATTAAGTTGAATTTAATAAATTTATTTTGCTTTTTCTTTCCGCTAAAAAACCTCGACGTGTTCCGCCATTTTTTTTGCACGTTGGTGTTGGGTAGGTACTAAAAATTGCATTAGCTGTGCCGTGTATTGAGAAAGGGCGGGCGGTGCGTCCTCCATTATCCTGAACTAAAAGGTACCTACTTACTCAACGCGGTGACGGTTCGTGTTGTTAGTTGCCTGCGCCGGCGTCGCGCGCGCGGAAATATGAAGCAAAATATTTTTATTAATGCAATTCAATGAACTGGCTGATTAAACCCAATCCAACCATTAAAATAACCCAATAAATTAATTGTATCTGCGACACATACATCAAAACTGACGGATGATTGAAGATGTACAATATCAAGAAATGTTTTTAACTAGGCATTTAGAGTGGGAACGTCCTTGAACTGCGGTGTGGAAGGCAAGATAAAAATCACAACACTTTCATACCTAATTTGGAGATTTTATAAGAAAAAAAATCCTCCGCCAAGAGTCTATCTCTTAAATTTGATAACGATGTTGACAAAGATCGCAGGATCAAACTGGATGCAGACAGCTTGTGATCGGTTGCTGTGGAAAACTGTGGGGAACGACTAATAATGATGAAGATGATAATGATGATGACATACCTGTCTCTGTTAACAGTGCAATGCCCAGCAGTCAGCACGAAGTTCTCACTAATAAGTGATCCACCGCAGAGGAACTGAACCGTTGCTATATCATCTCCATAGCCGAGAAGCACCTGAAGATGTTTTTGGTTAAAATTATACGTTTGATAGGTGATGATGGATAAGGAAACAGGTTGATAAACAAAAGGAACGAAGCAGGGGTTCAGGATGTTGAGAGAGATATACTATGCCTATCTTTAAATACTAATTTTATAAATGGGAAAGTAACTCTGTCTGTCTGTTTGTCTGTCGCGCTTTCACGCCAAAACTACTGAACTTATTTGAATGAAACTTAGTTAAACACTTAGTCTAGAACCTGAGAAAGGAAATAGGGTTCTTTTCATCGGGAGTAAGAGGTTGAAAAGGGGGATGTAAGGTTTTAAGGAAGTATTGTCATTTTTCAAGCCAGAAGCTTGAAACTTATTGTTAAGGCTCTTGATTAGATATAAATAATATGACATGCAAATTAATAAAATACCCTTAAGGTAAAAAAGGTAGATAAAGTTTAAGTAAAATTACAATAGGGAATTAGGGATGAAAGTTTGTAGGTATGGAAAAATGAACGGAACGGACAAATAATATTATTATCAGAGCTATTCGATGTCATAATCATTAGCCTATAAATAATTAATAGTTCTACTCAAACTAAAAGTTACTATTCCACGCGGACGAAGTCGCGGGCACAGCTTGTACTATTATATTACTATACTAGCGGTCCCCCGCGACTTCGTCCGCGATTTATGAGTTTGCTCTCTCCAATTCCTTCCGCAATAAATAAGCTATCCAACACAAAAATATTTATTCAAATCAGTCCAGTAGTTCCTGAGATAAGCGCATTCAAACAAACAAACAAACTCTTCAGCTTTATAATATTAGTAGTATTACATTATCTGGGATATTAGTAAAGATGTGTTTTTACCCGCATATTCTGGTGACGCCTCTGATAAAATGAGATTAGAACTTATTATACACACGCATTCGGGATTGCAAATTTTGAGACTAGTCATTCATAGTTAGTAACAAAGTGATTACTTGCTCAGTGGCAACAAAAAACGTTAAGGACAGTGTTACCAGTTTATTTTGATATCTTATATATAAAATTCTCGTGTCACAATGTTCGTTCCCGTACTCCTCCGAAACGGATTTACCGATTCTTACCAAATTTTATATGCGTATTTAAGGGTTGTTCACCCTTAAATATACTTTTTTAATTTTTGGACGATTTTTTTTGTTTTTATTTTTTTATATTTTTATAGCCATTTTAGTAATTTAAGGGTGAAACAAAATTCGCTGGGAATGCTTAACTTTTTAAATTACTCGGCGGGGGCTAGGGGCGAAATAAAGTTCGCTGGGTCCGCTAGTATTAAATATGTTTTATCTTATCTTATCTTTGATGTCAGACAGTATGTACATGAATTCCACGACTTCAGGCCGGGATTGTTTCAGTCCAACCCTTCTCTAATCAGAGGCTTCAACACATACAATGATAATAATGAAACACCAACTTACCATATGAGGAAACTCGTCCCTCTTAGCCGGTTCGCCTCCCACGATCAAGTCGTCAACATTGTGGTGACAGTAGTGCGCCCTGGACAAGTCCCCTGTCAGCGCTACGCCCTTTTTGCACGGGTAAACTAAGCTCTGCTGGTATTCCACACATTCTGAAATAATTAGATAGTTTTGTGATAGTTGTAATAACAAATACAAATAGGGTTTATGGCTGGGAACCAAGGTCCAATGATCACCGTCTTGGTTTATTCATATAACTATATATGAATAAACCGCTCTAAATCTTTAATATCGCGGTTCAATCTTCATACTTCGACTACAGCGCCTTCTAGTCGAGTCGAGCCGAGTCAGCTTGTTGCGTTGAAATGTAGAGACAGTGGTTGATCATAGATGTCGCTACAGGTTTAAAATACATGAAAGTGTGGTCTTATATCAGAGAAACAGTGCAGTGACCTACTTAGCCATATAAAACAGCATGGGAAATGTTATTTTTATTATTTATCAGTATGAATGAAAACGTTATAAAAAACGTTAAGTAAAAATCATAGCAACAATGTCAATAGTTCCAATATGGTTCTTTGTGCTTTAAAAACTCATCAACACTATTTATTATCCTAAATTATTACTACTAATTAATTACTAATTATTAATAATTATTATTTATTATAGTTGATAATAAATAGTGTTGATGCATTATCCAACAACCATTTTCGTAATGAAGCTTTAAAAACATTTAATTCAAGTTCTATAATTGTAATTGGTATTATCTTTATACTATTCAGCTATAGAGTACATTGGTTATGCAAGAGATGTGGTGACAGTAGTGCGCCCTGGACAAGCTTTCAATCACCGCTACGCTCACGAGTCACGGAGGTGTCACACCCCAACTCTCAGTAAGTTATTGCAAGGCAGAATGAACCGCCTTAAAAATACACTAAAAGGACTAAAACAACGTAGTTTTTTTTTTAATTAAGTAAAATAACAAGGCAACTTTATTAGCATAAACGAAGATATTGACGACACTTCTGATCGGCGTAGTTTGGCGCAACATATCAAGATATATAAATGCACTTGAAAAAGCAACTGTGTCGGACGACCTTTGCCACTCGGCCACCGTTATAAATATGCCATGGCTAAGTTGCATATACATACGCCCGGGTAGCGTGATACACAGAGTTCGATTCCTCGTCTGACACAGCTGTTTTTTTTCCAGTACATTTATATTATGAGTTTTGTATAGTAAGTTTGATTTAACATTATAAAAACAAAACTATAATTATACCAATCCCTAAGAGGCAAGCGAGTCCTGCGTGCGCGATTGCTCGTAGACCACAATTCCACTGGAATATCATCTCGTTGTTATATATGATTAGATCTGATGTAATCATATCGCGATGTAGGATGCTAACAGCGCCATCTAGCTGTTATAAGCCAAACAGCATCGCTGTGACGTTTGAAGGTGGAAACAGTAGATGTCGCCACAGTAGTAGGCACTCACTGTCAAAAGCCTAGTGCGGGTTGGTGGAGAAGTGTTTGCAAGGCAAGCGACTAACCCTGCTGTCAGATGTTATCAAGCCGCCCTTATTAAGACCTCTGACTAGGCATAAATACCGATTTATCTTGGGCTTAATCAACCGATATTAGCCGGGACCAACGGCCTAACGTGCCTTCCGAAGCACGGAGATGCTCGTGATGTACGTCACTTATATGGCCGGAATAGTCACCTATCCAAACAGGACCGCGCCGTAGGTTGTTTCACTTCGGTATCACTACCAAAGCGCTGCTTTTACTGCGCTACGAGCACCACAGTAGTAGGTACTTACTGTCAAAAGCCTTCTGGCCGGTCTTGGGCGAGGTCAGCTGCGGCGACAGGGCCTCGCAGCCGGCGGTGCTGCCGTCATTGTTCACGTAGTCGTACACCGGGATGTACGGGGTCGTTGATGACGATCCTGTTCGTCTGAGGACAGATATTAAATAAGGAAAAAAAATTGATCGCCTTCGAAAAAAACTAAAGGGACTAGGATAACGCTAAACGCGTTTTTAATGTATTTACATTGTACTTTATTAAACTAAAGTAGTTAATAAAACCTTTTTCGTAGTTTAAATAATATTTTAGTGGTAACTGCTACGAAATCGGTCTAACGCGAGTCTACTCTAGACTTAAATGTCTACATACAGACATTAAAGATTTGAAGTCGGGTAAAAAAAACGACTTCAAAACCAAAATGCACTAAATAGTCTTAAATAAACTAATTACTATTTAAAGAAAAGGACTCAGTTTTAGGCGGACAATATCTTCATGGAGTCGGTGTCGGATAATAATATATAGTGCTTGAAATCCTTTGGACATTCCCACACATCGCCATCTAGTCCCAAAATAAGCTACTCAAAGCTTGTGTTATGGGTGCCAGACAACGGATATAATACTAAAATACATTTAGTTTGTAAATACATACATGATATACATAGAAAACACCCAGACCAATACAAACAGACATATTCATGCACACAAATGTTTGTATTGTGCGGGGATCGAACCCGCAACCCGCTGCGTAGTAGGCGATTTCTCGACCACTACACCAGATTCTAGTAGGTATATGTAAACACTGAACGTGCCTTTTAAATTCGAGGTTTTCTCTCGATTACACCAAGATCTCATCATCGATCTCAACTTTGCAACAATGGGACCAACTAGAAGGTAAAACCTCTAGCTAGGCATAAATATTTTTCGAATCGGTCGAAAAATGACTGAGATACAAAAAAGCATACAGTGTAGAAATTAGAACATTCTACATTTTCTCGGGTCTGGGTGTTGTGGTACCACGTTGTTTCTGATTTCAATAACACAAGGACGTTAAGCTACTTACTTTGGGATCAGAGCAATGTATGTGATCGGTGTATTTTTTTTTTTTTTTAATATTAGTATAGATTGTTTTCCCAATCGCATTCACCTTAGGTAGGCACCGATAATAATGTGTTAGCAGATGAAAAAAAAACAATGTAATTAACAACTTAACAAGAAGGTATAAATAACTTCTACTATATCTATCTACCTATTATTTATTACCTTTATATGATGAGCTTTGAGCGGTTAATCAAATAATATTAATTGAGGAAAATGGTTTTATCTTTGACTGCAAGACAAGTTATCCTGGTTCTATTTTCCTCTTGCATTAAACATAGGTATTTTAAGACATTTTTATTTTTATTGCTCTAAGACATATGTATTATGTATTGATTGAATGTGTTGGTTTTATTTATACTAATATTATAAAATAAGAGTTTGTTTATTTGTTTGCTTGAAAGCGCTTATCTCGGAACTACTGAACCGATTTTTTTGTGACGGATAGCGACTTTTTCTAGGATAGTGTCAGGTTATAAAACATTTGCGCGAAGGGAGAGGAGCGTGAAAACTCAAAAGGCGCGGACACAGTTTCGGGGGACCGGTTAGTTTGAAAATAAATATTAATTTAAATTTTCCTCAAACCGTCATAATTTAACTTAAGTACCTACAACTGCATAATACAGCTACAAGTGATGCATAACGAATCCAAATTTCTCCAAAGTGTAGGTACGGGTCCCTGCCACCTTACCACCTTCGAACAAACATCACTTACACACAAAACAAAACGGATATACCTTCGACGAAACTACAATGCGACGTACAGTGATAATGGATCTGAAGGTGGTTATATAACTAATAATAATAATAAATATTGGACACAATCGCATACGTTGCTCTGATCACAAAGTAAGTAGCCCATGCACTTGTGTTATGGAAATCAGACACAACGGTGGTACCACAACACCCAGACCCGAAACCCGAGAGAAAATTATATTTTCTTTATTGACTCGAATTATATATTATGCTATTATAATATTCTACTATTACATATTATCATAGGTATATTGAATCGAACCCGGGACCTCGGAGCGGCGACGCCTTCAAACCCAGAGTGCTTAGCCACTAGGTTTCATGAATAAGTATAACATACAAAAATATAATAACTGTAGGTATTTGAAGTTAGAAATAGGTAAGAGAGATTGTATTTGCAAATATAAAAGAACTAACAGCCCAACAAACAAATACGTCTTATAAGTCTTGACTTGTACAACCTAAGGTTGGGTAGCCGTCTTACAATGGTAATGAGATGACTACCAGGTCCTATAGATGTCTTTAATGCAACTAATTAGTCGTGCGACGAATATGTCATAGTAAACTGGTATTAGCAACGTTGGGGAGACTAAACGATACGACGTTATATTACAGTCTTAGCTAAAACGTTTGTACGACAACGCAATAGTCATACTAACGTTATAGTCCAATAAACGTTTTAAACACACCAAATTATGTTTTTGGAAAACCTTTATACGACATTTATACAACGTGGATGTTATATAAACGTTTTCATAGTGCCGTTTATATAACAATCAGTACCTTGCTTTACAGCGGTCAATTAAATACTCTTAAATGACTGGGTTGTTTATTGACGACTCAAATATAACCTTTATATTACATGATGTCCGTTTAAAGCCCTGTCCTGACTTTAATCAAACTTGCAGTCGCATTTAAGTCAGGTTTTAACTTTATAATGATTAGACGGCCATATTTACGGAAGTTACTCTAATAGATAGCTGTCATGGCGACCATGATCATCATCATCAGGTCGTACAGAGGTAAGTGTGCGACAAAAGCAACATATTATATATGTCGGACATTTTTAGAAAAAAAAACTAATTTTGTTAATGAAAATATAATGATTTTAACACAAAATTACGAGGGGGCATGAAAATCTGAATAGTATTCACATAGGTATATTATCATAAAACTTTAGTTCCCAGTCAAACTAAATAGCATGAGAGACAGATAAAGTAAGCAAGATATGAAAATTAAATAACACTCGTATTTCCTTGTAGTATTTATTGTATTTCCTCGTAGTATTTATTTTACACTAAATTAAATCTTCGAACCACAAACGACTACTGCGCGACGAAAGTGGTTATCACATAACATTTGTACGACTGTTGAATGACGTTAACGAAGTTCGCTCGAGCTTTCTGTATGACCATTATACGACCATTTAGGTCGTATAACTGGGGCCATTTTCGCGTTTAGTAAACGTTATTATAACGTTAGTATGACTTTATTAAAGCGATGTATGGTATTCAGATAACGTTTACTTAACCTTTATACGACGTTAAATTGTTACTTGGGAGTTTTCCGCGGTTTCATCCACTTAAATATCGTATCTTAAAAAATATGATTGTGCATTAGAGCCTATGATCTTTAAATTATCGACATCATCAGCATTATCAGCCAAAGGACGTCCACTGCTGAACAGAGGCTCCACCACGGCTTTCCACAGCGACCGATCACCAGCGGTCTGCATCCAGTTTCATTCCGCGATCTTTACAAGGTCGTCCGTCCATCTTGTCGGTGGACGTCCTACGCTACGTCTTTGGTCAAAGGGTCTCCAATCAAGATTTTTTCTGCCCCAACGACCATGAGCCCTGCCCATTGCCACTTGAGCTTACTGATTCTCAAGGCTCTTTTAATGTAAAAGCTATATTATTGTAAAATTTCATAAAAATCCATTCAGCAGCTTTATCTTGAAGGAGGAAACATACATCCATCGTCACAAACATTTACGTTTATAATATTAAAAAGATTGCACATATGAATAAAAGCCACAAATTAAATAAAGAATTAAAACAAATGATTATACTCAGTTGGAATTTCCAAATGCTGCGTATGACTCAAACTGTGAGTCAAATTATATTTCGATAGACCATTGAGTCAGTTTTAAATGCCCAGGAGATAATGAGGCATAATGTCTGCTAAAAAACAAATAAAAAAATTAAACAGACACGCCGAGGAGGAAAAGCTCGTATATACTCGAATAATGTACACAATATTTTTATAACTTTTAATATATCTCATCGAAGTCTCGGCGCCTTCCCACTTCTCGACGAAAATCGCTTGCACGCACGACAAAATCTGGTGACACTTCAAATAAAAGAACAAGCTGTTTTGGATCTTAAGGTTGGGTTAGGTGGCTGTGACCTCAACAGTACATAACCTTCGACAATTTAACGGCCGTCAAAAAACAGGTGATAATCTTAACGGCAGCTGCTACAGTCCAACAAGAACTTTTGTTCGACGGGAAAAATGTGAACTAACGCGGTCATCTTGTAAAATACGTATGCCATATTCTTAACAGCCAAATCTCAAATCGGTCGAAAAACGACTGAGATATGAGGTAACATAGATACAAAAAAAAAATACAGTCAAATTGATAACCTCCTCCTTTTTTGAAGTCGGTTAAAAGAGATAGAACAACATTAGATAATAATACACTGGTTCCCATTGTAGGATTCCCTATGTCGTAGGCATCAGTCTCTTTCGTCTAGCTAGTCGTCGTACATTTGTTTGTAAATACCGTAAAGCTAAACTTTTAAAAAATGATAACTAACGCGGTCATCTTGTTAAATACGGATGTCAGACCCGTAACAGCCTAATCTCCCCGATCTTTCAGGAAATTTCCCAATTTTCATAATGTCTCCAGTTTCAATTTTGTTATTATTGTTTTTTGAAATAAAATGATTATTTTTATTACCGTAAACCAAACCTTTTTAATAAATTATTAATTTCAATGATAGTTACTGTTTATATAGAATTGTTTTGCTTTTAGAATCGGTGCAGCATTCAGATACAAACATCATGCTCAGTGCTTCAAATCAGTACCCTTCTCTTTGGCATGGCTGGGTAAATCATATTAGTTAAACAACTTCCTAAACTCCCTGAATCAAGAATGATTTTATACACTGTCTACCCTCATTAAATACTAGCGCCTTAACTGCCTCGGTGTCCTGGGTTGGATCCCGAGGTCGGGCTAAAAATACGTACAGTCGCCGTCAGATATATCGGATCATACAAAGTGACCAAATACTTCTGAACAATTCAAAATGTCAATAAGTTCCATACACTACAAGTTACCATTAATATCAGAACATTCATTACTTCATTAATATCTGAGCAGAAGCTAGTCAATTACTTTTATACACACAACTATCCAATAATATCTGAACACTCATAACGTCAAATGTATCTACGCAGTCGGTCTTAAATATCTGAGCAATCCAGGAAAATTGCAGAAGGAAGTGGAATTTAAGTATAGGAACTCTTTTCATAGATTATTTATAGTAAGATGACGCTGGCAGTTTGTAACGCTTTGTAGTTTTCAGTATTGTCACACTGTCATGAAAGTGTCATGCAATAAATCAATTTAGGCAAGTAAGTGTTCAGATATTATTGGTTAGTTGTGTGTACAGAATTTATTGACTAACATCTGCTCAGATATTAATAAGTAATGAATGTTCTAATATTAATGGTAACTTGTAGTGTATGGAACTTATTGACATTTTAAACTGTTCAGAAGTATTTGGTCATTTTGTCTGCTCCAATATATTTGACGGCGACTGTACCTACCTGGGTTTTTCTGTTCCGAAATTCTCAGGCTAGCCCGGCGTTTGGAAGTTGGCGGTGTTTCACCACCGTGCCTCAGAAAGCACGTTAAGCGTTTGATAGCATCGCGATGCCATCAAACCTTACAACATCATACCTTTGCCATCACCTTTAGCGACAACCCTATCTTGCATTATTTGACCTTAGAACGAAATACTGAATTACTTCTAAAAGCCGCAATAGTGCAACGTGTTTTTTTTATCAGTGGTAGACCTCATTAAGAGTAATCTTTCTGTACTAGTCACAAGTCGCACTTTTAGATAGATAGATAGATAACTCTTTATTGCACATTACATAAATTGATTAACAAATTCGTTTTAGGGAAATGTACAATTTAGGCGGTCTTATCGCTATAAGCGATCTCTTCCAGACAACCTTTGGGTAAAGAAATTATGAGTTTTATAGGAAGGGGTATTTTGTGCATAAAAAAGAAAAGAAAATGAAAATGAAGAGCTGAAAAAGTGGAATAGAAATATATCTGTATAATAAAAATAATTATATAAAAATAAGAACAGATAAATAAATAATATACATATTTATAAAATATATATATATACCACATTTATATATATATACCATCACAGTAATAATCATACATAATAATATATACACAAACCAATATGAAATGAAAGGAAATAAACTGAGACATAAGAGTAGATAGAATTATTTTGAAGAGAGTAGATGTTCTTTAAGCAGTTTTTTGAAAATAGCGATAGATTTTGATTGCTTGATAGCCAAGGGTAAGGAGTTCCACAAGCGTACTGATTGGACAGTAAAAGAGTTTGAATAATAGCTCGTTGTGTGACAAGGGGATTCAAGGTGGAGTTTCCTCGATGACCGCATGTCAAGACCGCGCAACGGCTGCAAAAAGCACTTTTGAGTTTTTAAGGAGAAAAAAAATAAAATCAAAAATGTGTAAAAATAATAACAACTCGGTATTTAGAGCCGATTTTTCGAAAGTAAAAACTGGAGGACATGCGTCTTATGATGCTACATCAGACTGTATTTAGCAAAAATAAATATCTTGGACGGTTACGTTTTCAGAATTTTTTTTTTCCTGAAAAGATCACGTAAACTTCATAATTTTTTATAAAAAAAAAGTATTTGAAATAGACACGTGAGAGGTTTACTAAGGCATTTAAAATATATCCCTTGATCTAATAACGCTTGAAACAACAGAGGGATTTTTTTAAAATCAAATTGAACACTGTGCATCGGCTGGCCTAATGTGCGCTTCCTCTTAAGGTGAACACACACTTATCCGAGCCGAACGCGTCGAACGAATCGAAGTAAAGCAAGCCTCGCACACATATCCGCATTAGACGGATCGACCGCGTCGAAGAAATCTTTTACTATATTAAATAATATTTTTGAGTAACGCAACAGAATAACGTTGTGTTATTATTTATTGAATATACGCAACCTTGTCACCAAAATTACCACTGATTGCCAAATTGCAAATTAGATTTTGTCTCATGAGATAGCGCTATCAGGCAGCTATAGGTGGGAGTGAGTATGAAGATTTTATATTGAATACCCGGTGAGTCGTCTAAGTCGACCGCATAAGCCGCACCGAATCTGATGACGTCATCTGAGATGTCTGGGGTTCTTCCAGATTCGGACGATTCGACGCGGGGAAGTGTGCGAGGTTTCATGAGATTTCATATAGAAAATTCTAAAATGCTTCGACTCGTTCATGCCAAAAATGCTCAAAAATATCAGAACGACTCGTTCGACGCGTTCGGCTCGGATAAGTGTGCGTTCACCTTTACTCTTACTTGGTAGTAGTGATGACAGGCGGCCGACTAGTAGTAGTAGTTGTAGTTGTAGTAGTAGAAGTAGTGGTGACGGGACGAACGTTGTCGGTGCAGCAGACGATTGGGTCGGCACCGACGAACGAGCAGATCTGAGGAAGACGAATGTAATAAATAGTTTTATGTAAAAAACCGGCTAAGAGCGATTTGGACTCGCGCACTGAGGGTTCCGTGCCAAGTTTAACTGAATTAGGGATTCACTTACTTCCACTTAGCCAAAGCGCTGCTACCACAGAATAAATAATTTATTTTGTGGCTGCTACCCTACGCTACGATCACCTCAAACCACATTGCAGTAATGAGGATAAAAAGAAAAATATTTATAATTCTCAAATAAATAAATATCCTTTGGACATTTCCACACATCACCATCTAGTCCCAAAGTAAGCTACTCAAAGCTTGTGTTATGGGTGCCAGACAACTGATATAATACTTAAATACTTTTTGTTTGTAAATACATACATGATATACATAGAAAACACCCAGACCAATACAAACAGACATGTTCATGCACACAAATGTTTGTATTGTGCGGGGATCGAACCCGCAGCCCGCTGCGTAGTAGGTAGGCGATTTCTCGACCACTACACCAGACGGGTCGTCAAATTCAATTAAATCCAAAATATAAATTTGGTTTGGTAGACTGGTTTATAAACCCGTAGATATTTTTATGGTAATCAAATGCAATATCATAAAATAAGTCAATGTCCTTAAGTTTATTCAGTGCCTGGTCTTAAAATTCCAAAAAGAGAAGATTGCTTTTAAGCAGGTTCTGCAGAATGCTTTTTGACAACCTTACGACCAACCTTACGTCTTATTGACTAGCGTTTCCCCCTGACTTCACCCGCGTAAATATCGAAATTTCTGAATATAATTTTATCCCAGGGGGGTTGACAGAAGACTTCTTAGGAGATGCTATCAAGAATCAAAACTAATCTACGGCAATCTCTGTTAAAATTAGGTGTGTATAGGCAGAAAATGATCATCTTTTGTACTGTTGTAGTTGTGTTTGACGACCTCCGTGGTCGAGTGGCTAGCACGCTGGTTTCAAGCGTCGCCATCTCGTGAGGTTCCGGGTTCGATTCCCGGTCGAGTCAATGTAGAAAACGATCTTTTCTATAGTGTCTCGGGTCTGGGTGTTGTGGTACCACCGTTGTGTCTGATTTCCATAACACAAGTGCATTGGGTACTTACTTTGGGATCAGAACAATGTATGTGATTGGTGTCCAATATTTATTTTATTTTTTATTTATTTATCTAGAATCAAAACTAATCTACGGCAATCTCTGTTAAAATTAGGTGTGTATAGGTAGAAAATGATCATCTTTTGTACAGTTACCCACACGAGCTCATCAGGTTCCCCACTTTTGTTGCAAACTAGCCCTTATTACAACAGCATAAGACACCACATTGTTTACCTTGACGTGCTGTTGTCTGTACAATCATTGTGCAATTTTAAAACATGCACACAAGGTCGCATAGGTACACTGTAAATTCTAGTGCTTTAAACAAATAAATTACCTGTGGATTTATTCTTTTTCTAATGTCATCGATGGCAGATTTGCAGTTTCTGATGTTGATGCAAACTCCTGGTGTGCCATTTTTGGAGCACGGATCACCTGAAAATACAAAAAAATATTCATCCTGCTAATATTATAAATGCTAAAGATTGTGAGGGATGATGGATATATGTTTGTTACCTTTACGAAAAAACTACTGAATGGATTTTGATGAAACTATACCATAAAATAACTCAAACATCAGTATAACACATAGGCTGTAATTCATAGTGATATTTTTTGAGATTCGACATTTAGGCAGGTAAAGCCGCGGGGAACTGCTAGTTTTTTTATACAGACAGGAAAAATACGATTTTTTAAACATACTATCTTTCACGTCATATAAGGCGAAAATATTACGAGGTACTATTATGGCAAGCTATTTTGAACGAAATAAACAAAATAGAGACAAATACAGTCCCAAAAGTTGTGTCTAGCCAAAGCCCAGAGGTCAGCACTAGGGCTACCCGAATCACTCCTGTGTGTTGTCCGCAATTTTTGTTAATTTTCGATAGACTTAAAAAAAATTAAAGGTTAACCCCTTACAACTCATTTTTCGCATTAAAAAGTAGCCAATGTTCTTTTTCGTGTTCTAGACTAAGTGTGTTTCAATCAAATCGGTTTTGTAGTTTTGGCGTGAAAGCGCGGCAGACAGACAGAGTAACCTTCACATTTGTAATGTATTAGTAAGGATTTACATAAGAGATAATTAGGATTAAAAAAAAGAGGGCTCTAAAAACACTCGAACTGCCATGGCGTTCTAATTGACATCACTGCTTACAATCAAAACCCTTCTTGACAGCTAAATACTATGAAGAGTTAAATAAGAGCTATGAATGGCAGTAATTTAAAATCAGCTAGTCCTAGTTAAAAGAAGTAGGGATGCAACGATACGGCTATTACGATACCAATACAAATGACGAATTCATCGTAATGGCCAAATACGATAACTAATTACGATACAAATGCATTACGATATTTGCTTAACACCATTTTGAAGGATATTCTTGGAAGCTTTGTTGTATGTTACTTATTATTGTAAGACGACGACGTAAGGTAAAAGTATTAAAAAATATAAGCATTTTTAATCAATACTATATTTAATAATTTTATCAATTTTCATGATTGTTATTTTACTGACTATTATTTAATTTTAATTGTTGTCATAATTTATTCCTGGCAAATTATCATTCCGAAAACACAACATTTTTATGTTTTTTCCCTTAAGTCGGTTTCTCTCATCACTGTGATCAGTCCTGCTGTGGTAGTCTTTCAGATGGCACCGTTGCAGGTTTAAGGGATAAATATTTCAATGCTATCCTTTTCAAATCTGGATACTCTGAAGCTTTATTGTGCCAATAGTCAGCGACACTAGCGTCCATCGCTAAATTAGTAGTTTTTAAATAGTTTTTAATGTCTTCTTGAATGGTGTCATATGAAAAAAACCGGCCAAGTGCGAGTCGGACACGTCCACTGAGGGTTCCGTGCCAACATAAACTGAATTAAGGATCCACTTACTTCCACTTAGCCAAAATACTACAATATTAATGTTGACAGCAAACATAACTTTGTTTTTCATAGTGTCTGTATGGAGAACAAAGTTATGTTTGCGTTTGTTGAAAATGTGCTATAATTTAAAAACTACTCGTTCAATACCGTTCAAATCAATTTTCGTTGAAAGTTTTTGTGAAGATCCACATATAATTATTTTTTTCAAAATTTTCGCTTGCTTGGTTTAGAAGTTAGAGGGGGGGACGCACATTTTACCACTTTGGAAGCCTCAATCTTTCAAACGTTAAACTTTTAAATTAAATGGTTTCAAGAACCTCTATGTCATTTTAAAAGACCTGTCCATAGGTCAGTCAAACGGTTCTAGTTTTATGTATGGGAGCCCCCCCCCCCTTAAATATCATTATTTTTCATTTTTTGTATAAGAATCGTGAAGCGGTTAACAGGCTACATCTTTGTACCGAATTTCAACAGTGTGGCGCTTATAGTTATAGAATAAAGTGGCTGTGACATACGGACGGACAGACAGACAGACAGACAGACTTGACGAAACTATAAGGGTTCCGTTTTTGCCATTTGGCTACGGAACCCTAAAAATGGTGGTTAATCAAATTCTTTGTCTGAGATAATGCTTTTACATATATTCCATATGATCCCTTTCGAAGTAGACGGTTGATTTTTGAACGGTTGCTTGATTGAATCAACCAATGGGTACTGGGTAACCAATGGGTTCAGTAGGGCCTTGTTCAGATGTTCTGCTTGTTGCTGTGGCATTTATTTCTTGGCATAAAGAGTCCTTGATAGTGTCACAGCTAACTTTTCTGAAAATTCTGGCTTTATACCTTGGGTCCAGAGCTGTAGTCAACAAACAGTTTTTATCTGACTCTAAGTTACCAAACCGTGCCACTATTATCAAAACTTTTGAGTTTTGATAATAGTGGCAAGGTAAGGTAAGGTGATAAGGCTTCTGATACTTAAAGTCATGTCTCTGTGTGAACATGATTGATTCAGTACTTTGAAAATGCTATTCACTGTGGGAATGACATCTGCTAGAGTGACATCTGTTGCATTGTGTCGTAAAAATATCGTATCGTAATATTTACGATAGCGAATGATCGTAAAGGTTTACGATAATCGCCGATATACGATTATCGTATCGGTATCGTTGCATCCCTAAAAATAAGTTAAGTTGTAATCATCCCACAGCTGGGCAAAGGCCTCACCTCAAATATGAGGTGGTATGAGCGATACTCCACCACGCGTCCTCAGTGGGGATTGGTAGAGGGGTGTTTGCAAGGCAAGCGACCAACCTCGCTGTCAGATTCTATCAAGCCGCTAATTAAGCGTCTGACTAGGCTTATCGACTACCTAATATTATTAGCCGGGACCAACGCTTAAGGGGCTACCCGGATTTTTAGCGCACTTACTAGCGCCACTTTAGTAAAAAAAACATAACTCGTTAAATAAAAGACCAATCAAAAATCTGGTAGATATGATTGTAGTACAGGTTCTATAGTTTATTTAGTACGTTTAAATTGTTTCTAAAGTAGTTAACTGTAGTTAGAGTTAGAAAAACTGCTAAATATGGCCACTTTTAGCATTTTTGCTAACTGTAACTGCAGATAACTGTGTTTAATTGAACTTAAACATTGTGTCTAAACCACATAATCAGAGCTACAATCGTATCTACCAGATTTTTGATTGGTCTTTTATTTAACGAGTTATGATTTTTCTAGTAAAGTGGCGCTAGTGTGCGCGGTAAAAATCCGGGTAGCGCCTTAAGGCGCTACGTGCACACTAGCGCCACTTTACTAGAAAAATCATAACTCGTTAAATAAAAGACCAATCAAAAATCTGATAGACACGATTGTAGCTCTGGTTATGTGGTTTAGATACAATGTTTAAGTTCAATAAAACAGAGTTTGCAGATAACTATACACGTTACAGTTAGAAAAATTGCCAAAAGTGGCCATATTTAGCAGTTTTTCGAACTCTAACTACAGTGAACTACTTAAGAAACAATTTAAACGTACTAAATAAACTATAGAACCTGTACTACCATCGTGTCTACCAGATTTTTGATTGGTCTCTTATTTAACGAGTTATGATTTTTTTCCTAAAGTGGCGCTAGTGTGCGCGTCAAAAATTCGGGGAGCCCCTTAACCTGCCTGCTTATGCTCGTGATAAACGTCACTTAAATGGTCTGAATGAAATGGCTAGTTCTAGCCTAGTGTTGTACTTTGTGACTGTTTGAAAAGTAAAACGTAGCTTCAACAGGATAATAAATTTATTGTAATATAAAAAGGCAATACAAACGCCATATTTTAGTGACCGAAACAGAAGAAAAACGATATCTTTTTTTTTTAAGTAAAAAGTTTACATCACTTTGTGTTGGCTGCCAACACCTAGTATTTATTAAATAAAGAAAAAATAAGTCATGTACAGTGGCCAGCAAATCAGGTTACTCACTTTTGTTGCAAACTAGCTTTTATTACAACTGAATAAGATACTGTTGTGTTCACCTTGACGTGCTGTTGTCCGTACCCTAACTATAACGCCACATTGTGACCAAAAAGCGCCTTAGGACAGAAGTTTAAAAAAAAACATTGTATCTGTAAAGAACAGAGTATTAAGGGGCATAAGACGTAACTTCACGTCAACATTAACATTCTAGTATAAAAATACTATACATGCCTTAGAATGTTTTTAACACTCACAGTAAACTCAAAGAATAACTGCTTGTATGGGCCATCTGTTTCATAAACAGACGGCTAGATGGCGCTAAGCGTCACGCAATTGACGTTTTCATAAGAAACCACAAATTTCGCAGGGTCGGACTAACAGCACGGTAGCTCAATTGGTAAGAGCGTTTGGCCCGGTTTGCCAAAAGGTTGCTGGTTCAAGTCCCGCCCGTGCGCAAATTTTTGGTTTCTTATCTTTTATGAATACTATACATGCCTTTAAAGTGGGTTTACCTCGATTGCACCAAGATCCCATCATCAGATCCCGACTTGGCAACAATGGGACCAACTAGAAGGTATACCTCTTGGTAGACAAAAAATAATCAAATCGGTCGACAAATGACCGATATGAGGTAACGCAGCCACAAAAAAAAAACAAATTGATAAACTTCTCCTTTTTTGAAGTTGGTTAACTATTAAAAAATCTCAGAATATACATGGGGGTGATTAGGTTAGTGATGCTACTCTACCTCTGAACTTCGGCTTGACACTAAATCTTGGGACAACCTGTACCTACACTAGTTAGAATACGGCGTAGCCTTTTTAATCATATACCTACTATCGACATATAGTAGTCTAACCGTTAAATTATTCCGTTATGAACGGCAAGATGAAGGAAAGTAGACCTTCCGTAGTTTTAAAAGCACCAATTAGATTAACAAAAGTGTAAAAAAAATCAAGATTTCTACAAAAAAATATATTGACATCTCTGGAAACTTTGAATGGTTTAATCAATTAATAAATAATTAAATTAATATGTATAGTAAGGAATCGAAGAGATCTCGTAATTTAAGTATTGATTCGTAAATGTAATTATAAAAAAATCAAAAACCAATTAAGGACTTACCGTCTTGTGCTCGCACGAAACAAACAAGAAACACCAATAAAAAAGATGTTTTGTAAATCATTTTCAATATTATCCAGTCCAAAACTATTACAAATTAAAATAAATGCATTGCCAGGTGGGATCTACTAAGTATTGTATTTTGTTATTAAAAATAAGAAGGTATTTTAAAAAAATAAGGCGCGAATCTACCGTCTCCCACGCCTCACTGATTGCGACTAAGAAAAATGTTGGAAACCACATGATTTGCTTGAGGTCTGAGTGCGTATAGTGCGGTACAAATATTGTCGTAAGTCTGAGTAATTATGTGTGTACTTTATTAAATAATTAGTGTAAGTTTGACATTTAAGTACCAATAAAAGTGTAAATGATAAACTATGTCAAGCTTGTTCACAATAAATGGATAGATTACAATCTACCCGACTTAAAACCGTAAGACTGTAATCTCGCGGATTTTACAATGTTACGGTGACAGATATAGGGACTTCATTTGTTTTTAAAACCGTAAGACTGTAATCTCGCGGATTTTACAATGTTACGGTGACAGACATACTTCTTTTATTAATTTGAGAAGTACATTCCGAAATCATGTTTTTAATCTAGCTAAATCTTGCATTTTGGCCATGTATTCAGAGTATTCTTGCAATGACACAATGTGTTCAAGTTTAGAGTAAAAAAAACATAATATTTATGTACCCTGTTTATTTAATCTGTTCATTTGCTCATTATTAATCTGTTCATTTGCTCATTTGTCATACTAATGTTTTTCTTAGAAGCATACCATTATCAACAGTGTATTAAGATTAAACGTATCCACAAATACGGTACCGCGTCACCGTCCAGTGAATATTTGTGATATTTTCCTCATACAACGACCTCAACCGGTCCTGATAACTTTTATACGGTAGTTTGTGTATGTTTTTATATGAACAGTGGTCTGAGAACCTATGTGTGTATGTTTAGGTATAAAAAAATAACATGTAAACATAATTTTATAAATTGCACTTGTAAAATTGTACTGTGCTGTGCCTAACGCTATCCTATGCCGCTCGACCACTTATGTTTTTTTTAATGCCGATTATTTTGTATTACTGATTTTCCTCAAAATGCAAACTAGTCTTTTTCTTGGTTTAATCGTTATAATATGTGTTAAATTTTCCTCAATATTTCAAAATTTGTTTTCCTTGATATGAAGACGGGCACAGGGGCACAGATATATTCACAACACAAGATAGTACCTACCTTTATACAATTTAATAAAACAGATAATCTTATCAATAGTACGGTTCCTGCTCTTAACAAGAAATCCTTTTTAGAATTCCGTAGCCGAATTGCAAAAAACGGAACACTTATAGTTTCGTCCAGTCTGTCTGTCTGTCCGTCCGTATGTCACAGCCATTTTATCTTGTAACTAAAAGCATCACAGTATTGAATTTAGCAGGCAGATGTATCCTGTTAACCGCTTTACGATCCTTATACAAAAATCTCCGATACAAGGCTCCGATACATAAAACTAACACCAAAAAAAATTTTGTCAAACCTATACGTGTGGGGTGTCTATAGATAGGTCTTTTAAAATGATATCGAGGTTCCTACAACCAATTTCTTTTAAAGTCTAACATTTCATAGCTAGACGCTTCCAAAGTGGTAAAATGGGGGTAGGTACCCCATAAACTTCTAAACTTAACGAGTGTAAATTTTGAAAAAAATATGTCATGTAGATCTTAACTTTGTAATCTTAATACTTTTAAAGAAAATGAATGTAATGTTATGTAATCTTAATACTTTTAAAGAAAATTGGTTAGTCGAACGGGATCGAACGAGAAGTTTATGAGATATACCTAGCACATTTTCAAAAACCGCAGACATAACTTTGTACTTCATACGAACACTATGAAAAACAAAGTTATATTTACTGTCAACAAAATATTGTGGTATTTTACTAAGTGGAATTAAGTGGATTCCCTAATTCAGTTAAAGTTGGCACGGAACCCTCAGTGCGCGAGTCCGACTCGCACTTGGCCGGTTTTTTTGGTCCCATTCGAAGGAAAGCATGAAACTTGGTGGCACGAATGCTTTCTTATGTAGGTATTATTTGTTTCCGATATGGTAACACGCTGAGAAATCACAGTTTCTCTCCCCCGTTCTGGTTGTCCTAGGAGTTTACTGATTCTGATTAGGAAGCAAAAAATCATCGATAAGTATTTGTATATCGTGTCATTTACAACACTAAATGACACGATACAATAGAACAACGACTAACCGACTACCTACGCGGTGTCCCGCGTAGTCGGTTGGTCGTTATTATAATGCACAAGTGTATCGACCTCCGTGGTGTAGTGGCTAAGCACGCTGGGTTTCAAGGCGTCGCCGCTCCGAGGTCCCAGGTTCGATTCCCGGTCGGGTCAATATAGAAATCAACATTTTCTACATTATCACGGGTCTGAGAGTTGTCGTACCACGGTTGTGTCCGATTTCCATAACACACAATGTACGAGTATGTGATTGGTGTCAAATATTTATTATTTATTTAAGTGTGCTCCGCAAACACAGGTGCACTCTCTATTCCTTTCACTCTCAAAGCCTGATTGGACAGTTTGACACGATTGGAGAGAGATCAGGCGCAGTACCAACAGCTTTAAGACGAGCTTGTCCGAGGCGCAGGGGTGATACACCGCCAACTTCCAAACTTCAGGCTACTCTAATAATTTCTGAACAGAAAAACTCGGGTATCAAACCCGGAACCTCTGGCGCAGCCGTCGCTTTAAAGTGCGATCCCCTTACCGCTGTGCCACCGAGGCAGTTAAAAGCAGGAACAAATTACAAGTTATGATAAAAACACTTCGTCAGTTTACATACTTTATATATCCAGTCGTCTTTGAGTTACAGCTCACCGCATCTGACTCCATGAGACCAGGCGCGGACACACCGTTGTGAGCACTGTGGGCCAGGGCTTGGAAACCGGTATTTTTTTTGAACCGGTTTGACGAAAATACTGCTGGAAACTTATTGAAAAAGGTTATGTTCCTTTAAACCGGTTTTTAAACCGGTTTGGAAAAATATGGGTATTTTGCATTAAGGCGCTACCCGGATTTTTACCGCGCACACTAGCGCCACTTTTCTAGAAAAATCATAACTCGTTAAATAAAAGACCAATAAAAAATCTGGTAGATACGATTGTAGCTCTGATTATGTGGTTTAGACACAATGTTTAAGTTCAATTTAACACAGTTATCTGCAGTTACAGTTAGCAAAAATGCTAAAAGTGGCCATATTTAGCAGTTTTTCTAACACTAACTACAGTTAACTACTTTAGAAACAATTTAAACGTACTAAATAAACTATAGAACCTGTACTACAATCGTATCTACCAGATTTTTGATTGGTCTTTTATTTAACGAGTTATGTTTTTTTTACTAAAGTGCCGCTAGTAAGTGCGCTAAAAATCCGGGTAGCCCCTTGAACGGTACAACTTTTCGTTCAGGCAGGACAACCACTCTGAACTTCGTTAAGATCTGCAAGCGGTGAGCGCATCTGACGTTTGTTTCTGAATCTAATAATTAGTTTAAACATCTTTTGAAGAATATTCGGTCTAAAAACAAGTCGCGTTGCGATCGTCGCGAGCGGCTACGAATTAACCGGTTTATTGAGTTTCACAGTATCGCTCTTATTTGGTTCCGCTCCGGAACGGAATTTTACGATAAAACCGGTTTAACCGTTATAATACCGGTAAATCTTGAACCGGTTTCAAGCCTTGCTGTGGGCATGCCCACAACCCTAATCACAATGTGCAAAGTGCATGGTAGAAACTTATTTTCATTTTACTAAATTAAGAAGCATTCTAAACAAATGTCTCGTTCTCACTTTCCTCGTGAACAAAATTGTAGCGCGCTCGTTTCGTTCGTTTTCATCCTAATCAGATTCTTCTTTTGCTTGAAGTCGAAAACTGTTTTGTTTCTTTTTGGTTTGGTTAGTGGAAAGTTGCATTGCATTGTTATAACGTCTACAGACGTTTACTGTCCACAAAAGAGTTAATCGGTAAAGCAGTTTTTAAGATATGATCAATAACTAGAAACATCAAAAACAGTAATTGTCTTATTTTTATTGGAATCGCATTCATTTATAGACGGTTTCCATTTTAAATATTGCACCTAATACAAGACGACTGCATTTTTTTGGGTTCCGTAGTCGAATGGATAAACGGAACCCTTATATTTTTGTCAAGTCTGTCTGTCAGTCCGTCCGTATGTCACAGCCACTTTATTTCAAAACTAATAGTATTACACAGTTGAAACTTAGCATGTAGATGTATCCTGTTAACTGCTTTATGATTCCCATACAAAAATAAAAAATAACGATATTTAAGAGGGGCTCCCATACATGAAACTAAAACCCAGTTTTTGTCAAACCTATGCGTGTAGGGTGTATATAGATAGGTCTTTTAAAATGAGAGATAGACGCTTCCAAAGTGGTAAAATTGGTGTTCCCCCCCCCCCCCATCTAACTTTTAAACTAAGCGAGTGGGAATTATATTTACATTATGTAGATCTTGACAAAATCATCCAAAAAAAAAATTGGTTTGAACGAGATCGAACTAGTAGTTTTTGAGATAGAGCACATTTTCAATAACCGCAAACATAACTTCGTTATTCATACAAATACTATGGAAAACAAAGTTAAATTTGCTGTTACAAATATGGAGGGTATTTTAGCTTAGTGGAAGTAAGTGGATCTCTTATTCAGTTAAAGTAGGCGGAACCCTTAGTGTGCGAGTCCGACTCGCACTTGGCTGTTTTTTTATAATTTAATAAAGTATGTATGTCTGCATTAGGAAACATTAATCTTACGACTATAAATTTGGAACTGCTTTGTAGGTAATTTATCGACGATGATTTGCTTTCTGAACAATAAACTCCTAAGACTTACCGATTTATCGAAGAAATTGAAAAAAAAGACAGAACGGGTGGGGATAAGGGGTGTGGGTAGGGAGAAACATTCTTAGCGTGTTTCTATATCGGAAACGAAGAACACATATTACGCTACAATTGTGTTACGTTTCTTCCGGATGAAGTAATAGTATAAACTTTAGGCTCTTAAACACATAATAATTATTTAAAATAAAAACTATTATTTCTTTGAACATTTTATTTATCCTTATTAATAAAACAATGTACACTGGAATAGAAATAAATAACAAGAGCGCAACAACACAAAATGCAATATAATATACACGGATGTATATAAAATGTATATAATGTGTTTTAAAATAATACAACGTTTTTACACAAGAACTTTAGATTTTTACTCTGCCTTTTATTAATATGAATTAAGAAATGAGCTTCAAACTATCGTAAATTGAAACAATTTGTTGCATAAAAACCTTTCTGTTTAAAGAATTTGAAATCAAATGAATATTATTTTCAAGAAAACGCAGTAGAAACCTATCAACTCATCAATTACGGTTAAACATTATGGTAAAAAGAAATATTAAACTAATTCAACGCCACCAAGTTTCCATGTGTCATGTCGTATTGAAATAAGATATCAAAGCCCCATTTCTTCTGTTCAAATAACTATATAGTTATTTCAAACCCGTTGAATTTGAATTATAAAAAAAGACATATTATGATAATAGAGTAGATAGTACACAAGTAATTTGTGCATACAAAATTGTACTAATAAATGTACTAAAATCACAAAAACTTACGATACATCTAACGACAAACAGGTTTCTATCGGTAGTTAGGCAAATCAGCGAACAGAACTTCATAAATATACAATTTTATATAATATTATTTCTATGACAAAATTTACAACGTTCTAAGGCGTATTATATTTCAGGATCTGTTTAAAACTTTATACATATACGCTAGGCCTGAATTATAATACTAGTTTATTGATCAATCAATACTAAGAAGTCGTTGTTTAAAATACATACATTAGGTACTTAACACAATTTAAATTCCTGTATTAAATATCATGAAATTTTAATTTGAAATTTCGGAGCTTCAGAGCTTCGGTTATTTAAAATAAATTTGTATACAAAAAAAAACTTTAAATGTATACATCTGATGTTGGTCGCATCTAACAAACTATGACATGGAATAAAAGTATCATGACTGATTTTGACAAATATGACAAGAACTCACACCATCTTTAGGAAATGTCAGTTTAATATACTTCCGGTTTTTATAAGAATGGACCTGTCAAAAATGTCACATTCCCCCCGCTTCCCCGCTCCCCCGCCCGCGTTCGTCCGTTTCGTGTCAATAGAGTTCACTTTTGCACACTTTTCACCGCGCAGTGACAGTGACAGATCCATTCTTACTATTACCTGGTAGAAACTTTCTTTCTCGCATTTTGGCTATAGTCAGGTTATCAACTGAATCTTGAGGCCCTAATATCAATATAGACAGGGATATACAACGCGTCACTTTATCGGAAAGCGCAACCGAGATGGACATATCACTGACATGAGTTGACAGGACTCAGTTGATTTTACACCGACTTAAGTTCAGCTAATAAACAGAAAAGCCATAAAAAGATGGTTTCACTCAAGAAGATCAAATTTAAGAGAGAAATATCTCTCAAACCACACAAGGTTTTACTCTGTCACAATCCAAAGGTATCAACAAATCTGTCACAAAGCGAAAACGTCATAACTCTGTGCTAATATACTCATACTCAAAAACCGTTACAATTCCGCTGCTTTCATATTTGAATGCGTTCCATCTGACAGTTGATAGCAGCGCCACCTACCTACAGCTTGCAGTGAGCGCCTTTGCGCGGTATGTTCGTGAATGGAATGGGGTGCGGGTACAGCCGCCTTCGGGATTTGAAGTCCACCAGATCTGTTATCACAACCGGCTGCAAATAAAAATAATCATGTTACTTCCTTTTATGTATATAATTAATTAACTAGATTTTAACAAGGATTTATAGACTAAATAAGAAATACTTGAAATACCTATTTCAGCTTTTAACAACTATCCTATATACCAATCACAAAGTAAACTACTTTTTTATTGTTATATAGGGTGTGACCTGTAATAGGAACAAAAATAAATAAATGTAGACCCTTTAAGCAATCAGTAATCAATTCCATATGGTTTTGTTTTATTATGACAAACATAAATGATTGTAATTTTTTTTTGAGGTGCTCGTAGCGCAGAGGTAGCAGCGCTATGGTAGTGATACCGAAGTGAAGCAACCTACAGCGCGGTCGTGTTTGGATGGGTGACCATTATATCCTTTGGACATTCTCACACATCGCCATCTAGTCCCAAAGTAAGCTACTCAAAGCTTGTGTTATGGGTGCCAGACAACGGATATAATACTTAAATACTTTTTGTTTGTAAATACATACATGATATACATAGAAAACACTCAGACCAATACAAACAGACATGTTCATGCACACAAATGTTTGTATTGTGCGGGGATCGAACCCGCAACCCGCTGCGTAGTAGGCGATTTCTCGACCACTACACCAGACGGGTCGTCAAATCCATTCCGACCATATAAGATGTATGTCACATCATGAGAATCTCCGTGCTTCGGAAGGCACGTTAAGCCGTTGGTCCCGGCTAATATCTATTGATATTAGTCGTTAAGCCTAGTCAGAGGCCTAATGGGCGCCTTGATAACATCTGACAGCAGGGTTAGTCGCTTGCCTTGCAACACCCCTCCACCAACCCGCACTGAGCCCGCGTGGAGGAGTGTGGCTCAAACTACCTCAATAGATGAGGTATGGCCTTTGCCCAGCAGGGGGATGTTACAGGCTAACTATACTTTTATTGATTTTTTTTAACAAAATTAATATGTCCAGTCGTAGAACTTGACATTGTCATTCACTACAACGAGTTAGCGATTTTGATATACATTGATTAGTGATTATAACTTTGGATTGCTTTATCTCTGAGACAAAGTATTTAAGAACACTAAGATCTAGTTAAGGTAACTAAGTATACTCTGTAGAATCATTGATTTTTGACCAACGCGCTAAGCACGCTGGTTTCAAGGCGTCGTCGCTCCGAGGCCCCGGGTTCAATTCCCGATCGGGGCAATGTAGTAATCAAAGTTTTCTATATTGTCTCGGGTCTGGGTGTTGTGATACCACCGTTGTGTCTGATTTCCATAACACAAGTGCATTAGCTACTTACTTTGGGGTCAGAGCAATGTATGTGATTGGTGTCCAATATTTATTTAATTATTGATTAATTTTTTTGCTCCTACTACAAGCCACACTACGCTGTATTAATTACTACTCAAGAAAGTAATTTAATAATAAGGGTGGCCAGTTGCGAAGGAGTCCCATACCAATGACATTTTCTTAATTAAAAATTAATGGTTCATATTCGAGTTGATAGACCTAAAAAGAGGTGGTGTGACGATTTGTCCAGCTTTGCGAGGGATTGGGAATTGTTGGCCGCTGACAGACACATATGGCAAAAATTGGGGGAGACCTTTGCCCAGCAGTGGGATGATGTAGGTTAGATAAAAAAAGGGGTTATGCCTTCGCTTAGCAGTGTGATGGAGTTAGCCAGATACGGCTAACTTTACTTAAAATTTAATGTTCACATTGTAAGCCGTAGAAGAAAGTCTATAGTTTAGATAGAAATAAATTAAATAACCATTAGAAATATAAATACAAAAACAAAAGTAATTTTATGTAAAACAAAGCCCCCAAGTGTGCCAAAAAGGTCTCCGCTTAGTATAAGTCGTGAGTGCAGATATGAGCATTCCACGACACTGATTTTCAGCGAAAAAATACATTAAAAAACGATTACATTTTTGTCAATTAGTAAAAAAACACAAATAAATAAATTAACAAATAAATTACAAAATTTAAGGCGTCAATAGTTTGAAACCGGTGTCAGTTCGATTCATTCTTTATTTAAACTTCTCACTGACCACCCTTGATCAAACTACACTAAAACATTAGCAGTGTGAACTATCGAGGTCATTACCGCCTTACTAGCATAAGTCCCAAAATCGTTTGCACCTCGAGCAGCTCAGGCAGTATATTGTCTTAAAATTTCATGGTCAACAACATTAGAATAGATAGAAATGGGATTGCTAGCTAGATACGGGATTGCTACGATGTGCCTTATTATTAATCAATTAGGAGGACTCCGTGATCATGGCGCTTGCACCAGTGCCGAAATATCGGAAGCTCATAAATAATACTGTACATAGTAGTAATCCAGTATCTAATAGCAATCCATTATATTTATTTGCACTTGAAGTGAGAACATTTTTTGGTCTCATAAATAGTTTTGGGGAAGGCCTATGTTCAGCAGTGGAAGTCCTTTGGCTGATAATGATGATGATGATGATGAAATAGTTTTGATTCACATCTTCAGCCAACAAATGCTGCATGAAAATATGTTAAATGTATTATTTCAGGTAATTTTATTCATGCCAATTTTAATCAATTATTAATCTAACTATTCTAAGCTCGTTTCCTTTGTAGTGACGCCTGATTTGTGTCGTGTGTGCAAGTGATATTCGTTCGAAAGTGGTAAGGCAGCATTGACCGTAGTACGTCCAAACCATTGTCAGAGGGTATATTAACCGATTTATCATCAAACATTCCGCTGGTTAGAATCTGCGATGTCACTATGGACCGGAACGGCGAGTATAGGCGGAGGTTTGGCGTCACGAATATCCAGGGGAGGCCGAAACTCTGAAGGAATATAAAGCGTGAGAGCCAATGATGCAATAAATGAAATTGGCTACTCCTTGAGGCATGCATATCTTTAATATAAAGCTTGAGAGCCTAGATCAGCTGTAATCAACCTTTTAAACGGAACCCATATGGTTTCGTTAAGTCTGTCTGTCTGTCCGTCCATATGTCACAGCCATTTTATTCTGTAACTGTAAGCATCACACTGTTGAAATTTGGTAGGTAAATAAAAAATAATGATATTCAAGGGGGCTCCCATACATGAAACTATAATCGAAAAAAATATATATTTTGTCAAACCTATACATGTGGGACATTATGGATAGGTGTTTTAAAATTACATAGAGGTTTCTAATCTAACGTTTCATGGCTAGACACTTCCAAAGTAGTAAAATGGGCGTGCTTAGTTCAGAAGTTAGGGACCGTTCAAGTATTACGTAAGCAGATTTATGACAATTGTTTACCCCCTCCTCCCCCTTGTCAGCAAAAGTAAACAAAGCTTTTACTCCCCCCTCCCCTGGTTACGTAAACTCTGTACTGTACCTAATAATAATAAATAAGCAAAAAAGTAAAAACTTTCTTTAGACAACACGAGCGAAGCAAGCGATGTCAAATATCGTATAACAATTGTTTAAGATTGATTTATGACGGCGAGTTTAAATTGAAGACTGAAACGTCCAAAACCAAAGGATAATACGCGTGGGAACGAGCCCGACAATTTCTTTAAACTTTACTAAAAATCAACTTTGATACTTTTGGGGTATCCTTTACCAGCAGTAATAAATTTCCTTCAAATGTTCGAGGGAGTATATTTGAGAACAGGTTACTCGAATAGAACCCGCGGGCCGCAGTTTGTGCATCTCTGATCTAAACGTATTCATAATTTGTAAGTAACCCCGAAAATGGATTTGGTTTTCAACACAACAACGACAATGTGTGGGTTGCCAATGTGAAAAAAACTACTGCCGGTCTGCTGACGTAATCACCATCTCTACCCCCCCGACCCCCATGTCATCAAAAATAAGCAAAGCAAAGACCCCCCCGTCCCCTTATAGTGCTTACGTAATACTTGAACGGCCCCTTAGTTGGGGGGGGGGGGGGGGGGCATCTAACTTCTGAACTAAGCGAGTCTAAAATTAAAAAAAAAGTAGATCTCAACAAATACTTTCAACGAAAATTGGTTTGAACTTGATCGAACAAGAAGTTTTTGAGATATAGCACATTGTCAACAACCGCAAACATAACTTTGTTCTTCATGCAAACACTATGAAAACAAAGTTATATTTGCTGTCAACAAAATATTGTGGTATTTTACTAAGTGAAAGTAAGTGGATTCCCTAATTCAGTTAAGGTTGACACAGAACCCTCAGTGTGCGAGTCTGACTCGCACTTGACCGGTTTTTATCAGGACCACACAGACGTTTAGGAGTTATATCCGGGCTGCAAAAATGACATATAGATAAATTGAACCATTAAAAAATAGTTATTTATTATGCCAGAGAGCTGAAAGCAAATGCGAATATTTAGATCCTCATTTTCCGTTCATGCAAGAATCCTTAGCGAGTCGGGCCACTCCAAAAGACTCGGCGGGTCGCAGGTTGAGTATAGCTGGCCTAGATAGTTTGTATGCATCCTGTATTTACATTTCCCAAATACAGGGTGACTTTGTTATCAGTACCGAAATTTTGTGTAAGACTCCACTGATGAATATGAACAACTTTTACTATGGGGGCAATAGTGAAATCGAGAAGAAAAATCAGGTGTCCCATACATTTTGACCGCGCGCCAATTGAACTTTTGTATGGAACTGCTGATTTTTTTTCTCGATTTCACTATTGACCCATAGTAAAAGTTGTTCATATTCATCAGTGGAGTCTTTACACAAAATTTCGGTAGTGATAACAAAGTCATCCTGTATATGACATTCTATTTCTTTGAAGGTATTATTGAGGAAACAAGCACTCTTCAGCTTTATAATATTAGTATAGATAATCGACTCTAATTGAGCGCGATGCCTCTGCCTTTCAATATGAACATCAAAAAGATTATGTTATGATGGCAACGTCTACGAAAGAAATATTTGGTGACTAAAACTATATTTTTTAACTGGCCACCCTGTTTCAAACTATTCATTAAAGTATTTTACGTATCGTAGCATATCATTCATTCGTCTGGTCAAAAGTGAATTAGTTTAATGTTCTTTTACAAACGTATTATTATTGACATCTTTCTTAGTTGTTTAAAACATTTAGATGTATACACAGTGTATCGTTAATTGCACAAAACTTTAAAATGGTTTAGAATAACGAGCAGAATCAATTGAACCACTTTTTCACATGGGTAACATTTTTCAAAAAACAAAAAAAATGATGCCCTGTCTATTTAATAATAAGGCCATCACGTGCGCAAACCCGCAAAAATACGTAAACAAATAACAGTAAGTTTTTTTTTTGTGAACGTAGATAGAAATAATAATAATGTCAGCACGCTGCAGCGGTACGGTGACGTAACTAGGTACGGACAACAGCACGTCAAGGTAAACACTGCGGTATCTTATGCAGTTGTAATAAGGGCTAGATTGCAACAAAAGTGGGTAACCTGATGTGCTGGCGACTGTATCTACCGACTCCTCTCTCGACAGAGCGTCGTCCGCAGAGCGAGAAATGATCAGAAGTGCCAGTCAGACTAAAACACCACATAAAAACATTTTTTTTTTCTTTAAGAATTAGGTCAAGTGAATCAAAAATCATTTGGGGTGTCTGAGGTTTTGCGCATTTAACATAATACGTCGTTTAAAAGCCATTTTTTGACGTATTCTCGTTATTTCTTTCGAGGTCTCGGTTTGTTACTTAATTCTATCTTAGTGACAATTATAAATCAATTTATTACGAATGTAATTATGAATTACTTTGAAAGTGGCTTTTAATTTGCGAAACGTGACGGCCTCCGTGGTGTAGTGGCTTAGAGATCGTAGAGATTTTGAGGTTAGAAATTTGACAAGATCCTACCGCAATGGTAACTTGCGGTGCTTATATAGTACCTACGACAGTTTCAGTCCTACCCTCACTCACCTCCTTAGCAGTCTTTGTGTCATTGTCATCATCTTTCTCGCTAGTATTCCCGCCGCGGTCGCGCCCGGCGCCCCCCTCGGCAGTGGACAGAACGTGCACGGATAGTTTCTGTCTGTCCGCAGAGTTCTCGCCTATGTGTTTCTGTGCAAATGCATTATCAAATTATATATAATCTCATGGTTTAGAATGTTTTGAACACTCACTTTCATATTTTATATTCATAAAAATGAAATCAGAAACCAAAAATTTGCGCACGGGCGGGACTTGATCCAGCAACCTCTTGGCTGACCGGGCCAAACGCTCTTACCAATTGAGCTACCGTGCTGTCAGTCCAACCATGCGAAATTTGTGGTCTCTTATGAATACGTCATTGTAATAAATAATAGTGAAAACTGTATTGCTTAAGAACAATGCATTACTATTAAGCCAAATGTGTTATTTATAGCTGTTTGTTTTCCAAATAAAGGTAAATAAATATGGATGCTAACCTTATAAAATTGTAGAAGCTCCTCTTTCGTAACAGTGTTTAACTGTTCGACCTCAACTCGTGCTCTGTCGAAGTTGTAAACCTGAGAATAAAAATTAATAATTATTATAACAATTATAGCAAACATTTACACTGTATTTTGGCAATTCAAGCTGATATTGTGAATTATATCACGAGAGTGTAAGATTTATAATGTAAATAGCGGTCCCTTGTGACTTCTTCCACGCGTTTTGAGTTTGCTCCCTCCCCCCCATCGCAGGTTTTATGGCCTAAACGAAACCACTTTTAATATAGGTCATATTTTTCAAAAAATCTTTATTAAATGTTGCCATGTCTATTCGTTAATAATATAAGCAATCACGTGCAAAAATTCGCCAAAATACCTATTTTAACAAGCAATGGTTAGTTTTTTATGGAGATAGTAATACCTAATAATAATGTCAGCGCGGCGCAGAGACCCAGCGATATAGCTTCGACTCTTTTCTCGACAGAGTTTGTTATTATTTCTAACATAATTAGTTCAATTATATTAAAAATTATTTGAGGTTTCGCGCATTTAACATTACATCATCATTATCAGCCAAAGGACGTCCACTGCTGAACATAGGCCTCCCCCACGGCTTTCCACAGCGACCGATAACGAGCGGTCTGCATCCAGTTTGATCCTGCGATCTTTACAAGGTCGTCTGTCCACCTTGTCGGTGGACATCCTACGCCGCTTCTTTGGTTGAAGGGTCTCCAATCTAGAACTCAACGGCCATCAGTTGTTCGCGCTATGTGCCCTGCCCATTGCCACTTGAGCTTACTGATTCTCAAGGTCATGTCCGTTACCTTAGTTCTTCTACGTATCTCCTTATTTTACATTACAAACAACATACAGTCGAATTAATAACCTCCTCTTTTTGCCGCTGTTTAAAAATACTAGTAAAGTGGTGGTCAAATAATACTAATTCAACTTACCTGAGAAGAGATCTCGCTCCAATACTGTGAAGCGCGCGAGGACATTCGTTTGGGCTTCTCTAACTTCTGCGCCGCTAACGCCGCTCTGTGCTTTAAGAACTCTTCATCCGTCATCTTTTCTAGGTATTCCTGGAGGAGAACAGACAGACAGACAAACATTAAAATGTACAGGGTGTTGTTTTAGTCAGCATCGGGGACTCAGGGACATCGGGGACAATCAACTCAGGGGAGGGTCGCACAAACGATACTGATGCCAAAAAGTTTTTATTATGGAAAAAAACTAAATCAATTTATTATTCGCTATACAGCGAGCGAGTAAAAAAAACTAAAACCAGGTCACCTCTTCGTAGCTTACTAGCTACGGCGTAGTATTTCGTAGTAACGCGAAAGGGTGAAAGTTTCCCCATTAGTTTTGAATTTTTCGGTACGTTGTAAAGAGGTGTTCTTTCATAAAACTCTCATATAATATAAATATGAAATGTTTTAATAATCATAACTTATATTATCGTCCCTAAGTTGGACGTCGCTGACCAAAACAACACCCTGTATACACTTATTATTTCCTTTGAAGGATTGTACAAGTTCGGAGCCCTCCGTTCAGTAAATGATTAAGAAAAAGACTTATAGGCACAAGGATGACTACACTGATCATAGTAAAGATTGTTTGTCACGGTCAGATAAGGCTGGGAGTACATAATAACAATTGTTTTATTACCTGTGCGCTTTGCAGGAAGGCTTCGATCCGCCCTTCGACGTAAGCAGGGTGCCTGTCACTTTGCACGATCACCCTTAACCCCTGTACGC
The DNA here is from genome assembly GCA_963924145.1 of Pyrausta purpuralis. NCBI lineage: Eukaryota > Metazoa > Arthropoda > Insecta > Lepidoptera > Crambidae > Pyrausta > Pyrausta purpuralis. The sequence continues at coordinate 7,533,684 of OZ001672.1, forward strand.
CGTTGGAGCGACGAACGCCACTAAAAACTATGTAGCCTAGTTGCTCCTGAAAATATTTTTTAACGAGTAGGTATAGATCGAAACTATAGTTAATTTTGGCAAAGATAATCGCTGAGACGTCATTTTGAATATTTTAGTGATGTAACCCTATGAAAGTGAACCAATGTTTTTCGATCAAAGTAATCGATTAGTGTCTTATGTTTGTTTTTGTAATTTAATATTTTATATCGGGTGTAACAAAAAGCTTAACGAAGCCGAAGACCGCGTAATCTACCCATTTGTACGATCAATTTTATTCTTGACACCATACCTGGGAAATTACTGGTTACTGAGATATAGAAGGTCAATTTTTTTTTCGAGTTTTTTTTCATGAAAACCTTCTGTCTGTTATTACTACTACCTTTTGTTACTGTATTTGGCGTGTATTTAAATTCTTTGCTAGGCTTAGGGCACATTGATGACTGATAATTTTGTCGAAAACTAGTAGAAAAACAGTAGTGAAACTAGAACAAATAGGATACCATTCATTTGAATAAATATAGCCTATTTATCGATAGCGATTATATTTTTCATGCGGTTTTCATAGATAAAAATAGTAATTGAATATTACGGCCATACAGATTATCCGGACTGATTAGGTTTTGTCAATCACTATAGTTTCATTCCATGCATATTTTAAACATATTTTATAAGAAAAAGAAAATGCAAATCATTTTAATTGAATCAAAATAAATGTCTTTATTTAGTGAGGCATTATTTTGTTATATTTTGGCAACAATATCGTTTCTTTTTTTGTTACGTAATATTTGTGTGCTTTGAATGTAGTACGCGTGAAACGGAAGAATGTGTCATGATGTCAGAAAATATCTCAGCAATCATAATTAAAAAAATGGACTGCACACTTCTTAACATCTGATAGTTTGGTCGGCTTCGAATTTGTTTGGACAGAGTCGTTGTAATGTGTGCACTCGCATACTTCTCCACACTGATTTTTCATTCATTCATATTCATTTATTCACTTCATAATATAACATTACAGCAGACAATATATAACATATAGGCAAAAGATGGTTATTTTGTTACATTATGACCTCAACGAGGTATTTGTGAATTCAAGTTATTAAATTCAATAAATTACAATTAAATCAATTCTTCATTAAAATAGTAATGTCAATAACTATTTTGTCAAATTGTTAGTATGTCAAATATAAAGTCATTTCTATCTATCTAAATAATAATAATGCGGTCATGTTAAATTCCAATTAAAAGAAAAAAAATACAATCAAATCATGACAATTTTCAATTTAAATCACAGATTAGTAAGAGTTTAAATTATATAATGTCATATCTAAATATATTGAAATTTATTATTGAAATATTCATTTATATTATAATATGCCTTTTTAACTAAAAACTTCTTTAATTCCCTATCAAATTAAATACCTTGGATTAAGAAGCCATCTAGACAAAAGGCCGATAAAGTCTCCAGTCTGCGCGGGATTTTATACATGGACGACAGTTTGGTGATGATTATAATTTATACAATGACGTACAGTCGATAGCACATCAAGTTACCCACTTTTGTTTTTGTGCAAACTAGCCCTTATTACAACTGCATAAGACACGGTAGTGTTTACCTTAACGTGCTGTTGTCCGTGAATTCCCTAGCGGTTGAAGACATGTTATCGAGCTACAGTGTGTGTATGTATGCTTGCATGTGTGTGCTTGCATGTGTGCGTGCGTGCGTGAGTGCGTGCGTGCGTGCGTGCGTGCGTGTGTGTGTGTGTGTGTGTGTGTGTGTGTGTGTGTGTGTGTGTGTGTGTGTGTGTGTGTGTGTGTGTGTGCTTGCATGTGTGCGTGTGTGTGTGTGCGTGTGTGTGTGCGTGTGTGTGTGCGTGTGTGTGTGCGTGTGTGTGTGTGCTTGCATGTGTGCGTGCGTGCGTGAGTGCGTGCGTGCGTGTGTGTGTGTGTGTGTGCTTGCATGTGTGCGTGAGTGCGTGCGTGCGTGTGTGTGTGTGTGTGTGTGTGTGTGTGTGTGTGTGTGTGTGCTTGCATGTGTGCGTGTGTGTGTGTGTGCGTGTGTGTGTGCGTGTGTGTGTGCGTGTGTGTGTGTGCTTGCATGTGTGCGTGCGTGCGTGAGTGCGTGCGTGCGTGTGTGTGTGTGTGTGTGCTTGCATGTGTGCGTGTGTGTGTGTGTGTGTGTGTGTGTGTGTGTGCGTGTGTGTGTGCGTGTGTGTGTGCGTGTGTGTGTGTGCTTGCATGTGTGCGTGCGTGCGTGAGTGCGTGCGTGCGTGTGTGTGTGTGTGTGTGTGTGTGTGTGTGTGCGTGTGTGTGTGCGTGTGTGTGTGCGTGTGTGTGTGTGCTTGCATGTGTGCGTGCGTGCGTGAGTGCGTGCGTGCGTGTGTGTGTGTGTGTGTGTGCTTGCATGTGTGCGTGTGTGTGTGTGTGTGTGTGTGTGTGTGTGTGTGTGCGTGTGTGTGTGCGTGTGTGTGTGTGCTTGCATGTGTGCGTGCGTGCGTGCGTGTGTGTGTGTGTGTGCTTGCATGTGTGCGTGCGTGCGTGCGTGTGTGTGTGTGTGTGCTTGCATGTGTGCGTGCGTGCGTGAGTGCGTTCGTGCGTGCGTGCGTGCGTGTGTGTGTGTGTGTGTGTGTGCTTGCATGTGTGCGTGCGTGCGTGCGTGTGTGTGTGTGTGTGCTTGCATGTGTGCGTGCGTGCGTGAGTGCGTTCGTGCGTGCGTGCGTGCGAGAGTGTGTGTGTGTGTGTGTGTATGTGTGTGTACGAGAGCTAGTAATAGTGCGTGTGTGTGTGTGTGTGTATGTGTGTGTGCGAGCGAGCGAGTTATAGTGCGTGTGTATATGTATGTGTGCTTGCATGTGTGTGCGTGTGTGTGTGCTTGCATGTGTGTGCGTGTGTGTGTGCTTGCATGTGTGTGCGTGTGTGTATCATCACATACACCGATAAGCATATCACCTTAGTCCTGAGCACGTTGAAGCACGGCTCCTGCAGCGCTTGAGCCAGCAGCTCGAGCGCCACGTTCTGCCGCGCGGCGCGCACGCCGCACGAATAGTATAGCGATGCGCAGGACGACTTGTGGACGCTGTTCGATGTTTCGCGCATGTACCATACACCTGAAAGGTAAGTTTATGAAAGCAAACTTTGTTTCGCCCCCGATCCTATTCCGCCTTGGAACCTTTTTAGGGTAATCATCCTATCTGAGGCCAGGATAAATCTAACAAAGCAAAAATCATGAAAATCGGTCGGGTCGTTTTCGAAATATAAGTGATGATAACAACACGACTGTAATTTAAAGTTAATTTAAGCTATAAAGCTTAAATAAACTCGTTACTCAAAAAACGAAATTGTTTTCGATACTTAAAATAATATATTTTCTACCGCAGTGAAAGCTGTACGGTAGATAAAAACTAAAATCGATGTACAGTTAAGCCGTTTGGCACACTTACTAGATGACAAAAAAATGTTTTGACTTAAAGTACCCAAACCATACTTCGATTCTAAAAAAACGTAAAAAATTGGCTTCCTAAAAAACCTTCTGTCTTTAAAAAGCCCTTTCAAATGACATCACATACGATAGATTCCAGAAGTTTTTTTTTTAAATTTAATTTAGTGAACAAGCGTACCACCCACAATCATTTCTGCTCAGCCCAAAGGTATGACTGGTAGAGAATGCCATATGGCGTTAAATCCACCTTTTGTACAAATTTTTGATTGTGCAATAAAGTATAAATAAATAAAAATAAATTAGCGCCCCGTCTCAACGAAGATTTTTTGGTACTTCAGGTAAATAAAAATAATGATTGAAGTATGGGTGTGCCAAACGGCAAACCTGTACATGTCCTAAAAATTGGGTTCGTACGCTGTCTACTACCGGGTTGGAAAAAAAAAACAAAATTTTCAATGACAGAATTTGAACATACTGGTTTTGACGTCGAAATCTGAGTAAAAACAAGAATATACCTCCTCGTTTCAACCTTGTTTTAAGTGATAATATTTAAAGGACCGATCCAGCACAATAAATACGAGGGTCAAACTGAAAGTTCTTAGAACTGGCCACTTATAAACAATATAATAAAAAAAATATTCTAAAATTTGAAAATAGAACTCTTACTTAATAACTGAGTATATATTTCATTCATTTGTCATTTGTTTTACGATTTGGCGGCAAATTGAAAATTGTCTGTGTCACGTCAACATGAATTTAACACGAGAAAATTTTCGTGCAATGATTTTTTATGACTTTCGATGTCATTTAAGTCAACAAGAAAGTTATGATAGACTACGATTGGCCTTTCACGATGAAGCCCCATCTCGTGCGACTGTTTACAACTGGTTCAATGAGTTTAAACGTGGTCGCACTAATCTCACTGATGATGTACGTGAGGGACGGCCTTCTACGGCGACGACTGAAAATAACATCTGTGTTGTGCGGCGTATGATAGAGACTGACAAAAGAGTGACCTATCAGCAGATTCGGACAAGCTTAGGCATCGGTATGAGTCAAGTGCACAAAATCCTCCACGAACATTTAGCGGTCAGGAAGCTTTGCGCCCGGTGGATACCTCATAATTTGACTAAGGCTCAAAAACTCCATCGTGTGGATTGGTGCCGTAAAATGATTGAAAGATTTAACGGAGGTGACTCAAATGCTGTGTTCGACATACTAACAGGTGACGAAAGCTGGATTTACTGTTATGATCCTGAAACCAAAAGACAATCTGCTCAGTGGGTGTTTCCTTTCGAGGAGTTGCCAACTAAAGTGAAGAGAGATCGAAGTGCGGGAAAAAAATGGTGGCCTCGTTATTTGGAAGGATAGGTCATTTCGCAACAATTGTGTTAGAGGATCAAAAAACAGTTTCTGCAGAATGGTACACTACCAATTGTTTGCCACTTGTCTTGGAAAAAGTTCGAGAGAAACGACCTCGCAGTAGGATCCTCCTTCACCACGACAACGCCTCGTCGCACACCGCCAAGCGAACGATCGACTATTTGGCGACATCAAACGTTGAATTACTGGGTCACCCGCCGTATAGCCCCGACCTCGCGCCTTGTGATTTTTATTTATTTCCAAAAATTAAAGAAAAACTTAAAGGAAAGCGGTTTATGAATGCTGAAGAAGCGGTGGCTGCGTATCGCGATGCCATTGAAGAGACCCCTAAGGACGAGTGGGCAAAGTGCTTTTCCCAGTGGTTCCATCGCATGCAGCGGTGTATTGACGTCAATGGACAATATTTTGAAAAGATATAATAAAACTAATAACTGGCTAATGTAATCAGTTTTTGATTTTCTAAGAACTTTCAGTTTGACCCTCGTAAAACATTTGTTGGTAGAAAAACACTTTGGGTTTTTATTCGATAGTTTTTGAGAAAATTAGAAGGAGTATTTTTTTAAATATATTCTTTTTGAAAATTAAGGTTAAGATTAGAAAGAGAAGAATTATTCTTTAAAATAAAGATGCGCAGCCGATGACTATGATTTTTTTTTTGTTTGAAAAAATAAAAAAAAATACAAATATCGAGATTTAAAAAAAAATGCCCGTTTCTATGATGTATACAAGAGATAAATTATTTTTACTTATAACGATTTGATCTCTCAATAGTTCTGCAAATAGCTGACACATTTTCATGTTTATTTATAGTCTTACCTTTTTCTAGTTCGATTTCTCTATGTAGTAGTAACTGTTGAGCTAGTAACGGCGTCGCGTCCTTTGGTAACCTGAAAGAAGGAAACATATTGTTTACTTTTAATTCAATAATAAGTGCTGTAACTATTACTCCTATTTTAATGACACTGACACAGCTTTGGGTTCTTTATAAGGTCACCTCGTTTTAAGTGATAATATTTAAAGAGCTGATTCAGCACAATAAATGGATTTTTTTGTAGAAAACACTTTGGGTTTTTATACGCTAGTTTTTAAGAAAATTTATGATCAAGAATTTTTTTTTCAGTAATTTATTTTTTATCAAGTAAGTATGAGATTAAAGAGAAAGAATGTCTGGACATTGAATTGAGAGAGGTAAAGTCGATGACGTAGATAACTTTTAAAATCGTCCGGGTGCTGTTTTGAAAAAAAGATTTTTCCTTTGTTACAGAAAAAAAAACTCAAATTTCTAAAAAATAATTATAGTTTCCTGTTTCTATGATGTATACAAATAGACTATTAAAATATTATCACTTAAAACGATTTGACCTAATATATTAATTCCAGAAACCATACCGTTCACTCAATCAAAGGTACAGTAAATAACTGTACATTCATTCAGCCATTCACTGGATCATTCATTCATCTAAGGTAAGTAGACTATTTGGCTCAATTTTAATGAAACAAGCTGAAACAAGTTTATGTGCGAATACATTTTGGATTTCAATTTTTGTTGCAAATCGCGTTATTGTTTTTATTCAATTTTTAGATGCAGATTGGCCCCAGAACACTAAATCGTTTTTAAAATGCTATATTATCTATCTTTAGATATGCTGAGACGCTTTGGTCAGTTTTGTACGAGATTGTGAGTCGCTGGCTGGGTTCAGAGGAAGGTAAATGAGATAGTTTCATATAAATTAATTTAAAAAAAAAAACAGTTTCTGTCTACTTACTTCTGTTCAAACATGTCAGCGATACGCAGCGCCCTCTCGCGGCTGATGTTGCCGTACGCGAGTCCCTCCACGTGCACTTTTCGCATCATGCGCGATGCGAACTCGTCCAACATCTCCGGTGTCATGCCTGGAGGGTTAAATAATACAGGGTGTGTTTAATATTTGGAGCAAATGTCTTAGTAAGACAAAGCGAAGCGTCATGTTTGGCGAGGATCAAGGTTTGATGGTCTTAATTGAGTTACTTTTAATAGAGTCAATTGCGATGCGAGAATGCGACTAACGAATTTCATATCAATTTCACTGTACTGCAAATAATACGATTTTCGTACTGACTCTCTACAAAGTCATTATAAGATGATCTCAACTATACCAAAGTATACATTTCACATTTAGATTACTGGGCTATCGTAAGTCATACAGTCGAGGTCGCTATCGCCTTACCACTGTCCGACGAAAATTGCTTGCTCTAACGATACGAAAACGCTTAAACAAAGTTACGCTTTAAACAAAATACGACGTGAGGTGCGATTTTGGCTCTGAAGGCGGCAATGACCTTGATAGTAGATAAAAGAAAAATATTTATTTGGCCATCATAAATAAATAAATCTATAATATAAAAATGAATAGCAAAATGTGTTGGTAAGCGCATGACTCAACAACGCCTAGACCAATTTGGCCAATTCTTTTTTTTAAAGGTCATTGAAGTTCAAGGATGGTTTTTACGGCGAGAAAAATTCGAATAATTGCCGGAAAAAAAATTGCCAATTAAAACAGCCCTTTTCTTTTTCCTATAAAAATGTTTTCTAACTAAAACGTAGTCTATCCGAGCTTTATTGCTATTTTTAGGAACTACTGGACCGATTTGAAAAAATATTTTTATGCTGGATAGCTTATTATTGAAGAGAGCTTCAGGCTATAAAACATCACGCTGCGACGGGAGGGGAAGCTTTAAAAACGCGAACGCAGTCACGGAGGACCGCTAGTAATAAATAAATAAATAAATATTGGACACCAATCACATACATTGCTCTGATCCCAAAGTAAGTAGCTAATGCACTTGTGTTATGGAAATCAGACACAACGGTGGTGCCACAAGACCCGAGATTGTCTCGGGAACCTTTAGAGTTCTATATTGACCCGACCGGAAATCGAACCCGGGACCTCGAAGCGGCGACGCACAGTGTTCAATTTGATTTAAAAAAATTCCCTCTGCTGTTTCAAGCGTTATTAGATCAAGGGATATATTTTAAATGCCTTAGTGAACCTCTCGTGTCTATTTCAAATACTTTTTTTTATAAAAAAAATATCAAGTTTACGTAACCTTTTCAGGAAAAACAAATTAAATAAATTCTGAAAACGTAACCGTCCAAGATATTTATTTTTGCTAAATACAATTTGATGTAGCATCATAAGATGCATGTCCTCCAGTTTTTACTTTCAAAAAATCGCCTCTAAATACCGAGTTGTTGAAGTTGACGATGATGAAGATCCATCCTGTGCCGAAGATAAGGATTCATGCAATGATGATGGTGATGATTGCGTGTTAACACTTAGTAACGAAAGCGATTTGTACGAATAGACTATGTTATTATATTAAAGTGTGTCAGTGTTATTTCTTTTTAGGGTTTCGTACCCAAAGGGTATCAACGGGACCCTCATACTAAGCCTCCGCTGTCTGTACGTCTGTCAGCGGGCTGTATCTCGGGAACCGTAACACTTAAATAGTTGAATTTTTTACAGAATATGTATATTAGTTGCCGGTATTACAAATATTAAAAATGAAATAAAGTTAAAAATTAAAGGGAGTCTCCATACAAGTAACGTGTTTTTTGCCTGCCGATTATTTTTAGTGTTATGGAACCCTACGTATGCGAGACCGACTCGCACTTTTTTGTTTTTTTAACTCAACTTACAAAATAACCGTATTTGACCTTTAGCGACGACAACCCTATCTTGCATTATTTGACCTTAGAACGAAATACTGAATTACTCCTAAAAGCCGCAATAGTGCAACGTGAATTTTTTATCAGTGGTAGACCTCATTTAGAGTAATCTTTCTGTATTAGTCACAAGTCGCACTTTTGAGTTTTTAAGGAGAAAAAAAATAAAATCAAAAATGTGTAAAAATAATAACAACTCGGTATTTTGGAGGCGATTTTTTGAAAGTAAAAACTGGAGGACATGCGTCTTATGATGCTACATCAGACTGTATTTAGCAAAAATAAATATCTTGGACGGTTACGTTTTCAGAATTTATTTAAATTTTTTTTCCTGAAAAGGTCACGTAAACTTCATAATTTTTTATAAAAAAAAGTATTTAAAATAGACACGTGAGAGGTTTACTAAGGCATTTAAAATATATCCCTTGATCTAATAACGCTTGAAACAACAGAGGGAAATTTTTTGAATCAAATTGAACACTGTGCGACGCCTTGACTCCAGCGTGCTTAGCCACTACACCACGGAGGTCGACTAATAATCATAATAACATCACAGATACATAAATGCTTCTGAGTTATTGTTAAATGAAACTTTAAAACTTACGCTCAGCAGACTCCATGAGCTGACAGCGCGTCCATACCACATCGGATAAGCAGAGAGCTTGCTGGTATACTGCGTGCTGTAACAAAAAAAACTACCATTCAATTCCACAAAATAAAAAATAAAAACCTTCAAAATGTGTCTATTTATTAATAAGACAAGTCATCATGTGCGCAAACCCGCCAAAATACGCAAAGCAATGGTTAGTTATTTATGAGCGTAGATAGTAAAGTCCGTTCCTTTTTGCTTGTCGGATATTGTAAACAATCTTGACATTCCCTTTATCCGAACTTGTTCATTATAGAATAAGATAAGACACAAAAATCACCGACTAAATAAGTAAATCATCGTTTAACATTAAGATCCTTTTAAATCAAATTAATCTTGTTCTTATTCGGACACTGAACAGAGCGCTCCGAACTAGTACAATTGTTGAAAGGAACTAGTTCGGTCTTTTAGTAATATTAGTTCAATAATTCACCGATTACTCGGGCATAAGTCGTCCGATTGCACACAGAGAATATAGTCGTACGTACGCGTCGTTCAATCTAGTACATCTTCTATCACGCTCATGCACACGCGTCTGTCTCGTTCTCCCTTAACTAGTACATCTTCCGTCACGCTCAGGCCCACGCGTTGTCTCATTCTCGCTTAATCTAGTACATCTCTCATCACGCTCACGCACGCGCGTTTGTAATCTTTACTCTTCTCTCGCGAGCCGATCTGAACCATAGACATACAAGATTTGCTTCTGTACTAAAGACCGTTCGTAGAATAGTTCGTTCTCGGTGACATCAATGAACTAGTTCCCAATAGTACATAGTACATAAATTAAATAAATAATAAAAATATTGGACACCAATCACATACATTGCTCTGATCCCAAAGTAAGTAGCTCATGCACTTGTATTATGGAGATCAGACAAAATGGTGGTACCACAACACCCAGACCCAAGACAATAAAGATTTTTTTCTATATTGTCCCGACCGGGAATCGAACCCGGCACCTCGTAACGGCGACGCCTTAAAACCAGCGTACCATATACATGTACTACACAAGCCTAAATCAAATAGTAAATAATTTTTGTTTAATGGTATCATTTAAAAAGTTATTAAAATATTGTTTACATTATTCGACTAGCAAATAAAAACGGGCTTTAATAATAATAATGTCAGCACGGCGCAGCGGCCCGGTGAATACACACTCCTCTATAGACAGAGCGACGTCCGCAGAGCAAGAAATGATAAGAAAAGGCAGTCAAACTAAAACACCGCATAAAACGATATTTTTTTATTTCTTTCAGAATTAGGACAATTGAGTTAAAATCATTTGGCGGTGTCCAAGGTTACTTGAGGAACACTATTTATAACTCCAGAACGGTTGAAACTATTTTGCTGAAAATTGGTGGGGACGTAGCTTATAACCAGTAGACGGACATAGGATACTTTTTATCACGACTTGTTACTGTTGTGGCTATAGATGCAAAGCCGGCGAAAAACGATTTCAAGCGAGCCGCGAGAAACGGTTTTATTCGCCCGAAAACCATTTACACCCAATTGGGCTGGGGAGAAACGGGTTTTTTCGTTTTTCTAAGATATTAATGTACTTTTAAATTTTTAAGACTGCTTAAACTATTTTTAAGGCTTAGGTACGTTGTAAACATATTTATTTTCACCTACATTAAGTGAAAACAGTAGCAAATTACAAGCTGACTGCAGGGCAACAACGCTAACTAATATGCCGGTAGTTTACCTATCAAACATTATTTTATAAAATGAAACCCACTGTCTGTCTGACTGTATTAGTTGTGCTTGCTGTTGACGTTGATAAAGGAGAACAGATATTCACACGAACATTTTTCCCTTTACATAAATACAGTTTTTTTACGTCTGTAGGACAGTTTTTACATTTACTTAAATGTTCTCTGAGTCTGTAAGCCTGGGCAAATTTATATTCAATATTGCAATAATTGCACGTCACATGTTTCTTGTGCCCATTTTCAGAGAGTATTACAAAGTGGTCCCATATATTAGATAAATTTCGCGGCATTATTTATGTATTTTAAAATCCGAACACCGAATTCGTACGTAGCTATTACTGCGCGTTCGCGTTTACACACGTATACTGTTGCTACGCGCAATTCAAGCGAGGCTTGGGCCGGCTGCGCGGTGTGGTGGCGGGGCGGCGTGCGCCTCACGCGAGCGAGACATTTGCACTCCCCGCGCGCCCCCATACCCCGCAGCAGACTTCACGCGCCAAATATTAATATTTTCCATTAAAGTAGGTAGGTAGGTAGGTATAAAATTCGTAACGTAATTTGTTTGTGTTTATCATATTTTATGTGTATTGGGAAAAAAATCACTATTTCATTTCATGCATTAATTTTTATGTATCGAAATAATTTTCAAAGATTAAATAAGTACAACTTGTACCTAGCATAACTTCCTAAAATTAATGCTAACGTCGACTAAGGGCCATTTCGAGCTTGTTTCTCGCCGATTTCACGCGGCGAGTTATTCGTTTTACGCCCGCCCGTTTCGTTTTAAACGGCTCGTCTACAACTGTAGTTGTGGCTAAATGGACATTGTTTCTATAGTGTAAATGATTTTTTAACTTTCAATTGTTAATATATTTAATAATGACATGTTTTTACAATTTACTAACTTGTCATTTTATGCATTGAATTGAATTATTTGTACTTATTATTATTCTGATGCTTGGTTATTAATAAGCTCTATTACGTCGACTTGAATTTGTTTTTTTTTTTAATTTTATTTTATTAGAGCCTGAATAGGGAAGATGCAAATGTAATATTATTGAAAAATTTTTCATTAAAATTTTAAAAATATATAAACGAAAAGCTACTGTAATGTTTTTATTTTACATAATGTTAATTTTTGAGAATAATTAAAAGTTAAAAGTGACTTGAAACGAAACGTATTTCAAAACACCAATCAGCGTTTAGTGACGTCACTCCTGTTATGACAACTTATTTGAGGTTATAGTTGTAAAGATGAACATTAATGTGATTAGTTTATGCGAAAATTAATTGCGTTTTTCGAATAAAAATGGAAGTTGGATTTATCAAAGCAGGCTCTAGGAATTTACCAAAAGTTAGTGTTGACATGGTTGTAACTTTTCTTGTCGAAAGTGCAGAGTTTACAAGTGTAGAAATGAAAGGGACTAAATTACTACGGTATGTATAAATCATAGTTAAATTAAAATTTGTATTTCATTCAGCGGCTTCTACACATAGCAGTTATTTCAGCTCAACAAGAGAATCTTACGGTGATAACGCAATTGGCTATGTCCAAGTCAAAAGAGATGGAGAATTATGTACAGTAAAAAGTCGAGTTACTCCGGAGCATAAAGTACGTAAAGAAGGTTATCGTGTTACAGCTATTATAAATGAAACGCAAAGCTTGGTTCAGTCCTGCCAATGCGAAGATTGTGCAGCTTCTGAAAGTAAAGAATTGAAGTTTTTTATTTATTTATTTAAAGGCTTCACCTTCTTTATTCTTTATGAGAATTAAGGTTATTTTTAAATAGTTAAACTGTGGCATGGATTATTGCGACTAAAATCTATTTCCAGGTGGGTGTAAGCATGCTGCTGCACTATTGCTATGGTTGCACAGAAGATCTGAGGAGCCTCCGATTACGTCCGTCACATGTTATTGGAAGAAGTCTAAATTATCTACATGTGCATCTGGAAAATCCTTTATAAAAGCCAAAGAAATAGGTCATATTCCAGTCACTAACGGTTTTTCTCAAGTAAGTAGTTTTTTCTATTTTGTTATTTAAAGAAATTATCGAATATATATTATAATAATAACTGCATATTTTCAGGTGGATATTTTAAGTGAATTTCTAGATGCTGTCAAAAAAAAAGATTGTCAAGCGAGCATTCTTCGTTACTTTCGAGAAGACCAACAAACTATAAGCATTCATAAACTGTGTTCAAGCTTGATTGGAAAGTTGGACTCTCCAAAATCATTTTTTGAAATATTATCAAAGCAAATGACTGCTGATAATATTAACATGATTTTTTCTACCACCAAACATCAAAGTGATTCACCATTGTGGTTTGAGTTGAGGTAAGTAGTAAAGCTTCTAACTTAGTTTTATTTATGTATTTATCATAAAAAATTATGAATCTTCAGAAGTATTTACAGAAATATGAGAAAAAAAATTAATTAAAATCAGAAAACAAACTCACTTTTATACATACATAGCATAGACTTGATTGGCACATTTACTGTAAAAAATATGTTTTTATTTTTTTTTATTTTTGCAGATACGGAAGGATCACTGGTTCAATTCTTTATGAAGCTGCTCACTGTAGAACTAAAATTGGTTGCCTTCTGAATAAAATTATGGGTGAACAATCAAAATTTACTTCCATTGCGATGGATAGAGGGAAAAAACTAGAAAAAGAAGTTCTTAAAGTAGTGAGCAAAAAAGAAAAGGTAATTTTGTTCATTTTTCTGTTGTTTAAGATACAAGGAGCGGTGGTACCACACGGGCGGATTCCAAATACATCACTCGCTATGACACGTTTAAACTAACTGAAAATCTAAAAAATATTGACTGGGAACCATCAAGGAAAATAATATGCCCTCATAAACTATACGAAATTATAGTAAACAACATACATGAATGCTACAATAAATCGCTAATTAGAATAAAAATAACCAATAATAAAAAACGCGAAAATAATACATGGATTACTAATAAAATCATACGGGCCTGTGAGCATAGGGACAAATTATTCAAAGAATGGATTGCTGATACATCAAACAAAATTTTAAAATTAAATTACAACGCATCTAGGAACTACGTAAATAAAATGATAAATACTAATAAAAATATTAAATTAAGACAGGACATAACTAATCAAATAAAAAACCCTAAGAAGTTATGGGAAATATTAAATGAAATTACTGGTAGGGCTAAAGCGCTAGCTGACACAATTATTACGAATGCACTAATAGACAATAATACTACAACCCTCGATATCGCGAACAACTTTGCTACAACTTTTGCCAATAGTGTTACTAATATAGTACCAAAATGTACCACAAAACTCCTTGATAAACAAAACTATGCGTTTTGTCCGAAAATTACGTGTCGATATCAAAAAATTTCTAACAATGATGCACTTAAGGAAATAAGATGTGCAAGTAGTAATAAAAAATTAAACTAAGACATGCAACATAAAAAAATTACTTAATATTAATACCTATTCAAACACGAAACCATTTCCTTGCGGCAAGGAGGCTATGATGCTGGCTGCGTTGCCAGTAGTAATAAGGCACCGGGGATTGACAAAATTAGAGCTCGAGATTTAAAAATTATTGATACCAAGATTGCTCCTGTTATCGCCCAATTTATCAATGAGTCTGTTAATCAAGGTAAATACCCAAAAGATCTAAAAATGGGCATAGTCAGACCTATTCATAAAAAGGGAAGTCACACCTCGTATGACAACTATCGTCCAATTACTATTCTCTCTGCTATAGATAAAATTGTTGAAAAAGCAATAGCTAAGCAAATTCATGCATTTTTCAAAGTTAACAATATAATAACAGAGAAGCAGTTCGGGTTTCAACCCAAAAAGAGTACAACACAACTTTTATCAATGTTTACAGATAAAATCTATAAACACCTTAATGATAAAAAACACGTTTTGATATTATTTATCGATTACAGTAAAGCTTTCGACACGCTAAGACATAATACACTTCTTGAAAAACTTAACGACTGTGGCATACAAGGCCCCCTAAACAAGTGGTGTCAAAACTATCTTGAGGATCGATCTTTTGTTGTTAAGGTAGGAGAGCACCTAAGCACTAAAATTAACGTTTCAGATGGCACAGCACAAGGCTCCGTCCTTGGGCCGTTGCACTACATTACCTACGTTAACGACGCTGTTAACATAGTGACTGAATGTGAAATGTACCAGTTTGCTGATGACACCTGCCTAATAGCAGTTAGCACTGATCCTGCTCTGGCTTTAGCTCAACTGCAAAGGGATTTCACACAGTTAGCAAAATGGTCGCATGACGCAGGTCTGGTCCTAAATGCTGATAAAACTAAACTTATGTATATAAGCTCAAGCAAAAATAGAAAAATACAAAATCTCACCTTAATTGCGCACACCCATAAATGTTTGCATGACAATGTTTCTGGCTGTTTATGTCCCCCTGTGGAACTTGTAAGTAGGCATAAATATTTAGGCCTAATAATCGACGATAGACTTAAATGGACGGAACATATCAACCATGTATGTGACAAGCTTCGGGCTATGCTGGCTAAATTCGCCTTGGTTAAAAATAAAATACCCTACAAGACACTTTTAAAACTATACAAGGCATTAGCTGAAACTACAATATATTATGGACTCGGCAGCTATGGCAGAACTAGCAAATCTCACTTAGATCCTATTTACAATCTCCAAATCAGATTACTTAAAACTATTGTACCTCAAAAAATTAAAATTGCATTCCAACATAACTACCATGAGCTCTTCTACCTTTGTAACGTAATACCTATACATGACCAAGTTAAATTCATAATACTTAACGAAAACTTTTTCAATAATCCACTTAAAACCTATGTCTACCGTAGTGGCAAAACTAGAAGTGCCCTAAAAGAGAAACTTGAAGTCCCAAAATTTAATAACCTATACGGCAAGCAGCTTCTGAAGTATGTGGTACCAAAATTCATTAATGAATTACCTCCAACACTAAAAGCACAAATTACAAAAAATAATATTAAATATAAACTTAAACGTTACTTTTTGGATCTGCAAACAACACGATCTGATTAAGTGCACATAAATCACCCCGTGTGGACCCGCCTAGTTAAAACCGGTACTGTTTGCGAGTGCTATGGCGCGCGAGTCGGGTGGATCGGTAACTCAATATGCCTATTCTGGCTGACTATGGCGTAAATGTTATCGAATTTGCATGCAATTTATTAATTGTCATTTTCTGTTTTTCTTTTTTTTTAGTATAGAGTATATATTGTAAGCACGAGTACGATGACGACTCAACAAGCGCAGCGTTCGGTAAAACCACAGATGGTTTATGTAACGCTGTGAATAGCATGGTTTCCTAATTAAGTTTTTATTGTAAATACATTATAAATAAATAAAAAATAATTCGAGTAAAAGAATTTGTAACGTTTGATTCAAGGCTTGTGTAGTAATTAATATTATTGTTTCTACATTTCAGATTAAAATTGAAGAAGCCGGGCTTTTTCTTAATGCTGAGTATCCTATTTTTGGTGCAACACCTGATGGGCTTACCGAAAATTACACAGTAGAGGTAAAATGTCCTTCAACAGAAGCTACCATACTTTCCTATGTGAAAGACAATGAAATAACACCAAAATGTTGGGCACAAGTACAACTTAGCAAACTTGTTTTTTAGCAAAAGAACAATGGCACTTTTCTGTATAGCACATCCAGATTTTGAAAAATCAAAAGAAGTAGATATTTATAAGGTGCCATTCGACAACAACATTGTGTTATGAATACTGCAAAGAAATTCTGGATAGATGCTGTATTTCCAAAATTAAAAGATATATATAATATTTAAGCATATTTTTTTCTAAAACCTTTTTGTAAATACATGAAATAAAAATCTATGTTTTGTAAATACTGCTGTTTATTCAATTTTAATTAAAGGTGATTGTAAATTGACAAGCGCACAACAAATGATTATGCTGTAGTCTAAATTGGGGATTAGAAAATGATCAACACAGGCATGTGGCTTTAAAAAAGCAAAAAATTGTTACGGAAATAAATTGTTACGGAAAAATATCTCGAAAGTCGAGAAAATATGCAAATCTATGAAAGCCAGCGACGAACAAGTACGACCAGTGACAGACAGGAATGACGTCATCGGAACCATAGGCCCGTTTTCGCGCGAAAATTTAAATTGTCAATTTAAAACTGCATTTTTTTGCAATAAATTGCAGTGTTTTAATTTTTTAATATACTTGTGGTCTATTCTACATGGAATTCTTTAAAATAAAAACAAAAATAAAAATATTGCATCTTCCCTATTAAATATTTGCATGCTATTTTTATATGGCTGAAAAAGATAAACTAAATACTTAATGATTCGATCTAAACTGTACCTTTTTTCATAAGCAAATTAATTTATTTCTTACTCAAGAAAGGGTGAACCGATTTTCGTGATTTCACGTGGTTTTGCGCGGAATAAGGTAAGAAACCTAAAAGGTAGCCGGGACGAGACACAGTTGGCTGGGTCCTCTAAGGGAACGAGTTGAGTTTAAAATAGTCTTGAATTTCTAACAAAATTTTATGAAAAATCAACGGTTGTTAGTTCCAACGTGTATATTTCATACAATAAGAAAAACCGGCTAAGTGAGAGTCGGACTAGCCCACTGAGGGTTCCGTGCCAACTGTAACTGAATTAGGGATGCACTTACTTCCACTAAGCTAAAATACCACAATATTTTGGTGACAGCAAATATAACTTTGTTTTTCAAAGAGTTTGTATAAAAAACAAAGTTATGTTTGCGGTTGTTGAAAATGTGCTTTGTCTCAAAAACTACTACTTCGATCCCGTCCAAACCAATTTTCGTTGAAAGTATTTGTTAAGATCTACTATATATATATATATATATATATATTTTTAAAATTCACACTCGCTTAGTTTAGAAGTTAAAGGGAGGGGGGGGGGGGGATTTTACTACTTTAGAAGCGTATATTTTATAAACGTTAGACTTTTAGAGAAAATGGTTTTAGGCACCTCTACTTCTTTGAAAAGACCTATCTATTGACACGTACACGCATAGGTTTGACAAAAAAAAAAATGGTTTTCGTTTTATGTATGTGAGCCCCCTTAAATATCATTATTTTTCATTTTTTGTATTTGAATCGTAAAGCGGTTAATAGGATACATCTTCCTACTAAATTTCAACAGTATGATGCTTATAGTTACAGAATAAAATAGCTGTGACATACCGACGGACAGACAGACTTGACGAAACTATAAGGGTTTTGTTTTTTGCCATTCGGCTGCGGAACCCTAAAATTCATCTCACCTGATACGGCTGCTCGGCCTCAAAATTCTTAATGGCCCTAATATGGTTCTCCTTCATGATCTCGAAGCGCTGCGGGTCCGCTTTAAAGTTGATCATGTGTTCTAGAATTTTCTCCAATAACACGTGTTGTTTGTCGTCGTAACCGTCTATTGTTACCTGTTGAGAAATATTTGGGCTTAGTTTTAATTTATATGTATGATAAATAAAAAATACAGTATTGGACACCAAGCACATACATTGCTCTGATCCCAAAGTAAGTAGCTAATGCACTTGTGTTATGGAAATCAGACACAACGGTGGTACCACAACACCCAGACCCGAGACAATATAGTTTTTTATTTATTTATTTCTATATTGAAGTGGACGACGCTGCGTAGGATGTCCACTGACAAGATAAACAGACGACCTTAAAAATATCGCAGGATCAAACTGGATGCAGACCGCTCGTGATCGGTCGCTGTGGAGGCCTATGTTCAGCAATGGACGTCCTTTGGCTGATAATGATGATGATGATGATGATGATGATGATGATGATGATGATGATGATGATTTTGAAATGAAACATAAACTCACGCTGAGCCCGTATTTCGCGTTGCCGACACTCCTTATTTCTATATTGAAGTGGACGACGCAGCGTAGGACGTCCATCGACAAGATGGACAGACGACTTTAAAAATATCGCAGGATCAAACTGGATGCAGACCGCTAGTGCTCGGTCGCTGTGGAAAGCCGTGGCCTGGCCTATGTTCATCAGTGGACGTCCTTTGGCTGATAATGATGATGATGATGATAATGATGATGATGATGATGATGATGATAATGATAATGATGATGATAATGATAATGATGTGGCGTCATCGATTGCACAATGTTGACCAAACATTTTGTAGCGCTTGAAGGAACGCGGGCACAACGCGCCAGGCACATCACTCCCGGTCCCGTCAGGTTGTTAGGTTTACTCTAAGCATAGTATAACGTGCGTGAATGAAGAAGATGTACAGGCAGGAAGAAGTCCCGTCTGTACAGTAAATAAAAGGTTAAGATGGAAACTAACTCCCTAGTGGCGTAGATATGCCTTTGCCTAAGATACTAAGTCCCTAGAGCCCTAGCCCAGCCTAACAGTAGATACTGAGATATAATAAGGATGTTGAGGTAGGAAAACTGCTCCCAGGTCGCCCAGGGAAGCAGCGTTTGGACGGTAGGTAGGTAGCGTGGACCCGCTGCCAGTCTGGCAGGCTCACCAGACTGATCACAGTGACGGCTAAAGGTGTCTTGGCCGCAGCGGAGGGAAATAAGAACCAACACGGACGGTTGATATCCGCTGGTTAGGTCTACCGTCAACGTGAGTCAGATATTCGTCATGTAACTTTAGGATTTTGAACAATAAACCCGACTATCGCCAGTGAAACTTAGTTATCATTTATCAGTCCCAAGTAGCCGACCTAAATGAACATTCACTAAGACAATAGTGTAAAATGATGTTGATGATAATGATGATGATGATGATGATAATAATGATGATTATAATGATAATGATGATGATAATAATGATGATGATGATCATGATATTAAATGAAACATAAACTCACGCTGAGCCCGTATTTGGCGTTGCCGACGCTCCACCGCAGGCCGGCGAGCTCGGCAGCGTACGCGAACTGCTGCAGCGCGTCGCGCAGCAGTAGAACCCACACCGACGTCAGGTTGCAGTTCAGCGGGTCCGCGTACGCTAGCGGACTGCGTAATATATGGTTATTTTAACATAAATTCATAAATAACAAGTGCCCACTTTAACAGAATTAGGGAATCTACTTACTTCCACTTAGTAAAATACCACTATATTTTGTTGACAGCAAATATAACTTTGTTTTTCATAGTGTTTGTATTGTTAGACGGATAATCGATTATGGCATTACTATGATAGACAATACTAGGACTTATGGACAGCACTAGACCTGTCAGATACCTAGATTGTGTTTGACATTAGATTGATTGGCCATAGTTAGTAACTTTGTTGGAATAATAATATTTATCAACACACCGACTTATCTCTCTATCATAATGAAGAACACAGTTATGTTTGCGGTTGGTGGAATTGTGCAATATCTCAAAAACTTCTCGTTCGATCCCGTCCAAACCAATTTTCGTTAAAAGTATTTGTTAAGATCTACATTACATTTTTTTTCAAATTTATACTCGCTTAGTTTAGAAGTTAGATTGGGGGGGGGACGCCCATTTTACCACTTTAGTAGCGTCTATCTATGAAACGTTAGAGTTTAAAAGAAAATGGTTTTAGGAACCTCTATGTCATTTTAAAAGATCTATTAGACACCCCACACGCATAGGTTGAATGAAAATTATTTGTTTCGGTTTTAGTTTCATGTATGGAAGCCCCCCCCCCCCCCTTTTTTAATTTTTTAGTATAGGAATTGTAAAGCGGTTAACAGAAAACATCTTCCTACCAATACCTTATAGTTACAGAATAAAGTGGCTGTGACATAGGTACGGACGGACAGACAGACAGACAGATAGACTGTTGACGAAACTATAAGTGTTCCGTTGTTTCCATTCGGCTACGGAACTCTAAAAAGCTGGCTAAAGAGGTGCTCGTAGCGCAGTGGTAGCAGTGCTTTGGTAGTTTTTTTTTTTTTTTTTATTCAAAATGGGTTTGCTCTTGACTCTAGCCTACACCTAATTGGGCTTAGACAGAGTCGACGATGGAGCGAGCTCACCCAGAAGAAGCCTGTTCACTCTGTTTTTAAAAGTTTTCGGGTTATATTCTCTTGGAAACACCGATGCAGGAAAAGAGTTCCACTCTTTGGCTGTGTGCATTATAAAAGATGATGCGAAGCGCTTAGTTCGCAACAGTGGTAGTGATACCAAAGTGAAGCAACCTACGGCGCGGTCGTGTTGTGACCATTCCGACCGTATAAGTGACGTATATCACGAGCATCTCCGTAATTCGGGAAGCACGTTAATTTCGCAAGGTCGGACAGACAGCACGGTAGCTCAATTGGTAGAGCGTTTGGTCCGGTTAGCCAAAAAGTTGCTGGTTCAAGTCCCGCCCGTGCGGGAAATTTCTGGTTTCCTATTTCATCTTTACGAATCCTGGGATTATTTTTTAAGAAGCCGCCTCCATAATATCTAAGCACAAAATAAACTTTAGGTAAATATGCATCCGATTATCGGATCACTGAACATGACTTATCGACACTGAACGTGACTGTCACTGCCGAGTGAGGATAGCGTCGGGAGTTTTGCGCGGGAAACGAAAAGGGAAGGACGGACCTTGTTTCTTCGTTTTAGTCATTGGGTTTTTTCGGGTCAATTATTGTGATTGTGTGGTGGAATTGTCATGATAATTTGTGCTTTTGAAGAAAACAATGCAATTAAAGTGGGGAATCAAGTGAAACGAGCTTTACCCGGATCGCTGTTTCTGCGCTGAGCTTCCTTGTTGAGCATCGAAATGCGAACCATCTCGCATTTCAATGAGTTAGGTTAAGATAGTTTAAGTGTTAAAAATGAAAATTCAATAAAGTATCGTCTGTATGGCGTAGAGCCGAAGACGTTAAACTTGTATAAAAAAAAGGATAACGTCGTATAGTGTCACCAACTAATCTGATGAATGACAGAATGGCGTCACGATCGAAAAGCGTTGCCGTTTTTTACATAAACAAATACTTCTGGCATTTTATTACATGCCGTACTACACTATGAAAAATTAACAACACGTATTTATTTAAACTTTATTGCACAACCAAAGGTAGAATAAACGCCAAAGCATTCTCTGCCACTAATATATTAAGGCTTAAGAGAAATGAAATGTAGGCTATTTTAATTTTCGTCTTCTAACTCGCTATAATATATAAATGAAAATAATACGTAGAACATAAAAATGGACGAACATAATAATAGTTTACTTATTATATGATAATAGCCGGTATAACTCATTAATAAATGTATTACGCCTTTTGAAATTGCCTCCGAGAATATTTGAAAATCCATAATGGTCACACTGACTTGTATCGGCAGTAATGACGTTTTCAAAGTGACAACTGCAGTTACATTTTTAGAGTACCGTAGACGAATGGCAAAGACGGAACCCTTAGAGTTTCGTCAAGTCTGTCTGTCTGTACGTCCGTATGTCACATCCACTTTATTCTGAAACTATTAGTATTACATAGTTGAAACTTAGTAGGTAGATGTATCCTGTTAACCAATTTACGATTCTCATACAAAAAAATAAAAAAATATGATATTTAGGGATGGCTCTTATACATGAAACTAAAACGTTTTCAATTTTTTGACAAACCTATACGTCTGTCTATGGATAGGTCTTTTAAAATGACATCGAGGTTCAAAAAATCATTTTCTTTAAAAGTCTAAAGTTTGAGAGATAAACGCTTCCTAAGTGGTACTGTCTAACTTTTAAACTAAGCGAGTGAACATTTTGAAAAAAAACCGGCCAAGTGCGAGTCGGACTCGCGCACAAGGAGGGTTCCGTACAAACCTGCAAGGTTTACAAAGTTCGTTCATTACGACAATCGAGTCATAACTATGGTATTATTATTGCAAAATGAAATTCATAACATTACAATGGGGAAAGATGGAGGAGCATAAATTTAAGACAAAGATCTCTTTATCGTTTAAGTAATCCTTTATTTTATATTAACACATATCATTTATCTATAATATAACTGAAACACTTATACTAGCCTTGCAGCAGACTTGCGAAAGTTCTTTTATTAAAGTTATTTATTTACTAAGTTTTTTAGTCACTATTTAGAAATCTGGTTCAAAAATATTAATTAAGTATTAAATTTGAACCAGACCTGTAAATGGTGACTGAAAAAGTCATAAATGGGATTGAATGACGATGAGTGAGGTCGTCTTTGCCGTTTGAAAAATGTTGCCCTCCCCATACATAGTATAATAACTCGCGGTCATTGCTGTAACTACAATTATGTTTACAATCACAATTTTTTTGGTGGTATAACTATTTAAAATTTTAAGCTTTTCGGAATTTTTCTGTTACCTGTGCTGTAAGCTATTGCTTCTTACCAAATTTCGAGATTCTATGTCAACGCGAAGTGGTCTTTAGGTTTTAATTCCCTTGCGTGTAGTTGCGAGTTTCAAAATATGCGGTATCAATGGTTGTACTTTTGCGTTTTGCGTTTTTGCGTTGACTTAGTTTTTTTTTTTCACGGGTTAAAGGCAATTAGATCTAAGTATTTGATATGAATTTCAACTTGATAGCTCTACGCGTTCATGAGGAAAAAGGTAATAAGTTTATATTTATTAAAAAATATATATTTTGTAATGTAACTAAAAATTTAAGGTTTTCGGAATTTTTCAAAAAACGTTGCATTTTCAAAAAATTTGGCATGAAGCAACGTTTTTGAAAAACGTTGCTTCATGCCAAATTTCAAGATTCTAGGTCGACTGGAAGTACCCTTTAGGTTTTGATTCCCTTGCGAGTTTCAAAATATGCAGCTTAAATTGCTGTTTCTTTTGATTGCGTTGACATAGAAGTTTGATTTTGTTACAGCTTAAAGGTATTATAGACCTGAGTATTTGGTATGAATTTCAATTTAATACCTCTACGCGTTTATGAGGAAATGGGTAGTAAGTTTAAAATTATTAAAAAAATATATATTATGTGATGTAACTAAAAATTTATGGTTTTCGTAATTTTTCCTTTATCTATGCTATTAGACGTTGCTTCGTACCAAATTTCAAGATTCTGAGTTCACGGGAAGCACCCTGTAGGTTTTGATTCCCTTGCAAGTGTCGAAAATTTGCGGCATAAACGGCTGTATCTTTTGATTGCGTTGGCTTAGAAGTTTGATTTTTTCACAGCTTCAAGGGACAGTAGACCTGAGTAATTGATATAAATTTCAGCTTCATACCTCCACGCGTTCCTGAGAAAAAGGGTCTTGACAGACGGACGGACGGACAGACAGACGGACAACAAAGTGATCCTATAAGGGTTCCGTTTTTTCCTTTTAAGGTACGGAACCCTAAAAATACTTTAATAGAACAATTAGTTTTTGAGATAGAGCACATTTTCAATAACCGCAAACATACCTTTATTATTCATACAAATACTATGAGAAGTTATTTTTGATGTCAACAAAATATTGTGGTATAACTAATTGAAGTAAAGTTGCCACGGAACCCTTAGTGTGCGTGTCCGTCTCACACTTGGCCGGTTTTTTAGTCGTTCTTCAGAAAAGCTAGCGGCACTATACAAGATGTATGCACAAACATGTCATGTTCCCCCCCACTTTTCCTCTCACCCGGGTGGGTGAGAGGAAAAGTGTATTGCTCTTTCGTGTCAATAAAGTTCATTATTGAACACTTTTCTTGCGCGGAGACAGCGACAGATCTATTCTTACGATAAATCAGGTAAAACTGAAAACTTGAAATACTCAATACATATAAATTACACTAGGTGAACATTTTAACTGAATTAGAGAACAGTTAAAAATAATGTTATGGTCGCAGAGGCGTAATAGTACATTATGATACAAGTGTGCTAAGTTGACCATTATATACAAGGCGATATTGTGTGCGCCATAAGAAAGCCGCGTATATTATGGTCACAGGCACACGTGTTTCATACGACGTTTTTCAACACACTTGCCACATTAATCCAAACTTCGTCACACCACAGCCGACAACTATTTACGAAAAATGGCGCGTTGTTTTTTTTTCTTGCCGAGATACCGATGCGCGCGCAAAGTTAAGGCGCGAACTAGATCGGCCAACAGCCAAGACTGAATTTGTAATATTTCGTTATTTAAAACACAAATTACAGAAATTTTTAAATTAATTTGAGTTATTTTTAGTAATAAAGCTGGATTTACCATTTATTGAAATAAATATGTACATACTGTTATTTTTCGCATAAATACTGTTTGTTGTCAGTTATAACCCGACTAAATTATGTCGCTTCATCTTCTTACTTATTACTTGGTACTAAAGTACAAATGTAAATTGGTCGGGTTAATAAACAAAAGGCACTAGTGCAATAATATACCGAAAAAGCACGCGTGTTTGATATCTATGATTATGTGCCAAAAATCGGTGGAATAAAAACGTCATTTTGAGCAAGTGTGTTGAAAAGATTATTTATTGAATACACACAAGAAATCTGTTTATAGAATGTGTCGTGAATTTAATAACTTGACGTCCAGCCTCGATCTGTTTAACCAGAGCTACTGGACTTTTAAAAAATAAACTAACTTGTTTATTAAAATTACAGTTATCGTCTTTCACCTAGTTATAGTTTAATAATAATATTGTTATGTCGTGCATAGCTTTTCAGGTCACACGACCAGCCATTTTCTTACGGTATGATCATTTCTAATTGTATTATTTTGGTTGTTTGATTGTTACTGTGCCTTTAAAAATAAAAACCGACTTCAAAACCAAAATGCACTAAAAACTCTTAAATAAACTCTTCACCATTGAAAGGAAAGGAATCCGTTTTAGGCAAACAATTTCTTTTTGGAGTCGGTGCTGTGATAGTTGATGCTTGATGGTCAAAGTGATGGCACCGACTCCAAAAAGAAATTGTTTGCCTAAAACGGATTCCTTTCCTTTCAATGGTGAAGAGTTTATTTAAGACTTTTTAGTGCATTTTGGTTTTGAAGTCGGTTTTTCCTTTTTTTTAAAGTTTATTTTATTTCTTAATTTTTAGTGATTACATAAGAGGGGGGGGGGGGGGGGGAGTTGCACCTTATGATTCTATTTTTTAAGAAGCTACAAATTACCTATCATAAGTTCTGTCATTATAATTACTGAACTCTTAGGCGTTAAGGAGTTCCACCATCAGCTCAGCCCCACAAGATGTTGACTATCAGACGTAACAACACGTCAGTGATTCTAGTAAAGAAACACTATACGTGCCTTTAAATTTTGAGGGTTTCCCTCGATTTCACCAAGATCCCATCATCAGATCCCAAAATGGAAAAAATGGAACCAACTAGCTAGAAGGTACATCCTCTAAGTAGGTGAAAAAAATTTTCGATTCGGTCGACAAACGACTGAGATATGAGGTAACATACATACAAAAAAATAAATAAAAAAAACATACAGTCGAATTAATAACCTCCTCCTTTTTTGAAGTCGGTTAAAAATAAAATAAAAACATAGAGGAGGTAGTTTACAAGGAAAGATGTAGAAATACTGCGGTATTTGGATAATTAATTAAATTTTTTGAACGAATCTTTGTTAAAAAAAAATTAACACAAAAGTTTCCAACGTAAAAACCAGGTAATAAGAACAAAGAATAAAAACTGTGTTGTCTCTGATTTACAGAAACAAATCACTTCTGTGCTTATTTATTCAGAAACTAATCAAATTTGTATATGTAAGAGACGGAAATTTATAAATCATTAAAATTAGTTATTATACAACTTGTTGTTTTAGTCGGTGACGTCAAACTGAGATGATAATAAAAATTATGCTTATTCTAATAGTTTCATAAAAAAAACCTTTTGACAACATCCTAAAAAAATCAAAACGAATGGGGAAATTCGCACCCTCGCGCGTAGTTAGTGGGTATCTACGAAATACTACGCCGTAGCTAGTAAGCTACGAAGAGAGCGACCTGGTGTTTGTAGTTTTGACTCGCTCGCTAGTAACGCAATAATAAATTGAAATTTTGTTTTTTTTTACATTAAAAAACAAAAACAAAGTCGTCGCTGATCTTTTGATCATGTAAAATAGGTAAAATAAAAAAGCTCACCTGACTAGATCAAATGTAAGGATGGCTTTAGGCAAATGGAATTCGTTGTCTCTTTTGAACCATATCCTCATGAACGGTGTGTCCTGCAAAAAATACAATCAAATAAGTTTTGTCGCAGCTGCAATAGCGGTCTATGTTGGAAAGTGTATATATGCGCAAATCCTCAGACATCCCTAATGATTTTTAAATTCAATTGACTTTAATCTAAAAGAAGAACAAATAAATAAATAAATTTATTTTAGGGATTTATGTGGTGTATTAGTTTGACCGGCACTTCTGATCATTTCTTGCTCTGCGGACGGACGACTTTCTGTCGAAAGAAGAGTCGGTAGGTATATCGCCGGGTCTGCGCCGCGCTGACATTATTATTATTACTATCTACATAATTAAAGTTTTGTTTTTATAGTGTTTTGTCACTAAACAAACTTAATAATATAAATTGCAAATTGCACTTGTAAAAAACAACTTTGGCTGTGTGACAGACCAGGAATCGAACCCCGTGTCTTACGCAATCCGGGCGTATGCCTATAGCCAAAGTTGCTTTTTACAAGTGCAATTTGCAATTTATATTACTCTCTACGTTATTAAAAAACTAACCATAGCAAAGGTATTTTGGCGGGTTTGCGCTCGTAATGGCTTATCTTATTAATAAATAGATAGGGCAACATTTAATTAAAGTTTTTTTTGTAAATTGTGACCCATATTTAAAAGTGGTTTAATTGATTCTGCTCGTTATTCCAATCAAACTATTTTCAAGTTTTGCGCATTTAACGTAACACGTTGTAGATGCTCCTAGTGAGTCTACATGCAAATTCAACGTTCTTAGGGTTCTGTAGCCGAATGGCAAAAAGCAGAACCATTATAGTTTCGTCAAGTCTGTCTGTCTGTCTGTCCGTCCGTATGTCACAGTCATTTTATTCTGTAACTATAAGCATCACACTGTTGAAATTTGGTAGAAAAATGTATTCTGTTAACCGCTTTATGATTCTTATACAAAAAAAAATATATTTCAGGAGAATAAACTGATTTTTTTTTTTGTCAAACCTATGCGAGTGCCTTTGGATAGGTCTTTAAAAACGACATAGAGGTTCTTAAAAACATTTTCTATTAAAGTCTAACGTTTCATAGCTAGACGCTACCAAAGTGGTAAAAAACTTCTTAACTAAGCGAGTGTAATTTTTAAAAAATATATATATTGTAGATACTTTCAACGAAAATTGGACGGAATCGAAAGAGGTTTTGAGATATAACACATTTTCAACAACCGCTAACATAATTTTACTAAGTGGAAGTAAGTGGATTCCCTAATTCAGGTAAAGTTGGCACGGAACCCTTAGTGCGCGAGTCCGACTCTCACTTGGCCGGGTTTTTTTTTATTCGGGAAGTTTATTCGGAACAATTATTTTTATGTTTTGTCACTTCAGACCAGGAATAGAATCCTAGGTCTGACATTATTGGTGCGCATGCCATTGCATTTTGCAAGTGCATGTCTGTCAGCTGTTATTTATAACATACAAACCTTCAATATAGCAGGTCCTATGGCATCTAAAGTGGGGTCATCAGATTTCTCGAGCTGCAGTTTCGACGGTATGAACTCGTTTGGCAACGGCGTGTGGAGTTCAGGGTTGGGCTTCACTGATTTCCATTCCTGTAAAAAAAACAGTAATATAACAGAGACAATTAATTGTGGTGTTGTGTTAGCATAAGCATATGCCAATTTAGCTCTGAAACAGAACATTTTTGATATCTGAAAAATAAAGTTATTAAAAGGGCCTGTTTGACAACCGACAAATAAAAGTTATCTTACGAATAATTCATATACCTAGGTTATTTTCAGGGTTCCGTAGCCTAAAAAAAACGGAACCCTTATAGTTTAGTCAAGTCTGTCTCTCTGTCCGTCCGTCCGTATCACACACACGCGTTCATGTCACAAACACTTAATTCTGAAACTATTAGCATTACACACTTGAAACTTGGTAGAATGTATTTTGGTAACCGCTTTACTATATCCATACAATATATATATATATGTCGACGCAAGACCATATTAGATAAGGAAACCTTGTTTTATAATTTTTACTAAGATGCTATTAGGGTTAATTTAACAAGTTCTTAATCATTGCTTTGATTTATAAACAGTTTCACATAACTTATAGTAATGATAGATGAGTTTTAAGAATGTATGAGCTATATTGATCTCGCCTTCCTTTCGGAACATTTGCCGCCATAATTGTTATTGTGCGTCGGCGGATGTTCTGAATAAAAATGATTAAAAAATATTGTAAGAGGTAAACTTAGCTTCCAAAACTAAGTAATGAATTTTGAAATTGTTTTGATAACTGTGAAAATCCGTATAGCCTAAATCGTTTAACTAAAATGTAATGTTTTGACTACGCAGTATTTCCGTGTAACGTCATTTATGATTTGTGTTTTTGGCTAATGTTTTCAGATAGAAACGTTTATAAAATGTTGTGAAAGCTGAATCTAATTTCTAAAAATAAGGAACTAATTTTGATACTGTTTCGATTACTGTAAAAATTCTATTAACAGAAAATTGTTTGATTGGAAGTATTGTTTTGAGTACGTAGTATCTCCGCCCAACGCCATTTTGATTTGTGTTCATGAGGTTTATAAAAAGTGATTTCTGTGGCGCGGCGAGGCATTATTGGTCGAACCTTGGAAGAGGTGAGACAGTGCATACTATCCGCAGTAATCTAGGAATCCTGTGAGTACCTACCATTGTTATCTTAGTTAGTGCTTGTGTGATTTTAATATTGTGAAAAATAAATCAAGTGTTCCAATATTGTTGACTTTTATCATTTGTAATGAGTGAGCATAGTGAAGGAAATAGTGACGTCGCCGATGGTGACGTCACTCTTTCCGAAAACCCCGCTGGGCTAAACGCGTCGTTATCAGAAGTGGGATTACTACCCACTTCTGCTCGTCCATCTGGCTCAACAAATGAAAATAATAACGCTTCTGTTAACGGTGTACCAGCGGAGTTTTTCTCTCAAATGTTGCAAATGATAAAGCACGTTTCCGATCGATTGACAACTTTACCTGATTCAAAAGTAAAAATTAACGATGTATTTCTACCATCATACGATCCGGATACCAATATTGGAGTGCGTGAATGGTGTCAACATGTGACTACCGCCATGGAAACCTATGACCTGAGCGACTACGACGTACGAATGAAAGCGGGTAGTTTGCTGAAGGGTCGCGCCAGGTTATGGGTTGACAACTGGCTTGTTTCAACCAATACGTGGGAAGAATTGCGCAATGTGCTGATTACTACATTTGAACCTGAGAATAGATACTCACGCGACGTTGTTCGTTTTCGGGAGCACAATTATGACAATTCAAAAGACATTGCGCAGTTCTTATCACAGGCTTGGGTATTGTGGCGCCGTATTACTAAAGATAAATTATCCAATGATGACGCAGTTGAGGCAGTAATCGGTTGTATTGGTGATGAACGTTTAAGAATTGAGTTGTTAAGTGCTAGGGCTACATCAGTGCCGGAGTTGATTTCAGTAGCTTCATCTATACGACGCAATAAGCGTCCTCATCCTACGGCATCTCATGTCCAACAAGTACCTAACAAACGACAGAGATTTTCCGACAAACCATCTTTCTGTCAGAATTGTAAAAAACCGGGTCATGACACGCAAGATTGCCGTTACCGCAATAAAAATGAAAGCTCTCAACCGCGTCATCAGGATGATAAGTCTCAAAAGGATAATAGGCCTTCGTGCACGTTTTGTTCACGGGTAGGTCATACCTATGAAACTTGCTATAAACGTGAACGCGCGATAACATCCAATGTCAACTGTGTAGGTTTACCTAAATTAAATAACATGCCAATAGTTATCGGAGATTTAAAGCTGTTCGCGATTTTTGATAGCGGGGCAGAGTGTTCTCTAATCCGTCAATCATTAGCTTCGAAATTACCTGGCAAACGAATTGATTCCGTTAACTACTTGAAAGGAATTGGGCAATTCACGGTGGTATCCCTATCGACTTTGATAACTATTTGTGTGATAGATGGTTTACGGGTAGAACTTCAATTTCATGTTGTCCCGGATTACGAGTTGTGCTCTGATATTCTAGTAGGTATGAACCTTATCGAAAATACGAACTTAAGTGTGATAGTGAACTCTCAGGGTGCTAAATTGCTTCATCAACCGGTGGTTTACCATATGCGATCACAAAGTGAGAAGTTTGACAATATAGATTGTGACTTGACGGATTCTAATCAAATTGACGAACTCAAGTTATTATTGAACAAGTTTCAACACCTTTTTATCCATGGCTACCCTCGCACTCGCGTCAATACGGGTGAATTAGAAATACGTTTAAAAGACCCTGACAAGTGTGTAGAGCGTAGACCCTATAGATTGAGTCCGGTCGAACGCGAAAAGGTGCGTGATATTGTAAACGAGTTACTCGAGCACAATATCATTCGCGAAAGCAAGTCTCCGTTCTCGAGCCCGATTATATTGGTCAAAAAGAAAAACGGTAAGGATCGCATGTGTGTGGACTATCGTGAGCTAAACAGGAATACTCTGAGAGACCACTACCCACTACCAATCATTTCTGACCAAATCGATCAATTGGAAGGAGGTCTCTACTTCTCTACTTTTGACATGGCAGCGGGTTTTCACCAGATCCCCATATCTGAGAACTCAATCGAGAAAACTGCCTTTGTGACTCCAGACGGCATGTATGAATATCTAGCAATGCCGTTTGGACTCAGTAATGCTTGTTCTGTGTATCAAAGATGCATGAATAGAGCTCTCGCGCCACTCCTCAATTCACCCGATCAAATTTGTCAAGTTTACGTTGACGACGTTCTTTCAAAATGTAGAGATTTTGCAGAGGGTCTATCGCACATTGAGCGTATACTGATTGCCTTGCAGGAAGCAGGTTTTTCAATAAATGTAGAAAAAACTGCCTTCTTTAAACGCTCTATCGAATACTTGGGCAATATTATTACAGACGGGCAAGTCAGCCCTAGCCCAAGTAAGGTAGAGGCTTTAACGAAGGCACCCATTCCACAAACGGTCAAACAAGTCCGGCAGTTCAATGGCCTCGCCGGGTATTTCAGACGATTCATTCCCAATTTTTCGCGTGTAATGGCACCACTTTATGAGCTAACAAAGAAAGACGCTAAGTGGGAATGGAACGACAGACACGACGAGGCTCGTAATCTTATTATTCAGCACTTGTCTACTGCGCCTACCCTTACACTATTTCAGGAAAAAGCACCGATCGAGCTCTACACGGACGCCAGTAGCCTCGGATACGGAGCGGTGCTTGTGCAAGTCATTGGAGACCGCCATCATCCAGTCGCGTACATGAGCCAACGCACCACGGACGCCGAAAGCCGCTACCATTCCTACGAGCTCGAGACCTTGGCGGTGGTGCGGGCCATAAAACATTTCCGGCACTACTTATACGGCCGGAAATTCAAGGTAATCACAGACTGTAACGCCTTGAAGGCATCCAAACATAAGAAAGATCTACTTCCACGAATCCACAGGTGGTGGGCCTTTCTGCAAAATTACGACTTCGAGGTCGAGTACCGAAAAGGTGAGCGTTTGCAGCACGCGGATTTTTTCAGCAGAAATCCTGCAGCTGACAAGTCGGTCAACATCATGACCAGAGATAACGAATGGCTTCAAATTGAACAACGACGAGATGAAGTTCTCCGTCCTCTTATTGACAGTATGTCAACAGACAACCCAGCTGAAGGATATGTCTTGGAACAAGGTGTGCTAAAGAAAACACTCACCGATCCTATACTCGGTACGTACAAACCAATAGTGGCACCGAAGGCATTTCAGTGGAGCTTAATAAACTCCTATCACACATCCCTACAACACCCAGGATGGGAAAAGACGCTGCAAAAGCTGAAAGAAAGTTACTGGTTTGCCAACATGAGCACTCTCGTTAGAAGGTTCGTTGACAATTGCGTAACATGCAGAACTTCAAAAGGCCCGTCAGGTGCAATTCAAGCACAACTTCACCCGATCCAGAAACCTACGGCAGCATTCCAAGTTATCCATATGGATATTACTGGCAAGCTTGGTACAAGAAACGCTGAAGGTCAAGATGAATACGTAATAGTCACCATTGATGCATTCACTAAGTACGTACTTCTCAGTTATTCCAATGACAAGAGCCAAAGCAGCAGTCTCGCAGCACTAAAACGAGTGGTACACCTGTTTGGAACCCCGGTGCAGGTCGTAGTTGATGGTGGACGGGAATTCCTCGGTGAATTTAAAGCCTACTGCGATGGTTTTGGTATAAATCTACATGCAATAGCGCCAGGAGTAAGCCGAGCAAATGGACAAGTCGAAAGGGTAATGAGCACCTTGAAAAACGCCCTGACTATGATCAAGAATTACGAAACAGAAAACTGGCAAACAGCTTTAGATGCACTTCAACTAGCATTCAACTGTACCCCACATAGAGTAACAGGAGTTGCACCCCTTACTCTTTTGACCCGCCGTCAACACTGCGTACCTCCGGAACTGTTACGCCTGGTAAACATAGATTGTGAGACAATTGACTTCGAAACCCTTGACCAGCATGTACAACAGAAAATGTTAGCTGCGGCTCAGTACGAAAAACAACGCTTTTCGTACTGAGCCGCTAAATTTATCTTATATTATATATATTAATCTAAATTTTGATAGAAACAAAGCCAAATTGCGCCCATTTCAGAGAGGTGACTACGTACTTATCAAGAACAACCCGGTGAACCGGAAACCGTGTCGACGAGCTCCGATGACAACACTCACCTGCACACTACATCAACGGATGACACCATCAATCAGCAGCAAGGCATAGCACCGACTGATCCTCTGCCGTCCACATCTCAAGCTGCCCAATTGATGGATGCCTAAATAATCAAGTGAGTTCCTCCATTTCTATCTTACTTTATTTTCATTGACAGATAATGCTAAATGAGAGAGACAAGTAACTAATAACTTGGCTGTATTATTTATTTATTTTAATTCGACATGTCTGTCGGTGATAGTTGTCACTGTATTACTCTTAAGACTGTACAAACTCCTTCCTTACTCCTTTTCCTACTTAATACTGTTTTCAGAACCTCTGGGGACCACGGTCATATAAGGCCTAGGCCCCAGCATCATCCTTCCCTAATCCTTTAGAGCCCCTGTGGACCACGGCGTACAGAACCACTTAGCACCACAGCATCTATCTCCCGTGAGCTTCGTCATTGATTATTATTTAAACTTTAGAGCCTCTGGGGACCACGGTCAAAAATAATAATAATAAGGCCTAGGCCCCAGCATCGACCCTTCCATACTCCTTTAGAACCTCTGTGGACCACGGCGTACTGGACCGCTCAGCACCACAGCATCATCCTATCACATAACATGCAAGTATGCGTGGAGCATTTGCATTGACATATCAAACTATAACAGTAAAGCTTCGCTCACATTTCCGTACAGCACTTCCTTTCATAACCTAACATAATTTTAAATCATTGACACCGGCAAACATGTGATTTGCCATTACTTATGCAATCAAATTAAAATATTTTCATACATCCAAAACAAAGTTGAAAACTTGGTTTCAGAAATTTCTATTTCATTATTGCCAATGATCTCAACCAAGTTATCAGCTAGTGTACCAGATACCTAGCTCAGAAAAATGTTATCTTTTCCAGAAACGCGACTGGTGCAGAGCACGCACCGTCCCGCAGAATGGCCGTGTCGACGCAAGACCATATTAGATAAGGAAACCTTGTTTTATAATTTTTACTAAGATGCTATTAGGGTTAATTTAACAAGTTCTTAATCATTGCTTTGATTTATAAACAGTTTCACATAACTTATAGTAAT
Source organism: Pyrausta purpuralis (assembly GCA_963924145.1). NCBI lineage: Eukaryota > Metazoa > Arthropoda > Insecta > Lepidoptera > Crambidae > Pyrausta > Pyrausta purpuralis. Next base: position 7,568,545 of record OZ001672.1, read on the forward strand.
GATAGATGAGTTTTAAGAATGTATGAGCTATATTGATCTCGCCTTCCTTTCGGAACATTTGCCGCCATAATTGTTATTGTGCGTCGGCGGATGTTCTGAATAAAAATGATTAAAAAATATTGTAAGAGGTAAACTTAGCTTCCAAAAATAAGTAATGAATTTTGAAATTGTTTTGATAACTGTGAAAATCCGTATAGCCTAAATCGTTTAACTAAAATGTAATGTTTTGACTACGCAGTATTTCCGTGTAACGTCATTTATGATTTGTGTTTTTGGCTAATGTTTTCAGATAGAAACGTTTATAAAATGTTGTGAAAGCTGAATCTAATTTCTAAAAATAAGGAACTAATTTTGATACTGTTTCGATTACTGTAAAAATTCTATTAACAGAAAATTGTTTGATTGGAAGTATTGTTTTGAGTACGTAGTATCTCCGCCCAACGCCATTTTGATTTGTGTTCATGAGGTTTATAAAAAGTGATTTCTGTGGCGCGGCGAGGCATTATTGGTCGAACCTTGGAAGAGGTGAGACAGTGCATACTATCCGCAGTAATCTAGGAATCCTGTGAGTACCTACCATTGTTATCTTAGTTAGTGCTTGTGTGATTTTAATATTGTGAAAAATAAATCAAGTGTTCCAATATTGTTGACTTTTATCATTTGTAATGAGTGAGCATAGTGAAGGAAATAGTGACGTCGCCGATGGTGACGTCACTCTTTCCGAAAACCCCGCTGGGCTAAACGCGTCGTTATATATATATATATATATATGATATTCGAGAGGGGGCTCCGATACATGGAACTAAAACAAAAAAAGATCAAACCCTAGCGAGTGGGGTATCCATATTTAGGTATCTTAAAATGACATCGAGGTTACTATAACCATTTTTTCTATAAGTTTAACATTTGGGAGATAGACGCTTCCAAAGTTGTAAATAAATTGATATTGGAATCGAGTCTGATTATATGAGGATTATTTTTATATTTATAGCCATTTGGCTTTTACAAGGCATTGAAATTTGACCACGATCTCAATTAATTAATAATAATTGAGTTTATTATTAAGCTGACTATCATGGAAAGCTATTAAATCGAACAATCTACTCACTTTAATTTTAGCCTCTTCAATGTCCTCTTGCAAAAACTTGGTCCCGTACCAAGGTTCTGTCTGTATGCACTTCTCAGAAAAACATCTGAAAACAAATACCATTTTTAATAACAAGAATTTCATGTCCTTTCTATGCGCTAGACTATTTTTTTCATTTACTTCTTCAAAGCAAATATTTAGCCTTTTTTTATTCGAAATGGATTTGCTATCGACTCTAGTCTAGACCTAATTGGGCTAAGACAGAGTCGACGATGGAGCGATCTTACTAGAGAGGTTTAAATTTTTGAAAAAAACTTTTTTTTTCAGATATTTATTAAAAAACATGAAAAAAAACTTGGCACCATTGTTTTTTTTCTGAATTTGTTCTTTTTGCCTTACATTTTATGATAAATTAAATTTATATAAGAACAACTACAACTTGGAGTTTTTTAAAGTTTAGTTAAACTTTCCCCTTTAGGTTAATGTTTATTTCCGTGTGCAAATGTAATTGATTTGAGGATTTCCCTTTCGTTGATGTAAAAATGTTGCCAATATATTCATGAACTCTTAGTACCACTCAACCAGAAAAGTATAGTAGAGTTAAAAATAAACCGAAAACCTCTATTACCTATGTATTCTTAAGTATTTGTCTTAAAAGTTTTGTGTTTCGTAATCTTGAAAAAAATCATGGTCCAGAAAAAGATCTTTTTTTTTTCAGTTTGTTTCGTTTTTTTTTCACACCAAAAAAAAACGGTTTTTTGCAACATTAGTCTGAACATAAAACAGTCCCTCAAAAAGACATGAGCAGGATATCAAAATGTAAATGAAATTCGACTTAGGTGTTAGGAATTATATAAACAAACGCCATGGTACTACATATTTTAATGTTATAACTAGCGGTCCCTCACGACTGCATCCACGCGTTTTGAGTTTGCTTCCTCCCCTCCCGTCGAAGTTTTATAGCCTTTCTCGATGTATAAGCTATCCAACACAAAAATATTTTTTTAAAATTGCTTCAATACTTCCTGAAATATACATTTAAACAAGCAAATGAACATACAACCTCTCAGCTTTATACTATCAGTATACACGTGCATTAATACACTTTGATTTTAAAACATATGAGTAATTCCATTCGTGTGATTCATGGACATTATTCCTAAAGATGTAATAAGAAAATAAAAATTTGCGCACGGGCAGGACTCGAACCAGCAACTTCTTGGCTTACCTAGCCAAACGCTCTACCAATCGAGATACCGTGCTGTCGGTATGACCTTGCGAAATTTGTGGTCTCTTATGGATACGTCACTACGTTTAAGTTAAAAAAAATGGTTTCTTATTACATCTTTATGAATATAAAATATGACACTGAGTGGTTAACACATTATAAACCATTACATTATTGATTCTACTCACTTAGCAACGATGCCCACACGAACATTTTCCGGTGTCAGCAAGTCTAGCAGTTCCTCGATCAGCTCCGGCCTCCACTCCGTCATCAGGTAATACGCGCTGAGAACATCTTCCATTGGAAACTCCTGTGAATAAATAATGGGTTTAGGTGTAAAGAAGAAAAAAAACACATTACTGTGACGTTTGTGATAGTAGTAATAACATTTTACACAGGGTGTTGTTTAGGTCTGTGACATCCGACTCAGGGATGATAATACGAGTTATACTTATTCTCAAACATTTATTTTCTTTTAATTATATGCAATTTGTATACAGAAAACCCTCTTCACAACATTCTAACGAAACCAAAACGCAAGGGGAAATTCGCCCTCCTCACACGTAGCTAGTGGTTATCTATGAAATACTACGCCGTAGCTAGTAAGCTACGAAAAAGCGACATGGTGTTGGTAGTTTTGACTCGCTCGCTGGTCCCCAATAATAATTTGTTTTTTTTTGGGTTTTTCTCCATTAAAAACATATTTTTGACCCCTGAGTCGCTCGTCGCTGACTAAAACAACACCCTGTATATTTTCAAACATTGGAACAATTTACTCTGTGTACTATTGAGTGGTTAATTGACTGAATGAATCATCATCATTATCAGCCAAAGGACGTTCACTGCTGAACATAGACCTCCCTCACGGTTTTCCACAGCGACCGATCACAAGCGGTCTGCATTCACATTGTTCCTGCGATCCATTCATTACAAGGACGTCTTTCCCAATTGTCGGTGGACGTCCTACGCTGCGTCTTTCGTCGAAGGGACTCCAATCTAGAACTTTCCTGCCCCAACGGCCATCAGTTCTTCGCGCTATGTGCCCTGCCCATTGGCACTTGAGCTTACTGATTCTCAAGGCTATGTCCGCTACCTTAGTTCTTCTACGTATCTCCTCATTTCTGATTCGATCCCGTAGAGAAACACCATAGCCCTCTCCATCGCTCGCCGTGTGATTTTGAGCTTTCTTATAAGACCCATAGTAAGAGAACATGTTTTGGAAGAAAAGTCACTAGTGCGTGCTTAGCCTTATGTAACCGACTTTTGTTGAGATTAGCCTTCACTGAGATATGGTCTGCGTTTGGTACAAACCAGCGATTGCTAGCGCTTGTAAACATAATGACGAAATTTTATAAAGATGGCGGATTACGACAAAGAATCAGTTCTAAATATATGGTGTATCTACAACGAATGGCGGCCTTTTCCATAGTATCTGACAGTTAATTGACGTATGCCGCCGGCTTAGCATCTAGCAGTGTGGATGCACCATAACGCAACAGCGAGTCCTAACAAAACTATAAGCGCTATTATCTACCAAACACAGCCATTGCGAAGTGTGGTTTCTTACTTCTGATAGTGTCTTATACTTTTGCAAGTTGTAACTGCTGAGTTTTATAATTTTAATGGATACAAAAATCACTCGATTACATTATATAGATATTAATGATAGTAAATGGAACTAACTAGAGCATTTGCCTGGTTCTTCTTCTTCTTAGCTTGTCGATAGAACCCGAGGAATTAAATCGTTGCAGCCCAGAATTCAGCCACTTGTATTGCGGATCGACTACATTTCATTAAATCCGCTGGCGTGCAGGTGTCGGGGCACGCCGGGCACAATGCTAAGTGTGCCATAGTTTGCACTGCACCGCAAACAGTCCACATCGGAGCTTGCCGAAAATCCCCACCTGGCCATGTTCTCCTTACTTCGGCCAACCTGAGTCCAAAGCCTGTTTAAGGACTTCCAGATCGGCTATGGTACATCATACCCAGGAGGGAGATTCTCGGCAAGTGGGACAAAGGGAGTAGACAGAAAAGCTTTTACGCGCCAAAGATCACGTCTGGCCTGTGCGGGTTCGGTAGAAAGTGGGGCGACACACTTAATAAAACTGCGACGACTTTTTAGCCTTTGCGGCACTGAGACGTAGCCGTGCATAGGGTGCCGTGAGTCGCGATCTGCGTTAGCCCTTTCAGAAGAGCTCATTACAGCCCTGCGGACTTCCGGAGGTGCTATACCAGCCAGTAGATATAGCATTGCCTGGTTCATACCCTCAAAATAAATCGGATTGTGATATAGGTACAGCTTCTTAGTGTTTAGTCTTTAAACTACAACATCAACATTCTAGCTGCAACGTTCTTATTGTTTACCTTTTTAGTTTCATAAGTTATCAACAGATGGCGCTGCGAGTCAGCTACATCTCGTTGCTATTTTGTTTTGCGTATATCTTATAGACTAAACGAACCAATGTTATTTTGTTCTGTTAATGTAGTGTACACCTCTAGTGTAATAAACGGTTTAGTTGTCGGACCTTGATCTCGTATGATCACTTAGTGAAATTAATATATTTACCTGAAGTAAATGCACATGTCCAGTGACCAGACTGCGCGGCTCCAGCGCGTCTTTGAAGCGGAACTCCATCGCCATCAGGTCTCGCTGCTCCTCCCACACCCAGCGCTGGGGACCTTCCGCTTTCACCATTGATATGTACTGGAAGATAAGTCAATTTTGAGGTCCTATCGGGTCACCACCACCTTGCCAGTTTGAGAGACAAAATCGCTTGCAGGTCAAATCATTTTTTTGTTTGAAGTGACGAGTTTTTGTGTCGTGAATGCAAGCGATTTTCATTTGAACGTGGAAAGGCGGTAGTGTCCTCGCTCATACAGAGTAAAACCATAAAAACATACATAAAAAACGCGCGTTTTGAGTTTCCCCTCTCCCTTCTTGTCGCAGCTGTGTCTTGTCAATGTTTTATAGCCTAAAGGTTTCCTCGATGAATAAACTATCCAACACTTTTTTTTATCGGTCCAGTAGTTCCTGATATAAGCGCGTTTAAACAAACAAACAAACTCTTGAGTTTTTTAATATTAAAGAATTTATAATATGTTAGTATAATGTTGAAGTAAAACCAAAATGGGCGTTTATGAAGATCTGAAACATCTTAGCCTCGGATTCATGTCGAAAACGTTTAGTCGTGTTTACAGGGTGTAACAAAAAGGCGAAATAAAATTTAAAGGACGTGTAGAGTAGTAAATGTGTGGTTCCTATGCAAAACCACAAACTCGTGCGAGTATAAATTACTGAGTAAATTGATGCTAAAATTTCAACAAAAACTAATCGGTGACAATCTTAAATATTAGCTGTTAGGTGTGTGTGTGTGTGCGGCAGGCGAGGGTTGCGGGCGGGGGTTCGCTAACGAATGACCGCAGATTCAGGGTTGTCAACACTTTCGGTAAAAAAACAATTTATTTACTTAGTATGGGAAAATAAAGTTGTTTATTTTTAACTAAAACTTTCAATACTTGATGTTCACATTACATACATACATACCCTTAAATTTTAGAGAGACAAGAGAATATAAAAACAATACTTTGATTTCAAAAAACATTGTGATATAATCATTGTTTGGTTTAGAACGTTTTTTAATACTTACAGTGTCACATTTTAAAATCATAAAGATGAAATAAAAAACCGAAAAATTGCGCAAGGGTGGGACTCGAAACTGCAACTTTCGGTCCGACCGTGCGAAATTTCTGGTCTCTTATGGATACGTCATTACGCGTGACGTCTGCGCTATCCACCCCAACTGTTTTACAACAGCAGTGGGCCAAGTAGTAATTCATTACAGAATATATTAATCTTGGACGTTTTGCTATCCAATGGTTTTTAACACTGCTGTTTTATTTTATATTTTTAAAGATGAAATAAGAAACCAAATAAAAAGGGTTTCGCCGGTTAGCCAAAAGATGCAGGTTCGAGTCCCGCCCGTGCGCAATTTTTTGTTTATTATTTCAGCCATTATTTGACAGTTATGTCCTGTACAGAAGTTAATCAGCTTCGCGTTCTTTAGGAAATAGTTTATATTAAGTCGACGACGTTCAGAAAATGTAGTGTTTTAGACTAGGTAATATTAAGATTAAGAAAGTAATTATTACCTGAAACACCAGCGTGATGATGTCATCAATATGTTTGACCCCATCCTCAGTCAGATCCACTTGAACGCCGAAGAAACCGAAACCACGCGCACCTATGCGAGTGCCGCCCACTAAACTGTAGAACAATTATAAAATAACCTTTATTATTTATGACATAGGATTTGGTATTCGCTGTGTGAAGTAGGTGATGGGGGAACCCGAATCGATTACAGCGCTCGCAGTGACCAAAAAAAACAACTTTGGAGGACGTCTTACACCATTTACCGAGCAATTTTTGTACAAAATTTACGTATACTTGCATTATATTTGGTAACATGATAAATGGATAATATATAATTCTTCATTGAAATAAAAAAAAACTGTTTTAGTTTCATGTATGGGAGCGTCCCTTAAACATCATTATTTTTTATTTTTGTATAAGAATCGTAAAGCGGTTTACATGATACATCTTCCTACAAATTTCAACAGTGTGATGCTTATGGTTACAAAACTGGCTGTGACATACGGATAGACAGACAGACAGACAGACTTGACGAAACTATAAGGGTACCCTAAAAAGGTATTTGATCCAAGTGATAGATATAAGACCTTTGTATTACCTTGTTTCTATACGCAATAAATATCATTTCATTTCCCAGTAGACCGTAGCATTCCATGACTTTGCTAGAAGCGTGTCAGACAAAGAAATATTCTTTCTGTTAAAAACTATGACACCTTTACCTCTAGACCGTTCCGTCACCGACCAACACCGAACGAAGCGTGTCAGCGCCGGCAACATACGTTCTGTCTTGCTCTCGCTCCATATAAAGGTGAGACAGAACGCTGTCAATCCGTTCAATGGGCAAGGAAGAGCGTATCCTGTTGTAGGCTTGTGTAGTACATGTACAGTCGCCGTCAGATATATTGGAGCAGACAAAGTGACCAAATACTTCTGAACAGTTTAAAATGTCAATAAGTTGCATACACTACAAGTTACCATTAATATCAGAACCTTCATTAGTTCATTAATATCTGAGCAGAAGTTAGTCGATAACTTCTATACACACAAGTAACCAATAATATCTGAACACTCATAACGTCAAATGTATCGACGCAGTCGGTCTTAACTATCTGAGCAATCGAGGAAAATTGCAGAAGGAAGTGCTTCCATCTCAACTATAAATACTATTTGAAAATAGGAACTCTTTTCATAGTTTATATTATAGTAAGATGAGGCTGGCAGTTTGTAACGCTTTATTTTTTTTTTATTTTTTTATTTAAAAAACTTCATGCACACAACAAAATATTGTAGGTACATATGGCGGACTTAATGCCAAAAGCATTCTCTACCAGTCAACCATAGGTCAGGACAGAGAAAAATATATATACAGGCGGTGCAAGTAAAGTTATAGGGGCAATAAAAGAGAAGAGAATAGCGATAGAGATAACTATAATACGATGATAAACATACATACTGCCTATTACTTATATACGATTATATAAAAATAATGAAATAATATATTTCTTATATAAACATACACATCATTTAAATATACATAATATGGTACACATAGATAAATTAATGTCAATGAGACGGGTCAGTGAGTTCCGTCTCTATATAGTGTTCGTAATGCCTTTTTGAAGATAAATTTCGAGGTAGATCTTTGGACACTTTTTGGAAGCCCATTCCAAAGTCGAATGGCTGTGAGAGTAAAGGAAGTGGACATAAAGCCAGAAGTGTGACGGGGAGTGAATAGTTGAAGAGAGCTACTAGAGCGAAGGGACCGGTCATGAGAAGAGTGGAGGTATGAGAATTTATCTTTAAGATAGGACGGAGAGTTCGAATCGCAGAGAATGGAGTATAGCGTGCAAAGTGTCCGAATGTGCGCTTTGTACTTTTCAGTGTTGTCATCACTGACATGAAAGTGTCATGCAGTAAATAAATTCAGGCAAGTGAGTGTTCTGATATTATTGGTTAGTTGTGTGTATAGATATTATTGACTAACATCTGCTCAGATATTTATGAAGTAATGAATGTTCTGATATTAATGGTAACGTGAAGTGTATGGAACTTATTGACATGTTAAACTGTTCAGAAGTATTTGGTCACTTTGTCTGCTCCGATGTATCTGACGGCGACTATATTATGTACTATTAGGAACTAGTTCAATGATGTGACCGAGTACGAACTATTCTCTTCTGGTCTTTCAATCGGTCTTCAGTACAGTTCATATAAGCAAATCTAGTTTGTCTATGGTTCAGATCGGCTCGCGAGAGCAGAGTAAGAACGAATAGTTACGAGTGTCAGAGCAGAGCGAGTTGAAAGATTACATACGCGTGTGCGTGAGCGTGATGCGAGATGTACTAGATTGAGCGAGAACGAGACAAACGCGTGGGCCTGAGCGTGACGGAAGATGTACTAGTTAAGGGAGAACGAGACAGACGCGTGTGCTTGAGCGCGATAGAAGATGTACTAGATTGAACGACACGTACGTACGACCATTTTATCTGTGTATCGCACACGGTGGACGACTTATATCCGAATAATCGGTGAACTATTGAACTAATAGTACTAAAAGACTGAACTAGCTCCTTTCAACAATTGTACTAGTTCGAAGCGCTCTTTTCAGTGTCCGAAAGAACAAGACTATCATGTTGCTATACGTACCTGACAAGTTTCTAGCACGATCATGGCACTGAGCAATGGGAAAATAGCTTTAGTATGAATTATCAACTAACCTGTTACACCAGCCTTTGGCTTTCAATGCTGACAGCAGACTGCCGGGGCCCTCGTGTCCCAGCAAATGTGATAGGTAGTGGCCTGGCTATGGAAATTTAATCAAGTAAGACATATTTCATACACAAAGTCAAAGTCAAAAATAATTAATTCAATTTAGGACACGAAATGCCACTTATGAACGTCAATAATTAGTGTAATATCAATCAATTATGATTGGTGTCCAATGTTCATTTAATATTTATTAACCATACAAATCATAAAAATAATGAATAATTAATTAGCATTACTATAAACATTTGAGGGACTGACTACCACCACTCCCATTCACCGCTTACATACCTTTGGTGCTAATAATCTTATCCACATAAAATATACTAGAAAATAGGCTTCATTTCCTAAAGAATAAAGGTCATACTAAAACTATTCTAAAATACATAACTCACCCCGCTCTTATAATGCTTCCTCGTATCCGGTATCGGGAAATCAATAGACAACGACCTGAGATCTTTGACCGGAACACAGTACGCCCGCTTCCGGCGCAGTTCCGGCGGAAACGGATGTTCCGGCCACGAGGGGGCGGTGACGGATGTGTCTTCCACCGCGGAGAAGAGGGGAACTACCAGAGACTCTAGCTCGTCTAAGGATTCTGTGGAAAAATAATAGTTATTTATTATAGACCAGCCGGTCAAGGAATTTGATTTAAAAGATTACATTTTGACAGAAAATGTTGTAGCATTCTGTAATATTGTAGCGACATCTATGAACTACCGCTGTCACTACATATTACGCTGACTCAGCTCGACGCGACTAGATGGCGCTGTTGTAGAAATATGGAGACTGAACTGCGATAATGATAGTTGCATTTTTCGTACACTTGTTTTTTTTTAACTAGCCGTTGCTGTCCCACAGCTGGGCAATGGCTTCCCCCAAACTACTCCATGCGTCCCTGATCTTGGTAAGGATATGCCAGTCCTTGTGGTATTTGTCTAGATCGTCACGCCACCGCTTCCGGGGTCTGCCTTTCGGACGGCGTCCATCGGTAGGCATCCAGTGGGTGACGATCTTGGACCACTTCATAGGAGACATCCTGAGGACGTGGCCCGTCCAGTCCCATTAAAGTTTAGCGGTTTTAACACCAACATCCATAATGCCGGTTTTTGATCGGATTGTGGTGTTGCCGATCCGTTCTTTTGATCCTCAAAACGCTACGCTCTATAGCCCTTTGGCAAACCCCAAGTTTGGACTTCTGACTTTTGGTCAGTGACCAAGTTTGCGCCCCGTAGCTTAAGACCGGCAGAATGCAAAAGTCGAGTAGCTAACGTTTTAAGCACAAAGGAAGATCTCCTTTCAAATAAGCTTTCATGGACCGGTAGCTCTTCCAGGCATTTTCAACGCGACGGCTGATCTCTCTGTCTTGCCTGTTGTCAAAGGTACTAGCTGGCTCAAGTAGATGTACTCATCGACGTTTTGCATATCTCGATCTCCAATTGCTACCTTTCACTTTACACTATTGGTCATTATTTTTGTTTTGGACCTGTTCATTTCCAGTCCAACCTTGAGGCTCGCCCTGCTTAGGTCTTCAAGCATCCTTTGAAGTTCCTGGAAAGTAATCGCAAATAGCACAATATCGTCGGCAAATCTGAGATTAGTGAAATTCTTTTCACCGCCTACATTTATGCCTTTCAATTTCCACGATTTTGGCAGGTCTTTGAATACTTCCTCAAGAACGCTGGTAAATAGTTTCGGAGATAGGGGGTCCTCTTGTTTAACACCTTTTTTTACACTGGATGTTGGGCCGGATTTGTGTAATTTTAAACTAGCGGTACTATTATGGTAGATTTTCTGAAGTAGTTTTATGTACGTTGGCTCTATGTCTTAGTAACTTAGTTTATCAAAAATGGAGGAGTGGGCTATGCACACTTGAAATATCACAATTATGTAAATCGTATGCATGTAAACTACTTTTATCTCTATGTTATGAAAAATATATATATTACTGAACAAAGGAAGCCAAATGATGTTCAAAACACGCGATTCGATTAACGTTTTTCTTCGTAAATTTGTTCTTGTGATCTTACCTTTCCCCATCACAACGAGCGTCATGATATTAGCTGAATACCACTTGTCGTGAAACTTGAGGAGCTCGGTCCGCACGTCTATGCCCTTCGCTTTCGGTATCGTTTCTAGCGTGTCTTTGTTACCTGAAAAAGAGATGGAATGAGTTAGCGAGAGGGAAGATCTGAATGGTTGATTGACTTAGAGCCGATTTTACCAACGTTAGATGAGGAATATTCGTCGAATATGATACTTAACGCCCAATTTGGAAACGTCACCTATTTGACAGCAATCGTTTATGAGAATGACATTTTAAATTCGGTCGGATAAGTCCTATCTTACGTTGGTGTAATCGACTCTCACATGTATAGACTCTGTAGACATATCACAGACACACACACACCTGACATTACCTAGCCTTATAATTAAATTTAATTTGTGACTATTGTATTGTATAATATTGTATATTAATGAAAGTATCTAATTATGTACTGTGACTATGAATATTAATTAATGAATGTAATTTTAATTTATACTGGAAAGAAAATAATTTAAACTAGTAATGATTATGACATTTGTACGCCAAGTGGCAGATCACAGAGCACTGTCCATCTTAACATTTAAACATCTGTATTACCTACCTGTGTATCACAAATAAATAATTTTGAGTTTTGAGTTTTGAGTTTTAGACGTGTATCACGGGAATAGCAATTTTTAGGAACATTAAAAGTCAACAGTCAAAAATCATTAATTTAATTTAGGACACGAAATGCTAATTATGAACGTCAATAACTAGTTAATATCAATCAATGATGGCCCATATGGGGCGAGAACATGTCTCCTTATCTGTTGAGCCCTACTAGCGCTTCGAGACAAGACACAAACAATCTAGCAAGTAGGTACTTTATTGATGATTTTTTTTTCATTCTTTGATTGAAATGTAAATATTTATACTAAATACTTTAATGCAAACATGAAAAACTTTGCAATATTCCCTAACGTTGCAAATTTTGCCGGCTGTTTAAGTTATTTTTGTTTAAATATTTATTTCTACGGCACGGGAATGTTGCCGCCAACGGCACATTAGTATTTTGAGGTATACAAAAGTAATTACATTTTTGAGTTACTAATGAATAGATACCAAGTATGTATATAATTGTATGAATGAGCAGAATATTTTTTCTTGTGATGACTAAAACGAGTGAGTAAGCAGTTGATTGGGTAACTGTCTAATTGAATGAGTGAGCGTATAATTGAGTGACCGAGGTAGTTAGTGGGTACTTGAACGACTATGGGACTAGGTGAAAGTAAAAGAGGCATTGCGATAGTTGAATTAATAAGTCAACCAGCCGATTATGTGAAGAAATGCAGTATTTTTCAGGCGACTCTGAGGGAGTGAGTGAATGAATGACCGACTGAGAGACTTACCTGTACCAATCATATGAAACGAGTGCGTATGCAATGCGTACTCTTATTCAACGGATCTAACCTCCAAGTATATGAAAAAGTATTATTTTCATGATCCGAGTTCGCTACTTGTGGTAGTAGACTGGTACCGATTGAATGATTGAGTGTATAATTGAGTGACTAAGGTACTTAGTGGGACTTAAATATTGATTGAAAGATTAAGTGTCTGAGGTAGTAAGTGGGTACTTCAACGACTATTGGAGTCAGTGAGTGAGACAGTAGTATTGCAATGATTGAATCAATAAATCGCCCACTGAATTTATGAAAGACCGTAAATTATACATAAATATTGGACACCAATCACATACATTGCTCTGATCCCAAAGTAAGTAGCTAATGCACTTGTCTTATGGAAATCAGACACAACCGTGGTACCACAACACCCAGACCTGAGACAATATAGAAAATTTTGATTTCTATATTGACCCGACCGGGAATCGAACCCGGGACCTCGGAGCGGCAACGCCTTGAAACCAGTCAATCCCTGAGTGGGTGAGTGAATGATCAGCTGACTGACACTTGCCCGTACTTAACTTGTAAAACGGATGCGTAGAAAAAGCAGTGCTCTTTTTCAACTGATCCAGCTTTCAAGTATCAGAAGAAGTATTCTTTCCATGTTGCGAGTTTTCTACTGGTCACCGCCTTGTACCGATTGAATGATTGAGTGACTAAGGTACTAAGCCAGGCTTAAACTACTGTATTGATTTAAATATTAGGTGTATGATTGAGTGAGTGAGGTAATAAGAGGGTACTTCAACGACTATTGGAGTGACTGGACTGAGATAGTAGCACTGCGATGATTAAAATAATAAGTGAACCACTAAATGAATGAATGTCTTGCCATAGATTATATGAGTAAGTAAAGTATTTTGTAAATGGGCGACTTTCTGAGGGAGTGAGTGAATGATCAACCGAATGACACTTACCAGTACCAAACTTGTGGAACGGATGCGTAGGCAAGGCAGTACTCTTGTTCAACTGATCCAGCCTCCAAGTGTCAGAAGAAGTATTTTTCTCATGTTCAGAGTTCACCGCGGAGAGCTCTCGACTTGTGGCCGATTCCGTGAAGAGAGGGGCGATGAAGAATTGAGCGAAACTATAATAATACAATATTTATAATTTTATTTTTGTTTTATAGTGTATTGTCGAGGTGCTCGTACCGCAGTGGTGGCAGCGCTTTGGTAGTGATACCGAAATTAAGCTTCCTACGGCGCGGTCGTGTTTAGATGGGTGACCATTCCGACCATATAAGAGATGTTTATCACGAGCATTTCCGTGCTTCGGTAGGCACGTTAGGGCAGTTCATGTTAGTCGTTAAGCTTAGTCTTAAGTGCGGCTTGATTACATCTGACTTATACCACTCGCCCTCCGACACATTGGCATGCCTTTTGAATGTTGCGAATGCATGCTTTCTTTAAAGCGTAATGTAATTTATAACATAATATCTTCATCAAAAAAGGATGTAAAAATGTTTTTTCTGTATTTATATGACATCGTTAGATTTTTAAGGAATTGTTTGGTCTTCAATATGATTGATTGTAGCGTTGACGTTAAGTCGGCGGAAGAGTGATTGAGCTTTAGATTGAGCGAGCGCAGTACGCGGTGGTTTGATTCCCCGATTGACGCAAGTCGATATTTTTAGGAACAAATCAAAATGTTTTGCTATTTCATTTATAGCATGAGGTGTAAAGGCAGTGTTTGATGGCTCTTGTTTTTTGTTTTTGCCATTTGTGAAATCCAAAAAGGGAAGTTTTATAACCTTTTTAATTCTGTAGATCCATTTCACCTAAGTGAAAAATAAATTAAATAACGTGTACTCGAATACACACACACAGGGTATTGAGATAGGTATGAGTTTTGTGTTTAGCTTATTTTTTAAGCGTCCTCAAGATTGTTTACAATATTCAACTAGCAAAGAAAGCGGACTGTATTTTAAAGAAAATAAATAAATATTGAGGTACTCACATGTCCAAAGCCCGCGGCAAATGCGCCGGCAACACATCGAAATAGTACGTGGTGTGATCGGACGAGGTCGAAGCGTTGGATGAGCCGCCGTGCTCCGACAGAAACTTGTTGTATTCATTTTCCTGTAAACAAATGTAGGGGAGTTAGGTCTATTAATAACAAACAAGAAAAAAAAACTAGGACATGCAACATTAAAAAAAAAAAAAACTTAAAATCTACCTATTCAAAAACGAAACCATTTCCTTGCGGCAAGCAGGCTATGATGCTGGCTGCGTTGCCGCGTTGGATAGCTATGCTAATCCTTTGAGCTAGGAACCAGCCAGCTTTATAAGTGGCTGTTACATAATTTAATTTTGGCGCAATTTTATTGAACAGCAATTTAGCAGACGATACCCACGGCCCTAATGTTTCAACGCCAAACGGCGCAAACACATAATCACTTGCAAGTGGGACGTTCTTGCGACGCTTGGCGTTTTCAGCCAACTCCGCTGCTGCTCCAGCTTTATGGGCTGATTCTCTGAGATGGGAGGAGGCCAAAGTATCGACACAAGTTGCATCCCAAAAAGTTAGATCTATATTTATGACTAGCCGTCCCCCACGACTTCGTACGCGCGTTTTAAGTTTACTCCCGTCGCAGCGCGATGCACTATATGCAAACTCAAAGCGCGCGGACAGTCTCGAGGAGCGACTGTTGATCTATAACAAAAATATGTTAAGAATCAATGATAAAGAAAGAACTTTAACTGCCTCGGTGGCGCAGTGGTAGAAGGGTCGCACTTTAAAGCGACGGCTGCGCCAGAGGTCCCGGGTTCGATCCCCGGGTCTGGCCAAAAATATAAACCTGAGTTTCTCTGTTCAGAAATTCTTAGGGAAGCCCGGAGTTTGGAAGTTAGCGGTGTTTCACCCCCGTGCCTCGGAAAAGCACGTAAAGCCGTTCTGCCCCTGATCTCTCTCTGGTCGTGTCAGATTCCTGTCCCATCGGGCTATGAGAGTGAGAGGAATAGAGCCGAAATCTGCCTCTATAACTGCAGAAAAGAAAGGTGAGTGCTTCTTACAACTGATTTTAGTCTATCTCTGTTCGCGCCTTATATTTCGTGTATTTATTAGTTATTAAGAAAATTATATTAATTACAGCCCACTTAAAACCCCCTATTCATAGAGGTTTCTAAAACCATTTTCTTATTCACCCCCCCCCCCCCCCCCCCCACCTTTTAAACTAAGCAAATGTAAATTTTGAAAAATAAATGATTTAGATCTTAACAAATACTTTCAACGAAAATTGGTTGGGACGGGATCGAACCCCCTTAAATATCATTATTTTATAATTTTTTGTATAAAAATCGTAAAGCGGTTAACAGGATACAGCTTCCTACCAAATTTCAACAGTGTGAGGCTTATAGTTACAGAATAAAGTGGCTGTGACATACGGACGGATCATTATCAGTACAGTATTCTATATACTACTAACCTCAGGATACTTCTTAGTGCCAAGAAACAGCATGTGCTCGCAGAAGTGAGCCAATCCCGGCAACTCGTCTGGATCGCTCAGGTACCCTGCAAGAATATAAAGAACGGTTATATAAAATAAAAATAAAAATATAAAAAATGGACACCAACCACATACATTGTTCTGGTTCCAAAGTAAGTAGCTAATGCACTTGTGTTATGGAATCAGACACAACCGTGGTACCACAACACCCAGACCCGATACAATATGGAAAGTTTTGATTTCTATATTGACCCGACCGGGAATTGAACCCGGGACGCCTTGATACCAGCGTGCTTAGCCACTACACCTCGGAGGTCGTCAATATATAAATAAAAGGTTGCATAAAAAAACGGGTAGATGGCGCTGACGTCACGTAGACGCATCTACAGGGTGTCCAGTGGCAGATTACAAACTTTGAACAAACATAATTTCTGAACGCAACACGTTAGAGGAGCGCGGAGGACGTCTTTAGATGCGCAACCGCTGCGGATTTTTTAGTAGCCATGGAACAGTGGAGTGGAGAGCACCGCGCTTTTGCCGTCGAGGCGTACATTTCGAGTGAATTTTCGCTGTCCGAAGCACGCCGTCGGTTTAATAATCATTACGGTATTCGTCGATTATTCAGTCGTGGGTGGCAAGGTTCAGAGCTACAGGATCAACATTAAATAGACCCAGGCCAGGACCTACACCATCGGTAGCCACGGACGAAAATATCGAGCGTGTTATGGTTTCTGTCGTTGAAAATCCCCGTTTATCACTGCGTGCACGTTCATCGATATTGGGAATTCCGAAATCAACTTTGCAGGTTATAATGCGAAATAAACTCAAATTTCATCCATACAAAATTCAAAACGTGCAAGATTTACACGATTCTGACTTTGAATTACGAAAAACTTACGCAGAAGTCATGTTGTTGAGATTTCCTACTGCTACTCGGATGGGCAACATATAATTTAGTGACGAAGCTCATTTCCATATCGGAGGATACGTAAATAAGCAAAATTTCCGTTATTGGGATGTCCACAACCCAAGAGAAATGCATCAAGAGCCTTTACATAAGCCTAAAGTAACAGTCTGGTGTGCCATGTCTGTATCTGCAATCATAGGGCCTTATTTCTTCGAAAATGAACGTGGCCTGCAAATTCGGTGAGATATGCACAGATGTTAAATGACGTTTTCAGATTAGAACTTCAGAATAGTCCATCCGTTAACCGAAACACATGGTTCCAGCAGGACAAGGCCACAGTTCATACTGCTAATGTGTCCATGAATGCAGTGCGGCAGTTATTCCCTGAAGAAAACATATTATCCCGAAACGGTACCATACCGTGGCCACCTAGGTCACCCGATTTAAGCGCATGTGACTTTTTCTTATGGGGATATTTAAAATCCGTTGTTTACAAGACAAATCCGAGCACTGTGACACAACTTAAAAAATTATTCGAGCCGAAGTCAGCAAGATTCCCCTATCGCTCTGTAAACGCGTTTTTCAAAACATGCGTGCTAGACTCGAAGAGTCGGACAGACTCGATGGCCGCCATTTGGAGAACATGGGTTTTAAAAAATGAAATCCGCATTAATTTTTATACAATTAAAATAAACCTACTTTGTATTAGAGCTGTAGTTTTTTTTTATAATTTCCCTAACATTGAAATCTGCCACTGGACAACCTGTATATGAGACCAGAAATTTCGCACGGTCGGATCGACAACACGGTAGCGCAATTGGAAGAGCGTTTGGTCCGGTTAGCCAAAAGTTGCAGGCTCGATTGCCGCCGGTGCGAATTTTTTGGTTTCTTATTTCATCTTTAAGGATATAAAATATGCCACTGTAAGTGTTAAAAACATTGTAAACCAAAAGATGAACGGTTGAAAAGGGTAATGCTAAATCATATGAGTAATTGGACATGCATTAGGCAACAGAATAAATGGTGAAAATATGATGATTTCACCTATGTAAAATGTGGACTGCATACAATTTTCATATGTTGTGAGCAATTCGCACAGTAAATTTATTTTAACTGTCTTATCACTAAAAATTCAACAAATAAACATGATAAACAATAGAATAATGTTTTGTCCCATTCAGAAATTTAGGTTAGGCAAGTTGTCAGAAAGTGACAAAATACAGTATTGATAAATTATTCTGACCATATATACCACAGTTATATGATTCACAAGTAGGAAGATGTTCCAAAGGCAGCTTTTTTTAAGTTTAAAGCAGTCTGTTTCATGTTCAATATTTTATTGATTGATTGATCAATTTATATTATGAGATAGGGAAGTGCTGGTTAGAATTATTTGATTGTTATCATCAACTAGCGGTCCCCCGCGACTTCGTCCGCGCGTTTTGAGTTTGCTCCCTCCCCTCCCGTCGCAGCGTCCTGTTTTATCCTAAAGCCTTTCTCGATAAATAAGCTATCCAACACAGAAATATTTTTTCAAATCGGTCCAGCAGTTCCTGAGATAAGCGCGTTCAAACAAACAAACTCTTCAGCTTTACAATATATTAGCGCAAGCGCACGTTGTACTTAAGCTGCGAACATTATTTTGGTGCGGAGTTATGTTAAAACTGTGATAGCTCCTAAGATATTTATTGAAATCAAATGATATAAAGGGCAACTTGGTTCTAAATGAAATGCTCGTGATGATGAATGTATTTATTTTGATAAGAATTAATACCTGTGTGTATAATACACCTCTAAAAATAATGCATTATTTTTTTACAAATTTATTAACATAAAAAAGATTTTAGTAAGTCAACCATAAACGATAGACATATGCTGTCGCGGACTTTATTATAGAACTCTTAATGCTGAACAATCCTGTCATACATGATTTTTGTGTAACTTAAGCGGTTTCCGCAGCGTATGCAGCGGAAGCTCTCAAAAGGAATATCTTTCTCCCGTTTTCGCAACATTTTTCATTTCTGCTGTGGCCTTATGAGTCGTATCTTTATGTTATATAGCCCAAAGCCGTCCTCGATAAATGGACTATCCAACGCAAAAAAAAATTTTCAAATCGGGCCAGTAGTTTTTGAGATCAGCGCGTTCAAACAAACAAACAAACAAACTCTTCAGCTTTATAATATTAGTATAGATATCAGCCAAAGTACGTCCAGTGCTGAACATAGGCCTACTCCATGGCTGTCCACTGTGACCGCGTGACTGTGATCACTAGCGGTCTGCATCCAGTTTGATCCTGTGATCTTTACAAGGTTGTCTGTCCATCTTGTCGGTGGACGTCCTATGCTGCATCTTTGGTCGAAGGGTCTCCAATCTAGAACTTTCCTGCCCCAATGGCCATTTGTTTATTTTTAGAATTATTAGAATTATTTGTTACAGGAAAATTTATTATACCTATTTATTTCCTTGTATACACTTAACCGATTTAGGTATGTAACCCACCAACATTGACATCAAGCGCTGCAGCCGACTTGTCCGTGGTGGGATCGCTGACCAGCAGCACCTTCAAGTGGTTTGACAGCACCAGACCTCTGTGGAAAACGAGTTTCAGTAAGTATAGGGCTTGGCTGCAAGTTCAGAAGATTGAGAATCATAAAGATTTAAAAGAGGCTAAGATTGGACCAAGCTTTTATAAGCGTGAACTTATGCTGGGATAAGAGAGCTACACAATTATACACATTAGTATATATCGACGGTAATTATACACATTAGTATGTATTAAGCGACATTTTGGGCGTAATTGACTTATATACATATTCGGAATCAGCGAATTTTTCCGCGTCGTTTGAGCTGGGTTTTGTGACGATCTGAGCACTTTTTTGTCGCTTCAGACTATCGCATTTTCGGAGCCCATTTTGCACTGTGATGTATGTATCGACACAAAATTTTGTCAAATTTAGGAACTGTGTACTTAAGCTCACTATGAAATACCAAAGAGTTACTTAAACCCTCATTCCTGGATCAAAATTTACAGGCAATGTTCGTTAAACCAATTAGCCTCACCTTATAAATATTTTGAAATGTCGCTTCATACAATTGGCTTTACCTTATGATTATATAAGATTGACGCTTAATACAATTGGCCTTTCCTTACAGATACATAATAATGTCGCTTCATACAATTAGCTTTACCTCATAAATACATAAGAATGTCGCATAATACAATTAGCTAGATACTTGAATTTACTAGATGAGGTCACTTGAAACATTAGGTTTTTATGTGAATTTTAATATGACCACAAAAAACAAAGAAAATGGTAAAGGAAAATAAAGTGCAGGACCTAAAAAAAAATATGGCGAATCCGTTGCCTGAAACGGTTACAGTTTTCGGAAGTCACTGCCCAGCTGAGTTTAGAATACTAAGTACCTAAATAAATTTAAAATAAGTATGTATGTATGTAGTTCATTTAAATCATTTATAATGAGACTATAGGCTACTTAAATAAAATACTGTTAACTTGTGATTCCTATACAATTGTGATAAAAAGGTTAATCTGGTAAACTGGAAAGTTACTGTAGTTCCTAGCTGATTATAATTAAAATAAAAAGTACATTTAAGCAATACAATCTGTTTTATTTCTCATTTCCTAATTATTTTTAGGATAATAATTGCTAGGTTCCTTTAAATTCAACAATATTTTAACTGCCCCTTTCAGTAAACTCCATTACTCAGGCACGATTAGGAACAAATTAGTAATCGGCGTAAGTAAATCGGCGCTTAAACTGAATAGGCCATACACGAAATTGTATAGTTTATGGCATTTAAATCATTTAGTTCAGTTATGAAATATGAAAAACTCTTCAATTTAAACCATTTAACCTGGAGCTATTACATTCAGTACTAGGTGGTTAGGTCATTTAACCTGGAGCAAATATTAATAAACCTAGGCGGATAAGTCACTTAGCCAGGAACAACAAAAACTAATCTTAGGCGGTAAAATCATTTAGCCTGGAACAAAAAAATAAAATAAAAGGATCATTTTGCATTAAACGACATGTATCTTCGTTAATAATAGGAATATCAGAAAACAAAACCTATCAGATTATGCAGACTATGTAAACCTAATCAATAAATATCCATTTTTTTCTAAAATTTTACAAATTGCGATAGTTGTTTTTTTTTTCAAAAATCTAAACTTTAAACAGCTCTGGTATAAAGTTTACAAAATGTCGCTTAATACCTCAACACCCGAGCGGTCGCATGCGACCGCATAACAATAGAATACCTATTGTGTCTCGTTCACATACGCTTGAGGGATTATTACACATAGCCCGGGAACCGTCGATATGGAAAATAAATAAGGCTGCCATTGTGATTTGAGTCAATCTATATCACTGTTAAAATAAAAATATAAAATATAATATAATGTTTTTTGATAAATTACTCAGCTCAAAAAAAAACAAATTGGTCCAGTAGTTCCTAAGATTAGCGCATTAGTTAGTATTCCAATCCTTCTTATAGCATACCTGTACTCCCTTTTATCCTCCTGCGACTTCACAATGTCATCATGTCGCTTGATAACACCAGCGGGTGGCACATTGCCTTGCTGCGGAGATGAGCGCCCGCCCGAGTGACGGGGCGAGCAGTGGGGAGTCGTCATGCCGGAGTAGCCTCGTCTTTGTATGTTAAGGCTGTACAATTAAAAAAATATATATTTATTTTACATGTAGGCTGACTTGAGAAAATAAACACTAGAATTTTCATTAAAAAAGTTAGGTATTTTAAAAAATAATTTAGTTAGGGACAATTTATTCTTACCTGAATTATAACACACGTAACAATGAAAGAAAAAGGTTAGACAAAAAGTTCAAGCACTACAATGCTAGTGAAACACAGAAATTAATCGTAAATCAGTTTGAAGTTAAAAACAATAATCCTAACCTATTCAACGTTGCGCGATAAGATATATTCGGGGAAAAACTGTGGATTCCCACGAAAAGTATTCTTCTGGATGCCAGCTTGGATAGTTCACACTAAAATCAAAATTTTAATTTTAATTCTATCGAATTTTGGAATGAATGACGAATTTTGACGAGTTCAACGAGTTGACAAATGACAAGTTATGAGTGACAATAGTGCACATGATACAAAATAAAATAGGTAGGTTCGGCGTACGATTCAATTTGTGCAAAACGTCTTTTAATTTGGTAGTATTGTACAACAACATTTACATCACTTCATTCTACGCAGATTCATAACATAACAAAACATTACACTCAGTCAACTTTCAGCACTTCCGGTTTCTGACCATCCAATGTTCAGTTTTAGTCCAGTATCTGATTGTGATGTTGAGACGAACATTCTATCCATAGCCTTCAATACAGTTGGATGTAATTGTGTCAACTGGAAGATGATCCTTCCTATCATCGATATCCTCGTCCCAATCATCACACATCATCAACTATTCCTTAGCCACAGGCCACAGGTATCTTTCGGACAACTTGGAAAGATGCCCAAATTACTCCTCTCCCCAAAAAGTCGAATCCCATATCGTAAGCTGATTACCGTCCCATTTCTATCTTACCATTCCTCTCTAAAATACTGGAGCGTTTTGTACACAATCAGCTTAGTAACTTCCTGTCATTAAACAAACTCCTACCTCAACACCCGAGCGGTCGCATGCGACCGCATAACAATAGAATACCTATTGTGTCTCGTTCACATACGCTTGAGGGATTAATCCTTCCCAGTCTGGTTTTTGGACAGGACACAGTACTGTCACTGCCTTAGTCAAAACACAGACGACATCCGTCGAGGAATCGCCGATAAACAACTCACAGTACTGGCTTTACTGGACTTCAGTAATGCCTTTAACATTGTCAATTTTGACATATTGCTTGGTTTAATGCGTTCTCTCAACATATCTCTAGCAGTGCTCGACTGATTTCGCAGTTACCTGAATGGGCGCTGACAGTGAATTCATGCTGAAGACAGCTTCTTAACGTTAATGCAGGTCTTTTTCAAGGTGGTGTTCTGACTCCTATCCTGTTTACAATATTCATTAATGCAATTGCTCTAAATCTTTCCTCTTCCTTTCATCTGTATGCAGACGATCTCCAAATATATTTCCAGGTAAGCCTTTAAAGATTTCTCAGTGTTGTGGACGTGGTTAACACTGACCTCAACCGGATACTGGAGTGGAGTAGATCTTTTGGACTCAAGGTGAACCCTACGAAAACGCAGGTAATCGTTTTGGGTAGCTCATGGCAGATTTATAGAATTGACTGGTGTGGCCTGCCACACATTACATTTGACGGTGTCCAAATACCATTCAGGGAAACCGTAAAAAAGTTAGGCGTTTACATAGACGGTGCACTCACTTGAACAAAGCAAGTGGCTGAGGTGAGCAGAAAATTGTATGCTGCCGCAGCGTCATTAAACAGACTGCGTAATTTTCTTCCAATACCCACTAAGATTGCACTTGATCCTTACTCTTGTACATTCTGGATTACGTAGATTGCTGCTATTTAGATCTTAACGAGATACTCCTAAATGAGCTTGAGCGCCTTCAGAACTTCTGTATCCGCATCATCTTTGGATTGCGTAAATACGATCACATCTCAGAGTACCACGCTCAGCTGAAATGCTTGCCTATTAGTCTTCGTCGCGACTTACACGTACTATCTCTTCTCTACTCTACTCTTTTCAATCCTTAATCTCCTCCTTATTTAAAAAAGCGTTTCCATTTCATGCTGCCGCCCCAGGGTCGTGATATGCGGTCTTCCATAACACTTTGTCTCCTTTTTCCTCCTCATGCTCATGCTTCTCGTAACTACGTACAATCTTTCACTGTACAAGCAGTCCGTCCATGGAACTCTCTGCCCCTTTCTGTCAGGGAGTTAATAACACTGCCTACTTACAAGCGCAAAATCATAGCCTTTTCCTTTCTCGTCTATAAATTCTATGGTTGGTTAACAATATCATCTTTACTTCCCTTTTCTTTTCTTACTTCATTTCTTTTTCTCTATATAAAACCGACCGACCGACTAAGTAAAAACCGACTTCAAAACCAAAATACACTAAAAAGTCTTAAATAAACTCTTGTATAGTGCATTTTAGTTTTTGAAGTCGGTTTTTACTTTTTTAAGTAAATTTTATTTCTTCATTTTTAGAGATTACAGGCGAAGGAGAGGGGGGGGGGGGGGGAAGTTGCACCTTATGACTCTGTTTTTTTTTTTTTGCGTCAGGTAAATGCTGTTATGCATACCCACCGACCGCGGGGGTAGTTGGGGGCTTTGTGGGACTCCGGGCTTTGAGCCCGCCTACCCACTAAAAACCTGACGGCGTTCTCCCGTGCCATTAGTGAGGCAAGAGCTGACGGGTCAGGCCCTGGGCTTAAGCCCTGAGCATTCGTCCGCAGATCTTGTCTCTGGCCGTGGCTCGCTGAAGCAAGCGCCACCCGGGTGCAGAGGGGACAATAGTCGCCCTTGCCTTCTGCTGTAAACGGTGCGCGGAACGCACGCATCACCGCTTCGAGCCTCCCTTAGCGGACGGCCGACACCCCCGTGTCGGTCGTCCGAGGCTCACCGAGGAGGTTTGCATGAAGGTCATAGGCCCTCCTGCGCTGGCCAGTGCGTCGGCGGCGCATTGGGGCGTCAGCAGAAGCCTCTCGCTCCCTCTCCGCGGCTTCCTTCTGGAGGATCACCTCCTCGCAGATGGTTCGCACCGCTTGCCAATCCTCCTCCTTGACCACCATTCGGGCAATAACCGCCCCTAGGGACAGATCTCGCCCAACTGCCGCGACGAGAATAGCACGCTCCCTCGCCCAGGCCGGGCATGTTTCGAGGGTATGTTGCGCTGTGTCCTCGTCAGCGGTACAGTGGTGGCACCTCTTAGATTCCTCCCGGCCAATTTGGCACAGGTAGGCCCCAAAACACCCGTGACCCGTCAAAGCTTGGGTCAGCCTAGATGTCAGGCGACCGTGCTGGCGCCTCATCCACTCTTTAAGAACAGGGTGGATAGCCTCGAGGGTCCTGCAACCTGCTCGGCTGACGGCTACCTTCCTCGCCCATGCTTCTATGGCAATCTCCTCGAGATCAAGCCGCTCCGCCTCGATTTCGCGCGGTACAGGTCGCTGTCCTTGGGATCTTTGGTCTCCTCGCCACTGGTAATCTGCGGCGAGGACCATTGCGTCGAGATCCCAGGGCAAGCATCCTGCAAGCGAAATAGCCGCATCGGTTGACACAGTGCGGTATCCGCGAATCACTCGCACCGCCATTATTCTCTGAGCCCTCCGCAACTGCGTGATGTTGGGTGACGACAGGGCATCATACCAAACCGGAGCCCCGTAAAGGGCCATGGAACGAATGACACCCATGTAGAGTCGACGACACAGAGCGGAGGGCCCGCCAACATTCGGCAGGAGAAAGCTGAGGGCTCCCGCCGTGGCCATGAGTTTTGGCACTAGCTTTTCGAAATGCGCCACAAAGCGCCACCGCCCATCCAAGACCAACCCTAGATATTTGAGTGTCTTCCCGATCTTAATTTGGAACCAACCGACTATGATGTGCGTCTCTCCTGGTGGAGCTCGTCGAGGCCCGTGAAAGCACACAGCTTCAGATTTTTCGAGTGCCTCCTCCAGTCCTAACTCTCGGATTCGTTGTACCACCGTTGCGACTCCTGCCGATGCCCGAGCGGATGCTACCTCCAAGTTGTCTCCACGGGCTGTGATCAGTGTATCGTCCGCGTAACACGTAAGGCTAATACCACTATTGAGTTGCCCGCGGAGTACCCAGTCGTATCCGATGTTCCACAAGAGAGGGCCTAAGACCGAACCTTGTGGAACACCGCAGGTAGCCTTTCTGCGTAAGAGTGCTCCGTTTCGGTCCACGCACATGACTTCGCGCTCCGCCAGGTAGTTAGCTATAAGTCGCTGTAAATAGTACGGGACACCGTGGTAGCAAAGAGCTTGCCTGATGCAGGCCCATGGTAGAGTATTGAAAGCGTTGGCGATGTCCAAGGATACCGCCAACAGCACGCCACCACTCTCAACTGCTGTTTCGGCTAGCATCTTTACGCGCAAGATGGCATCTACTATGCTACGCTCTCGCCTGAATCCGTATTGAGTGTCCGAAAGGTCCGGGCCGATTTGCTCAAGGTGTCGAACGAGACGCACGGAGATAATCCGCTCAAAAAGCTTCCCGGCCTCGTCCAGCAGCACTATTGGGCGGTACCCCGATGGAGAGTCAGGTGGCCTTCCTTCTTTTCTGAGCAGTACTAGTCTCCCACTTTTCCACAGTTTTGGAAAACGACCTTGCTCGCAACAGGCGCTAAATAGACGCCGCAGACGTTCTCCAAGGGCCTCCTCAGAGAGGACCCACACCTTGCCAGGGACTCCATCAGGCCCAGGTGCCGTGTTTTTAGCCTTAAGACGTAGCATAGCAGCCCCTAGCTCTCCCGCAGAGACGGGCTCCGGTGTTTCATCAGAGGGTATGGAGTGGGGTTGCATCGATGGTGGGGTGTATACTTCCCTAACCGGGAATAGTTCTTCAACTATCCTGCGCAGTAATGCCGGATCGAGACTTTCGGACACAGGGGGCGCTCAGGGGCGTAGTTTACTCCTAGCTGTGCGGTAGGGACGGCCCCACGGATCTTGGTTGAGTGTCTCTAAAAGCTCCTGTCTGGCTCTTTTCTTGGATTTGGCGATTGCGTTCTTTAGAGCTTTTTTCGCCTGCTTGTACGCCTCGTATAGCGGGGCATCGAGGGTTGGGTCGCGCTGATGTCTACGGCGATGCCGTGAGGATTCGCGACGTGCTGCGATGCACGCCCGCCGTAGCTGTGCGATATCCTCCGACCACCAGTAGACAGCGCGCTTTGGTGGCATGGGTTTTGAGCGGGGCATGGCCGCATCGCATATATGTGACATGTTCTTTTTCCACCACTGGGCCTCCTCTTCTACGTCCACCACCACACCGGGAGTGGGCAGCCATGCTTTAACCTCAGCAGCTTCTTCGACGAGGTCACGGTCTAGGGATTTGACTTTCCAGCATGGAAATAGAGCCGGATTGTGGGTTCTCCGTATAGCCGCGGATTGGCTTGCTGCGACGTCGAAAGTTATATAGCGGTGGTCCGACATTGATTCCGTCTCTTCACGTACTTTCCAACCACTGATGCGGGCAGCGATATCCGGACTAGCAAACGTTAAGTCCACCATCGACTGGCCCTGCGGCCGTACACATGTGGCTACCGCGCCGTGATTTAGAATAGCTAGTCCGAGTGCTGTCGCCCACTCCAATACAATCCCACCACGGACATCCGTTGCAGGGGATCCCCACGCTGTAGATTTGCCATTGAAGTCTCCACAGATGAGTGCTGGAAGTGCCAGTTGTTGTATGACAGTACCCAACTTATCAAGGTCGGCCTCAAGTGTAGCAGCATTTCTGCTTGGTGGACAGTATACTCCGATAAGTAAAATCTCTCTACACCGAGCTACTACAAATCCGTCACCCTTTGCCTTAACGTCTGGCCGCCAGTAGCGACAATAGCCACCAGCCCCTTTTGATCACTTATCCAGTCACTGCGACGAGGTGGAACCCAGTACGGCTCGGCTATAAGAGCGACATTTGCTGTCCATTCAGCCATGTGCTGCAGCAGGATGTCCTGAGTAGCCGTGCAATGGTTCACGTTCGCCTGAATGATTCGAAGTGCCATTTTAACCAACTGAGTTTTCAAAGTCCTCCTCTGCCGCATTTATACACGGCTGGGGTTGAGTGGCCGCAGTCTTGTCAACAGCACTGACCATGCTCCCTCTCTTTCCAGCATCTTTGTAGCACTTGTTGCTGCCTAGTCTGTGGTCTGCCTGCTTGCCAGCTGTTGCGCACAATGGGCAGTGCAGCTCGGCGGTGCAGCCGCGTCGTGTGTGTCCAGGCTGACCGCAGCGATAGCAAAGATCACAGCAGTCCACTTCAGCCTGACACTGTGCTCCTATGTGGCCACCTTGTTGGCAGCGATAACACCGAAGTGGTTTCGGCGCTAAAATCGTAACCTTGGTTGACACCCACCCTACAAGGAGTCGGCCCTTTGCTATGTTTTTGGCAGCTTCGATAGGCATCTTCACAATTGTCGAGCTGCCATATTTAAAGTGATGAATTCGACCTACTTTAACAGCGTCAGTTGCGCATCCTCCTACTTTGGCAATAGCCGTCGCCACTTCTTCGGGTTCTACCGAGTCATCTAGTCCTGATATTCGGACGTCAGTCATTTTGACAGGTCTTGACACCTTCATTAATTCTGCTGGCAAGGCTTACGAATCTTAGCTGCAAGTGCATCAGCTTTACCTCCACTCGCAGTTCCAGGTATTTCAAGGAGTTTACCTCCAGACCTAGACTGCTTAAACCGGATGCCATCTATACCCAATTCGCCTATGTCTATTGCAGCCCGAGCCTTGGCTATCAAAGACTTATAAGTGCCCCCCTTCTCCTCCGCCCCTGGTTGTAGGGTGAGCAGTATGGCTGCAGAACGAGGAGGACGGAGTTTCGGAGTGTTTTGTTTGCCTGCCGTGTGGTTTGCTAGCTGTTGCTGAGCACCACCTTTCCCCTTTCGACCACGCTTTACAACAGTTGTCCACCTCTCCTCAATAGTGGTGGGTGATGGAGGAAGTGTGCGGGGTTCTCGAACTGGTGCATGGTCGCGAGGCTGAGCAGTGTGAACGGTATTTTTCGCCCGTCGAGGTAACTTGACCTGTTCCAGGGAAGGCTCCCTAACGTTAGGTTTTGGCGGTTGTTTTTGCCCTTGGATATTTCGAACGCTGCCAGGCGTTGTTTGCGCCAGTTGCACCCTCGGGACAGCTTGGTCTTTCTTGCTTCTTTTGCCTTTTTTTGTTGTTTGTGTCACGTTTGTAACTGGTGCAGCGTCTGGGCTATCTCCGGATGCTTGTTGCGACTTAGATGTCGATGGGGCCGCGTGGTTTGCCACGGTCGCCATCCCGGCTTTCTTAGTCGCTTTGCGCATGCTTTGAGTCAGCGTAGCTGTCTTTATTTCTTCAGGGCTCTGTAGCGCAGTTATTGCCTCAGGAGTTAAAACTGCAACTTGTGTTTCTGCCTCGGTTCTCTGAGCCTTAAGTAGCGAGAACTCCCTTCGAAGCTCAGCCAGCTCTTCCTGCAACTTTGCATTAGCACAGCTCAGCCTCTTAATTTCCTCATCTGTGGTCCTGTTAAGAATGGTTTCTACTGCAGTAGAGATTGTCTCTGCAGCAAGGTTTAAGCATCTTTGAAGGGTGCCTTTAATGTGGCCAGATTTTTTGGAAACTAGAGTTATTGCTTCCGTTGCAACCAGGGTATTTTTTCCCAGCTCCTCAGCGGTGAGCTCCCGGGCCAAAAATTTGGTGCGGTATCGCGCCAACTCCATTTTTTCTGTAAATTTTATCGCAGACTGCTCTACCTCTAAATCACCTGTGTCTTCACGAAGTTTGGCTTTCAAAGCCGCTTTAGCAGACGCCTTTTCTCTCGTTGGACAGCAGATTCGCCGGCTGAGGAAGGGCGACCACGCCCACGGCCTCTTCTGCAAGCATATGTTGCACAGATCTTCGGTCGTGCGGATGCACTTTCCGCATCCATGTATTCACCATCTTGATCCTCGTCGCCTTCCCGCAGCCGTTTGCTGGCCGTTGTCTGTGATTGTGGTATGATACGCTGCCGCAAATTATAGGTGGCAGGTGTATTAGCCGTATTTTGCGTATTTGGCACCTGTGTCTCATCTATATAGCTATCTTGTGACAGGAACCGAGCATCAGCGGAGCAGTCGCGAACTACCTATCATAAGCTGCAAACTACCTATCATAAGTCCTGTCATTATAATTACTGAACTCTTAAGCGTTAAGAGTTCCACCATCAGCTGAGCCGAGCCCCACAAGAAATGGACTATCAGACGTAGCAATACGTCAACATTAAGATTCTAGTACAATATCACTATACGTGCCTGTAATATTTGAGGGTTTCCCTCGATTACAATTTTTTTCAAACCGGTTGACTTACGACTGAGATATGACGTAACATAGATACAAAAAAAATACAGTCGAATTGATAACCTCCTCCTTTTTTGAAGTCGGTTAAAAATCAATCATAGATGGCCGAGTGGATGAGACTATTGTCTGGATCGCGCAATTTGCGGTGGTTTGTGTTCCACTTACCCAGTCTCTGATATTATCGTTATTTGCTGTCTGACCTTATTAGGTGTAAATGTAGGTGGATTAAGGACATAACTTTATACGTTGTTGGTGTGGATAGCTTCTGTCAGTGAGTAATAGTGACAATCAGCTGACTGATGTGACAGACGGCAATATAAATTTCATTCGTTCAATTCTTTACGGTTTCGGTTTGGTTTCAGTTTTGTGCTGTGAAAATAATATAGCTAAATAAAATTCTATTAACAACTACGTATTAGGAACATACCCGAAAAGTTTAACTTTTCGATCTGAAGATACTTTTGTTTATAATAACTGTTCTTTTTTTGGTTAATTTGGGGCTTCGTGCATAAATACCCGGCAAAGTTTGTAAGTAAACAAAACAAGTTCCTACATGTTGAAGTGTTATCAATATTATAACATTTTACAGTTCATTTATTACACGTTTAAAAAGTAAGCTTTTCATGCATAACATGCACAAAAAGATTTTAATAAGGTATATCGGACCATCTGTACCACAATTTAGGGTGGGTACCTGTTAATTTGTTTAACTTTGCTGTACCCTACCGGGTGTGTATATGTAGCGAGCGAGCGAAGCGATGTTAATTTTGTGATTAATTATCTATCTGCTGTGTATTTTTGCTATAAATAAATGTTAAATCAAAATAATTTTAGTCCATTTATTTTATGATGAACACTGAGATGTTGTCATTTCATCACTTTTAGTGATGTATTCTAATAAAACTGAACCAATATTTTTCGGTCAAAATAATCAATTAGTGTCTGACGTTTTTACATTGTAATTTAATGTTTTATATTTTGTGTGTATTTAAATCCTTTTTCAGACTCGGGGCCTATAGGTACCATGTAAATTTTAATCTTTTTGTCAGATATTTTTTTAAAAAACAAGTAGGAAAACAGAAGTAAAACATTTAAAAGTAGTATGGTACCATCCATTTAATAAATTTAGCTTTTTAATCAAAAGTTATTATTTTTTTTTAATGTGGTTTTCATAAATATATTAGTTAATATTCGAAATACACAATTTTAGACCAATTAGGTTTTGTCAATCACTATAGTTTGAGTTTCATTAAGCATAATTTTCATACTTTTATAATAAAAGAAAATATTATCATGCACAGTGGATCTAAATAAATTTTTGTATTTCATAAGACAATATTTTATTTTATTTTGTCTGTAATATCAAAATTTTATTTTTTTCTCGGTATAATAATATTTTCGTTCTTTGATTGTAGTATGCGTAAAGCGGAAGAATGTGTCATGTCAAGAAATGTCTCAGCACTCATCATAAAGAAAAAAGACTAGGTCTAGGGGAATTCCACTTACATTTTCTTTCAGATCATGGAGGAATGGGAGCTGTTAATAGATGATTACCCAAGTGATCCTGATGTTAAACTCTTCATCAAAGTCCTGAAGACAGCTGAGGTAGTTTTCAAACAGGATCTGGCGCCTTTTGAATTAGGTTTGTGTATCATTAACCTTACTCTTATCAACTTTAATATACTTACTTAAATTTCACTGAAAGCCTGTTTCACCACCTTCAACAAATAAGCTTTAACCAACAAGTTATTCAAATATAGAACAAATTTTTGTATGAAATAATGCTAATGGGACATTGAAACTGGCTGTAATAATTAATTTTTCATTTTGTATACCTTTAGAAACTGCTTGTAGTAAAATATTCCATTGTGTGAAGTATCATTTCACGAAGTAAGGGGGAGGGGCATGAGGGGGGGAGGGCACCCCTTGCACCACTCCCCCCTCGATTAGGTCTGGTTTGGGAGATATGATTTTTTAAAATTTATAAAAATATTACTTAAAAATTCACCCAATATCTCTCTGGGGGGGGAGGGGGAATCCACCTTCTCCCAAGAGATGACCCCTCCCAGGAGACCATAGGTGGGGAGCACACACCTCCCCCGCACTCATGTAGATTAGTTAAAACATATTTTTTAAATAATATAGTTCTTTATTTACTATAGGTACACACTATTATTGTTTTAATTTTTGTTATTAACATTGGCATAAAGCAATTACCCTTTGCTATAATACTTAAATCCAAAGTTTAAAAGTTATTTCCTGAATTGACGCTAGCATAATCTCTCGATGATATAAACATCTAATGACGAGAAAACTGCTTATTGGTGACTTAGTCCAGCTGTATTGACCATTGGTCTCATTAATTAATTCAAGATTACAGTACATAGTGAAAAAATCTCGAACGGGACTCGAACCAGCAACTTTCTGGCTAAACGGGTCAAACGCTCTTCTAATTGAGCTACCGTGCTGTCGGTCCGACCGGGTGCAATTTCTGGTCTCTTATGAATACCTACGTCATTACGCGTGACGTCTGCGCTATCCACCCCAACTGTTTTACAACAGCAGTAGGCCAAGTAGTTATTCATTACAGAATAAATTCAACTTAGAAATGGATAACGTTTCGCTACCCAATGAATAGGAGTGGATAGCACAGACGTCACACGTAATGTCGTAGGTATTCGTAAGAGACCAGAAATGGCGCCCGGTCGGATCGACGGCACGGTAGCTCAATTGGAAGAGCGTTTGGACCGGTTCGCCAGAAAGTTGCTGGTCCGCGTCACGCCCGTGCGAATTTCTTGGTTTCTTATTTCATCTTCATGCATCTATACTAATAATATTATAAAGCAGAATATAGCTGCTAAACTCAGAAACTACTGGCCCGATTTGAAAAATTATTTTTATGTTAGATAGTCCATTTATCGAGGAAGGCTTTAAGCTATATAACATAAAGATACGACTCACAAGACCACAGCAGCAATGAAAAATGTTGCGAAAACGGGAGAAAGATATTCCTTTTGAGAGCTTCCGCTGCGGAAACCGCTAAAGTTACACAAAAATCATGTATGACAAGATTGTTCAGCATTAAAAGTTCTATAATAAAGTCCGCGATAGCATAAGTCTATCTTTTATGGTTGACTTACTACAACCTTTTTTAGGGTTCCGTAGCCGAATGGCAAAAAACGGAACCCTTATAGTTTCGTCAAGTCTGTCTGTCTGTCTGTCTGTCTGTATGTCTGTCTGTCTGTCTGTCTGTCTGTCTGTCTGTCTGTCTGTCTGTCTGTCTGTCTGTCTGTCTGTCTGTCTGTCTGTCTTAGCTAGACGCTTCCAAAGTGGAAAAATGGGCGTCCCTCCCTATCTAACTTCTAAACTAATCAAGTGAAAATTTTGAAAAAAATATGTAATATAGACCTTAACAAATACTTTCAACGAAAATTGGTTCGGACGGGATCGAACCAGTAGTTTTTGAGATATAGCACATTTTCAACAACCGCAAACATAACTTTGTTCTTCATACAAACACTATGAAAAACAAAGTTATATTTGCTGTCAACAAAATATTATGGTATTTAAGCTTAGTAGAAGTAAGTAGATCCCTAATTCAGTTAAAGTTGGCACGGAACCCTCAGTGGGCGAGTCCGACTCGCACTTAGCCGTTTTTTATTATGTTAATAAATTTGTAAAAAAAATAATGCATCATTTTTACAGGTGTATTATACACACAGGTATTTATTCTTATCAAAATAAATACATTCATCATCACGAGCATTTTATTTAGAACAAAGTTGCCCTTTATATCATTTGATTCCAATAAATATCTTAGGAGCTATCACAGTTTTAACATAACTCCGCACCAAAATAATGTTCGCAGCTTAAGTACAACGTGCGCTTGCGCTAATTATATTATAAAGCTGAAGAGTTTGTTGGTTTGAACGCGCTTATCTCAGGAACTGCTGAACCGATTTGAAAAAATATTTCTGTGTTAGATAGCTTATTTATTGAGAAAGGCTTAAGGATATAAAAAATCACGCTGCGACGGGAGGGCAGGGAGCAAACTCAAAACGCGCGGACGAATTCGCGGGGGACCGCTATTTAAAATATGACACTGAGTGTTAAAAACATTCTAAGCCATTGCAATCATCCTGATAAATAATAATCTGTAGACTTTTAACCATTTAATTGGTGTAAAACAAACATTTCAGACTGGGTTTCTAGCACCTTCTTCTTCAAGCCAATAGCATTGTTTGACACCGTGTCTTCGAAACGCAATGATGCAGTGTGGAGCAAGCCTATTGGCGATTCCTTCAAGCTTATCGGTGAAATTGTTGACAAGTATCCACTGGAGCATCTGTTTGAAAATATTGTTACGGTGAGATTTTTAATTGATCATGCTTACGGAGAAATATTGTTTTTCAGGGTTCAAAATGATAATAATCAACGATTATATTGGTATAATTATCAATGATAATTACCCGTTTGATAATTATTTTGTGATATTAATATATGGGTAATTATCAATTGATATTAACAAAAAATGCGCTTGGGATAGTGAACTGTATTTGAAGTATTTGGACATGTATTTTCGCACACACGTCTAATGGTGTTTGTAATTCAGCATAGATACTACTAGCGGACCCAGCGAACTTTGCTTCGCCCCTAGCACCGTCCCGCTCCGGCCCCGTCTCGCCCAGTCTCGTAATTTTAAAAGTTAAAATATAAAAAAAGAAAAAAACTATAATTGATCAGTTATCGAGCGGGATAAAAAATTAGGGTTGTATGTATTTTTTAATAAATAATAATAAATAAATATCCTTTGGACATTCCCACACATCGCCATCTAGCCCCAAAGTAAGCTACTCAAAGCTTGTGTTATGGGTGCCAGACAACGGATATAATACATAAATACTTTTTTTTTTTTAAATACATACATGATATACATAGAAAACACCCAGACCAATACAAACAGACATGTTCATGCACACAAATGTTTGTATTGTGCGGGGATCGAACCCGCACCCGCTGCGTAGTTGGCGACTTCTCGACCACTACACCAGACGGGTCGTCAATATAAAAAAATGCCACATTATAAAAAAATAAAAACAAAAAAATTCGTCTAAAAATTAAAAAAATATATTTAAGGGTGAACAACCCTTACCCTTATCACTTAGGGGTATGAAAAATAGATAGTAGCCGATTCTCAGACCTAGTGAATACGCATATAAAATTTGGTAAGAATCGGTAAAGCCGTTTCAGAGGAGTACGGGAACGAACATTGAGACACGAGAATTTTATATATAAGACTAGCGGACCCAGCGAACTTTGTTTCGCCCCCAGCCCCGTCCCGCCCCAGCCCTGCCCCGCCTCAGCCCCGCCCCGCCCCGTCCCGCCCCAGCCCCGTCCCGCCCCTGCCCAATCACGCCTCAGCCTCGTCCCGCCCAGCCCCATCCCCGCCGCTCCAGCCCCACCGCGCCCCAGCCCCGCCCCGCCCCAGCCCCGCCCCAGCCCCGTCCTGCCCCAGCCCCGTCCCGCCCCTGCCCCGTCCCGCCCCAGCCCCGTCTCGCGGAGTCCCGTAATTTTAAAAGCATTACCAGCGAATTTTGTTTCACCCTTAAATTACTAAAATGGCTATTAAAAAATAAGCGTTGATCGTAGAAGGGTGAAAATTGAGGGTTGTATGTATTTTTGTATGTTGTATCATAAAAAAATAGAAATTAAAAATGTTGTCCAAAAAATAAAAAATATTTTTTTTTTGTTTTCTCATTTTTTTTTTTTTTTTTCATTAATAAAAACTACAGTCCACAGACTCTTTGGTCCGTGCCTTTTTTGATTTAGGTTTTTGTTATGTGTGTTACTTTTTATTTTTGCTCCGCGCAAAAATTTACAGTGCTTTTTACAATACTTATTACTAGGGTTGTTAGTTTATGCTATAACTCTCTTATAAGTTAAACATCGTCTCTTATTTCTACTTAAGATAACTTAATATATATTTTGTTGTTTTTTTTTTGTTTTTTTTTTTTTTTTTCTTGTGTTGTGGTTATAGTTGCTATTTTCTTTTTCTATAATTATTTGTACATGTGCATATATTTTTGTTGTATTGTTTTTTTTAATTATTATTATTATTATTACATATTTGTATTATTCTATAAGGTTTTGGAATTCTATTATCCTTGTGATTTTGCTATACGAGGGTCAAACTGAAAGTTCTTAGAACTGGCCACTTATAAACAATATAATAAAAAAAATATTCTAAAATTTGAAAATAGAACTCTTTGCCAATATTACTGAGTATATATTTCATTCATTTGTCATTTGTTTTACGATTTGGCGGCAAATTGAAAATTGTCTGTGTCACGTCAACATGAATTTAACACGAGAAAATTTTCGTGCAATGATTTTTTATGACTTTCGATGTCATTTAAGTCAACAAGAAAGTTATGATAGACTACGATTGGCCTTTCACGATGAAGCCCCATCTCGTGCGACTGTTTACAACTGGTTTAATGAGTTTAAATGTGGTCGCACTAATCTCACTGATGATGTACGTGAGGGACGGCCTTCTACAGCGACGACTGAAAATAACATCTGTGTTGTGCGGCGTATGATAGAGACTGACAAAAGAGTGACCTATCAGCAGATTCGGACAAGCTTAGGCATCGGTATGAGTCAAGTGCACAAAATCCTCCACGAACATTTAGCGGTCAGGAAGCTTTGCGCCCGGTGGATACCTCATAATTTGACTAAGGCTCAAAAACTCCATCGTGTGGATTGGTGCCGTAAAATGATTGAAAGATTTAACGGAGGTGACTCAAATGCTGTGTTCGACATACTAACAGGTGACGAAAGCTGGATTTACTGTTATGATCCTGAAACCAAAAGACAATCTGCTCAGTGGGTGTTTCCTTTCGAGGAGTTGCCAACTAAAGTGAAGAGAGATCGAAGTGCGGGAAAAACAATGGTGGCCTCGTTCTTTGGAAGGATAGGTCATTTCGCAACAATTGTGTTAGAGGATCAAAAAACAGTTTCTGCAGAATGGTACACTACCAATTGTTTGCCACTTGTCTTGGAAAAAGTTCGAGAGAAACGACCTCGCAGTAGGATCCTCCTTCACCACGACAACGCCTCGTCGCACACCGCCAAGCGAACGATCGACTATTTGGCGACATCAAACGTTGAATTACTGGGTCACCCGCCGTATAGCCCCGACCTCGCGCCTTGTGATTTTTATTTATTTCCAAAAATTAAAGAAAAACTTAAAGGAAAGCGGTTAATGAATGCTGAAGAAGCGGTGGCTGCGTATCGCGATGCCATTGAAGAGACCCCTAAGGACGAGTGGGCAAAGTGCTTTTCCCAGTGGTTCCATCGCATGCAGCGGTGTATTGACGTCAATGGACAATATTTTGAAAAGATATAATAAAACTAATAACTGGCTAATGTAATCAGTTTTTGATTTTCTAAGAACTTTCAGTTTGACCCTCGTACAATATTAAACAATATTGCTCTTATTCTAGTTTGTGTTAGTGATTGTGTTTGTGTTTGGGGAGTAAAGTAATCCCTCTACGTCGTCGCCTTTAGGTACTAAGATGTTCTTAGTGACTTGGTTGATAGAGTTAGTTATGTTAGTGGATTGGCCAATATCTTGTTTCGGACTTGCTCGTCGCCCCTGCGCATGGCCATCCGCAGGTTGTAGTCCCGGATTATTGTTGGTGTGGCCTTCTCTGCCCGGATTATCAGACGAGCTGTGGCGTCGTCGGTGGCATTGTCTGTGTAATAAACACAAGACTTTGTGTGTCTAGAGATGGCCACAACAGCGTGGGGAACACTCTTTAGGAGATGGGATTTTTTTGATACTGTGCGCACTATCACCACTGACTCAAAAGTCTGCCCCTGTGCTTCATGTATGGTAAGTGTGCGTGATCCTTCGTCTTTCCCGTATCCTTGGCTGATAAGGCTTGCCTTTTCAGCTTGGGTGTGAGTGAGGTATAGGGTTCTTTCCGATTTTGGGATCACTGCACCTGAGAAGCGCTTGAGGTAAAGGGACTGTACTTGAGTATTGGCTGAGTATATGCCGCTGTAGATTTCACTAAGGGCATACGCTACATCCTGGGGGTTTCGATAGGTGCACAGTAACTCCTT
This sequence comes from Pyrausta purpuralis, assembly GCA_963924145.1. NCBI lineage: Eukaryota > Metazoa > Arthropoda > Insecta > Lepidoptera > Crambidae > Pyrausta > Pyrausta purpuralis. The sequence goes on from OZ001672.1 coordinate 7,606,760, forward strand.
AGTAACCTCTGTGATTTTATTAGGTCTGTTGTATTCCAAAGTGAAGAGATTACAGCGATCTATGTATGGGAGTTGGTTATTATCTCCTAACAAAGTCACCTCTCTGGCTTTCGCTATTTGGATAGCCAGTACAATGGATCCAAAATGGTTCATGAGGGCTTCATCCACCATTAGGCGTGTGCACGATTCTCCCTCACTCATACCATTTACAAGTAGAGATGCCATTGTTCTGACTCTCCTTTTCGCCCTCTCTTCCCCTATTCTCGTTGCCAGTTTCTCTCGGAGGTCCTTTGCTGCTTCAGTCGTGGTTGTGATTATTATGTCCTGTTCGGGGTTTATTTGGGACATTACCCACGTGGTTTTGCCACAACCAGGGACTCCATTGACCCATGTAATTGTCGGTATAGTCCAGTGTTCCGGGACCTTACCTTTCGACAGATCTCCCGATATGGTGTTAGCCATTTCGATTATTCTGTCGTCGAGCATGACCTTCGTACACTTTGCGACTACGACTATGGGGTCTTCGGACGGTGTTTTGAAGACAAGTTTTCCCTCCTCTAAGTTACTCAGTTGTTCGTCCTGTCCCACGAAGCCACACGCGTTGCTGTATGCCGCCATATACGACCCCGACATTTGTCCATGGATAACCTTGGATTGTTCGCTATCGTATATTGCGGCCTCTGCGTCCTTTAATTTAGCTCGCAGCAGTCCCAGATTGTCAAGATTGTACGCTTGCATGATGCCCTTGCAAGTGTCTTCGTTGACTTTTCTAGTGGCTTTAGTTACCGCTGCGAACTCGATAAAGGCATTTAGCATGTGCTCCTGTGGTTGACAGGCTGGTCTGAGAGTCGGTGGAGCTACTTGTCCCATGTCTGCCCTGGTGCGTTCCACTCTTGGGTTTGTTTCCTCCTCTGGTGGTGGTGAGGTAAACTTTTCGACTGCTTTCTCGATCGCTGTTATACTCCTCATCCTCGTTATTTTTCTGGTGATCATCTCCGGGATCGCCTTGAAAACACTGCTGAGTGCTGCTGTCATAGTGGAGAGTGTGTCTTGAGTTTTCTCTTTCTCGTCGACGCTCAGCTCTTTCGCACTCCGTTTCGTCTGGCACTTTTCGCTTCTCACCCTGAGTTCCAATCGCTCGGACCCACTGATGTCAGTTCTGACTATAGGGTGGTCCCAGCAATCAGTGGGTGGTGGTGGTGCGTTTTGGTCTGCTGGTCGTGGTTTAAGGAAGCTGAGGTTTTGGCCTCTGTCCTCATAGACCACGACCTCGTGATATTTAGAAGCTGCCACGGCCCCAAGGTAGTCCTCGGTTTTGCCTTTTTGGTAGCTTACGACCATTGCATCCAGACTGATCTTAACCGGTCTCGATGTTCCTTTCTCCCCTCGCTCACTTATCTTCGTAAGTACCTTGCATGCCTGTTCGAATTCCGTAACATGCAGTTCGTTGGAGAATAGTGCGATAGTCTTGTTTTTCTTTCGCACTATTCTACACTCTTGCTGCTCTATTGTTACAATTGGTAATTCGTTGTAGACCTTTCGTCTCATTGATGTTTTAAAGGTACTTCCGTTGATAAGTGCGCCGAGACCGGGTGAAATATAGACCGTGTTTCGTACCATGGCGTTACAGAATGCGATTCCTAGCCGCTCCCAGTTGTTGTCCATGAACAGCGCGACTCCCCGCAGCCTTATTCCAGGCTCTCCCGGTTCACCGGATGCCAGCAGATTGTAGGGTTTAGGTTGACTTTGTGAGGGTTTCTGTGTGGTGAGTTGTTGTATTTGTTGTTGTGTGTCCTGTGTCGTGGGTGTGCAATTTGGTATTGCGCTATTTCGCCTTGTTGTTATTTTGGCGACTGATTCCACATAGTTTAAGAAAGTGGTTCTTAACTTCGCACTTTTTAGGACCTTTGTCATAGTATTTTTGGTCAGCTCCATCTGAATGTCGCATTCCAGGTTGTGCTTGCTCAGTTTTGTTTTCTCATTGATATATTAATTAACTTATAAAACTATGTGATATTACTTACATGTATAAATTGAAATTATTGTTCCTGTACTCCTACTGTGGCTATATACGGTATTTCGTTCACTAGAAAATAAATTTAATTAATTTTATAGCGTCAACAACACGTGGTTAGCTTATATGACACGTTCGTAGATTTACCATAGCAGCGCCATCTAATGATTACTTACTCAACCCAGTCGAAAGTCGAATTTTAGTGTAGTTTTTTCTGATTTAATTTAATTTATTGCTGATAGTATTTTATACAGGGTGTGAATATTATACAGGGTTAGTGAAATAACTCAGAACCTCATGTGAATATGATTATACTTAGACTTTTTTTTATAGTAACTCAATATCAAAATCCCAAAAACAGTAAAACTACTTCACATAAATAGGTTTATGAATTTCTTGATGTTGAAAACATATCCTGGATTTTGATATTATTTCCCAAAACATTATTCTATTTGAACGGATTGACCTTTTAGTACAGGTGTGGCGCCATTCAATTAACACATTCTATTATAATATTCCAGCTATGCCTCCTCCCCTACCCCCCTACAACGCGCGCATCCGCGCTTTCATGTCTCGCGTCTGTTGCGCGACTGTCGTGCGAGGGTGCACGCGAATCGCAGCGGCTGATCGGCGAGTTGCAAGACAGTAGCACGTGCAAGACACAGCTTGCTGTGCTAGTCGGTAAGTTGACTTGTTTCCTTTAAAGCCTGAATCAAAATTAAAGCTCTGTCTGCAGTCTATACTAATATTGTAAAGCTGATTATAAAGCTAAAGAGTTTGTTTGTTTGGACTCGCTCTCTCATCTCAGGAACTATTTGACCGAATTGAAAAAAAAAAACTTTTTGTGTTTGTGTTGTGATAGGAAAGCTTTAGGATGTAATACATCACGCTGTGATGAGAGAGGTGGGAGCTAACTCAGAATGCGCGACCGCACCGCTTCTTAGTAATATAAATAGTAGTAAATAGACTGTCAAACTACTCGAGAGACTTACATAGAAATGTGATGCTGATACCCTTGCTTTCATAGCTTTTAATATATTGTATGCTCAAATTCCTCATGAAGTTCAGTAAGCTTTGGTTATTAGAATCTTCTTGCATGTTTCTCTTTATCACTCCCTCGTTCTATCTAACTCTCAATACCTCTCTGTCATTCGCTATATCATCTTTCTCTCTCTAGGAGAGATGAGTTGCTCTGCCTTCCTATCTCTGTAGTTAATTGAAATAAATAGTTGAGAAGTTGAGAGGTTGTAAATTGTTTAATAATGTCAAGCCGTTTTGTCTATCTGTAAAATATTTTTAGCTATATTTCTGTTTTCAGCAGTATTTTTGTGAATGTCGTGGCAGCCTATAAGTAAGGCAACACTATAAAATTGTGCTTTAATCTTAAGTATGAAATTGTGTGGTGTATGCTTTGTTGGTTGTCCTTAACAAATAAAAATAAAATAAATCTAAAGACTCGTGGAAAACGGCGCAATAAAACGTTCAAAAAAGACAGCGAACATCATCGAGGGCTCGATATTGCATCTCTTTATATGCCGTTTCTGAACATCCTTAAATCTGAGGAGTTGGCCGCCGTGCTTCCGCTTGCCGTCCTCCAGTTCAGAATAAAAGATGCGCTTCGCTTCTCTCTCCTCCGCCATACGCAATATGTGACCGCACCACCGAAGCTGGCGACGCATTAAATAAGCGTCAATCTCACCAACTTTGTCTCGTTGCAAAGCTTCGGTATTTCTAACTCGATCAGACCATTGGAATTGGATGTTCAATATCTTACGTAGGCATTTAAGGTGGAAACGGTCTAAAGTACGATTGTATGTGGTGATGGTACACGCACCACGTCTCGGAAGAGTAAAGAGCACTTAAATAACTCTCTCAGAACCATCGCCAAAGACATATCTTGAGAATCAGTAAGCCCAAGTGGCAGTGGGCAGGGTACATAGCGCGAAGAACTGATGGCCGTTGGGGCAGAAAAGATCTAGATTGGAGACCCTTCAAAGAGGCAGCTTAGGACGTCCACCGATAAAATGGACAGACGACCTTGTAAAGATCGCAGGATCAAACTGGATGCAGACCGCTAGTGATCGGTCGCTGTGGAAAGCCGTGGGAGAGGCCTATGTTCAGCAGTGGACGTCCTTTGGCTGATAATGATGATGATGCGTTTTAAATCGGAGGAACATGGTTGGGTAAACAAAAAGTAGTTTTCTGAACTCCCTGAATCAATGGAGATTTTTGCATGGGCTACCCTGATTGAATGCTTGCGCCTCCCTCTTAATGTCAGCTATCGGGCAGTCGATCCTTGTCGCATTATACGTTTATGTTCAAATTATTGTTTTTATTACAGGTGTCATAGCCGAATACCACCCAGAGATTGTAACCGACTCAGCGCCTAGAATATGGCGGATATATTTAAATCTACTGGAATCTAACAAGAATACGGTATGTAATATAATTATTATGTGCAAACATATTCTAGTAAAATAAACACTTTATCTGCACTTATACTGAATTTCACATGAAATATCTGGCTGCTTAAATAGTATAAATTATGTGATAGTCTTTCCGAAAGGCTTAAGAAGAAATACATCATAAGAAAGTAGAAGAGGTTGAAAAATATGCGCGCGCGCGCCCGCGCGTGTGTGTGTGTGTGTGTGTGTGTGTGTGTGTGTGTCTGTCTGTGTGTGTGTGCGTGTGTGTGTGTGTGTGTGTGTGTGTGTGTGTGTGCGCGTGTGTGTGTGCGTACGTACGTGCGTGCGTGCGTGCGTGTGTGTGTGTGTGTCTGTGTGTCTGTGAGTCTGTGTGTGTGTCTGTGTGTCTGTGAGTCTGTGTGTGTGTGTGTGTGTGTGTGTGTGTGTGTGTGTGCGTGTGAAAAAGTACCGCAGTGATTGCATTTTTTTCTCTGTAGTTAGCATCTTAATCTAGGCCTGATACATTGCGCTTTAACCAATAAACATGTAGCTTAATCTAGCCCAACAGTTCAAAGTTAGGGGATTCCTGGAATTTCGACTGTCTTGCACCAAACTTTGTTTTACATTGTTCAATACAAAACAAAATCTATTTCATAGTAACTCAGAACCCTGTGTGGTCTTAGTTTTTTTAAAACGAGTAATATTATTATATCGGTCGCTGTAGAAAGCCGTGAGGGAGGCCTGTGTGCAGCAGTGGACGTCCTTAGGCTGATAATGATGATGATGATGAATATTATTATTGTTCGTTCTTCTTGGCTAGTCAAATATTGTAAAAAAACTGTTCTTAAATAATACCAGTGCATAAAATTTATCAATTGATTTAAAAAGGTCTCACTGTTCATCAATACATTACTTATGTTGGTTTTGAGTATAAAGTTTATCCATAAACTTCTAATACACCGTCATAGTATATAATTATTATAGTATGTACAAGTATATGTATTTATTTTATCGCTTGCGTTATGTAGGTATATGTAATATTTTATTAGATCATATTGTACGAGTATTTCTTGTAAATTGTAGTTATTTTGTTTCGTTTTATGATATATGTTTTTCGTGTTTAATTTTTATGTGTTAAAATTAACATTTTTTTTCTTTTAATAGTAACTCATTTTCTTTTTGTCTGTCGCACCGCCCACAGTAATTTCTGCTTAGCCCAAAGGTATGACCACCTTTTGTACAAATTTTTGGTTGTGCAATAAAGTATAAATAAATAAAAAGTTTATTTTATTTTAAATATGAATTATTTCGTTAAAAAGAAATATTAAAATTGTTTACAATATTAGATTAGCAAATAAACGGAATTTAAATCATTAAATGGTTACTACATACACAAAGGATATAATACATACTATGTTCTTACCTACCAGGACACAGTGATCAGCTCGGTACTCCAAGGTCTGCTGAGCTTATTCAAACACTTCGGTGCGGATCTACCGATAATGGAGTTTAAAGATCTATACGAGAGGATATCTAAGGAGTATTTGCTGAAAAGCAAGTGTGAGCAAGGTATGTACTTATGTATACAGGACCTTTAAAAAATCATCTGTTTCTTCTAGGATTCTATTTGTTTGATCTTATTATAGCTGAGTTCAAAGCTCTTTGTCCAGAACATGGTAGTATACCATGATCGTGTTAGGGACGTGTCTGGCTTTTTTTTTATAGAAAACTATGACGCATTGCCCACTAGACCGTATCGTCACCTAATATACTGACTAACTTATATATCCGGTATAAATATTTTCATATCAAAATTAATTTATTTATTTTTTTTGCAAAAAAAATCCTGTGAGTGAATGACATTTTATGTTAATATAAACTAAGAATTTAACGAAGCAATAAAGCTGAAATCAAAAAATGCCCTAGCTTTACAAAACACACACACACACACACACACACACACACACACACACACACACACAGAGAGAGAGATACTAGAGTGGTCCTCATTTGCAATGAAGGCAATAAACGTGTCTGTTCTATTTTTAACTAACCTACTTTAATTTCAGTGTGCCTCTCAATCTTAGAGCACCACTCGAACCTATTCAAAGAGCTGTTAGCAGCAGATGCGAAGTTAAGGCAACATTTGTGGAATATACAAGCGTCGCCCGCGTTGCTGTCTGTCTATGCCGCTATAGCCACAGCAATTAGTGGGGATAAAATTCAGGTAAGATATCTTTTTATGTTATTTAAAACTACTTATTTGTTAAAGAGGCATCACATTGTATCTACATTATAAGTTATTTTAGTTAAATGGATATCTAAAATGGTAAAATGGTTTAATAGTTAAGGTAATTTAGCATGTCCCACGTTGCAAACGTCCCACTGCTGGGCAAAAGCCTAACCTCAACTATGAGGTAGTTCGAGCCATACTCCACCACGCGGGCTCAGTGCGGGTTGGTGGAGGGGTGTTTGCAAGGCAATCGACTAACCCTGCTGGCAGATGTTATCAAGCCGCCCTTAAGGCCTCTCCGACTAGGCTTAACGACTAATATCAACCGATATCAACGGCTTAACGTGCCTTCTGAAGCACGGAGATGCTCGTGATGTACGTCACTTATATGGTCGGAATGATCACCCATCCAAACACGACCGCGCTGTAGGTTGCCTAACTTCGGTATCACAACCAAACTTTATTATTATCAAACATGCTCCTCTTTAGACTACGTCTGAATACATAATTAATGTGCTTTGATCAAGAGCAATCCAATCTCTGTAAACGGAATTGACAACGTTTCATTTTTGTAAAAATATGAAAATTCAAAAACCATTTCAAGACTTAGCGATTTCAAACACGTTTAACATTTTTTTAGTTTTTTTTTGCGCTTTATTTTTAAAGTTAAATGAATTAGACTGAAAAGAATATGGAAGTTGGAATTTCACAGGTTACACCTTTGCAATGACATTTCATGCAGAAAAAAACAACTTTTGAACTTTGAGCTTGCTGTCAGCTGTCACTATGACATTTAGTGTTGTTGTTGTTTCCTGTGTTGAATTGGACATTATCGATAAATTGCGATATGGTAAATTGAACATTATTTAAAAAAAATACATTTTGCATTCAAATGATTGTTTTAGTTCAGATAAGAAATAGTCATCATAATTCCTCATTCGAAATATGATTGATATTTGTAGTTATGAGAAAATATTTGAGTAATTTTCAGACATTATATTAATATTTAACAAGAAAGGATGCTACGTTAGCTTTGTTTGGTTACTGTTTGAATAACTTAAACTAGGTAATGTTACATAATAAAGTGAAATTAAATTTTTAATGGAATTACCATTGATATCGACATCTTTATTCTACAATTGCTACAGACTACAACACTATAAACGTCAGATATATTTTTATCGAATATCGCAAAGACGTCACCTCGTAAAATCCAACCTCATGTACTTACGCTCTTTTAGAATGGAGAGTTTTTAAACAATGAATATTAAAGAAAATACTGAAAAGAAATGAAAATAAAAAAATATGGGTGTCTTAATTTTTGAAGTTCTTTTAAGCAAAAATTAAAAAGTTCCTATGAAAATTTTGAAATGTTGTCAATTTGAAAAATCTGAATCGGGTTGAGAAATTCTTTTAAGCATTATTATTCAAAGACTAAAAATTTTAAAAGGGTGCCAAAAGTTTTAATTTTTTAAAAAAGCAATGTTCCGTTGCGCCAAAGGTCGTTGAATCAAATCTAGCTCGTACGCATATTTTATTATTAAAAAAACATGTACTTAATTTCAGAAAATTGTATCATCCGAAGTGGAACCCCGGATTTCATCACACAATGCTCGTATTAAATACACAGCGCTACGTATCCTCAGACATTACAGTCTTAGTACTGACGCTAGTACTAGCACTGGCACCTCTACTGGGGCGAGTACTGGTGCAAGTGATTGTAGCGAGCTAGCGTATGAGCTGAAGCATGGAGCTGTGACGATTGATAAGGCGGACGCGGTGAGTATTAAACTACTGCCTGTACCGTTACCATGAGTTTACTCGCTGAAAATTTTAGTTCTGTCTGTGACCGCTAGAGGCGCTGTGCAATTTTCCATAGACTTTTTTACGTCGTCGCTAGCGAGTAAAACCGCCGTAAACTCATGGTAACGGTACTAGGAATTATAAGAATGGACTTGTCAAATATGTCACACTAGAGGTCTCCCTCGACTTGATCCGGGCGTTTGTTCTCTCCCCTCGCCGTAATGTTTTATAGCCCAAAGTATTTTTATTTTGATATTGTACAAAACAAAACAAAATAATTATATATGTGTATCCAAACGCATGTTTCTTCGTCACAATATCAAGCGTGTATCCAAACGAACGCCAAATGTCATTCATCTACAGGGGAATTCGCTCTCACTGTCACTGTTATTTGTATTCCTTTTCGTGATGATGTGATTTAATAAATAATAATAATGAATATAGGAACAAGAACATTTTCTGTTTGACAATATTAAAAATGTTTGACAATATAAAAAAGGTAAAAAATGCATTTTATTTCTACGTTACAAAAAATACATTAATAAATTTAAAATTGCATTCTAAAATTTCAATAATTTATTCGTACACATATCAAAAATAATAGTTTTTTTTTAACAAAAGTAGAAACAGGTAGAACTAAAAGTAATATCTAAATATACAAAAAAACTTTTATTTACATATGCGTTATTTGATTTGATAGTTGGATAATTATCAGATAATTATCGGATAATTATCGGATAATTATGAGATAATTATCAAAGAAAATAATTATCTTGATAATAGCCAACCCTGAATTAGCCTAAATAATTAAAAATTTACCCAAAGTCACTATTCCACGCGGACGAAGTCGCGGGCACAGCTAGACCTGTATAAAAAACTGCGCATGATAGCGCTGCTGCCATTGATGCATGGAATTAGCAAAACAACTGTCGCGCAACCGTCGCGCTGCTAAAGGCGCTTAAATGTGAAAGCGCTTTAATGGCTTCCATCAATGACGTTCAAAAGGATAGACATGTTACGAGGGTCAAACTGAAAGTTCTTAGAAAATCAAAAACTGATTACATTAGCCAGTTATTAGTTTTATTATATCTTTTCAAAATATTGTCCATTGACGTCAATACACCGCTGCATGCGATGGAACCACTGGGAAAAGCACTTTGCCCACTCGTCCTTAGGGGTCTCTTCAATGGCATCGCGATACGCAGCCACCGCTTCTTCAGCATTCATAAACCGCTTTCCTTTAAGTTTTTCTTTAATTTTTGGAAATAAATAAAAATCACAAGGCGCGAGGTCGGGGCTATACGGCGGGTGACCCAGTAATTCAACGTTTGATGTCGCCAAATAGTCGATCGTTCGCTTGGCGGTGTGCGACGAGGCGTTGTCGTGGTGAAGGAGGATCCTACTGCGAGGTCGTTTCTCTCGAACTTTTTCCAAGACAAGTGGCAAACAATTGGTAGTTTACCATTCTGCAGAAACTGTTTTTTGATCCTCTAACACAATTGTTGTGAAATGACCTATCCTTCCAAAGAACGAGGCCACCATTTTTTTTCCCGCACTTCGATCTCTCTTCACTTTAGTTGGCAACTCCTCGAAAGGAAACACCCACTGAGCAGATTGTCTTTTGGTTTCAGGATCATTACAGTAAATCCAGCTTTCGTCACCTGTTAGTATGTCGAACACAGCATTTGAGTCACCTCCGTTAAATCTTTCAATCATTTTACGGCACCAATCCACACGATGGAGTTTTTGAGCCTTAGTCAAATTATGAGGTATCCACCGGGCGCAAAGCTTCCTGACCGCTAAATGTTCGTGGAGGATTTTGTGCACTTGACTCATACCGATGCCTAAGCTTGTCCGAATCTGCTGATAGGTCACTCTTTTGTCAGTCTCTATCATACGCCGCACAACACAGATGTTATTTTCAGTCGTCGCCGTAGAAGGCCGTCCCTCACGTACATCATCAGTGAGATTAGTGCGACCACGTTTAAACTCATTAAACCAGTTGTAAACAGTCGCACGAGATGGGGCTTAATCGTGAAAGGCCAATCGTAGTCTATCATAACTTTCTTGTTGACTTAAATGACATCGAAAGTCATAAAAAATCATTGCACGAAAATTTTCTCGTGTTAAATTCATGTTGACGTGACACAGACAATTTTCAATTTGCCGCCAAATCGTAAAACAAATGACAAATGAATGAAATATATACTCAGTAATATTGGCAAAGAGTTATATTTTCGTGTACATCCGGCCGTCTGAGCCAGGCTTCTATAGAAATCTTGCATATCTAGGCTGATAACGAATCGTTAGTGACGCTGATGTATCCAGGTTTCATCGTTTGTGACGCAATAGTTTTCTTGGAAAATCAAAAAAACTAGGCTCAGACAGCCAGAATTTCGCATTTTCTGACTTTCCAGATCTCAACTATCAGAGGGTTTCAGGTCGCTGTTTCTTATAAAATGTGATGTGACGCGTTAGTGACGGTCATCCGAAGTAGTTTCATCCATTTTAATCCAGTACTTTTTGAGAAATCGTGATAAACGTGTGGCTCAGACAGCCTGATATCCGGTCGTCTGAGCCAACTTGTTTTCCTCTATATTTCACGAAATGTTACGTTTCGGACAAATGTTTTTAGGATTTACTGATGTGACGACGTTAGTGACAGCTCTCGACCAGATTTGAACCTTCGTGACGCACGCGTTTTGGAGAAATTGAGAAAAAACTGCTGGCTCAGACAGCCGGATGCTGGCTGTCTGAGCCACCCAGTTCTACCACTTCCAGGTGTTGTACGAAGCTGAAAACTCATCTACTCTGATGTGACGCGGCCTCTAAGTACAAAAAATCGTAAGTGACGGCTCTATATGCCGCCAATCAAAAGTTATAAGCATTTCAAATGTTTTCCATACATCGATGCATTTGGGTGGCCACACTTCGCACTCTTTATGGAAACGGAAAGACAATTTAGTAGAAAAAGTAAGCTAAAGCCCCTCATATCAAAGCGGACGCTTTCTCCTGCTATTTAAATATTTAATTACGTAGTCAATAACTACGCCGATGAAGGAAAATATGTTAATTATTTATGGTCTCAGGTATTCCAAGGAAAAAAATCGTTAATATTTATTTGAAAACAACCGCTAGTTTATCGAAGGTACTACAATATTAGAGAATTTTGGTAAGGTACATACTACTTACATATTACTCGACTCTTTCCATGTGATTTTACGGCCCACTTGGGACAAGATGCAAAAAATCAATATAAATACTAACCTAATCCTGCAAGTCGTTTCCTTTTTTGTTTGAATGGAAAACTTAGTAATTCATTGACTCGTCCCACCATGCCTGTATAATATTTGGGACGAAATGCGGAAAATCAAAGATATATTTACAAACTGTAGCTCGTCCTGAGTAATTCTTAAACTTTCTCAACGTTTAAAAGAAGGCTTTTATTTTTATTTCTAGTTTAAAGAGATGACCTTACCAAGATTATCAGACCATGTACACTTGTACAGGCTCATATTTTATTCACCATTTAAAAAATCAGGAATATGCTATCAAGTTAAAGAAAATATGTTAAATAAGAACATTAAAACACTTTTTAATCACTGTTAATTCGACATGCAAGATAGCTTCAGACGAAAAAGTAGACATTTACAGTGATGACAGTTGCTGAAAAAAAATCCGCACTACTGATTAGTGACTGATGTACTGACAAGGAAACCTGCACTTACCGAAGTTAATCATTAAAAAATGCATGTAAAGAAATTTATGGTGATAATATTGGGCTAGTTATACTAAAAGGGGGCACAAAGACTTATGACAACAATCAGGCATGTTTTGACGTGAGCTCCAGACTCAGACCTCAGTAAGCAGAGCAGTATTTAGTTGGACTACTTACTACTTTTACTAGGCGTAGTCAGCGTTCTCTTGAAAAAAGCTAGGCTCCAGGCTGACTAGGCATACTCAGCGCTTTGCACTTAATTTTTTACTCGGCGTTTAGATAGCTGTTTACTGATACTTCTGATATCACCCAACGTCTAAGAATTACCATGTTCTCCTGTTATTGATATTTTAGTAAATAATAAAGTTATTTTACGAATTGTTTCTGGTGTAGCATTTATACAAATGGTAGTTCATCAATTCATCCCATACATGTCTACAGCTTATTTTGGACGAGATGCAGATAATTTAATCAAATGATTTTTAACGTCATTTAATGTAATCAAAAAGTTAAAACTATCAATATGAGTATAATCAGAAAAAAAACAATAATATTGTTACAAAAAAGTTAACACAATTTTGTTGTATGAAAGGAAACCCTTTTAATGATTACAAAGTAAAATATAATATACATCTGATAAAACAATTTTAGTCAAATGTGAATAATACTCCTCGTAAATAGGTATACTATACTCGTCATAAAATCAATAAAGTCTACGAACTAAGTAAAAATCCACGAGCACAAAACTTAAATCATTGCTTTATTAAAACAAAATAATTATTACTTGTCCTATGAACATAAACTTTAAAAGAAGTTAAACGCTACAACCTGTGGTAATAAACATGACAGGTCCAAAACAAAATATATTTTTTTCATTTTATTTCATTATTTTCGTAAGTTGGTTTCTACGCACCTCTCTTACCGCCATATCCATTGTTACTTACTTACATTTTTATTTATTATGTATACATTTTGTAACATAAATATTTAAACTTTCTTGTAAAATTCAACAACAATATTTTGGGCTATAAAAATAAATGATATTAAGTGGATGATTTCTTTCCATCCTGCATAATTTTATAATCTATCTATATATTTTATATATACGATCAGCCATTTGACCACTATCACAACTGGTGGTAAGTGATGATGTCGTCGAGGATTGGTCATGTCTGATCAGTAATAACGTAATCAATCTTCTTTTAAAAATGCCCAAATTGAGGGTTTCGCATAAGGGTAGCGTATTCCATTCTTTATTTCCCCGCATCAGAAATATTGTACGAACAAAGATGGACACAAAGATGGCGCGCGTCTCGTGTTCCGAAGGTGAATAAGGCTGGCTTAGTAATTTTTGTTCGTAATAATAATAAGCGGTCCCAGAGAACTGCGTTTCACCTTCTGCGCTGTTTTATGGTTATTATTTTGCACCCAAAAAAGCAGGAGACGATTTGCATAATGATTAAAATTAATTATTGCATCTTGTCCCAAATGGGCCGTTATAATATGGGACGAGTTGAGGAATGAGTACTTAGTATGTATTTAATACCGAAAAAGTCTTATATTGTAGTAACCAGCTGGAGCTAGTGATTATTTTTAAATAAAGAATAATTTTAAAACCTGGAATACCCCATACATAATTAACATATTTTCCTTCATCGGCGTAGTTATTGACTACGTAATTAAATATTTAAATAGCAGGAGAAAGCATCCGCTTTGATATGAGGGGCTTTAGCTTACTTTTTCTACTAAATTGTCTTTCCGTTTCCATAAAGAGTGCGAAGTGTGGCCACCCAAATGCATCGATGTATGGAAAACATTTGAAATGCTTATAACTTTTGATTGGCGGCATATAGAGCCGTCACTTACGATTTTTTGTACTTAGAGGCCGCGTCACATCAGAGTAGATGAGTTTTCAGCTTCGTACAACACCTGGAAGTGGTAGAACTGGGTGGCTCAGACAGCCAGCATCCGGCTGTCTGAGCCAGCAGTTTTTTCTCAATTTCTCCAAAACGCGTGCGTCACGAAGGTTCAAATCTGGTCGAGAGCTGTCACTAACGTCGTCACATCAGTAAATCCTAAAAACATTTGTCCGAAACGTAACATTTCGTGAAATATAGAGGAAAACAAGTTGGCTCAGACGACCGGATATCAGGCTGTCTGAGCCACACGTTTATCACGATTTCTCAAAAAGTACTGGATTAAAATGGATGAAACTACTTCGGATGACCGTCACTAACGCGTCACATCACATTTTATAAGAAACAGCGACCTGAAACCCTCTGATAGTTGAGATCTGGAAAGTCAGAAAATGCGAAATTCTGGCTGTCTGAGCCTAGTTTTTTTGATTTTTCAAGAAAACTATTGCGTCACAAACGATGAAACCTGGATACATCAGCGTCACTAACGATTCGTTATCAGCCTAGATATGCAAGATCTCTATAGAAGCCTGGCTCAGACGGCCGGATGTACACATATTTTCAAATTTTAGAATATTTTTTTTATTATATTGTTTATAAGTGGCCAGTTCTAAGAACTTTCAGTTTGACCCTCGTATACACCAACATTAAAGCATTTTAAAATGGCGCAAGGAGTAGAGTAATCTCTATATACGAACGTATACGAGTTATGTATTATGACTTAGCGCTAATAGAGACAAATGATGGGGTATGCCTGTTGATAGAAAGATATAAATATATAACATTCGGTTCGTACTGATTGCTACTGAGCGCTGATTGGCGCGAGCGCGTGACTCGCTCTTTAGCCTAATTTCAGCCATTGCCAAATTATGATAAAGACTAAAACGTATTTTAAGTTTTAATACTTTCCAATGAAAAAACTATACTCATGAATGTAATGACACGTTTATTTTGTAACAATTGCATTGTCATTGGTACTACTCCTAGACACACAGTAAGGCATTTTCACCAGAAAACAAGGAATAATTTAAGGCGCTGTCGGGATGTATAGCCATAAAGAGAAAGCATGCCCAACTGAATGCACTCCGGGCAATTACCTGCCTTTCGTGTAGCCATTTTCGAGCGCATACGACGTATCTATAATTTATAACTTATGTTTATTATTTCAGATGCTCTGGTGCATAGAGTCCGTTGCGTTAGGCAGCGACAGACTTCTCCAAACTGCTGTGCTATTTTTCCACAATATACCGACTTCGAAAAGGAGGGATATTGCTGTGCACGGCTTGCTAAATGCAAGTGAAGATGTAAGGACTGTGAGTATTATAGTTTATGTACTCTAGACGTGTACTAACATTATTTTAAAAGTCTTTGACGACCTCCGTGGTCGAGTGGCTTGCACGCTGGTTTCAAGCGTCGCCATCTCGTGAGGTTCCGGGTTCGATTCCCGGTCGGGTCAATGTAGAAAACGATCTTTTCTATACAGTGTGAGCCTTCATAAAGTGCACATATTGGAATATGGCATTCTATGCTTAATTTTAAGTTTAATTAATTGTAACAAATTAATTAATTTGAAAGAAACAAGGTTTTATTTACACGAAGGTCACAGTAGGGAATAAAAACTTTAAAAAATCCATTAAAAAAATAGCGATTTGTTTAATATGTTTTATTTAAAATTAAGCATAGAATGCCATATTTCAATATGTGCACTTTATGAAGACTCACACTGTATTGTCCCGGGTCTGGGTGTTGTAGTACCACCGTTGTTTCTGATTTCCATAACACAAGTGTGGGCTACTTACTTTGGGATCAGAGCAATGTATGTGATTGGTGTCCAATATTTATTTATTTATTTGTTTTTGGTATGAATTAACGGAGAATTTATCATTTATTCTACTTAACTTTACAATTTACTTTACACATTCTTAGGTTGTTCTCGGGCCGCTGTTGGGCACGCTGATAAAATATAAACCTGGCTATGTTTGGTTATTGTAAATTTTTTTTCTTTCTCCTTTTTGCCTGCCTCGATGTTCGATGGTCCGTGCGCTGTAATCTAAGCACAGCAATTGTAACCTTGTTACCGATTTACGATTCTTGTACAAAAAAAATAAAATAATGATATTTAAGGGATGGCTCCCATATATGAATCTAAAACCGAAAAAAAAATACAAAAACCTATGCTTGTGGGGTGTCTATAAATAGGTCTTTAAAAATGACAAAGAGGCTCCTAAACCATTTTCTTTTAAAGTCTATCGTTTGATAGATAGACGCTTCCAAAGTGGTAAAATGGGCGTCCCCCCACCTCTAACTTATAAACCTTAATTTTTTAATGGATGGGAGTTAAATTTTTAAAAATTATATAGTGTAGATCTTAAAAAATACTTTCAACGGAAATTGGTTTGGACGAGATCGAACAAGTAGTTTCTGAGACAAAGCATATTTTCTACAATCGCAAAGATAATTTTGTTCTTCATACACAAACATTATGAAAAACAAAGTAATATTTGCTGTCAACAAAATATTGTGGTATTTTAGATAAGTGCATTCCCTCATTCAGTTAAAATTGGCACAGAACCCTCAGTGCGTAATTTCGACTCGCACTTAGCCGGTTTTTTTTATTGTTATTATTAGTCGTTTTTGTTTTGATTTTGTTTGGATGTTAAGGTAATCAAGATTAGGTTACGATCGGACTGACATACTCTGTAAAAGTTTCTAAATTAATAAGAAGAAAAAAAAGTATGTTATCATGCTGCCCATGAGGCCTCTGACTAGGCTCAAAATAAAAATAAATAAAATAAAAACAAGATAAATTTATGATATAATGGCATCAAAAATATTTAATTCAGACTTTACATCCATAATTTGTTTGTAATTCACAAATAACTTATAAACTACTAGCTTTTACCTGCGACTTCATTCGCATAAGGTAGTTTTTTTGGATAGTAGTATGAAAAAACCTGAGCTGTACTTTTTATTGTACCTATGTTTGAATTGTGCCGAGATGGGCTGAGGCCATACTAACTGTGATTATCATAAAGAAATAGGGAATGCGTTGTTTTCCCGTAAGACCTATTTTATCCAAATGTAATAAAATCTTTGATAATTTAGGCGTAAAAGCTATCGGCCCACCTGATTTTTCCCATGGGAAATCGTCATTTTTCCGCGGTAAAAAGTAGCCTATGTCCTTTCTCGGGTATTAAAATATCACCATACCAAGTTTCATGCAAATTGGTTCAGTAGTTTGGGCGTGATTGAGTAACAGACAGACAGACAGAGTTACTTTCGCATTTTAGTATGGATGTTCGTGTGTCCTTGATTAAATTCAATTTATTTTAAGACTATTTTTTTATATCTTATATTAGCCAGGGCCGGCTTGACGTGTCTTCTGAAGTTCCGTAGCACGGAAATGCTTGTTAGTATTATAAGCCAAATACTAAAATAAGTGACTATAAAAATATATTTATTTCAGACAACAGTCTCTCTCCTAATCAACGAGTCGACCTCCTCACCCATAGAGGAATCCATAGACAAGTATTTACCTCTATGGAAAGAGTTATTTGATTCTAAGAAAGGCACAGACACGATAGTTCTTTCAAAATCGAGATTTGTCTTTGAAGATGTCATCGAGTATGTGTTTATGGTTTTGGAAGCTGTGATTGAAGAAGAATTGGAGGTAAGAAGTTAGGTGTGTTAGTTATTATACTCTGATTTTAATTAAATACTGGTTTATTTAATGACAGCGTCAACCGAGCTTTTTATTTTTAATTTTCCAGCTTAATGAAATAGTTTTGTTTTGAGTCGATTGTATTGAATATGTGACGTGATTTTCCAATTGTGTAATTTTATTAAAAAGTATTAAAATTAACATTTTTAATATTGCAGTGAATATAGGAAGATATTTTTAGTTAGTTATTATTCAGTAAAAGAACGCAATATTAAGTCACTTGGTTAAAACTATATCAAACATGATCGTTTAAATTACAAGATTATTTTATTATTGAAGATTAACAAATTAACTAAAATTGCTCTTATTTTTTATTTCAGGAACTCCCGGACAAACTAACATCTCTACTAATCTTAACATACCACATCTTGACCGTTCACCCTTTAGAAGATTACACGGAGTTGGCTTGTGAGCGTCTTTTGCGTCTTCTACCGAGACTTAAGCCCAGCAGTGGGATATTAAGCGTGGGCACGGCTGCTGCTAACCATGTGGGCACGGGGCTTAGAGAGTTGTGCCAGGTAAGACTTAACTCTTGTGTAGACTCAAAGACTTTAATACCTTAATATTCAAAGACTGTTAAGTAATAAGACGTATAAAATTAAGTATGGTAAAGTCTCAAGAACTTACGCCACTTAAAATACGGGACTTAATAAATAAGGTCATCTCATTGAACTTAAGGATATACTTATGTCATTTATGACTCAATTACTTAAAATGACTCATGAGATTATGGCACTGCGAAAAGAGAAATTATTAAACTACGATATTTGGAATAGTTTGTTTAATTATTTTACATACTACGTAAGTTCTGTGATAAATAATTTAAAGACTTATACTTATTAACCATTAATAGCTGAAATTTTAATTTATTAAATGAAAAATATACACCTCCACACGAAAGGAACAAAACTAGTCCAGAAACTCATCCTTGCGGTGTACCCCAGCTAATCTTTCCATACATTTCCAGCTCATCAGAGTGGATAAGTGCCGAGACGAAGCGTTGCTATGTGAATCCTGTTACATGCTGATACACGCGCAGCCTGAAGACACCGATGTTGAAAACGTCCTTATGGCTATTGAGGTAAGGTTTAGATTCCTATGACAACCCGTATAATTAATTGTTATTGGAAACTTGTCTTATAAACTTTATTCGTTCGTCGGAATTATTGTTTTTTTTTTAAATCCCGGCGATTGTTGTTTGTTGTTTCCAAAAAATCACGAAATTGGTCTCACTGTCAAACTGTCTTTCGATGTCAAATTCTATAGAACTTCACAAGGTAGCTAGCGGTATTTTATTGCAGCAGTAAACACATTTTCACTCTGAATTTAAACAACATTATCATTATCATTATCAGCTAAAGGACGTCCACTGCTAGACATAGGCCTCCCCAACGGTTTTCCTTAGCGACCGGTTGTGAGCGATCTGCATCCAGTTTGATCCTGCGATCTTTACAAGGTCGTTCTTCCATCTTGTCGGTGGACGTCCTACGCTGCGCGATCAATCAATCTAGATTTTTCCTGCCCCAACGGCCATCAGTTCTTCGCGCTATGTGCCCTGCCCATTGCCACTTGAGCTTACTGATTCTCAAGGGCACGTCCGTTACCTTAGTTCTTCTACGAATCTCCTCATTACGTCATCGTAAAAAAAACAATTGTTTTCGTTTTTCAGATCCTATTTACAAGAAGTGACGTTGAGCCCAAGATCCTCACTCAAGCTTTACGCAGATTAGAGAGCATAATAACAGAATCAGCCATAGACAACCATAGACTAGACTATTTATTGTCTCTGGTTGAAAAAATGCGGAACAGGGAACATAAGACTGATAAAGAAGCAAGGATACTGCATAGGGATGTTGTTATATTTATGGGTAACGTGTTTTTTTATTTATTCTTCTAATGCCTGATTTTCAACAGACACAAGGAATGTTCGTCGCACTAAATACAATATGACTAATTTAAAAACGTCACCTGTTTGTCAGCATTCATGAATGTAGCTATTATTTTATAATCAGTCGCTTTATACTTCGGATCTATCTATCAGATAATCGGATGAATATTTACCGGAAGTTCGTCATGGCTAAGATATTATAGAGGCGGCTTCTTAAATTTAACTAAAACATTCGGTAATGCGAAACTATTTTGTAACATGTTAAGGAATGACGTCTTCAGCATGTGTTTTTTTTAAATGAGACTCCAGGGTTACGTTTATTAAAATGTTTGTACTTTAAAAAGTCAAAAATAGGCAAATAAATATGGCAATATCAGCGTTTTTACGGTCTGATATATTAAAAAAAATGCTGTAAACATTCGAACAGGGGCTCCAGCTACTATGAAAAGTTGTTCCCAAAATTGAGACAATTTCGAAAATGTTGGTGGAAGAAATATACTTCACAGCAAGAAATTAAACAATTCATTTAAAGTTTATCCCAAAATAACAAAAATCTCATTAACATCATAATTACATGGGGCGCTCGAGAGTCGATTGCGATACTGACGCGAAGCGACTAGCGCGGCGGTGGCGGCTGTCGGAAGATGATGAATGTTATATTTAATTTTATGAATTGACCTGATAACACAATGAGGGAATCCAATCCCGCATAAAAATCGCAATCCCGCAAGCATGCGGGATCAAGGTCATCGATCCCGCGGGATTTGCGGGATTGCTTTTGTTTACTATTATTTTTGTTTTGTGTAGTTAGATGAAAAATATAAATACCAGTATTTTTTTATTATTATTATCAATATGAAGCAAAGTTATTTCTCATATTATAAATTGAATATAACGATGTTTAAGAAGCATAAACATTATAAGCGTTACATTTTTATTATTATTATCATATTCATTCAAAACTTATTTAGTTCTGAGTCAAATTACTGAACTAAATCAAAATTATTTTCCATACAAATTCTCTGTAAAAGTCACGAGTTCTATGGGAAAGTTGTTAAAACACTTCTTAATGAGCTGTGCTGAGGTGTCTTATAAATAATTAGATAGTCTCCTGAGCCTTTTCTTAAATACTAGCGGAACCAGCGAACTTTGTTTCGCCCCCAGCCCCGTCCCGCCCCAGCCCCGTCCCGCCCCAGCCCCGTCTCGCATCAGCCCCGTCCCGCCTCAGCCCCATTCCGCCCCAGCCCCGTCCCGCCCGAGCCCCGTCCCGCCGAGTCCCGTAATTTTAAAAGTTAAGCATTCCCAGCGAATTTTGTTTCACCCTTAATTTACTAAAATGGCTATTAAAAAATAAGGGTTGATCGTAGAAGGGTGAAAATTGAGGGTTGTATGTATTTTTGTATGTTATATCATAAAAAATAGAAATTAAAAATTTTGACCAAAAAAAAATAGGGGTGGACTAACATTTAGGGGGATGAAAAATAGATGTTGGCCGATTCTCAGACCTGCTGAATACGCATATAAAATTTCATCAAAATCGGTCAAGCCGTTTAGGAGGAGTTTGGCAACTAAAACTGTGACACGAGAATTTTATATATTAGAGATATATAATTTTTCAATCCCGCAATCCTGCGGGATCCCGCGTTTGCGGATTTGGATTCCCTAAACACAATCATGTTTTTATAACACTGTGGTTGGAGTTAGAACTTTTCAATCAAAACAATGTTCATTTTTATCAGATTCTAACTATAAACGGGTTTTCATACCAGTCCCTGAAAGAATTTCACAGCATTTTATTTCATGTCAGACCGTAAAAAATATGGTAATTGAGTAGTGTGCATCTGGATTGAGAGCCCATTTTTTAAACCCTTGCGAAACGAAATAAGACTTAAAGGGAAATTAGTTTAAAATAGTAACACATGAGTATGTCATATTTTTCTATTATTTTTTAAGGTACGTTTCATCTCTGTAAGACTTCCTTCTTTGGGAAATAATTTGTTTTAGGTAAATATGGCAACAATAACAACATCACAAACAAAGAGAATGATCACTCAGTGATAGCCGAGTTGAAAGACAAATTGTCTTTGAATATACCCAATCCAGATGAGGGAAGCAGTTATAAGGTAACCAATATTATTATTTAAGAGACAGGGACCTTTTATTAACTAACGGTCCCGGTGAACTTCGTTTAGCCCCCGGCCCCGTTCCGTCCCGGTCCCGTTTTGTGGTTATAATCCTTTTCGGTGCCGAGACAAAACCGACAAAGTGAAAATCTTAATTGGTGTAACTAACACGACTTACTTGATAAAGGTGCTTAGAACTATTTACAAAATAAGTTAGGTGTAGTGATTTTTGATAATAATAAATATATGGTACCAATCACATTATATTGTTTTGATCCCAAACTAAGTAGTCAATGCCCTTGTGTTATGGAAATCAGACACAACGTTGGTACCACAACACCCAGACTCTAGACAATATAGAAATTTATGATTTCTACATTGACCCGACCGGAAATCGAACCCGGGACCTCAGAGCGGCGACGCTTTCAAATCCAGCGTGCTTAGCCACTAAGGTCGTCATAGCCACTACACCAGGGAAGTCGTTAAGCAAGTAATTATTTGTAGTTTTTTTCGACTCAGGGGCTGGTAAAAAAAGGTCTGTAGTTTTTAATACACTGAAGAGATGGAAATATAACTATACTCGTACTATTTAAAAAAACACTACAGGAAAATTCCAGTAAAATAAATAATATTGTATTCTTTTACAGCTGAACTTGCAAAGAATATTACAGCTGGCAATACTTCATGAAGATCCTGAAGCATTGCAGAAGTTATTGAGTGTTATCTGTGCAAGCTGTAAGTAGTTCCTTTGCATATTATTTATCTTAAAAATATTAGATAATCTTGTAACTTATTATGGGCTTTCTTATCTTAAATGAAAATTAGAATGAGTGTGTAATAGACAACATCCCCGCTAAAGTGGTTCGTACGTGTTTTCAACGAGTCGAATCTTTTGATCCCGGATTCGATCCTGAGTTTTGGTTATATTGTAGTACCGGCTTAATTTCTGTTTTACATAACACTAATGACCTGGTTATTAAGCGGGAGGTCATCATCATCATTATCAGCCTAAGGACGTCCACTGCTGAAGATAGGCCTCGGATTTCCACAGCGACCGATCACTAGCGGTCTGCATCCAGTATGATCCTGCGATCTTTACAAGGTCGTCTGTCCATCTTGTAGGTGGACGTCCTCCGCTGCGTCTCTGGTCGAAGGGTCTCCAATCTAGAACTTTCCTGCCCCAATGGCCATCAGTTCTTCGCGCTATGTGACCTGCCCATTGCCACTTGAGCTTACTGATTCTCAAGGCTATGTCCGTTACCTTAGCTCTTCTACGTATCTCCTCATTTCTGTATCCTGTAGAGAAACACCCAGCAAGCATAGAACATGATATATTTGACAGGTCCATTCTTACGATAACCGGACAGTACCTATTTTTATATTCTTAATTTGTTTTTTTAGTGTCAACAACCAAAGAGCCAAATCTCCAGCTATCATTAACACTTGTGATCCTAGCGTTATGCCGCGCGCACTCTCATACACACAGCCTCGATGTGAACAGCATTCAACAAGCTGTTTTACTGTGTGATTCCGTGCCTTGTCTTAGTGCACTGATAAAGGTAAGATAAGATAAGATAAGGTAACTCTTTATTGCACATCAGATAGGTTAATTACAAATTCATTTCCAGGAAATATACAAATCTCTTCCAAAAAACCTTTGGGTAAATAAATAATGAGCTCACAGGAAGGGGTATCATGCGCATAAAAGATCAAGACAAATTATGAAATTAATAATACACATATATTATATAAAACATACATCTTATATATAAAATTCTCGTGTCACAATGTTCGTTCCCGTACTCCTCTGAAACGGCGTGACTGAGTCTCATGAAATTTTGTGAGCATATTGAGTAGGTCTGAGAATCGGCCAACATCTATTTTACATACCCATTTTTTTTTTAATTTTAAATTACGGGACCGGTCGGGACGGAGCCGGGGCGAAATGAGAATGGGGGCGAAACAAAGTTCGCTGGGTCCGCTAGTATATATGTATATATTAATAAATACAATCATTAAAATAACATTCAAAAACACAATTATAAATATAACAAATTAATATAATATACTCGTATACCAACAAAATATAAATTTTATGCCAATAGCTAACAGAAATTTTAATCGAAGTACAGTTAACAAACACTTTAATTGATTAGTTATCGAGCGCAATAACAAATGATTGAATTACTAAAATGTCTGTAATAAATACGTGTCGGTGATAAGAAAAAATTGAGGGTCGTATTTATTTTTTACACACATTATAAAAATAATAAAAAAATCGTCCTAAAATACAAAATATGTCACTATAAATTCAGTATGAAAAATAGATAGTAGCCGATTCTTAGACCTACTGAATACGCATATACAATTTGGTAAGAATCGGTAAAGCCGTTTCGGAGGAGTACGGTAAGTAACATTGTGACATGGAAATTATGTATATATTAGATTTTAGTCCGCGTGCAAATGTGCTTCAATAATTATATTTTTGTTTTTATAGTGTTTTGTCACTATAAAACTTAATAATATAAAATGCACTTGAAAAAAGCAACTGTGTCAGACGAAGAAGATAGTGACAAAACACTATAAAACAAAAGTATAATTATATATTCAGCTTCCTTATTATTGAATATCTCTTAAAATATTTCCTTCGAATATTGTAAGGGCAATGTCGCAATATTGATGACGTCACGCAGCCTACGCGTTAAAAAAACGGAAAACACGGGGTTCGATTCCTCGTCTGACAGAGTTGCTTTTTTCAAGTGAATTTTATATGCTTTTATAGTTTTATGTTCACTTTGTGTCCGGATTGCATCTGTCTCTTTCTCTTCTCGTTTATTTGTATATAAAGGCTGAAATTTTAATCAGCGACGAAATTTTGTGTGAAGGCTCCACTTATGGATATGAACAACTTTTACTATATTTAAATATATGATCCATACAAAGGTTCAATTGGCGCGCGGTCAAAATGTACGTCTGTTTTTTTTTTTCGAATTCATTATTGCCCTCATAGTACAAGTTGTTTATATCTATCAGTGAATGCTTCACACAAAAGGAGATGTCCCATCCCAGGCCTGTACCATGTACGTAGTACCAAAAAATCGGTAAAAAATTGTTATTTCCAGTAAAAATACAATAAAAATGTCTTAGTCCGTAGTTTAGTGGCTTAAAAATAAAATCAAACACCTTATTTCTTTCTAAAGATAGCAACTGTATTTTTTTCATTACTGGGATTTACATACCAGTAAAAAAAACTGTCAATGTCAAATGTCATGATCAGTGCTGCCCTAGGTATTGATTTTCGTTCGTTCAGTTTGTTCGTTGCGTTTAAAGTGTTTTGAGTTCTTGCTTCTTTATAACAACCTCGCTTTCTTTTGGATTTGATAACTTTTTCTCCGTGACTTACTTGGCATTAATTGGACTAACCTACCTGCCCTATCTGTTGACCCGGCTTTTGTTGTAATGTATCACAGCTTACTCGTTGCACTGCTGATTTCGTAGTGAAGTTGAATATTGTTCTCGCTGGCCTGCTTCGAGATCGGAAAGGTGTTAAGTAGGTAAAATATCATAGTATAGCAGCTGATCTAGAGCTGCATGACTAATTATTTGTCCATTGTTCTGATAAAAAAAATACTTTGTGGAATAAAATAAGTAGGTACCACTGATCATCTTTTTGAAGGTACTATCAAAAGTAAACTGACAGACAAACGTCATTCAAGTGTCAAAGATGGCGTCCTCCGCCATATTGTACTGAGTTGCAATAATGTGGTTTATTTTATTGTTTCAGCCAAAAAACTAAGGCTCTCCATAGAAATTAGTCTTATTAAAACTGTACTACACATATTCGCCTATAATTAGGTATAGCGTACATGGACCTGGCCGAGGCTTCATACATTTTTGGGACATCTCCTTTGGTCACCGTTTAAAATTTCAGCCTGTAGATACATTCGAGTTCACAAAAATTTGCTACATTTTAGTCAGCGTGAGAATATACTTTAATAGTTTTATGTTATGGTTTAGAATGTTTTTAACACTTACAGTGTCATATTTTATATTCATAAAGATGAAATAAGAAACCGAAAATTTGAGCACGGGCGGGACTTGAACCAGCAACGTCTTTGATGACCGGGCCAAACGCTCTACCAATTGAGTTATCATGCTGTCAGTCCGACCTTGCGAAATTTGTGGTCTCTTATGTATACGTCATTGCGTGACGCTTAGCGCCATCTAGCCGTCTGTTTATGAAACAGATGGCCCACGCAGTTATTCTTTACACAATAAATTCAACTTGGAAATTGATGACGCTTCGCTATCTAATTATTAATTATACAGCACGATACCTCAATTGGTAGAGCGTTTGGCCCGGTCAGCCAAGAGGTTGCTGGTACAAGTCCCGCCCTTGCGTAAATTTTTAGTTTCTTATTTCATCTTTATGATTAGTTTTATGTTTCTTTGTCAACTCACTTTTTTGCTTCTGTTTCTTTCTCTCCTCTTTACTTTGTGTATATGTATGTCTCTTTCTCTTTCTTGATTGTATATCTCTACTTTACTCTCTCTTATCTCTTTATATGTGTGTGAACGTAATGTATCTGTGTTTCATAGACAAGGTATGACAGCAGGGCAAAATTATTATGTTATTCCATTAACTTCCATTATATCATTAAAATTGATGGGCTACTTACTACTACTATAACTTACTAGCGGTCCCCCGCGACTTCGTCTGCGCATTTCAGATTGATGCCTCCCCTCCCATTGCAGCGTAATGTACTATCCAACAATTTTTTTTTTTTAAATCGGTCCAGTTATTCCTGAGATGAGTGCGTTCAAACAAACACACCAAATCTTCAGCCTTATAATCTACTATATAAAAATAAGTCGGGTTTTCCTTCCTGACGCTGTAACTCCAGAACGCACGAACCGATTTCCACGGTTTTGCATTCGTTGGAAAGGTCTTGGGCTGCGTGAGGTTTATAGCAATTCAAATATAAAACAAACAAAAAATTCTTCCTCTTTTAATCACCAAACGAAATGTTACATAAAACGAAGCCATCTGGTGGCGAAACGGAGTTCGCGGGGTTTGCTAGTCTTATATGAAATTCTCGTGGCACAATGTTCGTTCCCGTACTCCTCCGAAACGGCTTTACTGATTCTTACCAAATTTTATACACGTATTCAGTAGGTCTGAGAATCGGCTACTATCTATTTTTCATACCCCTGAGTGATAAGGGTTGTTCATCCTCATTTTTTTTTAATTTTTGGACGATTTTTTTTGTTTTTATTTTTTGTTGCTTTAGAATGTTTTTAACACTAACAGTGTCATATTTAATATTCATAAAGATGAAATAAGAAACCAAAAATTTGCGCACGGGTGGGACTTGAACCAGCAACCTTTTGGCAAACCGGGCCAAACGCTCTTACCAATTGAGCTACCGTGCTGTTAGTCCGACCCTGCGAAATTTGTGGTTTCTTATGAAAACGTCAATTGCGTGACGCTTAGCGCCATCTAGCCGTCTGTTTATGAAACAGATGGCCCAAGCAGTTATTCTTTACAGAATAAATTCAACTTGGAAATTGATGTCGCTTCGCTATCTAATGCTTTAGAATGTTTTTAACACTAACAGTGTCATATTTAATATTCATAAAGATGAAATAAGAAACCAAAAATTTGCGCACGGGCGGGACTTGAACCAGCAACCTTTTGGCAAACCGGGCCAAACGCTCTTACCAATTGAGCTACCGTGCTGTTAGTCCGACCCTGCGAAATTTGTGGTTTCTTATGAAAACGTCAATTGCGTGACGCTTAGCGCCATCTAGCCGTCTGTTTATAAATATGACACTGTTAGTGTTAAAAACATTCTAAAGCATTAGATAGCGAAGCGACATCAATTTCCAAGTTGAATTTATTCTGTAAAGAATAACTGCTTGGGCCATCTGTTTCATAAACAGACGGCTAGATGGCGCTAAGCGTCACGCAATTGACGTTTTCATAAGAAACCACAAATTTCGCAGGGTCGGACTAACAGCACGGTAGCTCAATTGGTAAGAGCGTTTGGCCCGGTTTGCCAAAAGGTTGCTGGTTCAAGTCCCGCCCGTGCGCAAATTTTTGGTTTCTTATTTCATTTTTATTTTTTTTTATAATGTGGCATTGAGAAATACATACAACCCTAAATTTTTACTTTTTTATCACCAACCCCTATTTTATTATGGCCATTTTAGTAATTTGATCATTTTTCATCCCGCTCGATCAATTATAGTGTTTTTCTTAACTTTTAAAATTACGACGCTGGGCGAGACGGGGCCGGGGCGGGACGGTGCAAAGTTCGCTGGGTCCGCGTATTAGTATAGATTAATCAATATTTCTGTATCTTCACAGTACATAAGCGAAGAGAAGTCCCCGGGCGTCCGTAAAATGCTATCAGATGCGTTAGAAAGCTTACTACTGACCAATCCGACGTCAGACGCCACGGAACAGCTTGTCAAAGTGACAGCCGAGCGAGCTGCTGTCATGATGGCCAGCTGTCATGGTGAGTAGACCTTATACAGGGTGTTTCAAGCTTGCTACGTACAACCCGATGTCAGAAGCTACAGAGCAGCTTGTCAAAGTGACAGCCGAGTGAGCTGCTGTCATGATGGCCAGCTGTCATGGTGAGTAGACCTTATACAGGGTGTTTCAAGCTTGCTACGTACAACCCGATGTCAGAAGCTACAGAGCAGCTTGTCAAAGTGACAGCCGAGCGAGCTGGTGTCATGATGGCCAGCTGTCATGGTGAGTAGACCTTATACAGGGTGTTTCAAGCTTGCTACGTACAACCCGATGTCAGAAGCTACAGAGCAGCTTGTCAAAGTGACAGCCGAGTGAGCTGCTGTCATGATGGCCAGCTGTCATGGTGAGTAGACATTATACAGGGTGTTTCAAGCTTGCTACGTACAACCCGATGTCAGAAGCTACAGAGCAGCTTGTCAAAGTGACAGCCGAGCGAGCTGCTGTCATGATGGCCAGCTGTCATGGTGAGTAGACCTTATACAGGGTGTTTCAAGCTTGCTACGTACAACCCGATGTCAGAAGCTACAGAGCAGCTTGTGAAAGTGACAGCTGAACAAGCTGCTGTCATGATGGCTAGCTGTCATGGTGAGTAGACATTATACAGGGTGTTTCAAGCTCGCTACGTACAAACCGATGTCAGAAGCTACAGAGCAGCTGGTCAAAGTAACAGCCGAGCGAGCTGTTGTCATGATGGCCAGCTGTCATGGTGAGTAGACCTTATACAAGGTGTGTGGTATAGCTTGCTACTTGCCAACCCGTCATCAGATGCAATGTAGCAGCTTGTCAAAGTGACAGCCGAGCGAGCTGCTGTCATGATGGCCAGCTGTCATGGTGAGTAGACCTTATACAAGGTGTGTGGTATAGCTTGCTACTTGCCAACCCGTCATCAGATGCAATAGAGCAGCTTGTCAAAGTGACAGCCGAGCGAGCTGCTGTCATGATGGTAAGCTGTCATAATAAGTAGGCATTATACAACGTGTTAGATAGCTTTTTACATGATAACTCGACGTCAGACGCTACAGAGCAGCTTGTCAAAGTGACAGCCGAGCGAGCTACTGTCATGATGGCCAGCTGTCATGGTGAGTAGATCTTATATAGGTGTGTTAGTGTGTTATATAATTTGCTATTTGCCAACCCGTCATCAGACGAGCAAGCTGCTGTTATTGTAAGTAGACCTTATACAGGATGTTACAACCGAAAAAAAAGCACTTGTAAAAAGCAACTTTGGCTGTGACAGACGAGGAACCGAACCGAACCGAAAGCTGCAGGTTCGGGTCCCGCCCGTGCGCAATTGTTAGTTTCTTATTTCATCTCATAAAAATACAAACAGTACCTGATGATTTATGTTTCTTTTCAGCGACCATAAGGAGTGGAGGTCTCAATATAACAGAAACATTACTATCAGCTCTAAAAGACAATCATTTACTGCAAACCAAAGAACTGCCAACAATATTAACACAAATACTAGAAACAGAAGACCTAGATTCGAAAAACACATTCAAAAGTGCATTCAAAATATTATTGGAAAATTATGAGCTATACACCGAAATTAAAAGACAAGAAATCATTGAGAAACTAACGAAAAATATAACAAAAAATAATACAGACTTATCACAAGATGTTTTTGTAAAAATATTTAAAACTAAAGTCAAAGCTACTTTAGAATTTTTCAAAGAAATACCAAATTTCGAATTGACATGTATATTTGAGATGATCAATCTCGATGAGTGTTTTGAAAGAGAAATATATTTTATTGCTGAATCTAATTTGAACCTAAATGATAGCAGTTTAAATGAAATCTTGACGAAAATTGATAATATGGAATTGAAATTTAATGGAAAAGACATGTTTGATGTTGAAGCTGTCCTGAAGTTTTTGGAAGTTTATACTACAAGACTGCTTAGTGAATATAAGGTTAGTTAGCAGCTAGTAATTTCATTAAGGGCCGATTTTTCAATCGTCAGATAAAACTTATCAGACTAATAAATTATAAAGCGACAAATTAAAAAAAAAAACTGTTACGTATGATTGCTGACAATTAGGTAACGTTTTCAAATTAGTTATATTGTATTTTGTTCGACAAATATTTCTTATCTGACTATTGAAAAATCAGCCCTGGATCAATTATTTATTCAACAATTCGCTTTCCTTTTTTAAAAATCTACCTATTCAAAAACGAACCATTTCTTAGAAGGCTATGATGCTGGCTGAGTTGCCGCTTTGGATAGCTATGCTAATCCTTTGAGCTAGGAACTGGCCAGCTTTTCTTCTAGTAAATGTCAAATCATTTTTTTTTGTTTCAGACCACATTGAAAGTAATTAAATATATCTTTAGTAACCTCACTCCAAAGTACATCGTGCATTTGCAAAAACATATACAATCCTTTATGAATCAATACCTTACTGCAATAGGAGATTCAAATATCTCCATATTTAAAGAGTGGTACCTAAAATTCGATTTGAAGAATAAAGTCGAAAATATAAGCAAAGATAACATACGAAAAGAAATCTCAGAGGATATTAAATCTCTAAAAATATACGTTGATGTATTAGATATAACTGCAAATGATTGTGATAGTGCTGTACTTAACTTATCTGATACAGTATTGGAAATATACATGGAAAATGGAGAAAATTATATCAATTTATACAAAGATTACTTGACAGATATGTTAAGTATATCCTTAAGATATAAAACGTATGATGAATTGGAACAACATGTATTGAAAAGTTATGAGAAGACTGGTTTGAATTATCTCAAATATTTTGTGGAAATATACTCGGAATATTTTGTGAGGAAACCGTACATTTTAAAGGGAAATGATTTGAAACCAGTTTGCTTACTATTGAATGATATCCTGAAGACAGCTTTAAAAAAGAAAATATCAGTGGAAGAGAGTATAAAAATATTAGAATTGATTGACACGGTAAGTGGAGTACTTTGTTTAATATCTTCGAAGCTTAAAAAAGAGGGCTATTATTTTGCGACTTCAAAAATATTGATTCTGATTACAAAATTGAACAAAATTTAATACTTATTTTCGTTCTGTTTCAATGTTTCACAATCACCTTTACAGCCAACACAGATATAAAGGGTTTTAGCAGTAAAAGCTTATTCAAAGTCCATTCAGTCAGTAGTTTAAGAAAAAAATGCAAACAAACTCATTAAGTAGATGTGTTCTTTTTGTTGTATTATTATTATTATTTAAACTTTATTGTTAATGGTACAATTGGCGGACTTAATGCCTTATGGCATTCTCTACCAGTCAACCGCTTGGGAAATGCAGAGAGTTAAATCAGTTTCTGGAAAATTAAGAAAATATATCAGACTACATAAATAAAGGCCTTTTTTTTAAATTCTTTATTGCACTGACAAAACTAAAGTACAAATGGCGGACTTAATGCTTAAAGCATGCTCTACCAGTCAACCATTGGGTGAAACAGAAACGATTGAGGCGGCATAAAATTACACATAAAAGCAACAAATTAATTTTAAACTACTGATATACTTACATAAATAATAATAAATAAACATACTTGAATACATACAATTATCCATACATAGGCTAACAGAGATTAAATAAATAAATATCCTTTGGACATTCCCACACATCGCCATCTAGTCCCAAAGTCAGCTACTCAAAGCTTTATGGGTTTTGTGTTATGGGTGCCAGACAACGGATATAATACTTAAATACTTTTTGTTTGTAAATACATATATAATATACATATAAAACACCCAGACCAATACAAACAGACATGTTCATGCACACAAATGTTTGTATTGTGCGGGGATCGAACCCGCAACCCACTGCGTAGTAGGCGATTTCTCGACCACTACACCAGACGGGTCGTCCGGTGTAGTGTCCGATTAATATAGGGGAAACAGAGAAGGACAAACCTTATCAAGCATCATGTGGTATTCTCACTGCGAAAAAGCTCACAAATAGACTTTTTATACGAATACTTAGACGATGAAGTCTTGATGGTATCAGGGAGGGAGTTGCAGAGTCTTATAGCACTAAAGTCTTATTTCTCTAAAGTTCGCATTTATTTTTAGTTCCATACAAAATAATTCAATAACCACCTTGAACTCGGTGTGTCCTAGGCGCGCCTATCCGCAGTTGTAGTAAAGTTGGCCATCAAAAAAAAAACACTGAGAAAAAATAATAACAAAGTGATTCTAAAAAACAATACTCCTTGTTGCTTGTGCATTACACTTCTGTTAAATAAATAAATATTTGACAACATCACATACATTGTTCCGATCCCAAGCTAAGTAGCTAAAACACTTGTGTTATGGAAATCGGAAACAGCGGTGGTACCACAACACCCAGACCCGAGACAATATAGAAAAGATCGTTTTCTACATTGACCCGACCGGGAATCGAACCCGGAACCTCTCGAGATGGCGACACTTGAAACCAGCTTGCTAGCCATTCGACCACGAAGGTCGTCAATCAGGTCAGGTAAAATAAAATTCTTTTGGGAAAACATTACTCATACTTTGTAGAGTCCTTAGTTTAATTCACCAAAAAACAAAAAGAGCACGTTGCATAATATAAATTGCCTCTTTACCTTGTACTGACAAGGAGTAATTAAGTTCTGCTTGATTCTTACACTTAGTTTACAACCGAGATTATTGTTAGGGTTCCGTAGCCGAATGGAAAAAACGGAACCCTTATAGTTTCGTCAAGTCTGTCTGTCTGTCTGTCTGTCTGTCTGTCTGTCTGTCTGTCTGTCTGTCTGTCTGTCTGTCTGTCTGTCTGTCTGTCCGTCCGTATGTCACACCCATTTTATTCTGTAACTATAAGCATTACACAATTGAAATTTGGTAGGAAGATGTATCTTGTTAACAGCTTACCGATTCTCATACAAAAAATAAAAAATAATGACAGTTAAGGGGGGGCTCTCATACATGAAACTAAAACCAAAAAAATTTTTTTTTGACAAACCTATACGTGTGGGGTGTCTATGGATAGGTCTTTTAAAATAACATAGAGGTTTCTAAAACCATTTTCTTCTAAAGTCAAACGTTTCATAGCTAGACGCTTCCAAAGTGGTAAAATGGGCGTCCCCCCCATCTAATTTCTAAACCAAGCAAGTATAAATTTTGAAAAAAATATATAATGTAGATCTTAATAAATACTTTTAACGAAAATTGGTTCGGACGAGATCGAACGAGCAGTTTTAGAGATAAAGCACATTTTCTACAACCGCAAACATAACTTTGTACTTCATACAAACACTATGAAAAACAAAGTTATACTTGCAGTCAACAAAATATTGTGGTATTTTACTTAGTAGAAGTAAGTGGATTCCCTAATTCAGTTAAAGTTGGCACGGAACCCTCAGTGCGCGAGTCCGACTCGCACTTGGCCAGTTTTTTTTAAATTTCTTTAACACCAACAAACTTACTAATTCTTTAACCATTCTCAGGTCTGGTCATCCTACAACTCCCAGTCAAGCTTCGCTGAGAAGAACACACTTCTGTCTGCCACTACGCGCTTGCCCATACAGCTGTCTTGTGACAGCGCCGCGGGGGAGTGGGCCAAAAGTATTGTGGGAGGGGGCGAGGGGAGGGAGAAAGTTCTGGGGGTGTTGCCTGGAGGGGAGGAGTGTAGGTAAGTCTCTAGGATAGAAACCTATCTTTTTGTTTTAATAAATACATTAAATATACTCTTTAAAATTGAAGAGGTTAACTCACACTATTTTGAGAAAAAGAAAAAAAGCCTTTATTCAACGTAGAGTAGAGCAAACTAATTCTTGTTACGGGCGTTAACGCGTTGCTTCAATTTTCCATACAAAGTTCATTATAACGTACGAAATCCGATGTTTACCGTGTTATTGAGCAGTTTTGAATCGAAATAATATTAATTAAAAAACAGTATTTAGTTGTTTTTACTTACACTTACATCTGTGTTGGAAAAGACATGTTTATTTTTAGGGTTCCGTAGCCGAATGGCAAAAACGGAACCCTTATAGTTTCGTCAAGTCTGTCTGTCTGTCTGTCTGTCTGTCTGTCCGTCCGTATGTCACACCCATTTTATTCTGTAACTATAAGCATTACACAATTGAAATTTAGTAGGAAGATGTATCTTGTTAACCGCTTACCGATTCTCATACAAAAAATAAAAAATAATGACAGTTAAGGGGGGCTCTCATACATGAAACTAAAACCAAAAAAAAATTTTTTTCTCAAACTTATGCGTGTGGGGTGTCTATGGATAGGTCTTTTAAAATAACATAGAGGTTTCTAAAACCATTTTCTTTTAAAGTCAAACGTTTCATAGCTAGACGCTTCCAAAGTGGTAAAATGGGCGTCCCCCCCATCTAATTTCTAAACCAAGCAAGTGTAAATTTTGAAAAAAATATATGATGTAGATCTTAATAAATACTTTCAACGAAAATTGGTTTGGACGGGATCGAACAAGTAGTTTTTGAGATATAGCACATTTTCAACAACCGCAAACATAACTTTGTACTTCATACAAACACTATGAAAAACAAAGTTATATTTGTAGTCAACAAAATATTGTGGTATTTTACTAAGTAGAAGTAAATGGATTCCCTAATTCAGTTAAAGTTGGCACGGAACCCTCAGTGCGCGAGTCCGACTCGCACTTGGCCGGTTTTGTTTAACTTATAAAACTGCAATGTTAGTAGGTGCTTATTCTTATGAACTTAACTTTAGTCAATATCATCGAATCTCTCATTTGGAACCGATATTGAAAAAAAAGTCAGATACTTCCTTAATTTATGGCCTATTATTTGTAAAACAAGCAAGTGATTTTAAATGTATGAAGCTCCAAAGTAAGCACTATAAGAGAAATTCGAAAAACAGCTGTTCATTTTGTCGTTATAACTGACGAAAAATCAAATAACTTTAAAATCTTCCTTACTTAAAAGGAGTTTCTACAATGATAAGATATATATTTTTACGTAAACTTCGGTTTTGCAGAGTTTTCAAGCTTGGGAAACTCGGGCCAATATCGCGTTGAAGCCTTTTAGGACACTTTTTTTTTGATGTGTTATAAATAATATTTTCTTTCCAGCTTATCATACAAGACATTCGCGTCCCACCTACCGGTCCGTCTATCGGAACTGACGGGCGATTCGCAGTTCGCATTCCAGGCGATGCTAGACGCGTTGGCAACAACCGCGGACATGACTCTATTGGATATAGTCGCGAAAATGGCTCATTGTAAGTACCTGCATTTATAAAAAAAGAATATATATATATATTGCACACCAATAGTCTAGTTAGTTAAAGTTTCTGCATCGCGACTACATTGATACTAATGCGCGTGAGCATCGCGACGGTATCGATGCTAAAAGTAGCGCAAGTGTGTAAAGGTTGACCATTTGCGATTGCATTGACGCTGCATCGAGACTGCATCGGTGCTAAAAGTTGCAGTGTGCAAAGGGTCCAACACAAAAATATTTTTTGAAATCAGTTCGTAGTGCCTGAGATTAGCGCATTCAAACAAACAAAGTAACTGGCCAGATTTTTAATATTATGTCATCAATATCATTATCAGCCAAAGGACGTCCACTGCTGAACATAGGCCTCCCCCACGGCTTTCCACAGCGACCGATCACTAGCAGTCTGCATCCAGTTTAATCCTGTGATCTTTACAAGGTCGTCTGTCCATCTTTTTGGTGGACGTCCTACGCTGCGTCTTTGGTCGAAGGGTCTCCAATCTAGAACTTTCCTGCCCCAACGGCCATCAGTTCTTTGCGCTATGTGCCCTGCCCATTGCCACTTGAACTTACTGATTCTCAAGGCTATGTCCGTTACCTTAGGTCTTCTACGTATCTCCTCATTTCTGATTCGATCCCGTAGAGAAACACCCAGCATAGCCCTTTCCATCGCTCGTTGTGTGATTTTGAGATTCTTTATAAGGCCCAATGTTAAGGCCCAAGGTTGGGTCAATATAGAAATCAAAATTTTCTATATTGTCTCGGGTCTGGGTGTTGTGGTACCACCGTTGTGTCTGATTTCCATAACACAAGTGCTATTAGCTACATATTTTGAGATCAGAGCAATGTATGTGTTTGGTGTCCAATATTCTATCAAACAAAATGAGGTATAATATATTTTCATTTAATGGTTTAGAATATTCGAACCAGCAACTTGGCATATCGAGGCGTCATCAATTTCCGAGTTGAATTTATTCTGTGAAGAATAACTACTTGGCCCACTGTTGCATAAACAGACGAGTAGATGGCGCTAAGCGTCACGCAATGACGTATCCATAAGAGACCACAAATTTCACAAGATCGGACTGACAGCACGGTAGCTAAATTGGTAGAGCGTTTGGCTCGAGAAGCCAGAAAGTTGCTGGTTCGAGTCCCGCCCGTGCGCAAAATTTTTGGTTCATAATTTCATCTTTATGAATATATTTTTATTTATTCGATTTCTCCAGGTGATCAAACCAAAGGCTGGTGGGACGAGGAGATGGCGTCTTGCATGGCTTCGATCGCGAGAAGGGGCGATTGCGAGCTCTTGCGATTGCGACAGACGACCGAAGGTTCTATTGTGAAGAAGAGAAAAGTCAAACTGATGAGGTAAGTGAGATACGTCTCACTTGCAAGTGATTATGTGTTTGCGCCGTTTGGCGTTGTAACATTTGGGCCGTGGGGACCCTCTGGTAAATTGCTGTTTAGAAAAATTGCGCCAAAATTAAATTCTGTAACAGCCAATAATAAAGCTGGCTGGTTCCTAGCTCAAAGGATTAGCATAGCTATCCAACGCGGCAACGCAGCCAGCATTATAGCCTCCTTGCCGCAAGGAAATGGTTTCGTTTTTGAATAGGTAGTTTTTAAGTTATTTTTTTATGTTGCATGTCTTAGTTTTAATTTTTATCTTTAATAAATATTTCACTTAAGTGAGATATCATCATCGTCATAATAGGCTAGTTTACACTAAGTAAAAACCAAAATGCACTCAAAATACAGTAAAATTTTCTTTTTATTTTCTTTTTCTTTTTTTTTCTTTTTCTTTTCCGAATCTTGGGTTTGGCCACGTTCCAATTCGCAAACACAAGGCTCACAATGGCCTCACTAAGGTGTCCCGAAAGCGAAATCAATTATTTAGTACTATTAATTAAATTAATTATTATGCAATTTGATTTATGTTATAAGTATTTATATTATGATTTGCAATTTTAATAATACTATATGTCAAAATCCAATGTGATTATTCGAAAGATAGATTTGTTTTTTTTTGTGTTATTTTATGTCAATTTTATTTGTACCCACAAAGGCACTCGCTGAAAATCAGCGTCGTGGTATGAGTTCTGCTGCTGCCACGACCAATGCTGAGCGGGTGCCTTTTTCGGCCTAGTAGCTTAATATATGTATTTTTGTTAATGTACTTAATTTTTGGTCGAATAAATTCAATTCCTTTCTTTCTTTCTTGCTCAAAGTCTTAAATAAATTCTTGATCGTTGAAAGGAAAGAAAGCCATTTTAGGCAAACAATTTCTTTTTGGAGTCAATAGGCCCACTCTATTTGCATGAATAGGGCCTTTTCAGCCTAGTAGCTTAATATATGTATTTTTGTTAATGTACTTAATTTTTGGTCGAATAAATTCAATTTCTTTCTTTCTTTCTTGCTCAAAGTCTTAAATAAATTCTTGATCGTTGAAAGGAAAGAAAGCCATTTTAGGCAAACAATTTCTTTTTGGAGTCAATAGGCCCACTCTATTTGCATGAATAGGGCCTTTTCAGCCTAGTAGCTTAATATATGTATTTTTGTTATTGTACTTAATTTTTTGTCGAACAAATTCATTTTCTTTCTTTCTAAAAGTTTTAAATAAATTCTTGATCGTTGAAAGGAAAGGAAGCCATTATAGGCAAACAATTTCTTTTTGGAGTCAATAGGCCCACTCTATTTGCATGAATAAATGACTTTAATGACTAATTGTTTTTTAATATGTGACTGATTTATGATATGTTTTTCTTCCATATTTCATGATCGGGTAGCATTGCGCAGGCGCTGTTTGAAGACCCATCTTTGCTCGTTTGCAAACGGCTCCTCGTACCGTTATTGAGGTAAGCCTAAATCTCTAACTGTTATATTTACAGAAATAAACGTATCGTAAAATTCTGGGAGTGAATTTGGGTAGTTGTTGAACTAACCAAGATGAATACGTTTTTTTTTTGCTATGATGCTATATAAATAACATTCATACAAACAAAATAATAAGTAAGTGACTATAAAATGCGCACCTTTGTATCGGAATTCCTATATTTACAATTTTTGCTCATTTTAGTTAGATAATAAATGAAATCAAGCGTTACTTTGCAGTAATCCATTATTAAGTTGAATTTTATAAAATTATTTTTGCTTACATTTCCGCCAAGCGACGCCGGCGCAGGCAACTAACAACACGAGCTATTATAGTAACTATTAGTTCAGGCAAATGCAGGATGCACCACCCGCGCTCCTTCAATACGCATGCGGCACAGCTGATGCCTCTGCCTCCTGGTTTAGGATTAACCTGTATTCTTGAAGACAGCTTCTTCCCTGTTCTGTAACAATTTGCCACTTCTGTTATGTATGCACATAATTGGACAAAGCTGTAAGATATTTCTTCTTAACAGTGTGTGTGTGTGTGTTTTTTTGTGTTAGTTTACTAAGTTAAGGTACTTATAAAATTTTATAATAGAACAAAAAACCGTGTTTTTATAATCTAAATGTTATATTCAATCACGTTTATTTTTCACACATTCCTTATACGTTCATCAATATTTAAAATGTTATTTCCTATGTTGTATAAGTGTGGTATCAGAAAACATGAAAACCACTTATAAAAAACTGATTTGTGTCTATCTATAGTAAATACCCTTTCGGGTCTTCTTCTTTTGCGGTTATTTAATAATAAAGATTGCTCATAAATCAATTGAGAGTGCTGTTTAAGATTTTTTTTACTAATAAATTACTGTCTGACAGTTAATACGTCTCATAATTTATATAAGTCTGTAGTTCAAAATCTATACAGTTTTTGGGTCATGATCTTAAGTACAGACCTTTGGGCTCTTTCTGCAGACATGAGTCTTGTTCTGCATGCTCCACCCCGAAGCCTCAATGCAGCATGAGAGAATCGATTGGCATAGTGCACAAAAAATGATTTCATAACTTTATATCACTTACATTTCGTAGTAATGCAATTATTAGTACCCAACACCAACGTACCGAATATCTCGACGCCTGAGGCTGCCACGTGTAGTGTCAGAGTCAAAGTCAAAAATAATTTATTCAGTTTAGGTCAGAAAATGGCACTTATGACCGTCAATCAAAAATAATATCAATCAATTATGGCCCATATGGGGCCGGAACGTGTCTCCTTATCTTTTGGGCCCTACTAGCTCTTCGAGACAAGACACAGACTATTTGGCAAGTGCAGAGAAGAAACGCCGGAACAAACTCAGTCACCACTAGCTGCCACAAAAATGATACAAATCAAAATAAACAGGTAGGTACATCAGTTTAGTGCAGGCTGGACTGTCCATACGTTCTCATCATTAAGATAATCTTAAATTTTTAATACTCCTTCGACATTAGGGTAGTTTTGACATGTTACTTAGTGGTTTAGAATGTTTTTAACACTTAGAGTGTCATACTTTATATTAATATATCTTATATCATTATATTTTTCGAGCGCCATCTACCCGTCTGTTTATACAAAAGTGGGACAAGTAGTTATTCTTTACAGAATAATTTCAATTTAAAAATTGATGACGCTTCGCTATCTAATGGTTTAGAATGTTTTTAACACTCACAGAATCCAATTCCAAGTTGAATTTATTCTGTAAAGAATAACTACTTGGCCCACTGTTGCATAAACAGACGGGTAGATGGCGCTAAGCGTCACTCATAATGAAGTATCCATAAGAGACCAAAAATTTCGCAAGGTCGTACCGAAAACATGGTAGCTCAATTGGCAGAGCGTTTGACCCGATTTTATGAATATGTTACTTAGTGGCGATAATTTAATTATTATTAATATAAGTA
Source organism: Pyrausta purpuralis (assembly GCA_963924145.1). Classification (NCBI taxonomy): domain Eukaryota; kingdom Metazoa; phylum Arthropoda; class Insecta; order Lepidoptera; family Crambidae; genus Pyrausta; species Pyrausta purpuralis. Next base: position 7,647,143 of record OZ001672.1, read on the forward strand.
CAACATAAAGTAATGTTTTGTTTTACAGATACTCAACACCGTCATTCAACGAAGATTTCTTCTCCGGTATACTAGAAAAACTGCTATCCACCCTCAGTAAGGTGGTTCGAAGCGATCGGGACAGTCACGAGCTGAGGAACATGTTGAAACAACATGCCAAAGCGTGTACGCTGATCACTGTGGCTTTTGAGAAGGTCAGTAGTTTAAGTGCTTTACTTCAGCCTCAGATTTTAAAAAAACCGGCCCAGTGAAAGTCGGACTCGCACACTAAGGATTCCATGCTAACTTTAAGAATTAGAGATCCACTTACTTAGCCAAAATACCACAAAATTTTGTTGACAGCAAATATAACTTTGATTTTCATAGAATTTGTATAAAAACAAAGTAATGTTTGCGGTTATTGAAAACTACTAGTTTGATCTCGTTCAAACCAATTTTCGTTGATAGTCTTTGTCACGATCTACATCATGTATTGTTTTTCAAAATTAACTATTAACTATTTCTCAAACGTTAGACTTTGAGAGAAAATTGTTTTTGAAACCTCGATATCATTTTAAAAGACCTATCGATAAACACCCTACACAAGGGGCTGTGACCTACGGATGGACAGTCAGACAGACAGACAGACTTGGGTTCCGTTTTAAAAACTATTTTAAGGATTTGACATAGGGCCCAAACAATTTAGTGACTTTATTACAGCCTGCCCTGAAATATTTAACCGACTCATAGCCTTAGACTCTTTAAATAGATAAATGCCAGACATCACACCAATAATTAATAATGCAATAAGAAACCAAAACTTGCGCACGGATGCGACACGAACCTGCAACTTTCTGGCTAACTAGGCCAAATGCTCTTCCAATTGAACTATCGTGCTATCGGTCCGACCGTGCGAAATTTCTGGTCTTTTATGGATACGCGTGACGTCTGCGCTATCCACCCCAACTGTTTTACAAAAGCAGCGGGCAAAGTCATTTTCCAAATATATTTTTTTGTAAATTGATAGCGCTTCCTATCCTATGGTTTATTTCGTCTTTATGAATATAAAATATGACACTGAGTGTCAGATAAATTCTAAACCATCACACCAATAAAATTTGCTGGTTTCGTACTAAGGATTTTTCTTCCTAGTACTACGATTAGGACATTGGCGTACAAATAACATTCATGATTTAGGTATAAATGTTCTGGCTCATCACACAAACATCCCCTTGCGGGATTCCAACCCGCAACCGCTAGTTCAGTAGGCAGGATCTCTTAACACTGCACCAGACGTCTCGTCAACTCATGATTGCGACTGGAGACAAACAGGTTCCAGGACAATATGCATGGGACCGCTAGTAAAATAAATAATTATATAAAAAAGAAACATCAGAAAGAACTCAGATATACATATATGTGTGTCTTGAAGAACCTCCAATACCTTTCTAAATCATCATCATCATTATCATTATCAGCCAAAGTCCGTCCACTGCTGAACATAGGCCTCCCCCACGACTTTTCACAGCTGTCGCAGTCACTCCCGGCTAGTGTGGACAAAGGGTGTTTAAAAGGTACTAATATTCGAATGAAATAAATAAATCCGGGTATAGCATTTGGCAACAAAAGTTTATTCAAATTTGCTATTACATTTTAACACCTTTAAACAAATCAAATACAAAACTTAATAGCTCAGAATTCAGTAGAGACTAGGTTAGGTTCTAATTTAGTTATCTATGTCTATACTATTACAAATCTTATTGTTCACAATTTTCTAATAATAAAGATAAACCACCAATTTAAGTTTTTAATTTCCTAAATGATTCCAAAATTTATCCTTAAAGGGATTCCTAAGTGATGCTCAAATTAATAGCTAAATTATCCCACTTTTCACTAAAGTTAAAGTAAATACAAGGAAAACCAACCTTGGATTTCAACGGAGGTTACCATTTCAAATCTTTGTTGCATCAAACCACAAACAACTCTGCAACGTTACCCCAAAATTTCACCGATACCGATCCATCCTCAAAACAGCAGACAAGAAGCAAATCAATCCATCAGGAAAATCTGTCTTCAAAATAATCCAAATGAGGTCTAAGTAAGGTCTTAGTAAGGTCTAAGTAAGGTCTTAGTAAGGTCTTAGTAAGGTCTTAGTAAGGTCACTGAGGTTACAACATGATCACCAAATTGTGACTGTTCAACTTACAGACACATATCAAAAGCGAAACCTGCAACAGCTGGCTCGCCATATAATTTCTGAATTAATTACTAAACATTTATGCTATTTTTTCTATTTGAGACCATTTTCCAGTCATTTATATCAAATCATTTTCGAAATTAATTCATCCAAATTGACATGTTGGCGGCGTCAGGAATAACTATCAAACTACAAAATAATTTGGGGCGTGCCCCATTATCGAAATATTTAATTATTTCATTTTCACACAAGTTCCACTCCGACGCACGACCAACAGTGCGGAACCGGAAAAACGGCAGCTGTCACACTTGACAAATGTCAGTGTCAGCATCCATTATGTCTATGCCCAAATATGGACTGGAGTCCTACATCCATTTAGCTTTTCGTTTCACGCGAACTTAGACAAAAATATACAACGTTACACAGCGACCGATCACTAGCGGTCTGCATCCAGTTTGATCCTGCGATCTCTTAAGGTCGTCTGTCCATCTTGTTGGTGGACGCTGCGTCTTTGGTCGAAGGGTCTCCAATCCAGAACTTCCCTGCCCCAACGGCCATCAGTTCTTCGCGCTATGTGCCCTGCCCATTGCCACTTGAGCTTCTAAATACAACGAGTATTAATTATTTAATTGCAGATCCCTCTCGCCTCACTCAAGTCGCCAGATTCGCATCTGTACTCAAAAATGGAAGGCGCTCGCAACGCGTCATACCTTCTAAAACGAGCAAGCGCGTTATGCGTCGCTTCCAGAGGCAAGCCCTGCCCGTCACCAGCTGGGCCTGAGCTTGAGGACTGCTACAGGTATGTCATAGGAAAAAGGAAAGTTGGTTTGAAACGTTCCACTATAAATAAATATTTGACAACATCATATACATTGCTCCGATCCCAAGCTAAGTAGCTAAAGCACTTGTGTAATGGAAATCGGAAACAGCGGTGGTACCACAACAACCAGACGCGAGACAATATAGAAAAGATCGTTTCCTACATTGACCCGACCGGGAATTGAACCCGGAACCTCACGAGATGGCGACACTTGAAACCAGCGTGCTAGCCACTCGACCACGGAGGTCGTCTGTCGACTATGAGGTAGTCTGAGCCATACTCCACGTTTTTCTAATGAGCAAAAGATTTTAGTCCTTCCACTTGCAATATAGCAATATTCATGATTGACTTTTACCTATTTGGACTTTTTACTACTTTCTATAAACAATTAAAACGGATTTAATTTTTGTATGTTTTTTTTTGGTAATAAAACTGTTTAATTTCATGCTAATAAACTTTTGTATATCACAAATTCAAACTATATCTATTTGATAATTCTATGATCATTTGTAAGCAACGATTGAATAAAAATTGAATTTGCCGATTATTTAAGAACAACACTATTTTTAAATAACGAAAAGGTGGCATCCCAACAAATGTGATTTTGGTCTATCTAATTAAGAATCTGAGTATAGAGATGTTCTGCGCACTTGTACAGTGGCCAGCACATCAAGTTACCCAGTTTTGTTGCAAACTAGCCCTTATTACCACTGAATAAGATACACACCTTAACGTGCTGTTGTCCGTACCACTGCTCAGCTTTGGTATTTTTCGAAGTAATAGCTATACGCTACGTAATATTCTTAAAATTATAATTATAATCTTTAAAACCGTCAACAAAATCTATAATCCTAATTTATTGAACCACTTCTTAATATGCGTCACAATTTCAAAAAATCTTCATTAAAATGTTGTCCCGTCTAATTATTAATAAGACAAGTGATCATGTGTGCAAACTCGCCACAATACGTGAACAAACAATGGTTAGTTTTTTATGAGCCAAAATAGTAATAATAATAATGTCATCGCGGCGCAGCGGCCCGGCGAATACCTACCGACTCCTCTCTCGACAGAGCGTCGTCCGCAGAGCAAGAAATGATCAGAAGTGCCAGTCAAACTAAAACACTACATAAAACGTTACATTTTTTCTTTCAGATTTAGGTCAATTAAATTAAAAATCATTTAGGGTATCTGAGGTTTTCGCATTTAACATTACACTTCATGATGTGGCAGTCAATAAATGTTTTATTTTATGTCTGATTAATTAGCAAAACTATGGAAGCTTACACAATTTTATTATAATCTCAGTACAACGAAACTGCTTTGGTGGCGCAGCGGTAGGAGGGTCGCATTTAAAGTGACGGTTGCGCCAGAGGTCCCGGGTTCGAACCCGGGTCGGGCCAAAAATATATACCTCAGTTTTTCTGTTCCGAAATTCTTAGGGTAGTTGGGAGTTTGGAAGTTGGCGGTGTTTCACCCCCGTGCCTCGGAAAAGCACGTTAAGCCGTTGGTCCTGCGCTTGACCTCTCTCCGGTCGTGTCAGATTGCTGTCCCCAAGGGCTATGAGAGGGAGAGGAATAGAAAGTGCACCTGTGTTTGCGCACACACGCGTGCACTATAATATGTCCCGCGCAGTCGGTTAGTCGTTGTGACTGGCCACCGTTATCGAAATCGGCTAGGGAGACTATTATTATTACAACGAAATCTAATCTATCATATTGAAAAGGATCTTGACCAATACTCTATAGAAACTTGGCCCACTTTGCGTCTGCATGCGTCTTTACAAAATGTTCGGATAAAATATATAAATATTTGCAAGAATACATACAAAAAATATTTTTGACTAATAATTAGGGGTTTACGAGGAATTCAATAACAGATTAGGTTTCATTATTGCAGAGTTATTGAACCTCACCTACATTCATTTTGATGCATTCAAAAGGTAATTGTTATATTTTACTAAAGTAGTTCAATACTTACTTACTTAGTTATCCTTAAAATAACAGAGCAATTATAATTCAAACAAGATTTTTGAAATCTAAACTACAAAGACGCAATCTGGGTCCGACTTTGGTCAATATCCTTTAGCCTTCCTTCTCCATTTTCACAGACAGTTCCAAATAGCGAACTACAGGTGTCTAACCGCTGCTATTTGTCTCACGCGGCCGGCTGCGAAGCTGTATCAGATGATATTCAGCCCTGATGTGTGGGACAAGATATTCCGCCATGGGCCCTGGTCCCTGCCTTTGAGATCTCAGTGGGTAAGTCGCTTACCCCTTCGTACACGGAAAAGAAATACAAACCGGTTATAATCAGCTGATATTCAGTCCCGATGTGTGGGACAAGATATTCCGCCATGGACCCTGGTCCCTGCCTTTGAGATCTCAGTGGGTAAGTCGCTAACCCCTTCGTACACGGAAAAGATATACAACCCGGTTATAATCAGCTGATATTCAGTCCCGATGTGTGGGACAAGATATTCCGCCATGGACCCTGGTCCCTGCCTTTGAGATCTCAGTGGGTAAGTCGCTAACCCCTTCGTACACGGAAAAGATATACAACCCGGTTATAATCAGCTGATATTCAGTCCCGATGTGTGGGACAAGATATTCCGCCATGGACCCTGGTCCTTGCCTTTGAGATCTCAGTGGGTAAGTTGCGAACCCCTTCGGAAAAGAAATACAACCTGTATGCATAACATGCATGACACAATATTTATTTCGATCGACATGACAAAATTAGTCGAATTATGCTATTTTGTCATATTCCCTAACATGCTTACCACATTGGACAAATTTATCGAAGATAGCGAGATAAGACAATTTCTACCACTCACTCAATTTTATGTCAAATTTGGCTGAGAATGATAAATAAATAATTAAATATTTGACAACATCACATACATTGATGACAATGATAAACTTGACACAATGACAGATTGACTCGATATTGGCCATAGATAATGAATTCAATCTTATAAATATCTGTGGGATGAAAAAAGTCCACAGGGACTATCTTTTCAATATTTTTACCCTTTATTGTTTTTTGAGAGCCTAGTGATATATATATATAAGATAGTGCACGACACAGTCGTATATTTTTGCTCTAAATAACTTGTTTTTAATTTATCGTCAACGCTAATAGTAGACGATAATGTTTCATGGCAAAATGTCAAAATCCGATAAAAATATGTGTCGCATGTTAGCGTTCAGTGATAATTTTGTCATATTTCGAAATTTGACAGTACGACATTACTTTCATGGCAGCCATGTTAGCAACTGTGGCTAAGTCGACATGACTTTCATGGCAGCCATGTTAGCAACTGTGGCTAAGTCGACATGACTTTCATGGCAGCCATGTTAGCAACTGTGGCTAAGTCGACATGACTTTCATGGCAGCCATGTTAGCAACTGTGGCTAAGTCGACATGACTTTCATGGCAGTCATGTTAGCAACTGTGGCTAAGTCGACATGACTTTCATGGCAGCCATGTTAGCAACTGTGGCTAAGTCGACATGACTTTCAGTGCAGCCATGTTAGCAACTGTGGCTAAGTCGACATGACTTTCATGGCAGCCATGTTAGCAACTGTGGCTAAGTCGACATGACTTTCATGGCAGCCATGTTAGCAACTGTGGCTAAGTCGACATGACTTTCATGGCAGCCATGTTAGCAACTGTGGCTAAGTCAACATGACTTTCATGGCAGCCATGTTAGCAACTGTGGCTAAGTCGACATGTCTTTCATGGCAGCCATGTTAGCAACTGTGGCTAAGTCGACATGTCTTTCATGGCAGCCATGTTAGCAACTGTGGCTAAGTCGACATGACTTTCATGGCAGCCATGTTAGCAACTGTGGCTAAGTCGACATGACTTTCATGGCAGCCATGTTAGCAACTGTGGCTAAGTCGACATGACTTTCATGGCAGCCATGTTAGCAACTGTGGCTAAGTCAACATGACTTTCATGGCAGCCATGTTAGTAACTGTGGCTAAGTCGACATGTCTTTCATGGCAGCCATGTTAGTAACTGTGGCTAAGTCGACATGTCTTTCATGGCAGCCATGTTAGCAACTGTGGCTAAGTCGATTTTTAACAATCAAACGGGGTTAAGCCTGCTGGTTCTAATAAGAATGGACCGGTTAAATATGCCAAATTCCTCCCGCTTCAGCGTTCGTCCATTTCGTATCAATATAGTTAATTTTTACCGGCTTCAAAAAACGGAGGTAGTCAATTTGATCCGTATGTATGCTGAAGATCAGCATTAAATTATATTTGTATTGGTTAGAGCTCCTGACTATTACGCCGACCGTCGCGGGTTCGAATCCCGCAAGGGGCTAATGTTTGTGTGATGAGTACCAACATTTGTACCTGAGTCATGGATGTTTATATGTATTTAAGTATTTATGGGAGTCGCCCCCGTCATAATCGTTGTCTGGTATTCGTAACACAAGCAAGAAAATTCCTTACTTCGAAACCACGGCAGTTGGTGTGTTGTCTGGCGCGTATTGATTGATTTATTTAAAAGACGATACGGAACCGATCGTGCGTGGGTCCGACTCGCACTTGGCTGTTTTTTTTTTAAAAATATTCTTATTGTTTTTTTCCTCCAGACGCAAAAGAAGACAGTCCACACTGTCGCCGACGCGAGTAGTGCTCGCTCGAGCGCCGCTTCTACGACAAGAACTAGAGTATTCTTAAGAACACTGTCAGAAAACCCACTGCAGTTCGACTTGATGGATATTGATGAAGAGCCGGTGGTAAGTTGTAAAGTACTTTTGTCTTTGCTTGTATTGTAAACATTATTTTTGTAACTTTTAAAATATATATTCATAAAGATGAAATGATAAACCAAATTTGCGAACGGGCGGAACTTGAACCAGCAACTTCTTGGCTAACCGAGCCAAACGCTCTACCAAATGAGCTACCGTGCTGTCAGTCCGACCTTGCGAAATTTGTGGTCTCATAAGGATACGTCATTACGCGTGACGTTTAGCGCCATCTACCGGCTGTTTATGCAACAGTGGGCCAAGTAGTTATTCTTTACAGAATAAATTCAACTTGGAAATTGATGACTCTTCGCTATCTAATGGTTTAGAATGTTTTTTTTAACACTCACAGTGTCATGTTTTATATGCATAAAGATGAATAAGAATTTATATTTTTCTTATTTCATCTTTATGAATATAAAATATGACACTGTGAGTGTTAAAAAAAACATTCTAAACCATTTAAAAATTTATATAAAATCGGTAAACAAATTGAATCACTATTCAAACGAATACTCATCGAATGTTAAGATTGTTTAAAAAATTCAATATTCCTTCGGATGTTCAGAGAGCAATCTCCCAACATTGATGACGTTATGTAGCCTACGTGTTAAAGAAAGCACTTGCAAATTACCACGATTACCGATGTGTCGGTGGCCAAGTAGTATGGGCCTGCGCCCAGATAGTCTAAGATACAGGGTTCGATTCCATGACTGACACAGTTTCTTTTCACAAGTGCAATTTATGTATTAATATAAATATGCTTGTATAGTAACAAAACATCATAAAAACAAAAAAATAAATTATATAATCCGTATGTTCTTTAGTTCAATATATTTATATTAATTATTTGTTTATTTATTGAAGAAAACCAACAGCAATAAATTACATATACTAATTTACAATGTACTTATGAATAGTTAGCCAATACTAGGTTTTCCTTAAGGGGCTACCCGGATTTTTAACGCTCACACTAGCGCCACTTTAGTAGAAAAATCATAACTCGTTATAGTTAGGGAGGCGAGGTAGCTAAATGGCGTAATTCAACGGCGCCGTCGAGACCTATCAAAATCGAAAGATAAAATAATTTCGAAAAGAAAAGCTCGTATGGTAAAAACTATTTTAGCGGTGGGTTTGGTGTGTACGGTTTCTCAAAAATGTAAATAAAACCAGTTACTTGGGCATTCTCGAGCGCGTCAGATATTCATACTACGTATGCCCCAAGTGCCTCTGATAACAACGGTATACTAATCTGCCGGTTTGCGTGGTGGGGGGTAGGCATATAAAGTAGTCAAAAATGCAAAAAAAAATATACTCGAGCGCGTCAGATTTTCGGAAGGGGTGTTAAGTAGGCCTCAAGGAGTTAAGGAGTAGCTCCCTTTAAAAAAACTGACGATTTCGGCGTGACCATAAGTTACGATGAATTTTTGAAAATGCAAAAAAAAAAGTTTTTTTGAAATACTCGAGCGCGTCAGATTTTCATAGGGGAGGTTTATCTCGGTATCCTGAAAGCATATTTTCTTAATCTGACAAAATTGTTGGTGGGTTCTCTTAATCTGACCGGAAAGGTTTTTTGGTTTCTTTTTTTTTCCTTTCTTCTTTCTTTTTAATAATTCTTCACTTCGTTTTGCTTACGGTACGTCCAAAAAACAATTTGAGGAACAGGGTATTGAATAATATACATACATAAAACTGTACATGTTAATAATTCTTTTGTATACAGATACGCGTAACTTTTTCCGAGTCCACGAAAATTGTCGAGAAGCTTTAGAAAAAAAATATATTTGAGATATAATAAAAGTTACATAATTTAATCATCGTTATTTCATATCAAGGGGAGTTAGGGAGGCGAGGTAGCTAAATGGCGTAATTCAACGGCGCCGTCGAGACCTATCAAAATCGAAAGATAAAAAATTTCGAAAAGAAAAGCTCATATGGTAAAAACCATTTTAGCGGTGGGTTCGGCGTGTACGGTTTTTCAAAAATGTAAAAAAAAAACCAGTTACTTGGGCATTCTCGAGCGCGTCAGATATTCATACTACGTATGCCCCAAGTGCCTCTGATAACAATAGTATACTAATCTGCCGGTTTGCGTGGTGGGGGTAGGCATATAAAGTAGTCAAAAAAATGCAAAAAAAAATTACTCGAGCGCGTCAGATTTTCGGAAGGGTTGTTAAGTAGGCCCCAAGGAAACCCTTTAAAAAAACTGACGATTTCGGCGTGACCATAAGTTAGGATGAATTTTTGAAAGTGCAAAAAAAAAAAGTTTTTTTGAAAGACTCGAGCGCGTCAGATTTTCATAGGGGAGGTTTATCTCGGTATCCTGAAAGCATATTTTCTTAATCTGACAAAATTGTTGGTGGGTTCTCTTAATCTGACCGGAAAGGTTTTTTGGTTTCTTTTTTTTCCTTTCTTCTTTCTTTTTAATGATTCTTCACTTCGTTTTGCTTACGGTACGTCCAAAAAACAATTTGAGGATCAACAGGCTATTGAATAATATACATACATGAAACAGTACATGTTAATAATACTTTTGTATACTAGACAGATACGCGTAACTTTTTCCGAGTCCACGAAAATTGTCGAGAAGCTTTAGAAAAAAAAAATGAGATATAATAAAAGTAACATAATTTAATCATCGTTATTTAATATCATTTTTTTTTAACACCCTCAGTTTTCAAGATATACTCAAAAAACCGGGAGTTTGAATTTTTATGATGCTTCAAGTCAAAAAGTTTTAACTTTGGACAAAAGTGTAAAGATACCTTTTTTGTGTAAAATAAAATTACCTTTTTTGTTTATTTAAACTTTTTTTTGTAAAATGTATCGTTCGCGACTTATATGCCGCAACGCGTTTTTCGGAAGACGAAATGGCTCCTCCACACTCCCGGTCATGCGGAAACCGGCAGATTTTGTATTTTTAGTACGTTTTAGATTAAATTCTTCAAAATAAAAAATAAAAATATCGCGCTCGAGAATGCCGGATTAAAGTTTTTTTTTTTACAAGCTCGCGACCCTATAACTCGGCGTCAAGGACTTATCGTCAGATTAGTTAAATTTAGTCTTAAAACACTAAAATCAACCCCCAATATCTTAATCTGACGCGCTCGAGTATTTCAGACTATCGATTTTTTTTTACTAATCTGATCGTCTATCCTAGGCGCGCGTCACTACATATAGAGCTAAATACTTTACAAGGTTGTTCTATTAGGTCCAAGGTATCTCTCATACCTTAAACTGCCACGCTCGAGTATTACCGAAAATTCCCCTATTCGCCTCCTTAACTATTAAATAAAAGACCAATCGAAAATCTGATTGATGCGATTGTAGCTCTGGTTATGTGGTTTAGATACAATGTTTAAGTTCAATAAAACAGAGTTATCTGCAGTTACGGTTAGAAACATTGCCAAAAGTGGCCATATTATATATACATAATATAATAATACACAAAGAGGTATCCGTGAGCTCACCTATAGCGGCGACTCTATTTGAAACAAAAGTTTTCAATGTTTTGCTTGGACATTTTAACCAACCTAGAGCGACGCTAGAGTCGGTCCAGTAAACATAGCGGTCAATTTTGCATCTCAAGGCTTCAGTTACAGATGAACACAATTGGGCTCCTAGAAGACACGCACATAGTTCCAACCTAGGTATAGTGATTGACTTTATAGGCGCGACGCGTGCTTTAGCAGTGAGCAAATTAACCTGAACGTCACCTTCTGCGTTTGTGGATTTTAAATACACGCAGGCAGCGTACGCTTGCTGTGAAGCATCACAAAAACAATGCATTTCAATTAGTGTGCGGTCTTTAACAAAAACGTGCCTAGGTATTCGCAATGATGAAATATGGTGTAAGTTTTGAGCAAACTTCAGCCAAGCTGATTGAATTTCTCGGGGAACTGGGTCGTCCCAGCCAATTTTTAGAGACCATAAACCTTGTAGCATAATTTTGGGTTTAATAGTACAAAGGGAGAGAAGACCCAGCGGGTCAAATATTTTGAATGTAGTTGAGAGGATGGATCTCTTAGTGATCACTTCAATAGGACAGGTTTCAACCTCGAAATGGATACTATCCGAGCTGGGTGACCAGCCAATACCTAAGGTATTAGTGGCGTGGCTGATGATTAGGTTGCTGTCTTCGGGTTGAATATTTTCTTCTGAAAATAGCTCGTGAAAATTAGTTCTATATTTTCTTAGGTTGAAACAGCCCTTGGCTAAAGCTTCTACGACTGAGCGTTGAATGTGACGAAGTTCTAGAGCTGAATCACTTCCGGTAAGTAAATCGTCGCAGTAAAAGTCATTTTGAATAATTAATTTAATTTTCTCATCGTCACATTCTTCGCCGAGCCGCCAGATGCATCTAGTGGCCAGAAAACTAGCGCTAGAGAATCCGTAGGTGACGGCATTCAACTGAAGCGTACGTAAGGGTTCATTCTCTTTGTCGCGTCACAAAATCAGTTGCAGACTGCGATCAGACTCTCTAACATTTACCTGCCGGTACATTTTTTCGATGTCACCTGAGACTATATATAGGTACTGGCGAAAGCGCAGTAATATATTGAAAAGAGAGTCTTGAATTGTAGGCCCTACCATTTGTATATTATTGACAGAGAATCCAGAAGTAGTGCGAGCGGACGCGTCAAAGACAACTCGTAATTTCGTGGATTCGCTCTTTTTCCTAATGACTGGGTGGTGTGGGAGATAGTAAGAGTCCGGAGGTATAAAACCTTTGACTTCGGACAAGTGACCAAGCTCAGCATATTCTTTAATGAATTCTGCATAAGCCTCTTTGAGGTCAGGTTGCCTTTGGAAACGCATCTCTAAATTCAAGAACCTCCTTTTAGCCATTTGAAAAGAAGAACCTAAACAATCTCTATCCTCTCGAAGAGGCAGGGCTACACAAAAACGACCAGTGTCTTCACGAATGGTATTGGCTTTGAAATGTTGCTCACACAGCTTTTCTTCGCTAGTATAAGGCTTCATTTGAGGTAGAGTTTCTAACTCCCAAAACATAGACATTTGTTTCTCTAGATTAGGATAATCATCCTGAGAAGAATAAGTTTGATTGCTTTGGGTGAAATTACACATAATTTGTCTTTGAATAGGTGACTTGAGGAATGTAGGTAATGGACCCGCAATAAGCCAGCCCAGTTTAGATTCACGAAGTATAGGCATATTTTTTCCTAGGAAAATTTGTTTGGAACCTATCAGTTCCCAGAACAAATCTGCACCGATCAACATATCAATAGTTGAAGGCTCATTGAAAGTAGGATCTGCTAATCTGACATTTGGTAGATTCAGAGTTGTTGCGTCAAAGGAGACTTTAGGTAGGTTATCTGAAATATTAGGCAAGATTAGGCAGTGCATAGAAACTTCGAAAGAATTTTGTTTGGAATTCAGTTGTAAAGCACATCTTTGAGTAGTTTGATTGAGTGGTATTTGACCGATGCCGATAACATTGACATTGGATGGCTGAGAAGTCAGTTTTAGTTCCTGCGTCACCGCAAGACTAATAAAAGAAGACTGACTTCCGCTGTCTAGTAACGCTCGTACCGTTTTAGAAGATTTTGTGATTGGATTTGTGATATTAACCTTTGCAGTGCAAAGTAATATTTCAGTGGAAGATTGAGCTGACATAACGAGCGAATTATTATTTGAGCTAGAAGTGTTGTTATTATTTTGAATATGTAGAAGAGAATTGTGACGTTTTTTACAAACACGACAAGAGCCTGGTAGTTTACAATTTTCTACCATATGGCCTGATCTGAAGCAGTTTGTGCACAAATTCAATGACGCTACAATAGAGTTCCTATCTTCAGGAGATTTAGATTTGAATGTGGGACACTCATAGAGGCGATGGTTGGCTTTGCATACCGCACAATCAAAAGACTTGGTTGAAGTAGGAATAGTCTCCTTGGGCGTAACGACAAAGGACTTAGTTTGTGATTTAGGTTGAGGAGTTGAATTACATGCTTTAATTTGTTTATCCTGTTGGTTGCGATAGACAATTTCTAAAACATCAGCTCTGTTTTTCAAAAAATCAAAAAAATCATTAAGCGTAGGTACTTCTGAAATAGAATTTCTGTGTTCTTCCCATTTAAAACAAGTGGTGTTGTCTAACTTTGCTGTAACCATGTATATGATAAGGACGTCCCACTTGTCTGTAGGTAGGCCTAAGGTTCTGAGACCCCTCAAATTTTTTGTGACATGATCAATTATGAAACGCAAGGACTTATCAGTCTCTCGTACAGATTCAAAATTAAAAAGTGATTTTAAATGATTGTTAATCAATTGTCGTTTGTTAAAAGGTTCCAAGCTTCAGTATAGTTTTTTGCCGAAACTTCTAAATTACAAAGAACTCGAGCAGCCTCTCCCTCTAAATAAGAATTTAAATAGTGAAATTTGTGAATGTCCTTGATTCTTTCATTGTCATGTATCAAAGAGGTAAAGGTTTCCTTAAACTCGAGCCATTTGTAATATGTGCCATCAAAATTAGGAATTTTAATTACTGGCAATTTGAATTCTACAGAATGGTGGTTGCTTTGAACGGTTGCATTAGTAGAAATATTACCGCTAACCTCTACATCAGAAGACTTGGCGGGTGAATACTTCTTAATAATTTGTTGAGCCAAAGAAATATAGGTGTCAAAATCTTGTTCAAAAATATCGCGAGTTGTTAATTCAACATTTAAGTCAGCTACATTAATTATTTCAATCTGGCTTTGAAGCTCATCAAATTCAATGAACAAGGACTCCATTCGAGATAATTTCATCATAAGTTTGTTTATTTCTAATTCTGATATGCTTTCTAAAGTTAATAAATTATCTACATGATTTTTAAATTTAGTTAATCGTCCTTTAGTAACTCCCCGTTTAGCATTAAGTGAAGTTAATGATTCAGTAGCATCGGTAGCCTTAGGCTCGAGAGTCATTATGATGAAATATCTAATGTAAATATGAAATTAAAAACTTAAAATTGCATACGATACGCTCCTCACTTCGTGATTCGGCTTCGGTGCGCGTCGAGGCGACAGAGATCAGCTGATGCACACAGGCAGTAGACAGGTGTGGGACAATAGGCGAGCGAGTGACGTCACGCTGGCCGTGGCCTGCAGTCAATCGATGCGCACTGGAATTGATACAAATCTGCACTGAATACCTTACGTGTGTATTGATTGTGAAGCAGGGCAATATCTATTTAAAAATGTGCGCCTTAACCTAATAATATGCTATAGTTAGTTGCAGTAGGAAAAAAAAAATGAGCGTCAAAATGCAAATAAACCCATGAAAATATGCTTAAATAGTGCACACAGAGGCAAACACGAGCAAATATTATTAAGCTAATGCGCATAACTTGAAGCTATAGTGCTTGTTTGGAGTGAAATTTGGAATGAAGGCAAATGACTTGCAAAAACTAAATGACCATCTTGAAAAAGTTAAATTTGAAAATGTTAGGTGTTAAATAGGCTTTAAGGTAGGCAATTTTAGAATATTTAGGCACTAAAACTGTAGTGATTGTCTTAAGGAAGATATTTAGATGAAAACTGCACTTGATTTAGAGTTGCTGACTTCACTGAATGCACAAGTTAAAGGGGATGAAAAGGACAGAAGTAAGGAACGGGCTCACAATCAGATAGGCAGGTAGCATGCTGGTGAGACTGGTAGGCCAAGCCGTGGACTCCTGGCAATCTTGTAGGCGTGATGACCCGAGCGTTCGGACTTCTGTCGCGATACGTCGCGTGGCGCGTGCGCGCGATGAGCAGCCCCATGCAGTGAAGCGTCGTTAGTGGATGAGTTGGCTGCGCTGGTTGGCGTAGGCTGACGGTGTTGCGCAGGCGTGGGCTGAACTCTGATCCTGGCTCCACGCGGCGTCGCGTTGGAGGTGATTGGAATGGCTGCAAATTGGATTTAAATTAGCGATTGCAGTCCTGTCACGGTCGCCACTTTTGTTCGCGCATAGGGCGAGCAAAGAAATAAAAGTAGATTATTTGGAAATTATGTAGATTTACTTGGATTTAAACAAGGATACATTGTTGAGAATTTTTGTGCTACGTTTTTAACAAGATGACAGTCACAGAGTGTAACTTTTTCTAAAACTTCAAAAATAGTGATGTGTGGATGGCACGTGACCCAAAAAGACATAGATTAAACAGAAATTAAAAACCGATAAAATAGGGATGTTCTGGCGTAGACACTCGTGTTTACCAGATTTTTGATTGGTCTTTTATTTAACGAGTTATGATTTTTCTACTAAAGTGGCGCTAGTGTGCACGTTGAAAATCCGGGTAGCGCCTTAAGTTACAATTGTTATAACAGTTGTGAGACTTAATTCTGACAGTGAATATTATAAATCATTCAAAAAAGTACTATCAATGAACAATAGCTGTGCTTAGATTACAGCGCACGGACAATCGAACATCGAGACAGGCAAAAAGAAAAAATAAATACAATAACCAAACATAGCCAGATTTATATGACTGGTGGGCGACCGACATCAGCATGCCCAACAGCGGCCCGAGAACAACCTAAGAACGTGTATATTTGCTACATTCCCATCGGTATTAATTAGTTACCTACTCCTCTTTTACAGGATAATTCCAATGAAATCGAGCTAGTAGACAACGAATTAAACTCCTTGGAATGCGCGGACACTGTCACGGCGTTGATACAACACGCTTGCAACCTGCCACATACCGAGTGGGTGCAGCAGTTAGCAGCAGGACTTAAAGCTTCTTGCAAAGTGCCTATAGCTCAGGTATGTACAAGATAATAAGCCTTATTCGTTGAGAGAAATGTCCAAAATATGTTGTCACTGTCAAACCAAAGTGTTGATGCAACACACTTGCAGTCTACCGAGTGGACGCAGAAGTTACCAGCAGGACTTGAGGCTTCTTGCAAAGTGCCTATAGCTCAGGTATGTACTAGATAATGAGCCTTATTTCTTGTGAGAAATGTCCAAAATATGTTGACACGGTCAAAGTGTTGATGCAACACACTTGCAGCCTGCCTTATACCGAGTGGGTGCAGAAGTTAGCAGCAGGACTTAAGGCTTCGTGCAAAGTGCCTGTAGCTCAGGTGTGTGCAAGATAATAAGCCTTATTTGTTATAAATAAATAAAAAATAAATAAATATTGGACACCAATCACATATATTGCTCTGATCCCAGAGTAAGTAGCCAATGCACTTGTGTTATGGAAATCAGACACAACGGTGGTACCATAACACCCAGATCCAAAACAATATAGAAAATATCGTTTGCCACATTGACCCGACCGGGAATAAAACCCGGAACCTCGCGAGATGGCAACGCTTGAAACCAGCGTGCTAGCCGCTCGACCACGGAGGTCGTCGTATATATATTATTATTTTTTTTTTTTTTTTTTATAAGAGACCACAAATTTCGCAGGGTCGGACTGACAGCACGGTAGCTCAATTGGTAAGAGCGTTTGGCCCGGTCTGCCAAAAGGTTGCTGGTTCAAGTCCCGCCCGTGCGCAAATTTTTGGTTTCTTATTTCATCTTTATGAATATAGTTGTTGATTCTAAAGCGAGCCAAGGTTAAGATAGTGGGTGCGGAGAGACTTTAAAAGTACATTTGTTGGGGGACATTCTGATTTCATTGGGGAGAGAATTGCAAATTTCTTTTGAGAAATGTCCAAAATATGTTGACACAGTCAAAGTGTTGATGCAACACGCTTGCAGTTTGTCTTATACCGAGTGGTTACAGCAGTTAGCAGCAGGACTTGAGGCTTCTTGCAAAGTGCCTATAGCTCAGGTACGCATACAAAAAAAATGTGTTTCCCAAAAAAAATCTATTTAAGCGCCAGGCAACACTCAATCAATCGCCTGAATATATTCTTAAAGATGAAACAAGAAACCAAAACTTGCGCGGGCGGGATTCGAACCAGCAAATTCTTGGCTAACCGGGCCAAACGCTCAAACAATTGTGCTACCGTGCTGTTGGTCCGATTATGCGTTTTTTTAATGCTATCCAATATGACCTTGTGTTTATTCAAATCAGCCATATTTTTAGTTATTCGTTCATCGAATTACTTACCTGATTAATGAAAAAAATGCCCTTAAAAACTGAAGATCTTCGGTGTACCCTATTATGAGCAACTATATTCTATTTTATTATTTTCTAAAAAAAAACCGGCTAAGTGCGAGTCGGACTCGCGTACTGAGAGTTCCGTGCCAACTTTAACTGATTTAAGGAATTCGTTTAGCTAAAATACCACAATATATTGTTGACAGCAAACATAACTTTGTTTTTCATAGTGTTTGTATGAAGAACAAAGTTATGTTTGCGGTTGTTGAAAATGAGCTATATCTGAAAAACTACTAGTTCGATCTCGTTCAAACCAATTTTCGTTGAAAGTATTTGTTAAGATCTACATTATGTATTTTTTTCAAAATTTACACTCGCTTAGTTTAGAAGTTGGATGGGGGGGACCAATCAGCAGAATTTTGGTACTCACTGGAAGAAATTTTACCAATTTGGAAGCGTGTATCTCTCAAACATTAGACTTAAAAAAAATGGTTTTAAGAATCTTAATGTCATTTTAAAAGACCTATCTATAAACACCCTACACGCATAGGTTTGAGTAAAAAAAAATTCGGTTTTGTTTCATGTATGGGAGCCACTCCTTAAATATCATTATTTTTCATTTTTTGTATAAGAAGCTTAAAGCGTTTAACAGGATACATCTTCCTACCAAATTTCAACAGTGTGATGCTTAAAGGTACAGAATAAAGTGGCTGTGACATACGGACGGACAGACAGACAGACAAACAGACAGACTTAACGAAACTATAAGGGTTCCGTTTTTTGCTGTTCGGCTACGGAACCCTAAAAATGGACCTTAGTTTACTGTATTAATCAATTTTATATTTTAAAACCTGTGAGGCTTTGTACGTTGTTGTTTCTTTTTTTTGACATTAATCAAAAAAAAGGAAATAACCTACAATATCTATTTATTATTGCTATACTAGCGAGCTGGTCTCTCTTTGTAGCTTACTAGCTACGGCGTAGTATTTCGTAGATACGCGCGAAGGTAAGAGTTTCCCTGTTCGTCTTTTTTTTTAGCAACCTGCAATAAAGTTTGTTTTTAGAATAAGCATAACTCATACCATAATCCCTGATTTGGATGTCACCGAACAAAACAACATTCAGTATAACATATAATATTAATTTCAGATGATCTGCAACAGCCGCGAACAGTTAAAAACTCACGCTACCATGTTGAGTGGCGCGTTGCTCGAACTGGTGGCTAATACGCCGAGAGAGGAAGGCGGCAGAAAGTTGCTCAACGGGCTGCATGTTGATATTGTGAGTTGCTGTTTACATATGATTGAAATAGACACCAAAAATGTTGATGGTTTGGTTGAAAATTTTAATTTGTACCTCTGGCAAACTAGGTTACGCCTATAGCACTCAATCAATCAATTTAATTTGTGAAACGGGTAAATATTATGTTAAAGTTAAGGTAAAAAGACTTAAAAGCAAAAATAACATATTTGAATTTGTTTCTCTTAAACAATATGTTATTTTGAGTGTTTGAGACAGTTTTTTTTTATTTTTGAAGGTTTTTATTTATTTTAAAACCACTGGACCGATTTAGATGAACTTACACTGTACCCTTAGTTGAAATATACCTAATTTTACTAAAAAAAGAATCATCTTGCTATGACTTCTCACGCAACACGCGCTACCTGCAACGACGTTTTTGCTTCGTGAATAGAATAGAATAAAAAGATAATACAATATTTCATTGAAATTAATTTTGTTTAATTGCTGTTCGTAATGACAGCCAGCCATTTGTCATTTCAACGTCCGCCGATAGTTCGTAGAAAGGTAGATCAGGAAGTCTTATTTATCCCGAACATAGATAGAAAATAGTTGTATTTTAGCACTAGAATCAGCCCCTGAAATGGTATTGCGGTATTTCATCATCACCGCGTTGTATAAGTATTTTTAACAGTTGTCTCAAGGCGAGTATTCATACATAGATTTACATTTGACGTTCTTACGTGTCATGTCTGGTACTAATCAGGAAAGATCGATATGGATATTTGCCTAGAAAACATCGATGTTTTGACTTCGATATTATTGATACATCGATCTTTTATGAATCAAATATCGTAACCTCATTTTTTCTTTAAGACGCTATCAACTTCTGTACCAGCACCGTAACAGACTTAAGAGAAAACAATATTAAATAATATAAAAAAATCATTTTTTTTTGGTTACCAAAAACATCGATAGATTTTTTCATCGATATTAATCGAACATCGATACTTTTGCTTCGATGTTGACATCGATGTTTTTCTAATATTGATCATCCCTAGTACTAATCGAATTTTGGAACCCCCGACGCAAAAAGAGAGTTAAAAATCTTCTTGTGAGCTCTTTATTTATCTATCTGCGGATATAGCTCGTAAACGGTGAATCGATTTGGACGTGTTTTTTTTCATATGAATATTTTATTGTTATTAAAATTTTATCTATCTGTGGATATAGCTCCTAAACGGTCAATCGATTTGGACGTGTTTTTTTTCATATGATTTTTTTTATTGTTTTATTTTTATTTTTTGTTTCCTTACAGCTAGAAACACTAATACTCTGGAAGGACCCATCTCCCTCCCCTTCCGAGCACCTAAACTCTACCATAGAGTACCTAATAAACACGTGTATAGACAACGACAAATACGCGAGCACGCTCACCTGGTTGCTCAGTCTACTGAATAGAGTGTTGGAGGTCTACGGCACGGTGGTGGTTGTGCCGTGGAGGTGTTTTGAAAGTTTTTTCACCGGTGAGCATAGTTAATTGTGTATTGTTTTTGTTTGTAAAGCAAAATCCGTGTTATTATATTGTCATTTTCAGGTCATTTTTATTTAAATTTGGCTTTGTTTTTTTCATTTATCTTAAAAGTGTACACACCAACAGTTAAAGCAAAAATATTAATGTTAAATTGTCATTGTTAAATCAGACAGGCTTTACTTTGGCGAGTGTGCGAAGGAGCTCCATGAGCTTATCCCACCAGCCCCCTTTTTTCATCGTACGTCTAGGCGTACCGCGGAATACCATGCTTATATTGTTGATGTCTCGCTGTTTCGAACTAAGCGCTTCTCGTCAACATTTATAATGCGTACGGCAAAGCAGTGGAATTTATTTATTTCATTTATTCATGCATGCATACTAGGTGTACTTACACAGGTGATATATATGTGTTCATTAAGTGTACTTATAACCTAGTTACCCAGAAGGTATAGCACTTCGAGGCAGCTTAAAAGTAAAGGTAAGTAAACTACATGTTATAAAATATAGATACTTAAGAATTAGTTAAGAATTACTTAAGAATTCGCTCCTAGGGATTACAATCCGAATCTTTTCAAAGTTCGAGAGAACAGGCTTCTTCTGGGCGAGCTCGTTTCATCTTCGACTTCGTCTTAGTCGCACTAAGCTTGGTCCGGAGTCAAGAGCGAACCCATACTAAATAAAATATACAAATATATTCGATCTTAATTATGTGTAACTGCACGCTGGTTTTAAGGCGTTGCCGCTCAGAGGTCCCGGGTTCTATTCCCGTTCGGGTCAATATAGAACTTAATTTTTTTTATGTTGTCTCGGGTCTGGGTGTTGTGGAACCACCATTGTGTCTGATTTCCATAACACAAGTGCAATTAGCTACTTACTTTGGGATCTGAGCAATATATGTGATTGGAGTCCAATATTTATTTAATATTTATTTATTCCTACTCGTCAATATTTTTGCTGTGTATCAATGACAAACCAACATACCTATTTAGTAAAAGAAAGGAGTTTAAGTTAGGTCCACACAATTTTATTCTTTACTAGCGGACCCAGCGAACTTTGTTTCGCCCCGGCCCCGTCCCGCCGAGTCCCGTAATTTTAAAAGTTAAGCATTCCCAGCGAATTTTGTTTCACCCTTAAATTACTTAAATGGCTATTAAAAAATAAGGGTTGATTGTTGAAGGGTGAAAATTGAGGATTGTATGTATTTTTGTATGTTGTATCATAAAAAAATAAAAATTAAAAATTTTGTCTAAAAAATAAATAAAAAAATTTAGGGGTGGACTACCCCTAACATTTAGGGGGATGAAAAATAGATGTTGGCCGATTCTCATAGATACCGGATAAGCACAAAAAAATTCATCAAAATCGGTCAAGCCGTTTCGGAGGAGTATGGCAACGAAAACTGTGACACGAGATTTTTATATATTAGATTTATTTTGATGTGTTTTTTCAGTGCGAGAAAAACAAAAAACAGTTCTACGTATACTCCTAACCATATCAAAACACAAGATCCACATACCAGAGCTCATCCCCACTTTAATAACGTTAGACGAAAGATACTGGTCCGAGCCGAAAATAGCCGAACTCTTCGGCCAAGCGCTGTCGTGCGAGAGCGAGACAGAACGACCGGTGTCTAAGTACAGACAGTTCATGGACAGAAAGAGACAGAGGGATCAAATCGATGACTATGTAAAGCTGTTGTATTATGCGCAAATGGGATACCCGAAGATCTGTGATGAGTATCATTTTAAGTAAGTAAATGTTGACTTTATTTTCATCATACGTTAATTTTTGTCTTTCCTTTTTAGAGAATATTAATACTAGAAAATGGAATCCCGCAAGGGGCATTGTTTGTGTGATGAGCACGAAGAATTTGTACCTCAGTCATATGCATTTAAGTATTTTAGGGCCTCCGTCTATTTCGTTGCCTGGTTCTTCGTAACACAAGTATGTTATATTAAAAAAAAAAAATTTTAATGCGTAGAATTACACCAATATTTTAGTGAAATACTGTATTTCATTCGACTGTAACAAATAGTCAGAAAATCGATAAGAATTGATTATTTATCAATCAATAATGTATTCATTTATTCATAGATCTTAATAAAATGCTTGTTGAATTCTTGTTACCTTTTTTTAATTTTGAAAAAAGTGTAATATGTTGTTGTTGATGTTTTTTATTTCATGATTTTTAGTCATTACCCATATATCAAAAACAACTGACCGACTACTACCGATTTTCTGTCTTATTAGAAAGAATCATCTCGCTATGTTTCGAGTAATCCGTAGACAAATATACAAACATACATACTTACACTCACGAAATTTATCGCACGTGTTTAGTCTTAATAGGGGTCTACCTTGTTTCGCAGAATTTTTATTGTCATAATTTTATTTGGCATATCATCAAATAGCATAAACTCTCTTTCGCAGAACATCAATTAGCATCCACTCATTTATCAGACGTTCAAAACGCATTATCGTGTAAGCTAGAATCATCTTTAGGCAGAAATTTAATATCCATAATAGTCTTAAAGCAGAATCATCCTAACGCAGAAAGTTCACAGATAGAATCGTCTTGTGGCATACAATTCGTATATATAGTCATTAATATGCAGAATCATCCTATCGCAGAAAGTTCACAGTCCGAATCGTCTTTTGGCATATTTGTCATATTTAATATTCTCCTATAAACCCTAATTTCTCTTTGTATCCCAAGTAGTTCTATCTCAGCAATACTAACATACGACATGCATGGCAAATCAAACATGCAGCATGCAAACAAGCATTCAGCATGCAAGCAAGCAAAGCATGCAGCAATCAAGCAAGCAAGCATGCAGCAAGCAAGCAAGCATGCAGCATGCAAGCAAGCATCAGCTTGCATGCAGCATGCAACATGCATGGTTTCTGTCATGGCTCCGGCGCTGCGAGGCTCCGGCAGTCCCACGCGAGCTTATCGTCGCAGATGGTTTTCGCTCACCACCGCAGCTTCGGCTTGCTGCAGCCTCAGCCGCGGCGGCGAGCTTTCAAACCACCTGCTCCTCAGCTCGCGGGCTGCCTCGCCCCTCCGCGCCTACGCGATTTTAAATTACACTCTAGGGGTGGGGCAAATAGGACTGCGTGGAGTCGGTTTTGCACCGATTCGTTTCTGTCACTAACTTTTGTACCACAACTTAATGACTTTTTAATTTAATTTTAGGGTAAAATACTATTTAGAAGAAATAACAATATGCGTAGTGAAATTATTCTAAACGAAATTCTGCTTTCTTCATAGTATGCCTAGTCAAATTATGCCAAATAAACATCGTTCTTAATAAACATTATGCTTAGCGAAAGTATGCAAAGTAAAATTTTGCCAAAGGTTATTATGCCTTATAAATTTCTGCTATCTGAAAAGTATGCCATTGTAAATTCGGGCATATAAATATTCGACCAAACAATAATTATGCTAACAGAAAAGCCAAGTGTGTTATGCCAAGTGACTTTCGGAGCAAAAAGATTCTGCCAGATAGAGGGAACCCTCTTAATAGATCAATATTATCAAATTCTAACGATATCACATATACACGTTGAATTGATTACCGCCTTTTTTGAAGTCGGTAATTAAAGTTATCTTTTCGTCAATATCTGTATTTTTCTTTACAGAATGACTCTCCAACTCACAGCTCGCGTTGTGGGCCACACAAAATCTAAATGCCTACGAATAATATCCTCCTATATAGCTCTGACTGAAGACACAGACCTACTCTCAACTCTGGACATTTGCAGTTTATTGAGAGAATTTCCGTTGGAAACTATGAAGCTTTTGAGTGAAGCTAGAGCGATGTTGAAAGGGAGGGTAGGCAGGCAGATAGTGGCGGGCGTGGTAACGTATGTGGGTAACAGTGATCGGAGTGTGAGAGGGCAGGCTGTTGCTGTGATGTTGCATGCTTTTGAAGGTGAGTTTGAAGTAATTTTATTTGTCAATACATATAATATTTACATAAGATACACATACAACTCATTCTAATTACTATAATATATCATAATACAAACATTGTAAACCATTTGAAAAGAGGCATTGATAATAGTGACTGAGTTTGTTGCGCAGCTTCTTCTCAGCACTAGCCCAGAATTGTCTCGAAGCTGTGGTAGGGTTTATATTGGGACGTGATCCCAGTGGGCCTATTTGTATAAATAAATGACTTTATTGACTTGATCTGTCTAACGGTACAAGTAATCTATCGTTAAATATACAAAAATAAAGTACAAAATGGCGGACTTAAAGCAACTGTGTCAGACGAGAATTCGAACCCCATTGTCTGACGCTATCCGGGCGTATCCCTATGCCACTAGGCCACCGACACATTGGCAAGCTACGCATTTTTTATTAAGTTTGTATAGTGACAAAACACTATGAAACTAAAATATAAATAAAGTTGGCTTCCTTTATTTTAACCGATTGTTAAATATTCGTAAAAATATTTCCTTCGGATATTGTGAGAGCAATCTCACAACATTGATGACGTCACGCAGCTTACGCGTTAGTGAAAGCACTTGGGAAATTCCACAGGCCTGCCAATATGTCGGTGGACGAGACGCCTGGTGGATTTTATATTTCAACAGTTTTTAATATCAAAAATGTGATATTTTATTTATTTCAGATCTCTTCAGCACAAAACATAGCGAACCTCTGTCGAAACGATCCAAACCTAACTCTAGCAAACTACTAAATACCATCGAGTCATGCGATACTTATACTAGCTCCGTGATTAATAGCATAGCACTAGCTGTGACTGATAGTGACGTCACGATTGCAAGTAACGCGAGAGAAAAGGTGGGATCGTGGTTGAATTGTGAAGATATAAAAATAAGGTAATTTTAGTGCAATAAACTTTCTTTTTGGTGACGGACTCTTCATCTTACATTCCGCTGCTGTGTTCACAACAACTTACTAATTAACTTTAAATAAATTAAATAAACTTTATCTATTTTAAACTTTTTGTCCATAAAATTTTACATTCATAATTCATAATTAATTTATTTTCCATAAATAGGGTTTGGTGAAAGTTGATCACAGGTTGGTATACAGTAAGTTTTGGTTGGTTAAGGTTGCTTATAACCTATTTAGCCATAAAATACAGCATGCAAATTTATATTAACATAATATAATTTTAACAATAAACAATTTTGAATATACATTAACTAGATAATAATCATAATAAAAAAAATTACAGAACTATTAAAAATAATTATAATTAGATAAAACATTACATTAATTCAAAATCATAATTACATTTAAATTATGTATTTTTTTAAATTACGTACACAATAAATTAAATATAATATGTCGACGCGTTTGGTGTATTGGTTAGAGCTCCTGACTATTACGCCGGCCGTCGCGGGTTCGAATCCCGCAAGGGGCAAATGTTTGTATGAGCACGAACATTTGTACCTGAGTTATGGATGTTTATATGTATTTAAGTGTTTATGGGAGACGCCCCCGTCATAATCGTTGTCTGGTATTCATCACACTAGGAAGAAAATTCCTTATTTAGAAACCACGACAATTGGTGTGATGTCTGGGCGCATATTTATTTATTTATTATATTGTATATCTCTATGTATATATTTAAATTTAAATACCGCCCTCTCTTGGGAGCACCGGGCACAGTTATTTGTATTTTCATCCAGTACTGCAGAAGAGGGTAGTCTGGCTTCTAGCTGAGGACATTCTGGATAGAGTTGTGTTGGACTTTAACCTTTTACTACTTACTTCACTTAACACAATGTAAGAGGCCTTTCAATCGTGTTTCCTATTTGTAAAGAGAAAATAAGTGTAGGTTCATAAAGATGAAATATGAAACCAAAAATTTGCGCGCGGGCGGGACTTGAACCAGCAACTTTCTGGCTAACCGGGCCAACGGTCTACCAATTGAGCTACTGTGCCTAGAAGTTGCTGGTTCAAGTCCCGTCCGTGCGCAATTTTTTGGTTTATTAT
The DNA here is from genome assembly GCA_963924145.1 of Pyrausta purpuralis. Lineage (NCBI taxonomy): Eukaryota > Metazoa > Arthropoda > Insecta > Lepidoptera > Crambidae > Pyrausta > Pyrausta purpuralis. The sequence goes on from OZ001672.1 coordinate 7,673,700, forward strand.
ATCATCTTTATGAATATGAAAATATGACACTGTGGGTGTTAAAAATATTCTAAACCAATAGATAGCGAAGCGTCATCAATTTCAAAGTTGAATTTATTCTCTAAAGAATAACTGCTTGGCCCACTGTTGCATAAATAGACGGGTAGATGGCGCTAAACGTCACACATAATGACGTATCCATAAGAGACCACAAATGTCGCAGGCTCGGACAGACAGCACGGTAGCTCAATTGGTAGAGCGTTTGGCCCGGTTAGCCAGAAAGTTGCTGGTTCGAGTCCCACCCGTGCGCATATTTTTTGTTTCTTATTTCATGTTTATGTATATAAAATATGGCACTGTGAGTTTTAAAATCATTTCAAACCATTAAATAAGTATAGAGTTATATTAAATTGAATTATAATAATAATAATAATAATATAATATTGGACACCAATCACATACATTGCTCTGATTCCAATGTAAGTAGCTAAAGCACTTGTGTTATGGCAATCAGACACAACGGTGCTACCACAACACCCAGACCCGAGACAATTTAGAAAAAAATGATTTCTATATTGACCCGACCGGGAATCGAACCCGGGACCTCGGAGCGGCGACGCCTTGAAACCAGCGTGCTTAGCCACAACACCACGGAGGTTGAAATGAATCAATATTTCTCTTTCTAGGCTAGCAGAGAGCTTTCTCCTCTCTCTGTCCACCCCAGCAACACTAGCATCTCCGCGGGCTCCGGCCGCCTGTGTCGCTTGTTTTTTGGAACTATTATTTAGTGGACTGAGGGCGCAGGAAAGATTTAGAGAGGTCAAATTGAGGGAAGAGCCGCTGAATCTACGGTGAGTTTCTTTTACTGTCATAAAATCCACAGTTCTTAGTAAAAATATATATCTTATAAAACATACACAGTCTATTAAAATTTTATCATCATTATCAGCAAAATGACGTCCACTGCTGACATATAGTAAGATTTGCTACGCACAGAAATATTATCATTAAATAGAGGCAAAACTGTTATGCTCCCAGTCTGAAATAAACGGCAAATAAGCAAGACTTGTTTCTTTACTCGACCCAATACACAACACTCCTCACGGTTTTCCACAGCGACCGATCACAAGCGGTCTGCATCCAGTTTGATCCTGCGATCTTTATAAGGTCATCTGTCCATCTTGTCGGTGAAAGTCTTCCGCGTCTTTGGTCGAAGGGTCTCCAAACTAGAACTTTTCTGCCCCAACGGCCATCAGTTCTTTGCGCTATATTCAATAGGGCACATAGAGCGATAGATGTTAATAGTAAATATAATCTTACATACCATTTAATTTATCACAAGTAAAATCAAATTAAATATTAGGAGACATAAATCACAAGTTGTATAAACTGCGTATGTGTTCGAATAAATAATTTTATTAACAGTTTTTCAAAAGAAAAATCGTAAGTATTATGACGGCACTCCAAGGTTTATAATAATAATAATAATATAAATATAGGCCACCAATCACATAAATTTCTCTGAACCTAAAGTAAGTAGCTAATGCACTTGTGTTATGGAAATCAGACACAACTGTGGTACCACAATACCCAGACCAGAGACAATACAGAAAATTTTGATTTCTATATTGACCCGACCGGGAATAGAACCCGGGACCTCGGAGCGGCGACGCCTTGAAACCAGCATGCTTAGCCACTATACCACTTTGGTGTACAAAGTTTGTACTATTGCATCTTTTACGGTCATTTAAAAAACTATTGACATTAATTCATTATTGGCGAATTTACTTATGCTTCTATAGTGACGTATTTTAAGACCACCAATATTCTGCCTAAAATGCTAATTTTAAAGAATTTAAAACCATCTTCTACTTTTAAAGTTAGACCTAGATTAGAACAAAAGTTTTCCTTTTTCATATGATTTACAATTCAAATATATTATATTTTATGTAAAAAGCATTTCGATAACTTACAGAGACTTATCGTCCTCCAAATTGGTGACAAACACGCGGACGTACCAAGGCACGTTTTTGAGCACAATGGGCCGGAGATCACGCGTTAAACCTGGTAAGATTTATTTTATCTTTGTCTTACCTTACAGTATAAATATGGGAGTACTAATTTAATACATGGGGATAGGGATAAACATTTTCAATAAACTACCAGAACACATTGTAAACTTACCGGTAAAAAAAATTAAAACTGTTATTAAAGAAACACTTATGACGAAAGGGTATTATAAAGTAGATGATTATTTGAAAGATACTAATGTATGGACTTGCATGATCACAAACATTGTAAACCTTTTAAAAACAGGCATTGACAATAGTGACTGAGTTTGTTGCGCAGCTTCTTCTCAGCACTAGCCCACAATTGTCCCGAAGCTGTGGTAGGGTTTATATTGGTATGTATGAAAGTGTCCTCAATGGGCCTAACTGCAAAAATAAATGATTTTATGGCTTTTATACAAAATATAAGTACAAAGTGCAAAAATAGCGTTCTTTCATGTTATGTTATTGTAAACGGCTCACGATGTTTTTGTTAGAGTTATGTGTTTTTGTTTTTCACAAAGTTATTTGTTTTTGCTTACGTGTATAGTCATTGTTAGATATTTTGTAGCAGACGAGGTGATCAAATACTTCTGAACGGTCAAAATGTCAATAAGTTGCATACATTGGTCACAAGATACCATGGATCCGGCTTGAGCAGTGGATAAAGCTGTACCCACCTGCAGCCTCGTGCCTTCCATCCTCTGAGACACTCCCACTGGGTGGTGACCTTACCTGGGTTGTGTGGAAGTCTCTCAATGGACTTCGGACAGGTGTTGGAAGATGCCAAGAAAACCGGATTAGGTGGGATTCCTCCGGAATTGACAAGTGAGATTGTGGAGCGGTGCAGACAATGGCCCATCTGTCCTGCCCCAGATGTCCTAGCTCATGCACTCTTCAAGACCTACAGCAGGCAAACGCAATCAACGTTTCACAACGCTGGGCGAAAATATTATGATTGTTACCAGTCGACTCGAAGAAGAAGAAGAGGGTACCATTAATATCTGAACATTATATAATTCATTAAATCTGAACAGATCCTGATCAGTTATTGTCTATGTCTGCTGAGATATTATTAAATTAATTATAGATCAGATATTAACGGTAGATTGTAGTAAATAGAAGTAATTGATATTTTAACTGTTCAAAAGTATTTGGTCACCTTGTGTGCTACAAAATATCTGACAGTGACCGTTCAAATCTTTTTCTTATCTTTTTAGATCAATCTGCAAGCGGCATCAATGTGCAAATACCAATCAACGATATTTTGGGATCAATATTATCTTTTGCGCAGGTGAGTCGATAATTCATTATTTTTCCATCTCTGTTCTTTATCTTTTTGTTTGATCTTATTTATGTATGTCTTGATGCTTGTATGTTTTTCAGGATCGATCGAAACGGTATTGTAATTAACTAAAAAGAACTTTAATTGAAGTTTAATCGATATATTCATCTCTTTCTTTTCTTTTTCCCATAGATAGACTTAAGCCATTAAGTTCGCCAATCGCAAACTCACTGTTTAAAGTTTCAATAAAAAAGCACTTAATATACATTGCCCCTTCTCTTCTATACACAGTAACGTGTCCATCTACAACAATAGCATTTATATTATTTATTTCAGGACAAACCAGATGTATCGCAAACCATCTGCGTCGACATAACCCGAATGCTACTATTGTCAGATCGCGGGTTCGATGCTCGCGCAAGTTTATCGCGACAAGTGTGCGATATACTTAATACCGCGCGCGATATCGCCGCGATAGGCGTTGAGATCGCTAGGTTACTGCTTCCAGAGAGTCTTAATATTATTGAGTAAGTAATTATGAAGTCACGTTTATAATTGTGAAATTATGGAAGTAATTTTAAGCCGAAAAATTGCGGATCAATCAGCGCTAATCGGTTACATAAATCTCAGCGTTTTGAACAGCTAACTGACGTTAGAATAAACCCAACTTAATCAGCGCAAATGAGGTTATTCAAAATACTTCAATGTAAGCAAATAAGTCAGCTGTTACTTAACACAACCAATAGCTTAAGATAAAAGCAAAACAAACACTCATGATACCGGAGTTTTCTTTAGATTTTGCAAATGCTTGTAATACTCAGGATAATAAAACACACCGCGAGTAAACAGCGCTCAGCGCCATCTATTGGCATGATGTATAAACAACTAATAGCCCGTCTTAATGTTGTTTAACATTCCTATTAGCGTTGTCTGTCCACTACTTCATACAAAATGACGTTCTATATTTTGTTTAATTCGTAAATTAAACAATATTTGGGGTAGTGGTTACTGGTTGGCTCTAGACTATTACGCCGGCCGTCGTGGGTTCGAATCCTGCAAGGGGCAAATGTTTGTGTGATGAGTAAATCAAGTATTTATGTGATGAGACGTCCCCGTCATAATCGTTGTCTGGTATTGACTTGATTGGCGTTGATTTTAGAAAGCCATATCATTCTTGTAGTAAGGTATTTATAATTTTGATACAATGTTAATTAATCGTTGTTAATATACAGCTACAACGTTATGATTAAATAAGCCTTTATTTTTTTAGATTTGAGCCAGCGCTGCAAAAACTTAGACAATTAACAAAATGTACGGAAGGGGAAGAGTTGGTACAATTGCTGTACGAAGAATATCGTCTTAGAAGTGATATGGACATGTTTGAGCTTGGGTGAGTCAGAACAGGCTAGTTTCCACTAAGAACAAAATTACTGTAGTGGTAGTTTCTAGTCATTATTTTTATGGTATGGAGGTGTCAAAAAAACTAATTTGAATCAGCAAATAATTAAGCCCAAAACACACACTTGGTCACGTGACCGTAAACGTCTATCAAAGGATGTGACGTCACGCCTTGCACAATGGCTGGCTGACTGACTTTTTTGCCGTTATAGTCAACTCTTTAACCGCTCGCTTGCCCAAGGGGGGTCCGCGCGCAGCGCGCCTTTGCCCCGGGCCCTCAGCGCGTGCCTACCTCAAATGTCCCATGAAAAAAACGTGACGACCCTACTTTGCCCCGCCATATTTGCGCCGTCAGCGCGCGGGTCGGGTTTCACAAAATCGTTTCTTGTGACTCAATTTGTTTAAAAAAGTGTCAAGTGTTATATACATTCATGTTTATTATGAAACTAGCTAAACAATGTTATCTTTTGTTTATCAAATTACGACTTAAGTGCAGAGTTATGCTGTGCTGAACTTAGAAGTAGGGCGTTCTGAAGCTTGTCTTTTATTCAAAAGCTCATACCTCAAAAATAAAAGCGATGACATATGGTTTTTATTCTTTGATTATATTATCAATATAATAAATAATAGAATAAGAAAATAACTTGATCACTTGTTCATAGATATTTATTATATAAAAGGACTTTGTTTCCATACCAATATCTGGTGCCGCGCGGCGTAATTTATCTTAACTTAACAAGGCTATTGCTAAATGCACAAAAATCACTTTTAGGAAAAAAAATAACTAACACTAAATAAGTAGTCTTATATTCTTTGAAAAGAAACAAAAATCATGCGGATAGCATTTACCACATTTGAGAAATATGCATATTTCTAAAACAGTTCTCATACACTCAGTAAAATTACACAGATTGTCAGTTTTTTTTTGTTTTATACACTACTTATGTTTTATGTTAGAATTTTTATATCTTTGTGTTAGTTATTTACTTACCTTGATGTTCACGAAAAATCTCCAAGAACAACACTGGATTTATAAAGAAAATCACTTGTTTATCACACCACATCCCTCACCGAATCAAGCATAAATCGAACTGGAGTGAAACGAAACGTTTTTATTTTTTTTCTTGACTTTTGTCTACGGCTTGGATGCTTGACTGGGGTTGCGTGGAGGGAGAATTTCACGAAGAAACGGGACAAATAATACAAATTAGGCCCTGGAGCGATAAAGACGGGTAGAATCAGCTTTTACGACGGCGAGAGCGATGTTAACCACAGGTTGACATGGTCATAGCTGAGTGAAATGCAATGTCAACTACCAGTTAACACGGGCAAAGCTGACTTCAAGGTTATGTTAACTACTACTTGACATGGTCAATTCTAAATTCTCGATTTGTTAACTACTAGTTGACACGGGCAAGCAAGCGGTTATGGTATGTTGGTGTCAAGAAGAGTTTCGATAGTAAGCACTGGCAAATGCCAGCTGTCATGGCGTCCTAAATGGACGCCATGACAGTTTGAGCGTTTTTAAGGCCCAATCAGATACTTAATCTAAATTTTATTCATATAAATGAATGGATAAATATGCTTATGACAAGTTATGACATGCCAATTTTCGTTTTCCGCTCTTTTTTCTACTTTATCTTACCTGCCTCTTTACCATACTTTTTATTTCTCTTTATTTCTTAGTTTTTACCATGAACTGCTAGCTAATCATAAGTATTGAAAAACATTTTCCAATTTCGTTATTTGATTTCTTTTTCAGTAAAACTTTCATGGATGACATTAAAATGGACACTGACAATGATACACCCACATTTGATGGTAAGAAAACTCTTTTACCTTTTTAATAATGCAAAATAATTGTTATTATAGTACATTATGAGATAACATTGAGATAATATTAATATAATAAGAGAAGATACGAGATAATATTGAGATAACGGAGTATAAATGCAGCAAACGTTAACATCCACAGTCTAGCCAGGTCCCTGTCGCCTTGCCACTTTCTAATCAGTATCGCTTGCACACACGACACTAAACGACTCAATTGCAGCGATTTTGGCACTTGAGGAGGTAAGGTGGAGGTGACCTCAATAGTACGTAGTTACTTTTGTATTAGTATTAGCTGAAAATGTATACAGGGTGTTGTTTTGGTCAGCGATGTCCGACTCAGAGGTGGTTGTGCAAACGATACTCTTGCCAAAAAAAAGGGTAAAAAACCTACAAAATCAATTTATTATTCCGATACTAGCGAGTGAGACAAAACTACAAACACTAGATTGCCTCTTCGTAGCTTACTAGCTACGGCGTAGTATTTTGTAGATACGCGCTAGGGTGCGAATTTCCCCATTCGTTTTGAACTTGGAATTTTGTGAAGAGGTTTTCTTTTATAAAACTTGTTTTTTTTTTAGAATAAGCATAACTCATATTATCATCCCTGAGTTGGACGTCACTGACCAAAACAAAACTCTGTACTTTGTGTATTTTTTAACAGATATAACTTCAGCATTCGGCAAGCTAGCCAACTGGGACAGGCTAACCATTCAGCAAAAGAATGAAATAGAAAATGGCCTACCTCAGCTCTGGGTGAGCGAAGAAACTTTCAAGAGTTGGCTCACTGAAGCTCGCGGTAAGAATTTGTTGATAAACTTTATCAGATCTTGCAATAGTTAATTCTGGTTGGCAATTTTTACCGACTTCAAAAGAGGAGGTATTAAATTCGACCTGAATGTATGTGATCGATATTCTGATATAGTTAGGGTTAATGAATTAAACACTTTATTAATAACAAACAAGAAAAGAATAAAACTAAGACATACACCATAAAAAATAACTTAAAATCTACCTATTGTATACCCATGTATATGTATGTTTGTCTTCGTAAAACGAGAAGTCAGAGCAAGATGTTTTATTTCTTCCATCACTTATTTTAAGTTTTATCAATATCGGTCCAGTAGATATGAGTGAGAACTAAAAAACATAAAATAAAATAATAGAGTCAGTCCATGATGTGCGTAGACTGTTGGTGTACGGACAACAGCACGTCAAGGTAAACACTGCGGTATCTTATGCAGTTGTAATAAGGGCTAGTTTGCAACAAAAGTGGGTAACCTGATGTGTTGTCGACTGTACGTAAGCTTGAGATCATGCACTGACTCCAAAATAATTTGTTCCTCCTAAATATAATGTCTTGTTATCTATACTATACTAATATTATAAAGCTGAAGAGTTTGTTTGTTTGTTTGTTTGTTTGTTTGAACGCGCTAATCTCAGAAACTACTGGCCCGATTTGAAAATTATTTTGACGTTGGATAGTCCATTTATCAAGGAAGGCTTTAGGCTATATAACATAAAGATACGACTCATAAGACCACAGCAGCAATGAAAAATGTTGCGAAAACGGGAGAAAAATATTCCTTTTGTGAGCTTCCGCTGCGTACGCTGCGGAAACCGCTTAAGTTACACAAAAATTATGTATGACAGGATTGTTCAGCATTAAGAGTTCTATAATAAAGTCCGCGACATCATATGTCTATCTTTTATGGTTGACTTACTGCAACCTTTTTTATGTTAATAAATTTGTAAAAAAATAATGCATTATTTTTAGAGGTGTATTATACCCACAGGTATTTATTCTTATCAAATTAAATACATTCATCATCACGAGCATTTTATTTAGAAATAAGTTGCCCTTTATATTATTTGATTTCAATAAATATCTTTGGAGCTATCACAGTTTTAACATAACTCCACACCAAAATAATGTTTGCAGCTTAAGTACAACGTGCGCTTGCGCTAATATATTTAAAGCTGAAGAGTTTGTTTATTTGAACGCGCTTATCTTAGGAACTGCTGGACCGGTTTGAAAAAATATTTCTGTGTTGGATAGCTTATTTATCGAAAAAGGCTTTAGGCTATAAAACATGACGCTGCGACGGGAGGGGAGGGAGCAAACTCAAAACGCGCGGACGAAGTCGCGGGGGACCGCTAGATTATTATAAGCTTTTAAGGCGCTACTCGGATTTTTAACGCGCACACTAGCGCCACTTTAGTAGAAAAATCATAACTCGTTAAATAAAAGACCAATTACAAAAACTGGTAGACACGATTGTAGCTCTAGTTATGTGGTTTAGATACAATGTTTAAGTTCAGTAAAGCAGAGTTATCTGCAGTTTTTGTAACTCTAACTACAATAAACTACTTTAGAAACAATTTAAACGTACTAAATTAAATCAATTTTTAAAGGCGTTTTTTTAAAACTTATTTACAGTACCGAACTCGAAATCGTGGCTAAGTAGGATGCTGAGTTCATACCGCGATGAGTGCAAGCAGGACAGCCTGCGGTGGCTGAGGGAGACGGACAGATGGCCGCGGCGACACTTTGATATTTCTGTTGTGAGTACTACCCATTACATATTTACTGCCTCGGTGACGCAGCGGTAGAAGGGTCGCACTTTAAAGCGACGGTTGCGCCAGAGGTCCCGGGTTCGATCTTCGGGTCAGACCAAAAGTATATACCTGAGTTTTTCTGTTCAGAAATTCTTAGGGTAGCCCGGAGTTTGGAAGTTGGCGGTGTTTCACCCACGTGCCTCGGAAATGCACGTAAAGTTGGTCCTGCGCCTGAACTCTCTCCGGTCCTGTCAGATTGCTGTCCCATCGGGCTATGAGAGTGAAAGGAATAGAGAGTGCACCTGTGTTTGCGCACACACTTGTGCACTATAATATGTCCCGCGCAGTCGGTTAGTCGTTGTGACTGGCTACCGTAGTCAAAATAGGCTAGGGTATTATTATAATTATTATTGGTAGAATGCACTCAACTTAAAATATTAAGAGTTCTGTAACTTTGTTCTCTAAAATAAAATCTTACTTATTTATACTTTCAAGTCCTTCCAAAGTAGAAGGTTAAATGTCTACGCAAAGTATAAATTGAATCATCATCATCATTATCAGCCAAAGGACGTCCAATGCTGAACGGCTTTCCACAGCGACCGATCACTAGCGGTCTGCATCCAGTTTGTTCCTGCGATCTTTACGAGGTCGTCTCTCTGCCGGTGGATGTCCTACGCCGTGTCTTTGGTTGAAGGGTCTCCAATCTAGAACTTTCCTACCCCAACGGCCATCAGTTCTTCGCCCTATGTGCCCTGCCCATTGCCACTTGAGCTTACTGATTCTCAAGGCTATGTCCGTTACCTTAGTTCTTCTGCGTATCTCCTCATTTCTGATTCGATCACGTAGAGAAACACCAAGCATAGCCCTCCCAATCGCTAATAAATTGAATGCATTGTAATAATATAAATTACACTTGTAAAAAGCAACATTGGCTGTTTGACAAAAGAGGAATCGAACCCTGAGTCTTACGCTATCCGGGCGTATGCCTATACCACTCGGCCACCGTCAGACACATTAGCAAGCCTGTTGAATTTTGCAAGCGCTTACTTTATCGCGTAGGCTGCGTGACGTCATCAATGTTGCGAGATTGCTCTCACAATATTCGAAGGAAATATTTTTAAAAGTATTTACAATCGCTTTAAGATAAAGGAAGCCAATTTATTATTACATTTGTGTTGAAAAACACGCCCGGAAGACACGGGTTCATTTTGCATTTTCATTTTTGTGTTGGATTCGAACACATTACAGAAAGACGTAGTGTTAAGAGGACACATTAGGCGTCTGGAAATGGGACTAGCACCCCGATATGCTGGCTTACTGTGTAGAAGTGGACCACCACGGGGTTCGATTTCTCGTCTGTCACCCAGCCAAAGTTGCTTTTTACAAGTGAAATTTATATTATTCAGTTTGTATAGTGACAAAACAGTATAAAAATGTTATTATAATTAACCTTAATCATTATAACAGGTGACAGAACTAATAGAAGGCTGCGAGTGGAGCGATCAAGAGCTGAGGACTCGTTGCGATATTCGCCCCACAGACTGTCTTGTGGAGTGGGCTGCCAGGCTTATGGTCAGGTAACAACACATGGTTTTTTATTGACATGTTTGTTTTGCTTATCTTGGGAGCTTTACACACTGCGAATTTTAGCATCGACGCAGTTTCGAAAACACGCGACGACAGAAATGAGTAGAATTTTGCATTGATGCTGACGCGCGTTAGTTTCGATACAGTCGCCAAAATACAGATACGGTCGTCAATGGCTGGCTTCTGCATCTCGACTGCATCGATGCTGCACCGCGACTGCATCGCTTCTGAAATTAGGAGTAAAGGGTGTAAATTTTATATAACGTTATTATGCACATAATACCCCCTTCCTATAAGCTCATTATTTCCTTACCCAAAGGTTGTCTGGAAGAGATCGCTTATAGCGATATGACCGCCTGAATTGTATTTTTTTTTTGAAATTTATTTGTTATTAACCTTTTTGGTGTGTAATAAAGAGTTATCCTATCTTATTTTATAACGTTTTGTCAAACACAGATTCCTCAAACATGTTCTTTAACACGCTAGTAATAAGCATAAATATATACATATTACATTTAAAGATAGTTATTATAAAATTCGCACATTAATTTAAAAAAAATATTTTTTAGGAGGGCATTCGCACCAGAGCAAGACAGCAATACAAGCGGCATAGCTCCGTCTCACTTGCACGAGCTGCAGTGGTGTAGAGTTGCTAACGACAGGGGCTTGCCACTGTTGGCTATCAACTGTGCCGATGTTAATGCTAGGTATGTTTTTTTTCCATGTTTTTTTTTGTACTATTATGTTCATAAATTGCGAACTTAATGTCTTAGGACATTCCCCGCTAGTCACATAGCAACCACTGTGTAGTAGCCTGTTTAAATTATTATTTTTTGGGTATGTATCTGTTTTTACCTGTCGTTAGAATTGTACAAGTTGGCTAGTCTACGAAAAAGTTCATATTACCTGGTTATCGTAAGAATTGACCAGTCACTGTCAAAGAGTCAAAAGTCACAGAAAAGTGTGCAAAAATGAACTGTATTGACACAAAACAGACGATCGCGGGAGCGTGAGCTGGGAAACGGAAGGAATGTCACATGCATGACATTTTTTTTCGTACGATAATTGGGTAGTATTTAGTGAATCACATTCAATTTGATAACTAACGTGAAAAACTAAACATTTCACTTGTATAATCATTTCGTGTCAGGTGAGGAATCGAACCCCTGCATCCTGTAGGTACTATTCGGGTGTCTATAACGACTAGGGACAATAACAAAAATATTGTTTGAGACGTTTATTGTGCTCGTGCGCGACGACAGCGCCACAAACTATTGGCGGACGTTGAAATGACAAGTCTGGCAGTCTGTTTTTTTAATATTGGACACCAATCACATACATTGCTCTAATCCCAAAGTAGCCAATGCACTTGTGTTATGGAAATCAGACACAACGGTGGTACCACAACACCCAGACCCGAGACAATATAGAAAAGATCGTTTTCTACATTGACCCGCCCGGGAATCGAACCCGGAACCTCACAAGATGGTGACGCTTAAAACCAGCGTGCTAGCCACTTGACCATAGAGGTCGTCAATTAAACCAGAGTTATTTCAATAAAAATATTTTAATATAAATTTATTCTAGTCAATTGCGTTAATCTGTATTTAGTGATGTTTTTTACAAATTAATAAATTATAATTTATTATATGCTTTTAGCATTAAGTCCGCCATCAGTCTCGTGTCGATACGCGAACGAGGTAGTTGTTTACTCCTTTCATCGAAGAGTAATCTATTGTGCGTGCGATTGCCAGCCGCCGGGCGCGCAGAACCGGTTTGCTACGCGGCGGACTGCGATGTAGCTTCGTCTACGCGCCAGCTGTTTGTTTACGTTCGTATTTATAATGGACGAGATAAATACTCATATTGAATGCAGCGATGACAGTGTAAGATCAAATTGCAGCCCTATTATGGAAATAAATAATTCGACGTCTGAACTTAAACAGTATGAAGAAGATATTATGCAGGAGGGAAATGAATTTGTTGGCCAAAGCAAAAGACATAGGGATGAGGAGGAAAGTGAATGGACGGTAGTGAAGAGAAAACAAAAGATAGTTAAAATGAGTAATGATAATATTGAGGTGTATATTTCCAGCAATGAGAAACTACCAAAGCAATTTGCCTTAGCAAGGATATTTAATGAGGCTGGAATAGCAGATCTAGCTAGAGTTAAATACATAAATCCTTACAAAGTACGTTTGGATATTTCAAATGAGATGAGCGTAAACAAGTTAGAGACGTGTAAAACTTTAAGTGAAAAAGGTTGGAGAATTCAAAAAGCTATGGAAAAAAGCACTTCATATGGAGTTATTCGGGACGTTGACATGGAGCTGACGGATGAGGAAATACAGAAGAGCATCTCCTGCCCTAATAATGCAGAGCTGGTATCTATTAATAGATTAAAAAGACGAAATATTACAGGAAACGGATGGGTTCCTAGCGAATCCATACAACTTTGCTTCAAGGGTTCATATCTACCAGCGTATGTATATGTCGAGGGTATGAGAGTTAAAGTAGATCCATACGTGTTTCCTGTATCACAGTGCTCTCGATGCTGGAAACTTGGTCATACCATCAAGAAATGCCCACATAATAAAGTAGTTTGCCCTAAATGCGGTGGAAATCATGAAAACTGTAACACGGACAACTATAAATGTGTGAATTGTAGCGGAAATCATATATCCTTCGCCAGAAATTGTCCAACATATCAGCGAGAGAAAAAACTGAGAGGACTTATGGCAGAATTCAACTGCACTTACAGAAAAGCTCTGTCAATTCTGGTTATTCCCGACTCACCAGTACCTGATGCTAAGAAAGGAGATGACAGACTACCTGTTTTTACAACGACGACTCCACAACTCAAGTCAACCACGTGCACTCCTGCTTCCGTGCATCCACGCGAGAACTTCCCAGCTACGTTTGCCCAAGCGGTGAAGACAGAGGCGATAGTACACAGCGAGCCGGAGCCGAAGAGTAACCCGCGTCCAAATAAAATACGTCGACAACCTACGAAAAGGACCGTGTCACCAGAACGCCCTAGCAGTCCTAAAGATCCAGGAAATAGATACCAGGCAGAATGCAGACCATGCCCCCAAAAGGAAGTAAGCTTTAGTGAACTGCTAAGTAGACTAAGAGAAATTATATTTCTAAGAAGTGATTCAATACAAAATAAGATAAAAAATACAATCAATTGTTGTGTAGAATGGTTAATATTGGTTGTAGTAGATAATATCTCCGACTAGCCAATTTTAAAAATAATACTAGATTATAAAATATATACCAATAAAGACTCCTAGATATAAAATATCTAGGAGTCTTTATTGATCAACACCTTAAGTGGACTAAGCAAATAGACTATCTGAGCTCACGGATTAGAAAATTAATGCACATTTTTAAAAGACTTCGCAATATTTCAGATACTAAACTTATGGAAACACTTTACGTAGCACTATGCCAATCAATCCTAACCTATTGCATAGTATCTTGGGGAGCAGCTTGTAAAAGTCACTTAATTAAAGGTGAACGAGCACAGCGAGCAGTTCTAAAAGTTATACACCGAAAGCCCGTTCGATACTGCACAGATACGCTTTACAAAGTGTGTGGTATGCTTAGATTGCGGCAATTGTATATTCTATCAGTCTCTCTTAAGTTTCATAAAACTGCTCTGAATACTATGCTACAAGGCCAGCGATCGCGAAGGCAACCAATGTGGGGTAAACCTGCAAAAAATCTTGTCTTCGGGAGAAGATCTTTTACTTTCATGGGACCTTTCTTATACAGTACAATTAATAACTCTTTGAACATAGTACTTCATACCAAGCGTACATGTAAAAACGTTATCTCGAAATGGTTAACAGGCTTAAATTATGCAGACACAGAACAATTGGTTACGCCATAAAAGTTAGTTTGATGGATGTAAGCACAAACATAAGCACACAAACCCGCCCACACCCACACACACACACACGCATGCACGCACGCACGCGCACACACACACACACACACACACACACACACACACACACACAAACGCACGCACGCACACAGAGAGAGAGAACTATGTACTTTCTTTTTTTGTTGTAAATCCTCTAATTATTTTCTCTGTTTACTTTAACTCTTCTTAATATTAGTTATTTTGTAAGCCCACTTAAAATTATTAAAGCAACAAATGTACGACGACTAGCTAGACGAAAGAGACTGGTCCCTACGACACAGGGAATCCTAGAGTGGGAACCAGTGTACTTATTTTCTAATGTTGTACTTTCTTATTTCAGAATAAATTTGTAAATTTGTATTTGTATTTGTATTTACATGGGGAGTAGTCCAAAAAACAAGTAAGAATAAATATTATGCAATGGAATTGTCAAAGTCTCAAACCCAAACTATTAGCTTTAGAACAAATACTGATTGGAGAGGGAATACATATTGCAGTGCTGAGTGAAACGTGGCTGAAGGAGGACAGTCCCTTACAAATTAATAGCTACAATATACATCGTAAAGATCGTTTTGATTCTTATGGCGGACTAGCGATTATTACCCATAAATCAATCATGTGCCGATTAATTTATATTCAAAGTGTAAACTCGGGTATAGAACTACTACATTTAAAGGTTTACAACTGTATAGACATTGAAAATATCATATCGGTTTACTGTCCTTCGTCAGTGCGTACTTCTGCTAGCGACTGGGATTATATATTATCTATTGCCAATAGGAAAACACTGATACTTGGGGACTTTAATGCCCATCATACAACTTGGTCAGTGAAAACAGATACAAGAGGTGTCCAGATATTTGATAGCTTGACAGATAACTCATTAATAACATTAAATAATGGCGATCCGACACGCATAAGACTGGTCGAAAATAGACTGCAAAAATCTGCTCCGGACATTTCTATAGCGTCTGCAGATATAGCTATTAATTTCGAATGGACCACCTTAAATGAAACACTAGGTAGCGACCATCTTATGATAAAAATATCTACAGTAGTCACAACTAATAATATATGTATATCTAAAAAGAACTTTAAGAAAGCTGATTGGGCTAAGTACAGGGAATCGCTTCATAATGACTTCATATCTACAGTACTGCCTCAACAAGATCTGCAAGAAGCATATGATTTGTTCGTAGGGTATATTAATAAAGCAGCTGACAGACACATTCCTGCCATTAAAGTTAACCATAACCCAAATAAAAAAATTAAACCTAAACTTTATTGGAATGCTACTCTCTCTGAAGCAGTCGCGCAGCGCCGATTAGCCCTTACAAAATTTAGACGAAACCCTACACCTATGAATTTAGACGTATTGAAAACGAAAACTCGGGAAGCACAGAAATTAATACGTATAGCAAAAAATACGGCTTGGCAAGACTTTTGTTCCTCAATTGATCAATCGACTACACAGAGTGAACTGTGGTATAAAATGAGGTGGCTGAAGGGGTATAGGACTAATAATAATTTTGTTGATAAGGATTTAGCTTCACAACTAATACAAAGCTTGACACCCGATTTTGCTGCCCCAAGGCAACCTATTTTACAGTCATCTAACTCAAGTTTAAATGCTAATATTTCGATACAAGAATTAGAAAAAAGTATCCGACTTTCAGACACGACTCCGGGGCTAGATGGTATAGCATACTCTATGATAGAAAACCTTCCAGATAATGGCAAGCATCTGTTGCTCGATTTATATAACAAGTTTTTATCATTTGGCTTTGTCCCTACCCAGTGGAGGGATATAATGATTGTTGCAATTCCAAAACCAGGAAGAGATAACAACTTAGTATCATCGTTACGACCCATATCCATGATTTCGTGTATGTGTAAAATTTTTCATAGCATTATTAAAAATAGAATAGAATGGTTTATTGAGAAAAATAATATTTTATCTCATTTTACTACAGGTTTCAGACGTAGCCGATCAACATTACATAGTCTATCTAGTTTAGTTTCAGAAATTCAGCTTAGTTTTATCCATAGGATGCCTACGATTGGTTGTTTTATAGATATAGACAATGCATACAACAACGTAGATATCTCAATTTTAATTCAAACTATGGACCGCCTTGGTGTGGGTTCACGTATATGCAGTTACCTATGGAATTTCCTTCGACAAAGATCCTTAAAAATACAAGTTGACAACACCACAATTTGCAGGAATACAGGACGAGGATTAGCTCAAGGGGACCCTTTGTCACCATTGTTGTTTAATATAGTTACTTCACATATTTGCAAAAGTGTACAAAATATTCGCATTACACAATATGCAGATGATTTTGTCCTATACTCAAGCCAAAGAAACTTATTAACTTCAGTAGATAACTTACAAGAGGCTCTGGATACTGTTAGTAAATTATTTCTTAATATAGGTCTGGACGTGTCACCTACGAAGAGCAAAGTATGTATATTCTCTCAAGCATTTCGAAGAGAAGACGTAAATTTAAAAATCAAAGGCGCATCTCTGCAAGTTGTTGATACTATAAAATACTTAGGTTTATGGTTAGATCGAGGTTTAAGATGGGGAAAGCATATAAATGAATTATCTGAAAAAACACTCAGGTTTCTAAACATCCTGAAGTGTCTCGCTGGACCGGGATGGGGCGTTCACCCATCTCATTTGCGCCGCCTATACATCGCTACTATTAGGAGTAGATTAGATTATGCATGTTTTCTTTACGATAATAGTTGTCTTACTCATTTAAAAAAACTAGACCGAGTCCAGAATCAGGCTATGAGAATCGTCGGTGGTTTCGTGAGAAGCACACCAATACACGTAATGGAAAATGAACTTTTTATTCTACCATTGCAAGTCCGTAGATACTACCTTGCGGGCAAGTTTTGGTTGAAAGCGAAATCTCTTTTAGATAGTAAAGAAATCATTGATGTTTTGCATAAGTTGGATGAGCATTTTAACATTCATAGGTTACGCAGGAAAAAGACGCCACTTTTGGCAGTGGCACATAATCATCTTAAGCAAGTAGATATCCATGTCTCGAAGCAATTAGAAATGTTCTCTTTAGATACATGGATAACCAATCTTAATGTCTCTGAATCTGTATTGCCTCACATACAGGATATTGATAAAGCTAAACAGGCTTACAATAGTTTGGTTTTGAGACAAATATGTTTAAAATTTATTAATGATAAATATTTCCAGTCATATATGATTTATACTGATGGTTCTTTAGATAAGGAAAATATAGGAGCCGCCTTTTATGACCCTCAGCTGAACTTATCAATGAAATTCAAGATTAAATATAAAATGTCTATAATGTGCGCGGAACTTATAGCTATTTTAGAAGCTGTATCTTATATTGAGTCTCTCAACAAGCAACATCATCAGCTCTTTGTAGTTCTTACAGACTCAAAGAGTGCCTTGCAGCATTTGGCTCGATGTACCTCGAATTTTCGAGGAACACCGATAGCCTACAGTATTCTGAAGATCGTTGATAGTTTAGCGAGGGTTAATATACGTGTTGTGCTACAGTGGATTCCTGCTCATATCGGCATCATTGGCAACGAAGAAGTAGATAAGTTGGCGAAAGAAGCCACTACTGATGGAATTTTAGTAAGATCTTTACCGTTCTTTTCGGATCACTTGTACAATGTGAAAGAAAAATGTAGACATATGTGGAAGGAATCATTTGATGAAAGATGTCTTACTAAAGGCATATGGTATAAAACCATCCATCCCGATATTTCACGTTCCTCGTGGATAGATGGTGCTGATATGAGTAGGACCGACATTGTGACCGCTTTGAGGCTTCGATCGGGACACATACCATTAAATTGTTTTGCCTTTTTAATGAAAAAAGTTGAGTCCCCCAACTGTAGCGAGTGTAATCTCTTGGAAGATGTAGTGCATATTATAATGGAATGTGTCCGTAACGAAGTGGAAAGAGCTACTGTATATAATAAATATAACATGAATGTGTTAAATGTAGGCTTTTGTAACAGTGTTCTGGCTTTGCCATTGTCAGAGGAAGCCAGAGCACTGTACAAAATGGTTTTGAAAGGAATTAAGCGTAGATAGATAGATACATATATACTTATATAATTTTGTAGTATCAATGAGGGTGGCATTATAATGTTTTATAAAAACCCTCTATAAATATTATATAGAATAAAAAAAAAAAACCGCCATATGTACATCATCATGTTTAAGTGCATGCAGCTTTTAATAAATATAATAAATAATACGTAAAGTTCGTACTAAAATTGCTAGAGAAACGGTGACAGACGTCCGCCAAAGTTGTTTTATTTGGTCACAGCGAGCGCTGGCATCGATCCCCAACCACCTACCACACACACAGCTGATTGTAAGATGTTTATACTTTGCACAACCAAAAATTTGTACAAAAGATGGACTTAACACCATATGACATTCTTTACCAGTCATACCTTTGGGCTAAGCAGAAACGATTGTGGGCGGTGCGACGGACAAAAAGAAAATGAGTTACTATTAAAAGAAAAAAACGTTAAATTTCACACAAAAAAAATACATAAAAACATTTATTATAAAGCAAAAAAATAATGCAATTAACAATAAATACAATATGATCTAATAAAATATTTCATATACATAACGCAAGCGATAAAATAAATACATATACTTTTACATACTATAATAATTATATACTATGACGATGTTCCATTTTTTTCAGTTCCGTCGAAAATAGTGAAAAGTTATCGTGGCAGATAGAGAGAGCGCGAGCCATGAGGATCATTGGACTTAATAATAATGATATAGATATGTTTGGAAAGGCTTTGTCGATACTTGGTGAGTATATAAACATTCATTACTAATATTATATATAGCGTAGCACTCGTTTAACTGCCTCGGTGGCGCAGCGGTAAGAAGGTCGCATTCTAAAGCGACGGTAGCGCCAGAGGTCTCGGGTTCGATCTTCGGGTCGGGCCAAGATATATACCAGAGTTTTTCTGTTCGGAAATTCTTGGGGTAGCCCGGAGTTAGGAAGTTGGCGGTGTTTCACCCCCGTGTCTCGGAAAAGCACGTAAAGCTGTTGGTCCTGCGCCTGATCTCTCTCCGGTCGTGTCAGATTGCTGCCCCATCGGGCTATGAGAGTAAAAGGAATAGAGAGTGTACCAAGATATATTTTAACGATCTTAAAAAAATATAAAAAAAAATGCGAACTTCCCAAAAAAGATTTTTTTCATGGTTTTAACTAATTTAACTAAAAAGCGAAAATGCAAATTATAAGGATAATAAGGTTAATAAATTAAGTTTTCAATTTGCAAATCAAATTATTTAAAAAAAAAAACTTTTTGAACTGATTAATGCCCTGTCCATCTTGTCGGTGGACGTCCTTTCTTATACTGATCTAAAACTCTAATTTCAGAGTCAAATGAAGACATAAGTGGGTGTTCTGGTAACGAGATCATATTTTACAACAAGTTGATGGCAGAGTTATATCAAGATTTAGGGTGTAAGTACCATTTTCTTTTCGTCTAATATCCCCTAAAGCTACTTTCCGTCTGCACCGTACCATACCATGACCGTGTTACGAACGTGTCAAGCACGAAAAGCAACATGTTGTATGGAGCGAGAGCGAGAGAGAACGCATTTGAGTGTTGGTCGGTGAGGGAACGGTCTAGAAGGTAAAGTTACATAGTTTTTAGTACGAAAAATATGCATAAAGATGAAATAAGAAACCAAAAACTTGCGCGCGGGCGGGACTCTAACCAGCAACTTCTTGGCTGACCGGGCCAAACACTCTACCAATTGAGCTACCGTGATGTCTGCCAGACCCTGCGGAATTTATGGATAATACGTCATTACGCGTGACGTTTAGCGCCATCTACCCGTCTGTTTATGCAACAGTCGCCCAAGTAGTTATTCATTACAGAATCAATTTAACTTTGAAATTGATGACGCTTCGCTATCTAATGGTTTAAGAATATTTTTTACACTCACAGTGTCATATTTTATAGTGCATTTTTGCTTTTTTAAATGTTTTTATTAAAAATGTAATAGACACGTTACCCTACGAAGCGTCAGTGAAATATTGAAGGCACAAGTTTTGCAAAGAGTTCTCATAAACATAAATAAAATAATTAATAAATATAATTCATCATCATAATCAGCCAAAGGACGTCCACTGCTGAACATAAGCCTGTCCCACGGCTTTCCACAGCGACCGATCACTAGCGGTCTGCATCCAGTTTGATCCTGCGATCTTTTTAAGGTCGTCTGTCCATCTTGTTGGTGTAATAAATATAATTAATAAATAAATATCCTTCGGACATTCCCACACATCGCCATCTAGTCCCAAAGTAAGCTACTCTCATATACATTTAAACAAACAATAGTTAAACTATAGTTATTTAGAATTTTATTCGTATTTATGTAGAAATCTCAAAAGAAGTTTCTACACAAATACTTAAAGCTTATCCGTTTTTGTATAGAATTTAGGTAATAAATAAATACAATAAAAAAAATGAAGTCAGTGCATGATGTCAAACTTGCATACTTACATACACTAACAGTTTTAGTACAAACATCATGCATTGAATCGAAATAAATTTGTTTTTCCTGAATAGAAGACGTATTTTAAAGGTGGTTTAATATTTTTTTTGCTATTAATTATCATGTATACTTTTATAAATACCTTTATAATATTTATTTTATTTATACATACTTTACTCGTTCCAGCTATTACGAAAGACTCGCTCCAAACATGCATAGACAATGCGGACCGTGCTGCCGCGAGATCCAGAGACAAAGTCGACAAACAGACGCTTAGTTCTTTGTTTGAATTGGCTATGACATTCTATGACGATATATGGGACGATACTGGTGAGTAAGACTTAAATTTATTTTATATCTCCGTGGTGTAGTTGCTAAGCACGCTGGGTTTCAAGGCGTCGCCGCTCCGAGATCCCGGATTCATTTTCGATCGGGACAAAGTGCATTGGCTACTCACTTAGAAAATCAGAGCAATGTTTGTGATTGGTGCCCAAAAATAAAAGTCATCTGAAATGGTTCACCCGTTCTCGAGTTATATGTAAGTGGTGTAACTAAGTGGTGTAACTGTGTAACTAATATGACACCTTTTATGTACACAGAAAACACACGCACACACACACACACACACACACAAACACACACACACACACACACACACACACACACACACACACACACACACACACACACACACACACACACACACACACACACAGAAATAAGACTATCCCGGGGACTTCAATCCTAATTAGTATGGAGCAGCTGCTAGATGATTTGCCTTATCTATACTAATATTATAAAGCTGAAGAGTTTGTTTGTTTGTTTGTTTGTTTGTTTGTTTGTTTGAACGCGCTAATCTCAAAAACTACTGGCCCGATTTGAAAAAATTTTTTTACGTTGGATAGTCCATTTATCGAGGAAGGCTTTAGGCTATATAACATAAAGATACGACTCATAAGACCACAGCAGCAATGAAAAATGTTGCGAAAACGGGAGAAAGATATTCCTTTTGAGAGCTTCCGCTGCATACGCTGCGGAAACCGCTTAAGTTACACAAAAATGATGTATGACAGGATTGTTCAACATTAAGAGTTCTATAATAAAGTCCGCGACAGCATATGTCTATCTTTTATGGCTGACTTACTACAACCTTTTTTATGTTAATAAATTTGTAAAAAAATATGGATTATTTTTAGAGGTGTATTATACACACAGGTATTTATTCTTATCAAAATAAATACATTCATCATCACGAGCATTTCATTTAGAACCAAGTTGCCCTTTATATCATTTGATTTCAATAAATATCTTAGGAGCTATCACAGTTTTAACATAACTCCGCACCAAAATAATGTTCGCAGCTGAAGTACAACGTACGCTTGCGCTAATCTATACTAATATTATAAAGCTGAAGAGTTTGTTTGTTTGTTTGTTTGTTTGTTTGTTTGTTTGAACGCGCTAATCTCAAAAACTACTGGCCCGATTTGAAAAATTATTTTTACGTTGGATAGTCCATTTATCGAGGAAGGCTTTAGGCTATATAACATAAAGATACAACTCATAAGACAACAGCAGAAATGAAAAATGTTGCGAAAACGGGAGAAAGATATTCCTTTTGAGAGCTTCCGCTGCATACGCTGCGGAAACCGCTTAAGTTACACAAAAACCATGTATGACAGGATTGTTCAGCATTAAGAGTTCTATAATAAAGTCCGCGACAGCATATATCTATCTTTAATGGTTGACTTACTACAACCTTTTTTATGTTAATAAATTTGTAAAAAAATAATGCATTATTTTTAGAGGTGTATTATACACACAGGTATTTATCCTTATCAAAATAAATACATGCATCATCACGAGCATTTCATTTAGAACCAAGTTGCCCTTTATATCATTTGATTTCAATAAATATCTTAGGAGCTATCACAGTTTTAACATAACTCCGCACCAAAATAATGTTCGCAGCTTAAGTACAACGTGCGCTTGCGCTAATATATTGCTGCTAGCTGAAGAGTTTGTTTGTTTGAACGCGCTTATCTCAGGAACTGCTGGACCGATTTGAAAAAATATTTCTGTGTTGGATAGCTTATTTATCGAGAAAGGCTTTAGGATATAAAACATGACGCTGCGACGGGAGGGGAGGGAGCAAACTCGAAACGCGCGGACGAAGTCGCGGGGGACCGCTAGTTTTTTTATATTTCTATGATTTTATACTCGTATTTTTCAGAACCATCAGAACAAAACGAACTTTTAAACCGCATGGCAGATGTCCTAGGTCACATGATCGAGCTAGACCTTATGCGGAAAGCGGAAATGTTTCTAGCGGTCATATTCAATAGATTGGACCAGTTCAGTGGTGTGATGAGCAAAGATTCTGCTAGCAATGTTTTGGAGAAGGTAAGAAATTCGTATGATTCTTTTCTGTTAGGCATTTCATGAGAAAGGAAGGTCTGAAGTGCAATGGTTCCTTTACTCGATTATTTGGACAAAAAAAAAATTTTTTTCGAAGCCTTACATCCAGGACTATCCAAATATATTGTAAAAATCGCGAGTACAACTAACAATTTTAATTCCGTCAGATTGTTATCTGACAGCAACTATAGGAAACATAACAAATACAAACAGACAACAATACCAGGAAAATGTATTACACAATTAAGTGCGCCTTCCATCGCGCTGCTAAAGTCGCCTAAACGTGAAAGCGCTCAAAGAATTTGTGTGTTTCTATGCGCAAGTGTGTGTCAAATTGTGTATGTTTGTGTGTGTATGGACATGTGTGTAGATGAATACGTGTGTGTTGGCGAGTATGTGAGTGTTCTTGTGGATGAAGGATAAATAAATGTATTATAATTTATTATTAATCCTTGAATGCATAAATCTACTCATTATAAACACACATTATTTAAACACACATTATATATATATACAATACATTCTACTACTATAAAACATACATACATAATTTAAACTTAACATGCTACGATATTATAAATACCAATATGAACCATTACTTTATGTAAGTATTTATATTTATAATTTTTAAGCTCTTTAAGTAATTCTTAAGTGCCTTACACTGTTTTGCCTATGTTTTTCTTATGTATACGTACCAAAAAATTTGAAATATTTTTTTTATTTTAATATAGTATATTATTTTCACAAATTAATCATAATTATATATATATATATATATCTACTATAATAAATTCTACTACTATAAAACATACATACATAATTTGAACTTAACATGCTACGATGTTATAAATACCAATATGAACCATTACTTTATGTAAGTATTTATAATTTTTAAGCACTTTAAGTAATTCTGAAGTGCCTTACACTGTTTTTCCTATGTTTTTCTTATGTATACGTACCAAAAGATTTGTTTTTTTTTTATATTATAATGTAGTATATTATTTTCACTAATTAATCATAATTTTTCCAGATATCCCTTCTCCCCCACCTAGACGATACCAGCCTACAACAGCTCAAACGCCTCGCCCCCCGCTTCCCCGCACTACACGAGTACTCAATATCGGCGGCCATCTTGGATTGCGAGGATGACTGGAAGAGACAGTTTCAGCTCGTTTGCGATGTGAGGCACTCGCTGCTGAAGAGGTGCGAAGGATTGTTGAGAGATGACGGTTAGTCTATACTAATATTATAAAGCTGATGAGTTTGAAAGGAAATGAAATGAAATATTGTTTATTTGCGTTTGTATAGGAGTATAGAAGATGCCAGTTTAGTAAATGAGCGCCTATCCAGCCTTTGTTAATAGCATGCAAATACTGAACATATTTATTATTGTCTAATCAACAATTTATTGAAAATGACTGTTTGTTTGTTTGAACGCGCTAATCTCAGGAACTTCTGGACCGATTTGCAAAATTATTTTTGTATTGGATAGCTTATTCATCGAGGAAGGCTTTAGGCTATAAAACATCACGCTGTGACGGGCGGGAAGGGAATAAACACAAAACGCGCGGACGAAGTCGCGAGGGACTGCTAGTAGCAAAATATAAGCGTTAATAAAGTCGGTTACGGTTCTTTAGAGTTATCTACCTTCAAACGGTACTTCAAATTAAATGAAATGAAATAAAATTAAATGAATATTTATTTGCTCAAAACATGGTTTCAATAGATGATAGGTGAATTACAGAAGTCCTCAAATTTTACCAAAATGATGGCATGCAAATATATAATAATTATGGAAAATTTAAAAATAGTATGATTAAAGTTACATTCAAAATCAAACTAATATAATAATCAATCCTGAATTCAAATAAAATATCAAAGATCGGTTAAAATCATTCAATAAATTAAATTACCAATATACAAGTAATTACTATACGTAAAAATGACATTGAATTTATAGATTTCTTTTTCTCGAAGCCATTTTATGAGTCCACGCTTAAATAAATTCTTTGGAATCAATTTGATTTGATCAGGAATTGCATTAAAAATCTTGACACACATTGCATTACACTGTTTCTTGTAAAATACCAAACGTGGCGTATTTTTATAAATAACTGTGTTTGCATGCCTTAGGTACCGATGCTGTATTTGGTGACGTTTCTTAAAAAGATCGGTATTGTTCTTGACAAAACATGCAATTTCTAATATGTACATGCAAGGAAGTGGCAATATTCTTAGCTTTTTGAACAGTGGCTTGCAAGAGTGACGTGGTGTTTTGCCACATTTGGCTCTCACATTTTTTTGTGTTCTAAACAAAAGAGGAGAGTTGGTTGAATTTCCCCAAATGAGAAGTCCATACAAGAAGTCCGTATATAGTTTTGCAATAGAGATGAAAGTTTACACGAATTGGACGAACAAGACAGTGTAAAATAAAAACCCAATGAACAGTTTTCTCCCATCGCACTAAATGGCGTTAGGATAGCTGTAGTAAAAACAAAATTCACGTTGGCGGTAAATCGGTAATCTACTTGGCCCGCTGTTGCATAAATAGACGGGTAGGTGGCGCTGACGTCACGCGTGATGACGTATTCATAAGAGACCAGTGATGACGTATCCATAAGAGACCAGATATTCGGTCGCGGTTGAACTGACTGCCCAGTTAGCCAAAGGTTCGAGTCCCGCCCGTGCGCAATTTTTACAATTTAAATGTTTGTGTTTGATACTGAGTGGTGAAAAATATTGTGTTTCTAAGTATTAATTTTGAGTTTTTGTATTGCAGATCCAATATCGTGGAAGAAATCATTCGACTTACTAAAAGAGAATATATTTGAGAATCCCTACGCTCACGAGAGTACCGAATGCAACATTCTATCGAAGTATAAAAACGAATTGTATTTGATTGAAGATTTCGGTAAGTGACATAATTTTGTTTATATGTTATTTTGTCACAGAAATTGCACTTGTAAAAAGCAATTGTGTTAAACAAGAAATCGAACCCGGTATCTTACGCTATTCGGGCGCATGCCTATACCAGTCGGCCACCGACACATTGTCAAGTTTGTAGAATTTTGCTTTGTCCATCTATAGGATGTGTGATTTTAAGTTATTTAATATAGCATTAAACTTCGCATTAACTTTTATAAAACCAAAGCATACCATACATTGTGTCCAGGCATGGAATATAAAAAAACGGCCAAGTGCGAGACAGACTTGCACACCGAGGGTTCCGTGCCTACTTTAACTGAATTAGAGATCCACTTACTTCCACCACAATATTATGTTGACAGCAAATATAACATTGTTTTTCATAGTATTTGTATGAATAACAAAGTTCACAATCTCGCAACATTGATGACATCACGCAGCCTACGCGTTAAAGAAAGCGCTTGCAAAATGCAACAGGCTTGCTAATGTGACGGTGGCCGAGTGGTATAGGCATACGCCCAGATTGCGTAAGACACGGGGTTCGATTCCTCGTCTGTGACACAGCCAAAGTTGCTTTTTACAAGTGCAATTTGCAATTTATAATAACAAAGTTATTTTTGCGGTTATTGAAAATGTGCTCTATCTCATGCATACATTTTAAAAGACATCTCCAAAGACACCCTACGCGCATAGGTTTGACAATGTTTTTTTCGGAATTACACCCCTAAGGGGGTTAAACGGGGGTTGAAAGTTTGTGTGAAACTTCTTTTCCCTTGAAAGGATTCACTCGAAAAAAATTACATAGGTTCCTTAAATGATGACGGTCAGCACTACAAAAGGTCATCACAGGGGCAAACATTGAATTTTTCCAACGTGCCTGGTTGTGTGCCCTCCTTTGAATTAGTGAAAAACATTGTGTATAGAGAAATACTGTAACCTGCAATTTAGTGATTAAAATTTCAATCAATAAGTCATACCTGGGGGTGAAGCGAGAGGTATAGTCTGTATGGGGAACCTCAAAATTTAAAACTGTCCCTTACGCTAACGCAACAGACAGGATTTAATGAAACTATAGAAGAAAAATGCATCGCTCATTGCAATATCACATACTCAGGTATAATTGGGTAAAACATTAATAGGTTGGCACTTAGGTATAACTATGGGATGAAAAAAATATCGGGAAATCAGAAGTTTACGCAAGCGAAGCCGCGGGCAACCGCTTGTATTGTATATAATTTGTTTCAAATATGATATCTAAATGTCATAATTAATAACGTTTACAAAATAAAATAGAATACACAATGTACACTTTAGCCAAAACATCGTTTATAAAAATTGCTTGCACACACAGCAGTGCGATACTCACTTGTGACAAAACGAATAATAGCTTTCAAAGTTTATATTTCGATTTTTTTTTTCAGCAGACCCATCTCAAACTTCACAAAGAAAATCGACGCTATCGAAAATAATGACAGAACTATACAAAAAGACTCCCCCCCGTTCGTCGCTTCGTCTCTCGCAGCTGTGTCCCGCTCTAGCCAAGTACACTTATACCGGGTGCGAGAGAGACGCAAGACTGTCTAGACTGCTTGGACTGGGGACGCTGGGTGTGGTGAAGTTTTATGAGCAAGTAAGTATAGTTTGGTGATGATGACTTTGTAATTAAGAAAATCAAAATAAATACTCCAAAATTGTTAAATATTAATAAAAGCTTACAAGTTGATAATGCGCTAGATTCTTGTCAAATCAAAAATCTCTAAACCTTTTTTGGGAGAAATACTTTTTTTTTCTAATTGATTTTATTTTGCAAATAAGATAGAGCTACGTAACATACAAAACTACATATTGAAAGAAACAATATTCAGGCACTTTAATAATTTGCGGGACTTGCAGTGTACTGTTGGTCCTTTTTAGTATAGGTACTTTTTAGTATGCAAAACTTTTATTTGTAAATATTTATAATATTTTTTGACATTGTCAATCTTTGAGCTATCTGCGAAACCGATCAATAATTGCGACATTGGATTTGTGGCATATTCCACTCTCAATACAATACACAACGCACAGATTAGAGAAGGATAAATATATATGGTTAAGAATGTTTTTAACACTCACAGTGTCATATTTCATATTCATAAAGATGAGATAAGAAACCAAAAATTTGCGCACGGGCTAAACGTCAATCATAATGACGTATCCGTAAAAGACCACAAATTTCGCAAGGTAGGACAGACAGCACGGTAGCTCAATTGGTAGAACGTTTGGCCCGGTTAGCCAAAAAGTTGCTGGTTCAAGTCCCGCCCGTGCGCAAATTGTTGGTTTCTTATTTCATCTTTAGAAATATATATGTCGGAAATTTCGTGATTGTCGGAAACTACGTGACCGGACACAGCTAGTGCCATCTACAGTCGACGCCAGCGCCCTCACGCGGCGCTTGACAGAGTCTAAGACGTCGCGGTCGGCCGGGACAAGCTCATTCTAAGTTCATCGGTCGTAGTTATGTGCCGAGTTGGCTATTTATAGTATTCGAATATTTTGGTATTCGTTAAAAATGATTCGAATTTAAGACTCGGACAGGTGTTCGAGTACTGGCACGAGTATTCGAATACTTTAGTGGACTCGAGTACCTTTTGAATCGAACGTTGACGACATATCCTAATATTTCATCACAAATCATGCAAGAACGATAGAAAAGTAGGTAATGTAAATAATAACAGATTATTGTATACCCAGTCATTTAATCATATAATCAGCCTTTAGTAATTATGGAACAACAGCATCACATACTTTGCCCTGATTCCATGGCAAGTAGCACTGGTGTTTTGGTAATCAGAGATAACGAAGGTACCACAACCACCCAGACCCGAGACAATATAGAAATTTTTATTTCCTACATTGACCCAGCCAGGAACCAAACCCGGAACCTCGGAGATGGAGCGACGCCAAGTCCGGCACGCTCGCCTCTCAGCTACGGAAGTCGTCAAAGTATGGCACGGCATATTAAAGCTAGCATCTAATGCCTGGTTTCTATTAAAGTACTCGACTTAGGATTCGAATACCGTAAGTACTCGAATCCTGAATTCGAATCATGTGGATCCGAATTACGTATTTTATGCATTCGAGTAAAAAATATATATCGGTTTATCGCTCTGTATCTACTATCTTAAAATTACAGTGTGGTTTATTAACAATTTAGGTGTTATAATTTTGCCAACACATTAATCATCGAGTGCCTACAAAGAAGTCTCATTATGGATGAAAACGAGGATTTGGACAAGCCATCAAAGATATTACCATTGCCGACATATTATAGTTACAGTATGGAAGAAAAGATTAAACGAGGATGCAAAATACTTTTAAAACTCGTGTGCCTGACTGGGGCGGCATGGCGACTCGGATCGAGATGAGAATATATAGGAAATTTAGAGCCCAATATCCCACTAATGTGCCCCAAAAATCAAATCAGTGCCCATTAAGGTCTCCGAGTAATTTTAGGAAATAAGATGCCGCTGGAGTACCGTCTGAAAACGTTACTACAGCGGCATGATTTTTACCTATTGGCCCTAGCCAAATTTAAAGTAGCCTAACGGGTAGCTTATATATGTGCCCTCTCTTGGCCGAGTAGCACAGAAAATTTCAGCTTTCTACACCTTACAATTAACCGATAATAAATGAAACAATTTAACGAGAATTGATTTAAAGCCTATCCGACCAAATGCGAAAGGTAGTTAAAAAGCGGACGCTCAGTACTTCAAACCAGCATTTTCAAATTGGTTGCCTTGTCATTTTCGATGTCAGGTACAGTCACGAAAACAAGTTTTAGTGTGGGATACAAATTCAACAACTAAAATTAGTTGCAGTATGTTTTTGCATTTGCCAACCACGTGGATGTATTATAAAGATACTATTAATACTTATGACGCGACACTATCAATAAGTAGTACACTTTGATAACACAAGAAGGTAGTATCGAGAAAAAATAATGGTATTTTCACTCTTTCAACAGTATCGCCTAATTCTCACTAAATATTCATACTTACTACCGTTACCCTAGACAATTTATAACAATTGTTTTAGACCGCTACAAGTGCAGCATGTCGATATTCTCGATATGGCTATACCGTAGTATTATCTGGCCAAATTGAGCAATAAGCGGCACGGGCGTTTTTCTGCCGTCAAAAGTAGTAAGATCCATGGGATATTAAGTCGGTTAATTTATTCAGTTTCTACTTAAGGTGAAGGATCAGGGATGTATAGTAATGTTATTACATGAATCTCACATCTTTTACGGTAGAAGAATTTATTTGGAAGACTTGTTTTTTGCACAAGCTATATTTTTGATGGCTTGACTATTTTCGAGATCAATTGTCGATTTCCCGTCCCCTTTCCGCGTAGTGCGGGAATACTTTTGTGAAAACAGATGTATCTTCCGGTAGACATTAGTTATTTTTATTCTGTCAACGAAATTTTGATAGTGAATATTTTTTATAATAAATGTACATATGTATATACAGATATACAGGTTGGCCCAAAAAGAGCGTGTCAAACTGACATTGGAGATAGCTTAGCCATAATCCACGTGGTCCCGAGTCGAATCCTAAAAATCGGGTCATGCTGAAAAAGAAATCTGTGTTTTTCTGTCTTGAAAAAAATCAGAAACAGCTCCGGAGTCAGGAAGTTGGTGGTGTTACCAACCCGTGCCTCAAAAAGCATGTGTAACCGTTGGTCCTGCGCCTGACCTTTCTGGGATTTAAATATAGTACACATAAGATTTTCTGCCGCTAAAAAATGATTAAAAATAACGACTAAATTTTTACCAGAAGAAAAGTAGCGTTTTTATAAACAAGCCGGCCGCGGCCGGCTGGCCGGTATAACAAAGAGTAGAAAAATGGGTACTGTTACTTGTCTATGTATGCGCACACAAATTTTACTATTGTATATACGAATAAGGTCCAGATTGCATTGTTTTGACTGTTTTGCAGTCGACGCGTAGAGTAGGCACGCGTCGGCCTCATCTTACACACTTGCACACCAACACATTTAAATACAGAGCGTATTGCTGCGCCCTTAGGATTATCAGAACCTTAACATAAATTTATACAAAATGTTTTTTCTTTTGTAATATACAGGGTGTTGCTTTGGTCAGTGACATCCAACTCAGGGATGATAATATGAGTTATGCTTATTCTAAAAAAAATGTTTTCTTTAAATTCTGAGCAAGTTTTAAACAAGAAAACCGTTTCACAACATTCAAAAAAATTACAAAACTAGTGGGAAAACTCGCACCCTAGCGCGTAGCTAGCGCTTATCTACAAAATACTACGCCGTAGCTAGGGCTCACAATCAGAAGGTCTAAATAGCAAAACGTCCAATAGCGCGAAACGCCTAATGAGCAATAAGGCTAATTAGAAAAAGGTCCAAGTAGCAATACGTCCAACTCTCAGAAGGTCCGTATAGCAGAACGTCTATTTCGCAATTGGACTATTATTAAAGGTGTACACTCCTAACAGAAAATGAAATCATTTGTTTAATACTTTGAGTTAAATTTTTTTATAGGCACGTTTGTTATAAAGCACGAATGGCTTAGATTACGGCGGGCGCACGTGTTTAAATCACTGTGTTGGTTCAAGAACCAACACTTTCTGGCTAACCGGGCCAAACGCTTTACCAATTGAGCTACCGTGCTGTCTGTCGGACCCTGCGAAATTTGTGGTCTCTTACGGATACGTCATTATGCGTGATGTTTAGCGCCATCTACTCGTCTGTTTATGCAACAGTGGGCCAAGTAGTTATTCTTTACAGAATAAAATTTTTAGTTTCTTATTTCATCTTTATGAATATAAAATATGACACTGTGAGTGTTAAAAACATTCTTAACCATGATAAATAAATATTTACAAATCTAATTCTAAACTACCTCTACACTAAACACAAATACTCTCGGCATTCGGTGCCATAAATCACTTTTGAAACAAGTATGCGCACGCGCATAATACTGCACTATCGATAATAAAATATGCATACGAAACCCCATTTTCAGAAGTATTGTTATCAATAAACTCACGTAACTAACAACTCTTATTATATACTTTTAAACTTTCATGGTCACAAATTAATTAATGCTGGCACCGTTGTAAGCGCCATGATCACGGAGTAACTGTTGCGAACTAGCGGATGGGTTGTTATTGACAGATAAAGTAAATCAAATCAAATCATTTATTTGTGATAGACAGGTATATAGATGTTAAGTGTTTAAATAATGTTTATAGGGAGTGCGCTGTGATCAGCCTCAGCGGCATACAAATGTCCAATTATAACAGAAGAAAATAATACATGTCAAAATTATCAATATACAGGGTATTGTTTTGGTCAGCGACGAGCGGCTCAGGGGTAGCTATACAAACGATACTGATGCCAAAAATATATTAAAAACATATTCATTTTTTGAAATAGAAAAAACCCACAAAATCATTAGGATGCGAGTTTTCCCATTAGTATTGTAATTTTTTTGAATGTTGTGAAGAGGTTTTCTTGTATGAAACTTGCTCAGAATTTAAAGAAAACATTTTTTTTGAATAAGCATAACTCATAATATCATCCCTGAGTTGGATGTCACTGACCAAAACAACACCCTGTATAACGTAATCTACAGTCTACGAGTTTACCCTCCTTGAAGTCTTTTATTCCGCTCTTCGTCGGTTCCATTGTCCTCAAACTCACTATTTTCTCGCATCTGTTCTCGACCCACTACATAAATAAAAAGCTCATAATAAAATAAAACTGGTCAAGTGCGAGCCGGACTCGAGCGCTGAGGGTTCGTGCCAACTGAATCATGGGGACCCACTTACTTCCGCTAAGCCAAATACTACAATATTTTGTCGACAGCAAATATAAATTTGTTTTTCATTTTGTTTTTATTAAGAACAAAGTTATGTTTGCGGTAGTTGGAACTGTGCTATGTCTGATAGACTACTAGTTTGATCTCGTTTAGACCAATTTTCGTTGAAAGTTTTTGTACAGATCTACATCATGTATATTTTTTCTAAATTTACCCTCGCTCAGTTTATATTTTTATATTATTGTATTATTTTAAACTGAGCGAGGGTAAATTTAGAAGGGGGGGGGGGGGCTCCCATGTTACCACTTTGGAAGCGTCTGTATCTTAAACGTAAGACTTTTAAAGAAAATGGTTCTATAAACCTCATTGTCATTTTAAAGACCTATCCAAAAGTCGTTTCATGCATGGAAATTAAATATCTTTTTTTTTTGTTGAAGTATTGTAAAGCAGTTAACAGGATACATCTACCCACCAAGTTTTAACCGTGTAATGCTAATAGTTTCAGAATAAAGTGCTTAAAACATACGGACGGACAGACGGACTTGACGAAACTATAAGGGGTTCCGGTTTTTCCCACTCGGAACATTGATATTGCAAAATCACATGACTTCGATCAAGTTATTGTGTTGATAGTTTGTGAAATTTGGAACGGATTTTTTAACACTTGTTTTTTTTTGTATTTTTATAAGATGACTGAAACCAAAAAAAATCAATATATCAAAACATTCTAAACCATTGAATAGCAAAACGTTATCATTTTTTAAAATTGTATTTATTCTGTAATGAATAACTACTTGGCCACTGTTGCAAAAACCGACGGGTAGATGGCGCTGAAGTCACGCGTAAAGACGTATCCATAAGGGACCAGACATCGCTCGGTACATGGTAACAGTACGGTTGCTAAATCGGAAAGAGCGTTGACCCGGTTAGCCAGAAAGATACAGGTTCAAGTTCCGCCTATGCGCAATTTGTGGTTCCTTAATTCATCTTAGATTGAACTGATTTCTTTAAAAAATCTTAATCACATAAGTTCGTCAATTATTTTTTGGTCCGTAACTTTATTCATTTTATCCAGGTATCAGTATTCCTGGACGCCGTCACCAGACCGGTGATCATATCAGCGTTGCTGACAGACGGAACCGTCCGCCGGTATATACACAAGACTGGAGATCGGTTGAGTATGGACCAATCCGCGCAAAGAGTCGCCTTGTGCGTGAAGAATCTGGTGGGAGGAGAGGTTCTAACTTACTCGGTAAGTACACATTATTCTTTTGTATATGTTCATTATACCAACTTACTTTGGGATCAGAGATGGATGAAATGTATGTCTGTACACTTCGGTCACTTTTGTTGCCTTCGTTTTTATGTATTAAAATTCTCTCTTCTTTCACCTAAATGGAGAAAATTTACAGTAAAGTAATATTGGACACCAATCACATACATTGCTCTGATCCCAAAGTAAGTAGCTAATGCACTTGTCGTGAATCAAACTCGGTGGAGCTTATAAAGATCTATATTCGATCACCACAATTATCTATGATACAAATCAGTATCTCTTAGAATATTAATTATAACTGCACTTTAAACATAATTTATCTTCCCACAACTTTTCACTTCGGCGGTCAGCACTAGACTGCCTCGCTTTTCGAGTTCACTCCACAAGTAAGAAAATTGGAAGGGAAGGGGCATCCAGTGTTGCCATTTTTTAAATAGCGATAACGTTATTTGGTAAATTAAATATACTCGTTTTTATAGAAATAAAAATAACGTTAACTGGTATTAGAATAGGTTAAGATTACTAGCTACTGAAATAATCTATATACCAAAAATCATCACACACTTGTGTTAAAAAAATGACCAGACATTACAAGAGAGAAGTCGCCAGAAGTAACCTCAGAAACGTCTCAGTGCGGTGGTTTTCTTATAATATTTATTTGTTTTACCAGGTGACTCCTATTGGCGAAGACAGTGGATTGATAGAGTTCATTGAAGATTCCACGCGGTTGAGGGAAATGATCAACAGTGTTTATGACTTGGGTAAGTAGTAGTGATGAGAAACTAGCAACACAGAGTTCAAATTCCGTTGAGTTACAGTGTTTGGACTCAAATGCACTGTTTTTTGATAACAACAGAATTTTTTAATTCTGTTGTTATCCGCCTATAAAAACTGACTAAATACCTTAAAATAACGCATTATCCTTCTACTTATGGGAAACAAATTCATTTGGAGTCGGTTCATGATGAGGACTGTTTGTGTAGGTAAGCTTGATATCATGCACCGAGTAGAGGGAAAATGCGTTTTTAAGCTTACTAATTTTAAGCTTTTCAGTCAGTTTAGTTATTTAATCATATCTCAAAAACTACTGGACCGATTTTGATAAAACTTACACTGTACCCTTAATTAAAATTTACCTAATCAAACTAAGAAGAAACATTACGCTATGACTTATCTTTTTTGAGAAATCCGTTGACAAACATAATACATACATAAAGATGAAATAAGATACCAAAAATTTGCGCACGGGCGGGACTTATACCAGCAACCTCTTGGCTGACCGGGCCAAACGCTCTACCAATTGAGCTACTGTGCTGTCAGTCCGACCTTGCGAAATTTGTGGTCTCTTATGGATACGTCATTGCGTGACGCTCAGCGCCATCTATGGATATAAAATATGAGTGTTAAAATTCTAAACCATTAGATAATTTAATTATTAAATCCACCCGCCTCTCACAGATCAATTAGACATCGGCGCTCGGGTGGAAGACGACGAATTGATTCTGTCGTCTGCGTCGATGGAACACTACCAGAACTACTGCAGACAAGTGCCTGCTCACGCGCTGAGGTAATTGCGCAAATATTTAATTATTAACGAAATTAACTATGTATGGAGTCAATTTCTTCCACACTGTCTAGGGCCCCAATTCCACTGATTTGTTGTATCATAATCACAATGGGACAGATTGTTGACGTTTGGCTCATACTAGAAGCATCAAGAATTGTTAGCAGTATCGACCACCAAGTACTTAGCGCCATCTGTGCGGCCTAAGTGTAAACATTTCGAATAAGTGCCATCTAGGCAATCAAATATAAATCATAGCGAACCGTCACTTTGCATTTTCTCTACAAAAACAGGAATTGCTTAAGCACAAGCAATTTCTTTTTTGGTAGATTACAAATAACAAAAACCAATAAATTAAATTAAATTACAAAAAATTGTAATTACAAATGGTAACTGTCAATTCTATGGTACAATCCATTATTTTTGTGAGCGGACGTTACTCTGCTTATAAGCGCTTTTTTCTACCAAACAAAACAATTTTCGGGTAATGTAAGTTGAATTAAATCGTTACATCTCTTTTTAGGGTTCCGTAGCCGAACGGAAAAAAACGGAACCCTTATAGTTTCGTCAAGTCTGTCTGTCTGTCCGTCCGTATGTCACATCCACTTTATTCTGTTACTATAAGCATCACACTATTAAAATTTGGTAGAAAAATGAAACCTGTTAACCGCTTTACGATTCTAATACAAAAAATAAAAAAATATAATATTTAAGGGGGGCTCCCATACATGAAACTAAAACCGAAAATATATTTTTTCGTCAAACCTATACGTGTGGGGTTTCTATAGATAGGTTCCAAAATAATATAGAGGTTCCTAAAACCATTTCCTTCTTAAGTCTAACGTTTGATAGACGCTTCCAAAGTGGTAAAATAGGCGTCCCCCTGTAATTTCTAAACTAAGCGAGTGTAAATTTTGAAAAAAATGTGTAAGGTAGATCTTAACAAATACTTTTAACGAAAATCGGTTTGGACGGGATCTAACAAGTAGTTTTTGAGTTATAACACATTTTCAACAACCGCAAACATAACTTTGTTCTTCATACAAACACTATGAAAAACAAAGTTATGTTTGCTGTCAACAAAATATTATGGTATATTACTAAGTGTAAGTAAGTGGATTCCCTAATTCAGTTAAAGTTGGCACGGAACCCTCAGTGCGCGAGTCCAACTCGCACTTGGCCGGTATTTTGTATTAACAAACCCCGCTAGATAGAAGCAAAGTAAATATATTATTTTGTATCAATAATTTAATCCTTTTTTTTTTGCAAAATGCTGAAGCCAAGTCTCTTGGTGTATTTCTCTAATCAAACATGAAACGACTCTGGGGCGACCTACGACTGTCTCCTTTATTACTTATATTTATAAAAGTGCATAACCAAGCGGTCGACTGGTAGAAAAAGTCATAAGGCATATAGTCCGCCAATTGTACAACGTACACTGCAGTAAAATATTAAATTAAAAAAAATATTTTGCCAAAACAAAATCAATATTCCATGATGTAAAAAAATCAAGGGCCCAATTTTTATCACTCATTTCAAGATTGCGTGTATTCATTAAAGTCAGGATTTCGAAAAAAAATATGTTAAACTCCACAGGAGTGATAAAAATACATTAGTCAATTTTGTAAAGATGAAATAAGAAACCAAAAATTTGCGCACGGGCGGGACTCGAACCAGCAACTTCTGACTACGCGGGCGGGTGATTGGGAAAGTGGGAGGAATTTGACATGACAACACGTTTTGATAACATGTCGAAACATGTTTTTGACGGGTCCATTCTTTCAGTAACCGGGTTGTATCGTGTTTCACAAAAGTTACATGTTTTTTTTCTTCAGATTATTTTACTACAGCAAAGCCAATTACTAAGTAGATAGCACATTGCAAAAACAGAAAGTTTACGGCTGTCTTTAGTGTCACGCGGGACGTCAGTACGAATCACTCCGCACATACCGGATATACAACGGTGGTACCACAACACCCAGACCCGAGGTAATATAGAAAATTTTGATTTCTATATTGATCCGACCGGGAATCGAACACGGACCTCGGATCGGCGACGCCTTGAAACCAGCGTGCTTAGCCACGGACGTCGTCAAAAGTTATAAAACTTCGTCTAAGACAACCATGGCTCAAATGGTTCTAAATGGTCTATACTAATTTCGCCTCCAAGCTTTGCACTCATCTTAAAGTCAACCTGTATATGGAGGCATACTCAAAGGAATCATACTTTTTCAATAAATGATTATTTGACCGTGTTCCAGATCTGCAATCGAAGCGAACTGCTACTCAACAGAAGATTTCATAAAAAAGAAGAGCATGTTCGTTGAAACTCTCAGCATGATTACTCTGCTGAGTTGGATATTAGGTAAGTCGATGAATATACGCCACATAACACACCAATAGTCTTGGTATTGAACTAAGGAATTTTCGTCCTTGTCTTACGAATACTAGACAAAGTATTTATGGGAGACGCCCTCATCATTAGGACGGCGATTAAAATATATATTAAATTTATGTACCCATGACTTATGCTCATAATTATTCGCTCGATTTGAATGAGGCATGGCAATGATTGCTACTATTTATTCATTTTCATTTCATAAAATGAAGATCTTTTTCATATGAAATTACGTGCGAAATTTCATTGACAATGTTTTTTTTCGCAGTGTGAATTGCGATGCGAGTACGCGACTGGTGAATTTCATATAAATTTTACTGTACTCAAATAATGCGATTTTCGTTCTTAAAATAATGAGAAGTGTTTGAGATATAGCACATTTTCAACAACCGCAAACATATCTTTATTCTTCATACAAACACTATGAAAAACAAAGTTATTTTTGCTGTCAACAAAATATTGTGGTATTTCACTAAGTAGAATTAAGTGGATTCCCTAATTCAGTTAAAGTTGGCACGGAACCCTCAGTGCGCGAGTCCGACTCGCACTTGGCCGGTTTTATAATAACGGGGTAGTATTATTTATGCATAGTGTCCTTCAAAGAGTTATAAATCCATCAGATCACTTCAATATATCTTCCCCAGGCGTAGGCGACCGCCATCTCGAGAACATTCTATACTCGTCTCGCACCGGCCGCGCGGTCTGCGTGGATTGGAACGCAACGCTCGCTTATGGCGACCGCGAGCTGTGCCCCGCTAGGCTGACGAGGAATTTGTTAGCTGTAGGGGATAGTGCAGGTATGAAATCATCAAAATAATGTATTTCATCATCATCATCATCATTATCAGCCAAAGGACGTCCACTGCTGAACATAGGTCTCCCCCACGGTTTTCCACAGCGACCGATTACGAGCTGTCTGCATCCAGTTTGATCCTGCGATCTTTTTAATAATGTCTTTAGTTTCACTAAATTTTAGGCCAACTATAATTTTGAAGATGAAATAAGAAACCAAAAAATTTGACTTTTAGACAGCGAAGCGTCATCAATTTCCAAGTTGAATTTATTCTGTAAAGAAATTACTTGGACCACTTTTGCATAAACAGACGGGTAGATGGCGCTAGACGTCACGCGTGATGACGTATCCATAAGAAACCACAAATTTTGCAAGGTTGGAGAGACAGCACGGTAGCTCCATTGGTAGAGCGTTTGGCCCGGTTAGACAGAAAGTTGCTGGTTCAAGTCCCGCCCGTGCGCAATTTTTTGGTTTCTTATTTCATCTTTATGATTATAAAATATGACACAGAGTGTAAAAAATACTGTAAACCTGTGTAACATAATTTTCTATGCTTATTTTTGGGATGCTTATTTTCTAGAAATATTACGTGGTAGGTAGAATAATACGAGATATTTACCGTCTGCGAGGAATAGTAGTAGTAGTCCCCCTAGCCGATTCCGACTATAGTGGCCAGTGACAGCGACTATCCGATTGCGCGGGACATCGTAGTGCACAAGTGTGTGCGCAAACACAGGTGCACTCTCTATTCCTTTCACTCTCATAGCCCTTAGGGACAGCAATCTGACACGACCGGAGAGAGATCAGGCGCAGGACCAACGGCGCCACGTGCTTTTTCGAGGCACGTGATTGAAACACCGCCAACTTCCAAACTGTGGGCTACCATAAGAATTTCTGAACAGAAAAACTCAAACTTTAGTTACAGTTTGATAAAGGATAACAGTCGACTATTTCTGTTCAGTTGTTTTTTAGTGCAAAAGCTACATTTTCTTGCAGAAGGGCTTCTTTTTTGTATCTATGTTACCTCATATCTCAGTCGTTTGTCGACCGGTTCGAAATTTTTTTTCGCCTACTTAGAGGGTGTACCTTCTAGTTGGTCCCATGATTTCCATTTTGGAATCTGATGATGGGATCTTGGTGTAATCGAGGGAAACCCTCAAATTTTAAAGGCACGTATAGTGTTTCTTTACTAGAATCTTAATGTTGACGTGTTGTTACGTCTGATAGTCAACATCTTGTGGGGCTGAGCTGATGGTGAAACTCCTTAACGCTTAAGAGTTTAGTAATTATAATGAAATAACTTATAATAGGTAGTTTGTAGCTTCTTAAAGAACAGAGTCATAAGGTGCAACTCCTCCCCCCTTCTCCTATAATCTCTAAAAATGAAGAAAAAAATAACTTTAAAAAAAGTAAAAACCGACTTCAAAACCAAAATGCACTAAAAAGTCTTAAATAAACTCTTGACTATTGAAAGGAAAAGTGGGGTCTAGGCGAACAATTTCTTTTTGGAGTCGGTGCCATCACTTTGACCATCAAGCATCAACTATTATCACAGCACCGACCACCTTTAGTTTCTATAGTCAAGAGTTTATTTAAGACTTTTTAGTGCATTTTGGTTTTGAAGTCGGTTTTTACTTTTTTTAATTGACCTGATCGGTCATTTTGCAACCTGGACAGTTTGCGACCTAGACTTTGTGTGACCGAATCGAATATTTTGCGATGTGGACATTAGTATTATTATTTATTTATTGAATAGGACAACATAAGATTTAAGTAGGGTTAGCATCTTACACACTATGTTAGTACCTAATATCTAATTTTGGGCATGTGATCTGACTTATGTGCCACATTAAGGGACAGACATGTTGTCGATCAGCAATGACTTTCCGGATACTGTTGGAGCTGTCACGCACCCTTCACATCATGGATGCTTGATCAGTGATCTGTACGCGCTTCTGCGAACATGGCCGACGCACTACAAAAACGAGGCAGCCCCAGCAATATCCTGAAAGCATTGTTAAATTGGACTCGCAGAGCGCTGTACGATCTTTGAGTATATCTGACCCAAAGACTGTCAGTGTACAGTGAAGTGCAGTATGCTTTAAAAAGCGTTATTTTGACGGTTCTCCCTTGTTTTGTCGAACAACGTTTGATATAATTTCACTTCACAAACATTTAAAATATCTAATTTCATTTGATATAATTATTCGATTCCTATAATATTTATTTTATCTAATTTTGATTGACATAATTGTTCATGTAATATAATTTCATTTCATCGAATTTTCACTTTGCCTAATATCACATGACATAATGTTTGCTTGGCCTAATGAGTGCTTAATATAATTTTTATTTAACCGAAACTTTATAACTGAACTTAAATAATATTTCAAGTACTGTTAAAGTCTCTTAATTTAATAAACAGTATTAGGTTAACTGATCGTTACACTAATTAAAAGTTTGTAAAATGATTATACAAATTTACACTATATAAAACAACAAATAAAACTGTCACTGTTCTAACCTACATAACCTAGATGTCATCAACAAAGGGGAATTCTGGCGCTCGGCGGCCGCTGCCGCGGCACGCTCGCTTCGCTCGCTCGCCTTCGCGCGTTGTCGGATCACTGTTCTAACCTAACCTAACCTAGACGACACCAACAAAGGGGAGTTCTGGTGGTCGGTGGCGCTCCTTTTTTGTGATTAAATGAAAAATATTAAAGCTTTGTTTTACTCAAGTTGCCCTATTTGCTGTCTTTAAAATAATACTGTTAAAATCTTATTATTAAAAAATAAACAATATAGGCGAACTGATCATTATACTAAATAAAAGTATGTAAAATGATAATTATACAAAATAAGATTAGATGAAACAAAAATTTGATGAAATGATTATTAGGTCGAATGATGATTATGCCTCTTAAATGTTAGCACAAACGTTGTTATATCAAACAAATATTATCTGTTATAAAAAATATGTTAAACAAAATTATGTTAAACAAACATTATGTTAAGAGTGATTAGTAAAAGTGAAATTATATCAAACGTTTTTCGACAAAACAAGGGAGAACCTATTTTGACTGCATCCGTACTCTTAGCAAATCTTCGAGCCAGCATACTCGCTCTTATCGACGGCGCTCTGCGCTCCCCGTTCAATGTCGACATCGTCT
Organism: Pyrausta purpuralis; assembly: GCA_963924145.1. Taxonomy (NCBI): domain Eukaryota; kingdom Metazoa; phylum Arthropoda; class Insecta; order Lepidoptera; family Crambidae; genus Pyrausta; species Pyrausta purpuralis. The sequence goes on from OZ001672.1 coordinate 7,716,255, forward strand.
TTCAAGTCGTCGGTGACCCAGTGACCTAGGTTTTTAAATTGGGAAACTCTGTCCATTTCATCGCCATCAAAAGTAAATAAAAGATGGGCACTTTTGACGTAGTAAATGAGGCCGTGTGAGGTGGCGTATGACTCGCAGGTCTTGAGGAGCTCCGTAGCTGATGTTGTTAATGCAAACCCCACCCCATCAACATAGCATCCGACAGGCATGCCGCTTAGGCGCCCTATTAGTCCATCCACATACAGGCTGAAAATTAAGGGCGAGCTCTAACCATCTTGTCTTACACCACACTCCAGCCTTCATGGCTCCGATAGGACGATCTGGTCATTTTGCGATCTCGACATTTTGCAGTTTGAACATTTTGCGATGTGGACATTTTGCGATGTAGACATTTTGCAATCAAGACATTTTGCGATGTGTAAATTTTGCATCTTTGACCTTCTCCACCTAAAGGTTAATTGACCCTTAATATTTGTTTCAGTACTAGAAGCAAGGCTACAGAACTTAGTACAGAGTCTACGCAACTCGAGCAAACTGTTTTTGAACGTCGTGAAACTCTCTTTCAAATGGATGGGCGATGACTTTGATAGCAAGGTATGTTTACTTATACATAAAAGAAATTTGTGTTAGTTATACCACCTATAACTCGGGAATTAGCGGATCGATTTTCATGATTATTGTCTTTGCCTCAAATATGATAATAACTTAAAAACGGGGCCGGGGTTTTAGTTTCATGTAAGGGAGCCCACAGGATACATTTTCCTACCAAATTTCAACAGTGTGATGCTTATAGTTACAGAATAAAGTGGCTATGACATACGGACGGACAGACAGACAGACAGACAGGCTTGACGAAACTATAAGGGTTCCGTTTTTTGATATTCGACTACGGAACCCTAAAAACGCTACTTTCTAATTTTATTTTGTTAAAGTAGATTATCAGATAAATGAGTCATTTCGTTTTGGTGAGATAGATAATTAATTTCGGTTTTAAGTAGATTTTTCTTCTAAATCCATCAAGTCTAAATGCCACGATTACATTTAGAACCTTTACAAACTGTGACTTTTAGCACCGATGCAGTCGCGATGCAGAAGCTGGAAATTGACAAATTATGTACCGAATTTTAAGAAACCGTTCATTGCGTGAGACGCAATGCTAAAGCGCGTTTTCAAAACGCGCGACTGCATCGATGCTAAATCTTGGAATACCCTATATACTCGTATCTTAGATCCCTTAGCGATGAAGTCGCGATACAGTCGCTATGCTGACGCGATGCAAAATCGATAACATCGATGCAAAAACCTGTTCATTGCGCGAGTCGCTAAATTAATTCAGGCTAAAAGTCGCAAAGGGTCTTATATTAGGTAAGCAAAATTCTTTTCACATTTTTCAGTACCCCTTCATACAACAGTACGTCACAGGGCACGCTACGTGCCGTGAAGTCACCAAAACGACCATACAATCTTCTCGCCGCCCATACAAAGAGAGGGTTATAAAGCTATTGGATGAAACCTTCGCTGATTTAGAGGAGAAAGATACTTACACCGTGGTGGAACAAGTAAGTAAAACTATCTGTTCGCTGAGTGAGAAGTAGGTGGTAGAAGAACCCTAATCGATGACAGCGCTCGTAGTGACCAAAAAAAACAACTTTGGCGGACCTCTGTCACCGTTTCTCTAGCAATTTTAGCTGTGCGTTATGTTTTAATTATTTGTAAATCTCGACACTGTAGATTACAGTGATTGAATAGAATAAATGGATAATTCATAAGGATAGATAGATAGATAGATGAAATAAGAAACCAAAATTTTTTTGCGCACGGGCGTGTTTCGAACCAGCAACTTCTTGGCTAATCGGGCCAAACGCTCTACCAATTGAGCTACCGTGCTATCGGTCTGAGTTTGCGAAATTTGTGGTCTCATATGGATACGTCATTACGAGTGACGTTTAGCGCCATAAAAAAGTCATAAAAGTCATTTATTTATGCAAATAGGCCCTCTGGGGGCACTTTTACACGTCCCAATATAAACCCTACCACAGCTTCGGGACAATTGTGGGCTAGTGCTGAGAAGAAGCTGCGCAAGAAACTCAGTCACTATTGTCAATGCCTCTTTTCAAAAGGTTTACAATGTTTGTAGTGATCATGCAAGTCCATACATTATTATCATTTAAATAATCATCTACTTTACAATACCCTTTCGTCATAAGGGTTTCTTTAATAACAGTTTTAAATTTATTAACCGGTAAGTTAATAATGTGTTCTGGTAGTTTATTGAAAAATTTTATACCTTTCCCCATGAAAGAATTACCAACCTTTCGAAGCCTAAATTGTGGAATAGCAAGCTTATCCTTATTTCTAGTATTATATTTGTGTATGTCACTATTTTTCGTGAATAAATGAAATTTTTTCCGTACATACATTAAATTTTCGTATATATACTGAGAGGCTAGAGTTAATATTCTAATTTTTTTAAACACCTCTCGTAAGGAATCTTGAGGTTTAAGATTATAAATAGCTCGCACGGCTCTTTTTTGTAACACAAAAATTGTCTCTACATCAGCAGCCGCGCCCCACAGTAAAATGCCGTAGGACATCAAGCTATGGAAATAACTAAAATAAACTAACCTAGCTGTTTCTACATCAGTCAAACGTCTTATCTTCCTTACAGCAAAAGCAGCTGAGCTTAGTTTCCCTGACAAGGCCTCTATATGAGGACCCCATTGTAGTTTGGAGTCTAAAGTGATTCCCAAGAATGTTGTGGAATCAATAGTATCAAGCGGTTTGTCTTTTATCTTAACCTGAGTTGATGCCTGTCGGACATTAGGCATCGTAAACTTTACACATTTAGTTTTACTTCCATTAAGAAGAAGATTGTTAACAGTAAACCAATGTAATACTTGTGAAAGAGTATTATTTACATCGTCAAAATTTCCTTCACCTCTTGGAATTTTAAATATAAGTGAAGTATCATCTGCAAACAAAACTATATCACAAAGATTCCCCACAAAATGCGGGAGGTCATTTATATATATTAAAAATAAAAGAGGTCCTAATATAGATCCTTGGGGCACACCCATTGTTAGAGGTGCTCCAGAAGACTCAGTTCCGTTTATACATACTTTTTGCATTCTACCTGAAAGATATGAATTAATTAAATTTAACGAGTTCAATGATGCCCCATAGTGACATATTTTTTTAAGTAATGTTTCATGATCCACACAATCAAACGCTTTCGATAGATCATCATGCCTATTATCATAAGCATCAAATATATGTGTTAAAAGAGCAACTCCTGCATCCGTGGTGCTTCTTCCTTTAGTAAAACCGAATTGTTTGTTATGTAATAACTTGTTCGATGAAAAGTGTGCTAAAATTTGATTGAATATAATCTTTTCATATATTTTACTCAAGACTGGCAGAATCGATATTGGCCGGAAGTTTGAGGGGTCACTTTTGTCACCCGCTTTGAAAAGCGGTATTATTTTACTAATCTTCATTAAACAAGGAAACTGGCCGTCATCAATACACTTGTTAAAAATTAATGCTAGTTGAGGGGCTATTATGTTAATAATTGACTTAATAATATAGAAATAGAAATAGAAATAGAAATAGAAATATGTTTATTGACAACAAGACTTAAATCAATAACCTTAACTTAACATGTAATAGAAATAACCTTAATTCTCTCAAATTATCAGAGGCTCTCAAACTAGGCTATGCCTGTATCTTGGGAGACCAGTAAAATTACTTGACAAGGTTGAGTGGCACGTTCTATTCGAGTGTGCGTGTTTGAATGTGTTTGAATGTGTGTGTGTGTGTGTATTTGTGTTTGGGGTGGGTGGATGTGAGTGTGTGGGTGTGTGAGTGAGTGTGTGTGTCGGTCTGTGTCCATGTGTCTATGTGTGTGTGTGGTGTATGAGAGAGTAATTGATTGATTGTGTTAGCTATTACCGACTAACATCTCAGTTTGTGCATAGTCAAGTGAGCAGAGTAATTGTATTATGCGTCTCTTAGTTTCGATTGTAGAGCAGTTTTTTAAATTGCAGATAGCTGCCAAGTTGTTATATGTAGCAACCTGACAGTATCTAGGAAACCGCTTCGCAAAACTTGTCCTAACAGCAGGCACAGGCAGTCTGTAAACACGACGACGCATTAAAAAATCGAAATTGATCAGGTTAGGGGCAGAACTGTGGGTGTCCAGACAGGCAGATAATATGTACAGCTGCCTAACGCGCAGCATCTTTAAATCGCTGTACACGGCATTTGTAGGATACAATACTGGCTTTCCCAACATAACCTTGAAGACAGCGCGCTGAGCCCTTTCAAGTTCCAATATAAAAGTCTTAGCAGCTTAATTATTGAGTGACAGATGGCATAGTATACAGTTTTCAAAGCGTCAAGGTCTGCACACCTTCTAAGTATTCGCATGATACCTGTGACCTTTCTGATTTTGTTCGCAACAAGATTGATATGGCCAGCAAAGGTTAGATGTTCGTCTAGTAATAAGCCCAGGTATTTCAACTCACGTGTCCGCTGGATAACGTCACAGTTACAATCAGAAGAGATGGCACCGCGGAAACGGCAAGAATGTATGCGCAAGCTATATGATTTGTTTGGACTAGACGCAGATGTTATATGAAAGCATATGTATTTCGTTTTTTTTGTATTAAGTGTAAGAAGATTTTGATCTAACCATGTGTATATGTGCGCTAAGCCATTTTCAGCTGCCTCAAACGTGGCGTCCCAGTCTACACCCCTAAAGAGGACAGCTGTATCATCCGCGTAACAAATAAGCTCGGCAGAGTGTGCGGCATGGTCATGTATGTTGTTTATGTAAATAATAAATAGAGTCGGACCAAGTATGCTACCCTGAGGAACCCCAAAACTGATTGGGAGCCTATCACTCGCCAGGCCATCAATACGCGTCACCTGGCTTCTACCAGACAAGTAGCTCCTAAACCACTCTAACGCTGTACCACGAATTCCCAAGCCCTCGAGTTTTCTAAGTAAGATAGGAGTCGACACCGTGTCAAAAGCCTTGGCGAGGTCCAGGAAAACCGCCATACATTTAAGACCATCGTCTAGGTAAGAGGAAACGAGGTTTGTTATCAGTTTTATAGCGTCCTCTGTAGACTTCTTTTGACGAAAACCGAATTGTCTATCGGAGAGCAACTTGTTTGATTCCAAGAAATGAACCAGCCGCGCATTAACTAATTTCTCCAGTAGCTTTGAAAAGGTGTTAAGGAGAGAGATTGGCCTGTAGTTTGAGGGCAGATTAGCAGGCCCATCTTTGTGGATTGGAACAATGGAAGCCGTTTTCCATAGAGTAGGGAAAACACCCGAAGAAAGACTAAGGTTAAAAATATGAGTTAATGGCGTTACAATCTGCTTGTTAATAGCTTTCACCAGGAGATTCGAGATTCCATCCATTCCCGTGGAAGTCTTATCCTTAAGCTGCGAGATGAGATAGCCTACCTCAAAGCCGTCGGTTGGCGTTAGAAACAGTGAGTGAATGGGGCTGTTTTCCACAGTAACTATTTTCGAAAGATCTTCTTCTGTCTGACCCGCTCTGGCAAGAATATCTTCTGCTAGCTTCTGACCTACAGATGAGAAATATTTGTTGACGGAGCTTAAAGCAAGTGTCGGGTTTGCTTCAATGGCCAGCAAACTAGAAGCGTCATTCTCCTTGGGTTTAAAATGACAAATGCTTTTGATTGTGTTCCAGAATTTTTTAGGGTTTTTACTAGTTGACTTGAGTTCGTTAGAGTTGTATTCATCTTTGACCCTTCTCAAGATGCTGTTGCAAAAGTTACGATATCTTTTATAGGTGACCTGGGTGATTTCATTAGTAGGAAAACGTTTAGCAAGGGAGTGCAAATGATCCCTGTGACGCAGACAGCGTAATAGACCCGGGGTCATCCATGGGCTCAAAGCAAACTTCGATCTACTAATGCGCACGTTGTGTGAGCAATTTGTGATAGTAGAATTAACAATATCACTAAATGACTCTACAGCGTCGTTCACATTGTGTTTACCAGTGACAACAGACCAGTCCACTGTCTCCAGGGCGGCACCGACACTCTTGAAGTCTATGACAATTTTACAACGACTTGGCTTCTCAGTTTTTGTCCCACTCGAAAGTCCGATTGCAACTGGAAAGTGATCAGTGATAGCCGTTTCGCAGACAGCACCTACAACCCGGGCCGAGGAATTGGTGAAAATATGATCTAAGCATGCAAAATCTCTAGTATGTCTTGTGATAGCAGGTCTAAGACCATAATGACTTAATAATAGCAAATAATCGGAGGGATCACATTTTTCCTTATTGACTGATAGGATATCAATGTTTAAGTCTCCGGCCAAGATCATGCGTGACCTCTGGGCTAGGTTTTCTAAAACGCGCGCCAATGAATCAACAAACTTATTTTTATAGTTGAAGGAAGGTGACCTGTATATATCCAAGATGTCTATTTCGTTCTGAATATTTAAGTGAAGACCGCAAGCCTCATCAAACATGGGATCCACCACCGAAACTCTCCATGAATCCTTGACATATGCTACAACACCACCGTTCTGGTTGATATTTCTACATGTCTGGAAGCTAATATAACCTGGTATCTGTCCAATTACCACTGAATCCGTCAATCTACATTCCGTAAGAATAATAACATCGAAGTGAATACTCATTTCACGGAGAAGAAGCAAGAATTCATCGAAGTTTTTTGAGATACTCCTAATATTGAAAGTTATTAGTTTGAAATTAAATTCTTTAGTAAATATTGTTTTAAAAGTAGAAGGCGGACACTGTTTACAAGTGATTTCCAAAGTAGAGTCAATATTGTTCCAAAGAAGAAAACTATCCATATTTGAAATCCAGATTCATATGCACAGATAGTCCCCAAAGATCCTCCGTTTTTTTCATATTTAACTCTCGAAATGTTTTTATTATTACTTCAGGTCCTACATGCCTAAAGTGCAGTTGAGAATTACATTCACTGACATTAAGTTTTAGAATAGATTCGGCTATTACTGAAGAAGAAGCAAGTTCTTTCGTTGTTGTTGGTGCAACATGTGAAAAAAACGATTCAAAAGCAGTTGCAACCTCTAAATTTGAATTTATTGTTTTATCATTTATTTTTAATGCAAATTTACCATCTCTCAATTTGTTTTTACAAGTTTCTTTATTTATGATGCTCCATGTAGCTTTTGCTTTATTTTTGGAGCTAGAGACTATTCTACGAAGGTAATGGGATTTTGCTGTAGCACAAACTTTTTTAAATATTTTTGAATAATTTCTAACGTATTCAATAAAGTTTTGGTCTTGAGAGTTTTCTCGTAGACTATATAATTCATATAATTTAATCCTACTTTTATGAATTCCCGGCGTGGCCCAATTATTAAATTGACATTGGACCTTATTTGATTTAGTCTTTTTTATGGGAAATATTTCATTAAATTCGTTTTTAATTAAGTTAAAAAGGTCTTCATATTGTTTATCTACACTATCACTAGTATTTTGTTTCACTGAATATAGTGTATCGTTAATTGTATCCCTAAATCTATCTAACCTATTTTCTGTGACAGGCCTATACATAGTTTCCACAGGTAAACTTGCGGTATGATTGTGTTCAAATAAAACTTTTTGACCTCTATGATCAGAACTGAGGCCAATTAAAATACCTTTATCAATGACACTTGCGTTTTTGTCACAAAAAATATTATCTAAGCAAGTGGCCGTGGTGGGAGTTACCCTTGTGGGTTCACAAAAGAGATTTTTTAAATTAAAAGATTTGAAAAGATTAAGAAATCGAATGGCGCTATTCCATTCCTTTAAAATATCAAAGTTAAAATCTTCACATACTATTATTTTCTTATTAGATTTTGAAACCTTTTCTAGCGCTGATTTCATAATTGGTTCAAAAAGTTGGTAAGTAGCGTCGGGGGGGCTATAAACAGATAAAATTATATAATGTTCGAGATCAATACACGCTAATTCTATAGTACGTTCTAAAGAGAGTGACACAATGTCCCTGCGATCTTTACAATTTAATTCATTATTTATAAGTATGAGTGACCCCCCTCTAGTTGTGGTCTCTCTTGAAAACGAACTACCGACTGTATAGTTTTCAATACTAATCATTATTTCACATTTTCTATACCAATGCTCTGTTAGAATGTTTTTAACACTCTCAGTGTCATATTTTATATTCATAAAGATGAAAGCACGGTAACTCAATTGGTAGAGCGTTTGGCCCGAAGCAAAAAGTTGCTGGTTCGAGTCCCACCCGTGCGCAAAACATATTTTAGTTTTATGAATACAAAATATGACACTGTGAGTGTTAAAAGCATTATAAACACTAAATGGATAATACAATATTTCATTAAGATAACTTTTCGTAATGACAGCCAGCCATTTGTCATTAAAAGTCCGCCGATAGTTTGTGGCGGTCCCAATGGGTATAATAAGTGGTACTCGGTTTTGTTTACCCTTTTGTTACACCCTGTAGAATTCGGTTAAAGTATAGTTATATTTTTTTTCTAAACGACGAATGTTTATTTTCAGGTGACCAGCTTGCTTCGACAATGTACGGACCCTCGCATACTGAGCGTCACAAGATCTGGCTGGGAACCCTGGGTCTGATGTGAAAATTCCCTCTTCCCTCCTTACTTAAAAACTTATGTTACCCTTTTTAAAAATAGGGAATTATTTCAATAATTTGCATGTGCGATAATCATGATTGCCATAAAAGTTGTAACATGAAAATGATTTATTGAAATAAAGTTATTTTGGTAATAAAGACTTTTATTGCCTCACACACCATTTCTATCTAACGCTGTTAAAATTTATTCTCATGAGGATTTTGATACCAGAAGCATTTGATCTATTTGAAGAAGCCTATTTAAGTTATGTGTGACGATTACTAGTGATTTACATACATAGAGAATTAACAAAGGGTCGTGCTTGATTCGCTCGCGTTCATCCTATGATTTTATGCTGTTTGGTAGCGAAGAGATCCATATTTATATTCATTTATTTGCCAACTAAGTGTTACATATGTTGTTGGACAAATGTTGGACACCTGTATGTACATATAGCAGGTCTTATGCTAGACAATTGCACTTATGACTTAGTAATCCTTTTAGTTTGGGTATTGCAAAATTATTTGAGGACTATGTTAAATTATTTAATAATTATCTTATAATAATAACACCTAAAAGTAAAAGTAAAATATCTTGTATGTAGTGTCGTAAGATCCTTGAGTCTTGTAGTATTATTGACTAAGACTTGGGCTAGTCTTAAAGACTCGACTCGATGACTTTTAATTTATACTTAGAGTTTGTCCTTTAGAATTTGGAGTCTTTTGTAAAAAGACTTGAGTCCTTCCCAAAAAAACTCAAAGTCATTTTAAAAGAACTCAGAACTGAGTCCTTTAAACCCATGGCTGTTTAGTCTAGCCAAAAAATAGCAACGAACAAATCATTGATTTATTCACGGACTCTTCTGATCAAATTAAAAATACTCGAAAATAATTCTTGACCGGTTTTCTGGTTTGTAGGTAATGCACTTGTGTTATAGAAATCAGACAACGGTGGTACCACAACACCCAGACCCGTGACAATAAAGAAAATGTTGATTTATTTATTGACTCGACCGGGAATCGAACCCGGGATCTCGGAGCAGCGACGCCTTGAACCCGGAGTGCTTAGCCACTACACCACCACGGAGGTCGTCAACTTTGGGTTCTTCTTGGTCATAGGCTATCTCAGGTAATCTAGACACATATTGCCCCTTACAAAATCTGTCAAATAATACTTCGACAAAAAATATGTTTCAATCAGGCAATAAATGTGGATAACGATATAAAATCACCTGTTACCTTACCTACTGGATAATACACCAACTCAAGTTCTTGACTCAGTCTGGCTCAAAAAACTTAAGACTCGAAAGGACTCGGACTCATGTGACTAACCATGTCCACCATTGATTTTATAGTGTTTTGTTACTATACAAGCTTAATAATATAACAATTTTGGCTGTGTGACAGACGAAGAACCGAACCCCGTGTCTTACGCTTCATTCATCTTAACCGATTGTTAAACATTTGTAAAAATATTTCCTTTGGATATTAAGTGAGCAATCTCGCTCAACTCGCAAAAATTCAACAGGCTTGCTAATATGACAGTGGCCGAGTGGTGTAGGCATACGCCCGGATAGTGTAAGACACGGGGTTCGATTCCTCGTTCGAGAGACTCAAGTCTCGAAATGAAGGCTAAAAAACTGGAGTTTCTAACTCTACGTATGTCTATGGGCTTACGGGTTTTCCAATTTTTCCACGCCTTTTGCTCGCGTTCGTTTTATGATCGTGAAACACTGTTCCGAATGATAGATCTCATTTTATTACTTTTGCTTTCGTTGTATTTTGACACTGCCACGTTTTTTAAAATGTGATTCAAAATTATATTTTTGCTTTATAGTTAGGGAGGCGAGGTAGCTAAATGGCGTAATTCAACGGCGCCGTCGAGACTTATCAAAATCGAAAGATAAAATAATTTCGAAAAGCAAAGCTTGTATGGTAAAAATCATTTTAGCGGTGGGTTTGGCGTGTGAGATTTTTCAAAAATGTAAAAAAAAAACAGTTTCTTGGGCATTCTCGAGCGCGTCAGATATTCATACTACGTATGCCCCAAGTGCCTCTGATAACAATGGTATACTAATCTGCCGGTTTGCGTGGTGGGGGTAGGCATATAAAGTAGTCAAAAATGAAAAAAAAAAAAAAACTCGAGCGCGTCAGATTTTCGGAAGGGGTGTTAAGTAGGCCCCAAGGAAGCTCCTTTTAAAAAAACTGACGATTTTGGCGTGACCATAAGTTACGATGAATTTTTGAAAATGCAAAAAAAAAGTTTTTTTGAAATACTCGAGCGCGTCAGATTTTCATAGGGGAGGTTTATCTCGGTATCCTGAAAGCATATTTTCTTAATCTGACACAAATGTTGGTGGGTTCTCTTAACCTGACCGGAAAGGTTTTTTGGTTTCTTTTTTTTTTCCTTTCGCTCAGTCTGTATTACATGTTTATGGCAAATTCCTCTTTTTTGCTTCAATTCTTCACTTCGTTTTGCTTACAGTATGTCCAAAAACAATTTGAGGATCAACAGGCTATTGAATAATATACATACATGAAACTGTACATGTTAATAGTCCTTTTGTATACAGATACGCGTAACTTTTTCCGAGTCCACGAAAATTGTCGAGAAGCTTTAGAAAAAAAAATTGAGATATAATAAAAGTAACACAATTTAATCATTGTTATTTTATATCAAATTTTTTTAACACCCTCAGTTTTCAAGATATACTCAAAGAACCGGGAGTTTGAGTTTTTATAATGCTTCAAGTCAAAAAGTTTTAACTTTGGACAAAAATGTAAAGAGACCTTTTTTGTGTAAAATAAAATTACCTTTTTTGTTTATTTAAACTTTTTTTTTATATATGTATCGTTCGCGACTTATATGCCGCAACGCGTTTTTCAGAAGACGAAATGGCTCCTCCACACTCCCGGTCATGCGGAAACCGGCAGATTTTGTATTTTTAGTACGTTTTAGATTATGTTCTTCAAAATAAAAAATAAAAAAATCGCGCTCGAGAATGCCGGATTAACGTTTTTTTTTACAAGTTCGCGACGCTATAACTCGGCGGCGTCAAGGACTTATCATCAGATTAGCTAAATTTAGTCTTAAAACACAAAAATCAACCCCCAATATCTTAATCTGACGCGCTCGAGTATTTCAGACTATCGATTTTTTTTTACTAATCTGATCGTCTATCCTAGGCGCGCGTCACTACATATAGAGCTAAATACTTTACAAGGTTGTTCTATTAGGTCCAAGGTATCTCTCATATCTTAAACTGCCACGCTCGAGTATTACCGAAAATTCCCCTATTCGCCTCCCTAACTATTATTAGTGTTTTGTCACTATACAAACTTAATAATATAAATTGCACTTGTAAAATATTATTGAGTTTGTATAGTGACAAAACACTACAAAAACAAAAAAATAATTATAAATTGGCTTCCTTCATCTTAACCGATTGTTAAATATTTGTAAAAATATTTCCTTCGGATATTGTGAGAGCAATCTCGCAACTTGATGATGTCACGCAGTCTACGCGTTAAAGTAAGCGCTTGCAAAATTCAACAGGCTTGCTAACGTGACGGTGGCCGAGTGGTATAGGCATACACCCGGATAGCGTAAGACAATGGGTTCGATTCCTAGTCTGTCACACAGCCAAAGTTGCTTTTTACAAGTGCAATTTATATGTGATTTAGAATGCAAATATAGCAGAGGGTTCCCAAAAAACAGTACACAATTTTCTTTATTATATTATATTCTTATAAAACCTATAAGTCATTCCTATCCACTAACTAGTTATCACATAGTCATCTCCCCACACTATTGTCTCCAGCCATTGCACGTACGGCCGCACGCGCGTGTACACGCCGGGCCGGCCCGTCTTTCCGCACGCTTTGCCGAATGACGTCACGCCGATCACTTTGTGCATACAGCTCACTGCCTCATACTCCACTTGCAACGGGCCTCCGCTGTCGCCCTGGGATGGGAAATAATAAAGATACACATTCTGAGGATACAAACAAACAAAAATGACGGAAAACTCAATGACACGATGCACTCGAGCGTAGCAAGCATGATGATATACTGTACCATCATGCTTATTACTGGTTTAAATTAGTACCTTTCTTGACTTTGCCATGGTTTTCAGAATAGCTTTCTGAACTCCTTGAATCAAGAGAGATTTTAGGCATCGGCTACCCTGATATCCACCTACTACCGTTTAGTTGGGGGAGGGTGGGGACATATGTATTAAACAAAAACTTGCCTTTTAAAACTGAATGTTACGGAAACAAGCTACTTTATTGAAAATTATATCAGAATGCTTACAATCATTCTAAAAGACCTATTCAACGATACCCCTCACGTTGCCAAACCGGCAAGAGAAAAAAAAAAAACATACCTACTTAATTCTAAGAGAAGTTACCCAAAAAAAAACACCACTTTGGTGGGGAGTTTTGAATATAAATATTTTTATATTTATAAGTCATGACAGTTTTTTAGCACCTTGGGTCTCTGCGTTGGACTGCGGAACCCTAAAAATGTTTAATTCGGTAGGTGCGGTCGAGACCTCCTAATCACTTTAAGGCTAAGGCTCACAAAAAATGTACCATAACACTCGGGAACTTGTAACACACAATAACACACTGGAATTTTGTGACACACTGGAAAAATTGTTAAGGTTGATGCACAACGTGGCAATAAAACAATAGAATTACAAATGAAATACGAACTATATATTTATTAGTCATTTATTATACAGGTACGAAAAACAACATTATTAATACTTCTTAGATATTCTTATGCATACTAAATAATTAGTTAGTTCAATATGAGATCAATATTTGTTATCTAAATGGCACATTTTTTTTACTTTTATTAACTTTTATTATTTTGTAGGTAAGGTACAAAAATGACAGTTTTATTGAGTCATGTCTTCGAATTATATTAATTTTTTATATAGTGGTGTACAGTGTCATTTGGACGTAACATCGTTTTATTAGTTCTACTGAAATGATATTTTTACAACAATGTCGAGAAAATTGTTCCTACTTATCCTCTGTATTTATTTGTTATTTTTTTACCTTACCTACTTGTCAACATTCTACTTAAAAAAAACTTGATCGCTAGGCTCAGCTAAAAAGTATTCCTTTGGTCGTTCTGTGTTTTGTGTAATCTTAATCTGCTTAACAATTAAATCCTCAGTTACAGTATCTTCATCTTTAATTTTTTGAACTACAAACTTTAGTTCCGGTTTTTTAATGGTTTTTAGAAAACGAATTTTAAAATAAGATTTTTCTTCCTTTTGAAAAATATCTTCTAAGAATCCTATGTAATATTTCCATGAGCCTCTTTGGTAATATCTCACAAGTACACTGTCTTGGAAACACAGCCTCCATGTGTCTGTATTAATTTTTGATGTCACTTCTGACATATCTACTCCCTTGTCTTTTCTAGCGTGTATATTTTTTTCATCTTTGTAGCTTGAATGTCCCACTTTTTCCTTCTTAATTTTACTTATATCCAATGTTTTTTCTATAAACTCAATGTCATCCTGCTCTTTCATTTGAAAATCCATATCATCCGAGCAATTTTCGTCACTTATATTATACTCTTCATCAGAGGTATCATGCACAGACATTGTCACATCTTCATCTGTACTGCTCTCATCTTCCGTTTTACATTTTTTATAATTTCTTTTAGGGTGTTGGTCTATTATTTTTCTTTTTTTAGAACTTTTATTTATTTTGTCATGAGACGGCTGACAATTTTCTTTGGAACTATGCCCCGCAAGGTCTGCTTTGAGGTCTACTTCTTTTAAATTGAAAGGTCCATAGTGGCTCAAATCAAAATAAGCCCTGTTTTCTTGAGTATTTTTAATATCAGATAGTATTTTAACCGACGTTTTAGACGCAATAGATTTTTCATCAAGTGTTTTTGTTTGTTTTAACAGATCCGCAGATTTCAGATTAAAACAATCACAGAAACCTGGTCTACCCTTTTGGCAAAAGCAACTTAAGTAGCGGTAGGAAATAGATTTATCTGAGTCAACATTATTAATAACTTGGTGAATTTTCATCGTGTTTGGAACTGGTACTAGTTCTACTGATTCTTTCAGCATGGCATCCTCAGGTATAAAGAAAAGCTGTATTTTGGTTTCAGACGTCTGGAGAAATTCGTACGCTGTATGTGCGTCAGGAATATCTGAGCCATAAGCGACAAATGAATCTAATTTTCTTTTGATAGCTCCTCCTATACCGTCAGCGGCTCCTTTTCCATGTGCTGATTCAAAGAAGTTCCAAGTGGAAAACGGAAAGCCCAATTCGTTCGTCAGTTTTTTGAAATAGAAAAAGTTCTTCTTCTGACGGTACTGCGTAACTGGACCATCTGAATGAAAATGAATTCCGTCTACTTTAGGTAATTTCTCCCTGATCAGTTTAAGTACAGGTAAGAGGTGTGCCCAAATTGAATCAGGTCCATGGTCTGTGCTTGGACTCAAACTTCCAAAAGCTTTGTGACCTTTTTCTGTATATAATATACCAGTGTGGAGACTTATCTGCGGTCTGCCATCAAAATGCATAGCTTGTATTTCTGTGCTTAATTTACAGGCATAGTTTTCTGAAAAATCGATGTGTACAGCAACGGTTCGGTCATCTAAATTGTCTATGCACTGTCGATATTGTTTGTACTGATGCATGATATTGTATGAATGGATTTTGAAATTTTCCAATTCTTCTTGAAAGGCATTTATAAGCATTTTTATCGGACCAGTTTTTGTTTCCAAGTCGTTTATCTTTGTAGTCTTTGTCACATCACTATTTTTTTTTGGTTTATATTCATGAGATTTCAAAACCCATTCATCCCAGGAAACATTATCGTTTATATTTTTTTCACCAATGGCATAGTCAATACGTTTATCTTTACACAAATCACATTCCCCATAAGCGCATTTCTTCGATTTTGAAGAACATACAACCATACTCAGTATTTCGTCAAGATCCGTTGTTGTTATTAACCCAATTGACTTCATTGCCACGGCTTTGTACAGCAAATTTTCGTGCTTCTTGCAAGCGCAAGTTTCTCGCTTTTCGGCTTTTGGTGGCAGTACATAAAAGGGCCTGTACCTTTTAAATGTTGAAAATGATAATTTTCCACCTTCTTCTCTGTATTTCTTAAATAATTTGCGTAGAGGGCCAAGCAAATACCTTCTCTGCATTTTTTGCTTTTTTTGTGTTTTCACTTCATTTTTCCCTGCCGTCATCCTGCTAACGTCATCCCTTTCATAAAATTTATTTAGCTCTGTCTGTATTATTTGGCTCTTATTTTTCTTTTTAGTGTGACGAATTTTTCCTTTAAGGCCTAAGTAGGAAGCTATCTTAGTTTTCATATTGTATTTTTTAATTTTATCATTTTTAGTTAAAACATCTTTTATGAGTCGTTTTTCTTGAGGGTTTTTACTTTTGTAGTTTTCCTTTATAGTATCCACTATTACATTGTGTTCTAGCAAAACTTTCTTCACTTTTTCTTTTTCTTCAGGATGAATATTTGGAAGATTTTGATCAATGTATGCGCAAGTTTTCGACAATGGGGTCATTTGTTGTATATTTTCATCATTTTTGGCACTTGAGCTTGCCTTTTCTTCAATGCTAAGAGTATTAATATCTTTTATGGTTTGTAGTAACTTATTATTATTTTTAATAGCTCTGTTTAATCTTTGATTCATGTTTTTTATAGTCTTTTTAAGTTTTTTTATTTCCTCTTCTTGTTTTAAATTTAAATTTTGCAGTCTATATATGACTTTTCTGTAATATTTCGTCTTCTGGTTTAATTTTTTTGGCTGTTCTTCTAAACATATTTCTTCAGGCTTAGGTTTCTTCTTTCTCTCTCGCCACTGCTTCCTTATAATTTCTTTATCAGCCGGATCATATTCTGCAATTTTTTTTCTATTTTTTTTTGTTCTTTCTGCATTTTTCTTTTGTTGCAATTCAAACTTTTCAGGATTTTTTTCTTTTAACCTTTCTCGATATCGTTTCTGCCTTTCAGCAGGAGTTAATGGCATCTGTAAAATCAATATAACATAAAAATCATGAAAGCAGTTTCTAGTCCTCTTTTCTATTTATTCCATAAAACCCTAATTGTGCCCGATAGCACACCTCTTTTATAAGTTTTTTAGCTTTTTACTTTTAATGTTTTAAATTTTGAAGTTTTTGTTTATATTTTGATTAGTAGTTGTTGTCAATGCCTAGAGGAAGTAAAGTGTGTTCCCTAATATTCCTGTGTTTCCCTTGCTCCCGCTCCCTCCAGGCTAAGAACCCAGCCAGGCCCCGGTCTCTCCGTAACACTAATAAACTATAAAACATAATTTTTTTTAGGACCATCTTGATTGAGAAATCATGAATCATATAAAAAAGACAGGCTATTTGACCTCCTCCTTGTTAAAAACATGTTTTATTAAAAAAAAATGCGGTTGTCAATATAAGGTAACTTAATTTTTTTACTGACGCTAGAGGTCGCCACTACCTCCTATGAAATACATACATATACATTTAAAATCGTATTTTTTCTCTGTGTCTATTAATGTGAACTAAGCTTTATACTTTTCACGTGTGTTACGTCACACATCTTCGTAACACATGTAACACTCGTGAACAAACACTCGTGAATAACATAACCTAAAACTAAAGTAGCATTTTATTTTTTAAAGTAAATCAACGATAATGTGCATTATTTAAGAATATTTATTGTCTTCTTCATCTGTCTATAGATGAATACAAGCTAGTATTATTACTTACCTTGCAAATTTGCTCTAAAAGTCTCTAAAATCTTCTGTCGAAAAATATCACACACAGAGTTCGGTCAACTGCTTGCTCGCTTTGATGTCTAACATGACTTTGACGTTTCATAGTTAAATGTCGTAATGTTGCCAATTGAAAAAATATTATTTAGTGTTGCTATTGCTTTTACCAAAAAAGCTACTACGTAACAAAGTTTTTGTAACACACGTGAATGAGTTAAGACACGTTTGTTCATTGATGTTTTTATTATTATTTTTGTACTAGTTTTATAGTACTTTATTATTAGGATAGTAGTTTTATGCAACTTCATTGTGTATAACATCAAGAAATCACGATATATAACATAAATGACGAAATAATGAAAAAAAAGCAAATCTACTAGGCACAGACACGTTTTATTTTACTATGAAACTACATTTCATCAATTTTATTGTGCTAGTTTTGTGTGTTTATTTGTAAAGTATTCACAGCTTCAATAAACTAATATTATCAAGTGAATAATGCCCAACATAGAAAATTATCAGTTTTATTTATAAAACCCTTGCTGAAAAAATAAATTTTAATTGAAATTTGGCGCGTCAAAAATAGAGACGAAGTACATTTTTTGTGAGCCTTAACCTTAAAGAGAATCGCATGCACACGACACAAAAACGGGCATCACTGTTAACAGAAGACGATGGCGGCGCAAGCGATTTTGGACTTTCAGGTAGTTAGGCGGCGGTGGCTTGATAGTATCTTATATTCTAGTCAACCAAATAAACCTACCGTGCACGTATCTCTAGGTATCTGCCGGTGTCCGTAGCACATCTGCGTGGAGCGGTTCAACCCTGACTTCAGCAAGCGATGCGGTGCGTACTCCCGAGAGCATTCGTCATCAGAGAATCTTGAGATCTCCATCTGGAACCATTAATCAATTATTAATATCAACTTCTCTCAACGAATGTTGGGTAATTCCCACTAGCCCTCACCCCCGCTGAGATCAACTGGGAATTCGAAAAAAAAACGTCCCAGCTGCCACCGGTGGTGCATTTCTTTGAGAGGGCAACTGGGAATTAAATATCCCAGTCCCCACCTTGACACGTTGCCGTATCCGGATAAAAAAATGGTAGGTAGACTGGAATATTTTATTCCCAGATGCCGCCTCGAAGGGAGGCACAGGTGGCCACTAGGCATTTATGACACATTCCCAGGATATTTTTTTTTCGAATTGCCAATTGCCTCCACCAGCATCGCCAACAGTGGAGAAATGTGTCTAAAAATATGCCCAGTTGTCACCTGTGCCTCCCTTCGATGTGGCAACTGAGAATTAAATATCTCAGTGTACCTACCACTTGTTTTATCCCGATACAGCAATAATATTTGACATATTTTTTGTCAATTTCCCAGTTGCCACTTAGTGGGGGCTACTGGGAACAAACCCAAGAATGTGGGTTGACTTCTTATCAAATTTCCAGCCAAAACATCCACTGTTAAATAGGCCTCCCCCATTTATAAGAGAAATGACCTGTTGCAAACGAGCGGCCCGTGTTGCAGCTCCTTTGCAGGGCAGGGTTATTACCCTTCTTATCGATTGGTTTTAGAGGGTGATTACATTCAAATTTAATGAAAACGTCCATGCGGCTGAATCTAACAATTTTTTTTTGACAAAATAATGATATTTAGTTACAATTAAGATAAAAATGAACTAAAACATTTGCTGGTGCATCTTTATTTATTTAAACAGATGTTGACACCAATATCCTGATTCTACACTCAAAAAGAATCAGTCTATTTTATGATTCGCAGCATCCCAATTTGAATAGCAACAGCAATTTAGAACATTTTAATTGAATATTATCAGTATCAGAAGATTATGAAAAGACCAGCCATTTTGCGACGAGGTCTGGGAACTCCATCCATCATCAAGATGAACAGAAGACAGGATCTCTTCTGACCGCTTGCAACAGTTAAAACCATGAAGGAGCCATGTTAAGCAGTGGACGTTCTGCGGCTAAAAATGATCTTGAAACTGTTATAATACGACTTTTTTAATATTATTTATTTGAAGCTAAGCAAATATTTGACCTCGATCGCACCTGATTACAGATGTGGATGAGGTCTAGGGTGGTGCATATCTGCTTAGTAGCAACCTATCCACTCTTGCTTTAAAGGTGTTTAGGTCATATTCCTGAGGGGAGACTTCAGCACGCATTAAAAAGGAGTCGGCAAAGCGCTTTGTACGAGTAGGTGGAATGTCGACAACATAGGCCAGCCTACGTCTGGTCCTCCTGTGGTGGGAAGGAGCTGGCGGGACTAAATTGTGCAGTTCACTTGCACAGTGACCGAAGTCGATTGGGATGCCACTCTGTGGCGATGTATTAGTTCTTGCAGCAAGGTCTCAACAAGTGTGGCGTCACCTATCATCCTCTTCGCCCGGTTTTCGATTGAGTCCAAAGCAGCCAGGTGACACTTTGCTGAACCATCCCAAAGGTGGCAGCAATATTCCATGCACGGACACTTACAATCTGCAGCACATCTGCGCTGCCCTCCCCCTCGCCCAGCGCCCCCCACCCCGTCGCGGAGGCCTCGCTTTCTACAGACTCCTCCACGTCCAGGCAGGCTGGCACTATGTGCTTGTTCAGAAATACTATCCTGGAACAGAAGTGGTCTTGGTTTAGAATGTTTTTAACACTCACAGTGTCATATTTTATATTCATAAAGATGAAATAAGAAACCAAAAATTTGCGCACGAGTGGGACTTGAACCAGCAACTTTCTGGCTAACCGGGCCAAACGCTCTATCAATTGAGCTACCGTGCTGTCTGTCCGGCCTTGCGAAATTTGTGGTCTTTTAGGGATACTGTTGCATAAACAGACGGGTAGATGGCGCTAAACGTCACGCCTAATGACGTATCCATAAGAGACAACAAATTTCGCAAGGTCATACAGACAGCACGGTAGCTCAATTGGTAGAGCATTTGGCCCGGTTAGCCAGAAAGTGCTGGTTCAAGTCCCACCCGTGCGAAAATTTTTGGTTTCTTATTTCATCTTTATGAAAAGAAGTGGTCTTTATGATTGTCTTGATTAATTATGTATGGTAAATCCAACCACGGACGGACAAGCGTGCAGCCTACGTACGAGAACGAGACAGATATTTATTCTTGGAATTCATTTACTTCGTGTAAAATCAAGAAATATTGGACACCAATCACATACATTGCTCTGATCCTAAAGTACCTAAGTAGCTTATGCACTTGTGGTATGGAAATCAGACACAACTGTGGCACTCCAACACTCATACACAATACTCTTTGTCACACATGTAGACGTTGTATTCTGCACTCTTATTTGATTTCAAGCACAGATTCGCGTACTTTTTTCAGGTTTTCCCACAATTCGACTTATTGCTATCTGAACACTATCATAAAGTCCAAAACAAAAGACTGCTTCAGCATGGAATTTGTTTCTATCACCAAGTATCGGGCAATTTACTGCAAATAAAAAAACAAGGCATTTTTAAGGTTTAAACGATGGAAAACGAACCTTTTCTCAGTTTCCAGCAAAGCTATATCGTTGTACTTTGAAGGAGGTTTGTAGCCCGGATGCTTTATGCTCCTCTTGATGGAGTAGTCACGTATCACCTTCGCAGGGTCTGATCTCTTCAGTATCCCGAGCCTTGCGAACGTTACGTTACCGCTGAAATTGTAGTTAACATAGCAATATCTACATTAGTCACGAGTAACGAGTTGATAGATTCTACCCTTAAAGTAAAAAAGCAAAGATAACATGTAACGTCCCATTGCTGAGCAAAGGCCTAGCCTCAACTATGAGGTAGTTTTAGCCATACTCCACCACGTGGGCTCAGTTCGGATTAGTGGAGGGGTTCTTGCAAGGCAAGGGCACCAACCTTACTGCCATATTTTTACCAAGCCAGAGCATCCGACTAAACGACTAATATCAACCGATATCAGCCGGAACCAACGGCTTATCGTGCCTACCAAAGCACGGAAGTGCTCGTGTTATAAGGGCGGAATGGTCACCCATCCAAGCATGACCACGCCGTACTTAACTTAGTTATTACTGCCACCACTATGCTACGAGTACCCGAGCACCTCACTTAATATCCTGTCTCGGACCCCCCATTGGCTGCTGGTCAGTTGTTCAAATTTTCGCTCTGCAGCCTAATGGCCGGGTCATCGTCCGGTCGGATCTTTTATCTCGAATTTTGTCTTTTGTCACCCTTTGTTCTCGAGGACAAAAGAAGATTTGCCTTTTTTTTTGGCGAGACTTGAAGAGATATAATTGAAGCGCACAAAAATATCAGTAAGCTCAAGTGTCAATTGGCAGGGTACCACATAGCGCGAAGAACTGATGGCCGGTGGGGCAGAAAAGTTCTATATTGGAGACTCTTTGACCAAAGATGCACTGACTGACACTGAGATGGTCGTCTGATCATCTCGTTGGTAGACGCCCTGATGATGATACAAAAAATGCTTTTAAATAGGATTTGCTGTAGTTAGAAGGACTTCAAAACTTACAACTTGATATGCACAGTGCAGTGCCCAGCAGTGAGGATGAATCTCTCGCTGATGATGGTGCCTCCACACAGCCACTCCACCTTCGACAACTCTTCGCCATAGCCGAGCAACGCCTAAAAAATCGATGTTTTGTACTCTATCAATCAATATCTTTTCACCATGCAAGTACGTTATTAAATACCCTTTAGGGCCGATTTTTCAATGGTTAGATAAAACTTATCAGACTGATAAATAATAAAGCGACAGATTTAAAAAAATACAGTTACGTATGGTTGCTGAAAATTAGGTGACGTTTTGAAATTAGCCATATTGTATTTTGTTCGACGAGTATTTCTTATCTGACTATTGAAAAATCAGCCCATACAGTAATTAATGATCTTGTGAGATAACATGAGCTTTAAGAGTCATGTCAACGCTCGCCTGAAATACAGAAGTAACTACATCAATAAAAAAATCTTAACAACGTTTTTTCCAATACTTTTCTTTGCGATATACGTCGGTCCTCTACTTGTTTTTTTTCCGAAAAAAAAACTACCTTCAAACGTGAAACTTTGACTTTGACTGATGACGAAAAGGAACGTTCTGCATTCAGTAGGTACCGTTATCATGAGTTTACAACGGTTTTACTCGATAGCGATGACGTAAATAAAAGTCTATGGAAAATTGTACAGCGCCTCTAGCGGTTACTGGCAAAACTAAAATTTACCATACAAAAAATTACGTTGTCGCTAGCGAGTAAAAAATTCGCCCTAAACTCATGGTAACGGAACAGTTACGCCAAAATATTTACGATACGACCATAAAATTAATATTCCTATCGGAAGAGAGGGACAAGTAAAAGCTTTCAAACGAAACCGATTTGAGATGACAGTAACTAACTTATATAAGTAACATTTGTAGCTTAAAATGAGATTACCTTTCGTTCAGGTGATGTGTACAAATCTTCCAAAGTTAAACATATTAGTTTACCGCATGATAAACAGTCGACACAAAAAATATCGAACATGCAGCTCTAGTATAAAACTAAATATTATTTCTTTATACAAAATATATGTAGATATGCATTACCTGTGTTATTCTGTCTTAACTTTTTACGGAAATTAACGTTAATAGAATAGAATAATCAAACTACGTACTTTAAATTTAAAGCGCATTGGTAAATATAAATCGTATTTATGAGCCTTCGATTTTTACTAATTTACCTGTTAAATGATTTTTGTTGAGGTTATTTTGCTGTAATCAACACGAATAAATCACCGATCAAGTCATCATGTTTCAGGAGAACTATTTCTTCAAATTATACAGACACACACACAATTTCACTTAATTTTTTAAATAAACAATTGAAAGAAATTTTCAGCGCGCCTTCATGGGCTTCCAAACTGACTGACAGCCGCCAAAAACGGTTCTGCTACATCGCATCTCGCGTCCTTTTTTATTACGCAGTTTGCTGCTTGTGACATCTCGCTCTTGTCGTTCTATTCCAAAGGGATAATAATTTTAAGATACGACAGTAGTTATATTACTTCATAAACTACGAACTAGTAGATTGTACGATAACACTGGATGCAGCCCGCTTGAAAACGTGAGAGGAACAATGTTCAGCAGCGGTCGTTAGCTGATAATGTAAATGATGAATTATCGAAATTAAACAACTTTTTACGGATTAAATTTCCGCGAGTTTATTAATTTTATCCCGACGTTTCGAACACTTTACAACGTTCGTGGTCACGGGTAGACCAAGATGTTATTTGTGTGTGTGTCTTGTGATCTTGCAGTGAGTGGTCTAGCTTGGGTCCTGTTTGAACTGGATCCCATGCTGGTGGAATTTTCCAATCCAGTTTTTACTAGGACCCAAGCAAGACCACTTAATGCAAGATCAAGACACAGTTAGCTCTTTCTGCGTGGATAGGAACTGTGTGGTGTTAGTGTAATTTTTCAAAAACTCTGTAAATGACAAATAACATCTTAGTCTACCCGTGACCACGAACGCTGTAAAGTGTTCGAAACGTCGGGATAAAATTAATAAACTCGCGAAAAGTTAATCCGTAAAAAGTTGTTTTATTTCGATAAGTCATATTTGCGTAAACTTCAGAAACAAGTAAATGATGAATTATCTAGTATAAGTGTACAAATGTATCTAGCATCACCATATGCGGAAACTGCCCTCTGCTAGCGTCGATGCCTTCAGTCCCAACCACCAAGGGCGGGGGCTCCGTGCAGGCGTCCCGTCTGTGGTACGTCACTGAAGGGCTGCCCCCTCGGTGATGGAAGGAGTGTGCCTCGCAGGGAAACAAGAGACGCTCTTGGTATTCTACGCATTCTGAAAAAAAAAGTAAATTTTAAACTCCATAACGGTGGGGTTAAATTAAAGTTGACGACGTGTTTGGTGTAGTGGTTAGAGCTTTGACCAATATGCCGGCAGTCGCGGATTCGAGTCCCGCATCTACACCTGATTAGTGGAACCTTGACAAATAAGTTATAATTTATACTAATACTATAAAACTAAAGAGTTTTTTTTGTTTCTCAGTCAGGAACTACTGGAACGAAAATTATTTTGGTATCGGAGAGCTTATTTATCGAGTAAGGCTTGGTTATAAAACATAACGCTGCGATGGCAGGGGAGAAAACAAACTCAAAACGTGCAAACGCAGTCGCGCGGGACTGCTAGTAGTTCTGTTAAACAAACACTATAACGCTTTACAAAAATCTACATCTTGCGAGTCGAATCGGTGTACCTATTTCTATTAAAAAATACTACTAACTATGAAAAGCAATGCGTCCAGTCCTCATGTCTGGTCTTCGTGGGGTTGCAGGCTTACAGGTTTCTTTAGTTTTCAGTCTGAAAAGTATATCATTCCAATCATAAACTAGTTACGTTATCCTCTTACGCGAACGTCCTGACTTTATTTGATTTGCATGAAAGACGTTTCCGACTCAAGCATTACACAAAATTGGAAAGATAACGGAGTAGAAGTTTAAAAGTAGCCCAGTATCTACATAAGCCACTATTTAGGTACAGACAACAGCACGTCAAGGTAAACACTGCTGTGTCTTACGCAGGTGCAATAAGGGTTAGTTTTCAACAAAATAGTATAGCCTGATGTGCTGTCGAAAGTACATAATATACTTACTTCGCATCTTTTTTAGGGCAACATACTCGCCGATCAGAAGAGACCCCACAGACCTGAAATCAATTTTATCAAATTGGATCAATAATTCTTGAGATAAGCGCGTTCAAAGATTCGAAATCTTCAGCTTTATATAATTAGATTGATGTCTTAGTGTCAAAGAAAAACTTACAGTAGTAGAATTAGACTGTTTCCTAAGAATTTCAATATCAGTGACACATTGTTCGACTCCTACGCATATTCCTTCTATTCCGTTCATGTCGACGCAGAAATCGCCTGAAATTTAAAGACAACTAAGGTAGTTTCTTTTTTTTCGGACTCTCTCAGTTTTTTACAGCCATACCAGTAACACAGACATTTATAAACCTATGAAACAGTATTCTAGCACACATTTATTTTTAATACATTGCTGGTTCGATTTATTTTCTTACAAAATTCCAACCATTTTATTTTTTAAACAGACTTCAATTTAGAATCAATTACTGTTGACTTTAAGGACCCATAATAAAAAAAATGTTCATATTAACCCTATATAAATAACTTATAATAGATCACCTAGCCGATTTCGACTACGGTGGCCAGTCAGTCTAGTCACAACGACTATCCAACTGCGCGGGACATATTATAGTTCACAAGTGTGTGCGCAAACACAAATCCTTTTTTGTCACTCTCGTAGCTCGATGGGACAGCATTCTGGCACGATCGGAGAGAGATCAGGAGTTCTATTATTGAATCACTCGCTTCAAGATGGCGAGTGATTTTCGTTCGAAGATGAATTAAAAGTCATAGAAAAAAACTCGTTGTCGAACGAAAACTAGTGATTCAAAAATAGGGCCCCAGGCGCAGGACCAACGGCTTTACGTGCTTACCGAGGCACGGGGTTAAACAGTGCCAACTTCCAAACTAACTTTCCAAACTCGGGGCTACCCTGAGAATTTCTGAAAAGAAAATCAGAGGTACATATTTTTGGCCCGACCCGGCCCCCTATTTTTGAATCACTCGCGTCAAGATGGCGAGTGTAAATCATTCATTAAAGTCCAATTTTCAAATGAAAATTAGTTGAAATCCACATAGGAGGGATATGAAAAAATATGTCTTAATTTTGTAAGTACTTACGTCAAAACTTCGCGTGATTATCGTTGATTTTCAATTAGTTTTCGTACAATTATCACACGCCATATTTAAGCGAGTGATTCAAAAATAGAGGCCCTGGTGATCAAACCGCGACGCCATAAGCCGACGCTTTAAAGTGGCACTCTCTAACCGTTGCGCCACCGAGGCAGTATATTGCCATATAAATAGGTAACTATGATTCGTAAGACTTATATACATTCGTCTTCTGAATGAGCTTGCTTGTCTCTACCATTCTTGTCGTAAAGGAAACTCAACAGCAAACCTAATACTAATACATTTACCTGGTAAGCAAATTGGGTGGTAGTCCCAGCTCCCATTGTCACATTTCATTCGAGGCAGCACTCCTAGAGGGTTGTAGTTTGGTTCCTTGCATTTCACTTCAACTGTAGTGCCGCTAGGCTCCGATTTCTTGCAAGGGCGAGTGTCTGGTGAGCCTTGAAGCTGGCAGGAGGAGTACTCTATGTTTGGATTTACATCCAACTTACAGGCCCCTGAAAAAGCTAACATTTAGTTTTGGAAATACGTTTATACAAGCCATGGCTAACCTCCATTTGTCCTATTCTCCTCCTACCGTATATATTTCGATGATATTCGAGTTTTTACAAACGTTCTTTGTTACAACCGCACTCTGTTAAACAGTACTCTCTTAATACTGTCGTGTGCAGGCGGAACTGCCTACGTTTGCGGTCGAAATATGCTTGCGGTGGATATCGTTTTCCGACCCGTAAACTTTTAT
This sequence comes from Pyrausta purpuralis, assembly GCA_963924145.1. NCBI lineage: Eukaryota > Metazoa > Arthropoda > Insecta > Lepidoptera > Crambidae > Pyrausta > Pyrausta purpuralis. The sequence goes on from OZ001672.1 coordinate 7,743,192, forward strand.
TGAATGATAAAAATCTGGTCTCATTCGCTTTTGTATATCATAAACTAAGCATGTACGTCTTGATTTGTAGTAAATGATTCAGTAAATATAACACACTTTCTTGACAACATGAAACTCTTGACAAAATACACCAAACGCGTCGCCAATATTAAAGTTCAGTGCAAAGAGAACTCTGTTATTACTGTATTTCTACGTACGCAAGCACTTAGGTTCCTCCTTATTGCTCCACATTCCTTCAAAACATAACCTCACATTTTCCCCTTGAATTTCAAAGCCAGGGTCGCAAGTGTAATTAATGCCGAAGCTATGGGACTTTAGGTTTTTTAATGGAATAACTTCGTATCGACCATTCGTTGGCGTTGGAGGGAAAAAGCAGGTATTTTCTGTACTCTCGTTTGCAGCAAGTGCAGTTGACAGGAATATTGCTGTGGCTGAAATAGATTATAAGTTTGTTATCACAACGTAAAATACGCTTTCAACTATGTCTTCGTCATATTGTAGTAAAAAGAAAGAGTATAAAACTAAAACCCAACTACTTAAAAAACGCTCTAAAAAGTACGAAACAAAAAAATAGTCTTAAAGGATAACGCTGGTCGTATGCCACTTTAGTTTTATTTTATTATTCTACTGAATCTGTTTAGCTACAGTAGGTGGCATACGACCACGGCTATCCTTTAAGACTATTTTCTTGTTTGGATTTTTTAAAGCGTGTTTTAAGTAGTCTGTTTTTAGTTTTATAAACTTTCTCTTTTTTAACTTATTTTGGAGTTTTAGTTTTGTAAATTTGTGTTAGGTATAATTATTATGCAGAGCAGACCTAGTTTAGTACCTAACTAGTTTAAAAATGAATTTATAAATTCATTTACTATACATCAAATTGCAATTATCAGTTGATTGCAAGCAAAGCCGTGAGCAACAGCTAATATTGTTTACAGATTTGAAATGTGCTAAAATAGCTCTTTCATTTGATAACCACACGACACCGTTAACTTTTTTTTTTAGTTCTTTACTTTAAGTCTCCTAGAGGGCGCTGTAGTCAATTTAACGTATCTTCATGTAGCCTATAACCAGCGGACGATCAAGAGGCTTCCAACGACACCTTATTGTATAATTATGATAAATAGTTTAGTAGTTATGAGGGAACAGATGAACATCCATACCCACATACATACATACATATATACATACAGGTCAAAATCATAACCGTCCTTTTTGCTTCGCCGTAGTCGGGTTAAAACTGAAACATTATAATCGAACGCTTAAAATTCCGTTAAATTACAGCCACTAATAAAGCTAGCTGATTCCTAGCTCAAAGGATTAGCATAGCTATCCAACGCGCAACGCAGCCAGCGTCATAGCCTCCTTGCCGCAAGGAAATGGATTACGTTTTTGAATAGGTTTAGGTTTTTTTATGTTGCATGTCTTAGTTTTTTTTTTATTGTAATCTGTCGATTTATTGTAAACTGTACTGAACTTAATACATTCTACAGTAAACTGAAAAGACGGATCACTGGGCAAAGTGAGGGTAGGTGAACCTGCACCTAACATGAGTACCAATAAAAGCATTAATTCTATACTATGTCAACAATGTACACAAAAAATCGACAGATTGCAATCTATCAGGATTTGAAGCCGTAAGAATGTAATGTCTCGGTTTATACAATATAACCGTGACATACGAGTATATACATAAATATACAGTAACAAAACAACTGACGTGACTTCGTACTAAATAATATTCTTCCTTATATTACGAATACCAGACAACGATTATGACGGGGCGGCTATTATAAATACTTAAATACATATAAACATCCATGACTCGTACAAATGTTCGTGCTCATCACACAAACACATTACTTTGCGAGATTTATTTATTTATTTAATAAAAATGCTCAAAATAACAGAGTACAAAAGGTGGACCTAATGTTAAAAACATTATCTCCCAGTAATACCTTTGGGTCATGCAGAAATATTGTAATGGGTGCAGGAGAATGATGTACAATTAAAAACGAATCCTTCCCATATTTAAATCTCATAAATGTTAAATTGAGTTTAAACTATTAATTTTTTTTTTTTGTAATTTTAGTTTTTATTAATAACAAACAAGAAGAAATAAAACTAAGACATGCTACATAAAAAAAAAACTTAAAGTCTACCTATTCAAAAACGAAACCATTTCCTTGAGGCAAGGAAATGGTTAATGGTTAATTTAGTCGATAATATTTATTTAATTAATTTACAACTTTCGTGGCTTAGTAGCAAAGCACGCTGATTTTAAAGGCGTCGCCGCTCTGAGGTCCCGGGCTCAAATCCCGGTCAATATAGAAATCAAAGTTTTCTGTATTGTCTCAGGTGGGTGATGTGGTACCACCGTTGTGTCTGATTTCCATAACTCAAGTGCATTGGCTACTTACTTTGGGATCAGAGCAATTTATGTGATTGGTGTCTAATATTTATTTATAAAAATATTATTTCCCAGGTCTCTATTTCTAAATTATTTTTTCTTCGAGATCTCTCATGCTTAGCTAATTTTCCCGAAAATGGCTTGACCACACACGACACAAAAACGGGCGT